>JAFBJZ010000865.1:0-600000 GCA_016785225.1 Psettodes erumei | reverse complement strand
TGAGGAAAGTAACATTGTTGTTAGCGTCTTGTTGTGAAGCTACATTTGCAAAGTCAGCACCTTTCTGAAAAGTCAAGTGTTTCATACCCGAGGTATTTCTATTAGCCAATATACTGCTATTTTAAGCACTGAGGATTAAACATGGAACATAATTGGAGATGTCATAAAGACAGCAGTTCAAGAATGTTGATCTCAATCACTCAATAAGAAGCTTGACAGAATTTGTTCACTCTTCACCCTGAATACACTGTTCACTTGTGTCCGGAGGATCAACTGTGTTCCCTCGAGTCTATTGTTGAACTTATTGTTGTGAAAGGAACATTGTCATCTTGACAGTTTTATTTCTTCTGTATTGTCATATACAGCCAAAATACATCTATGGAATTCATTGTTTCAGGTGTGAGAGTTGAACACCAGCATGAAGATGAGGGATGTCAGAAGGCTGCTCAGGTCCCCAGAGGTCATCCCTCCTCAGTTTCCATGAATCTCATTTAACGCACATTTATCATATTGTTGTCTATGAAAGCCCCCGTGTGTTTTTGTAGCTATGTATCATCATGCAGAGCTTTGCATTGTATTTTAATGCTGTCTTTAGTGGATGTAAAGGGATTCAGAAGTGCAGGATCTTAAAAAAAAGCACTAAAGAGAAATGACGAGATTTTATTCAAGACAAAGGAAACATGGACCTTTACATTTCTGGCCTGGTGGCTATCAGTCAATGGGGATGCTTTAAACTGATTTATCTAACCATTCTGTCATTCTTATCTGTCTTCCTCTGCTTTGACACCCACTCATCTAACCTTGGCATGATAATAAGAGGGTTGAAGAGCTTTAGCTGCAGTCAAGGGTATAGTGCAATGTACGCTATGTTATGTTATACACCCACATCACACATGAATGAAGCTGGGAAAAAACACATTGCAGTTCAATTTTGAAACTGGAAATAATAATTTTTGTCCCTGTGAAGAAATACAACACAACCTTAACGCATTTACTTTGTTTCTTACACACATCACAAAGGCTTGGTGAAGAAAGGAACAAGTTAAAGGGAAAATAACTGTAGCTTCACATTGAAAAGACAAATATGAGAGCAATGTTGATCTTCTTTCACAAGTAAAGAGATAAGGATATTTCTCTCAATGTCAAACTATTCTTTTAATGTTACAAAAATATGTTTCAGATGTCGAAGACCATCCAGTGGCTTCTGATAATGTTTCCTGAACATTTTTTATATTGTTTCTCTCTTAAAAAATCATGACCTCCAGCTAAAAAAAAAAAAAAATACAGTTTTGTTTGCAAATGTTCCATTACTATTCTCACTATGTGCCACACTGACACTCTGATTTCATTTTATCTAGTACTAGTGGGTAGTTTGAAACAGGGAATGCTAAGTAGTCAGTATCCAAAAATAGTCACCCATTTGAATTTGTTGAGAAACGTTAGCAAAGTAGATGGACACCAGCGCTCTCAGTGCCACCTGCTTTCCTGTTTATTTATTGATGGCACTGTGTTTTCTGAGGCCTGATGCAGCTTGACTGCTGGGGGAGTCGGGGAGCGAGAAACTCAGTGTGTCATAGATCTGTTGATAGCTGTCTAAAGGGGCTGTTTGGTGCAGCTTGATGCCTCGTGTCATACAAGGATAGTGCTGCTTCACAGATAGATGACAGGTTAAAGGCTGCTGCATCCAAACTGAGCACTTGACAGGAATGTCAGAGCTTATTCTCGAGGAGTTCTTGGGTTGTGTAAAAGCAGTTGACAATGCTAAGGATGATTGTCAAAATGCATCTCTTTTCTTCATTTTGGATTTCCAACCACTAAAGAACATCAAAGATATACCAGATATATCAGCTCACAATCAGGGCTGTGGCATAATGTAACTATTTTAAATAAGTAGCTGCTTATGACATACCTCTTCTAGGAGTAGTTTAACATTTTGAGAAATACACTTAACTGCTTTTTTTGCTGACAGCTAGATGAGAAGATCAATATCACACTCATGTTCCTCTGCCAAATATAAATTTGCTGCCAGGGAAGGGTTAACTTAGTTCAGCATAAAGAGTGGAAGCAGGAGTGCAATGCTAGCTCATTCCAAAAGGTAAAATATATACATAAAACCACAATTTATCAATTTCACACTTCAGTTTTTATATTGATTAAACAAACTACATTCAATACAAGCTTTGTATTACTGAGCTTTACAGGTGCTACCAGCACCTGTTTAAGGTTTTCGTGCTAAGCTAAGCCAACTGGCCATAGCTTCATGCAGCATATACCATACAGACATGAAAGGGGGTATCTCTCTACCACCTCTGGCCACATGTGATTGGTGAAATGTTACAGAAAAGTTTTCTTTTCTTTTTTTCTTTTAATAGAAAAGTCAATGTTAGACTTGATGATTTGTGTTCCCCCCAGGAATTTTCTCCGTTATGAATTTGCTGAAACAAATTTGCTGGAGTTCAATTCAGTGTTTCCGAGTAATTATTTCCCGGCAAAGACCAGTCCTGACAAGAAGTAGAGCACGTAGAGCGTAATGTGTGTACTGATATGAATGCTCATCATGAAGGAAATGACAATGAAGAGGAGAGAAACTTCTGAAAATTAAATTACAGCTTATGAGTGGCAGCAAAGTGTTAAAGGTAGAAAAATAAATCTCAGTAGCTCCAGCTGTGCTGAACATTTTCAGATGGGAATGCTCAAAGGAAAAATATTAATGAAAAGGGTAACCGAGATGACATAAAAAGCACTGTTAATATTCTTCCCTCATAAATATTTATCCCTTTCATGCCATAACCTTTGCAGACATCCCAACAGTGTTTTAGGGACGTTATCATCTTGGGTAAACCTGTAATATTTGCAGCACTGAAAGACAGTTTGTGTCCTTGGAGGCCTATAGCATGACCTTTAAGGTGAACACCCCTCCCTGGCTGTCATTGTGAATATGTCTGAGAGACACAATGAAGGACTAAGAATTATTAATTAGTTTAAAAGGGCAGTGGAAAATGGTTTCAACCACGTCTATCCTGTGTTGGCAGGAGCTGCAGGCAACTACAAAAACTTAACATTTAAGCTACAGTACTTCACAGTGGCGACATCACTTTGCTGATTGTTCACACTTGTTGTAAGGAATGTTATCACAAGGTGTTTCATAAAAAATAACAGCTATAAATCTGCAGCAAATGGAACACAATGTATGCACAGTACTTTATTTTCACTTTTTTTTAAACCGGCTGAGATAGCGAACATTTTAGCATTTAGCTACAAATTTGTAAAATAAAATAACACAGCAAAGATTGTTATGGGATATGTTAAAAACTTATTTATTTATTACAACAGCCATATGGAACAAAGCAGTGGAGCATAAAACCATTCATAATCTCCTTGTATGAGACTCCTAGGCCAAATCTCCAAGGCTGGGATTGTTTGACAACACTCAATCAGTTGTTCTGCCACTGGGGAATTCAAGGATCAACGAATATCTACATCACTTTCATACTGCTATTCCATTGTATTCTTAATGTCAGTGATATCAGACTTCAAAGACGACGCTCCTCTCAAGGAAGATGAGGTGAGGAGACCACCCTGCCCCAAGAAAATCCTTTTAATACACCTTTCTCACAGCTTTTGATTAAAACGTTCAAGACAGGCAAGGAAATAAATAAATAAATCAGGGTAATGTTGTATTCACAAAGACAAGGCAGGTCTTTGATCTTGCTCAGGGATGAGGGGTAGCTTGGAGCCAGAGACAGAGAATGTGTGTTTGTAAGAACTGTATATTCCTATGCATGAATGTGTGTTTGTGTGATCAGGCAATGACAGTGTAGGACAGAAAATGCGAATGAAAGGGAAGGATGTAATTAACATGAGCCCTTTTGTTCCGCTGCAACTCGGAGCACATGGAAAAAAAAAGACCTAATGGAAAAACATACCCGCCCTGTGTAGGCGATGGGTGGAAACTCTGGGACGAGTATTTCCTCAGCAAAGTTCCCACTCAGCACTTCAGTTTCATGGATTGATGTTAGCTTGCAGGTACAGTACACCACCTGCATACGTATAAAGTTAACAGAGAGGAATGCCTGGGTCTCCTTTGCCATACTTGTCAAAACGGGGAGAAATAAAGCAAGAGGGGAAAAAAAAAGAAACTTTGATCCACTTGAAAGTGTAGTCTATCAGGACTAATGCTTGGTTGATAATGCATACAGCGCCCTGCCTCACTGCCAACCACAGTGGAGCATTTGAAGTAATCTGATAAAGCCAGGGAAGGCTGACTGCCAGTGCACTCTCCTCTGTCGATGAGGAAGGTAATCCCATTTTCTGCTGTTCCACTGTCATATGCTCTTCCACCTATCTGATCTTCTTCTAATTGAAAAGAGCAGCCACAAAAACCACGGGGCTAAAAAAGGAGTGAATACAGAGCAGCAACAATGAACACCATGTTGTATGCATTTGCCATGGGCATGGTTGTTTCATCTATCAGCTCATCAGCAAAGTAATACCAAGACAAAACAAGCAAAACACTAAAAGATTCTGTTTGTGATTGTGACTGTTTAGTGAATACAGTATACCTTTTTTTCCCACTGTCAAATCATAAATGTCCTGCAGAATGTTCATCTCTGTTAGTTTTAGTGTGTAAAACTGTAAGACCTGTGACCTGGATAGCACAACTGAAAGGTCCTGCAAAATTTTCCACAGTATTTCCATGACGTTACCACTATTATGGTGGTAAGAATAATCTTTGGCCAGAAACACAAACACACACCTGTAACCCCAACAAATATTGTCCCCTGGAAAAGGATCTTATGCTGAATACTACCCTGTGATGTAAATTAGATAATGAAAATTTGAATAATCTCAAATCTGTTTGACATGTAGGCATGATATCAACTGAAATATGAAAGGTTTTAAAAGTAGGACTTGGGCCTGTCTTTATAATGGGGCAACAAAATAAGAAGAAACAAGACCAAAGATAAGAAAGAAAGAAAGAGAAGTATGGGCCAACACACGGCACCAGGGAGGGAGCTTGGGTGGAGTATCCCACCTTATTGATTTTAATTCAATTAATACCTTATGACTGACCGCTTGGCAGACTCTCCCAGGCCAGTACCCATGCAAGTCTGTTTTCATAGTGGTCTTGAGTGGGGCTTCCTTATCGGCTGGCAGCAGGCAGGAAAAGGACCTGGAGACACGACCAACGATCCACCGCCCTGGCAGCCTGACTGCATGTCTGAAACACAAGCTTCAGATCAAACATGATTAATGTAGGCTCCAACCCAACTGCTCAACATTGCACTGTGTATGAGATCACTTATTTCTGTGTGTGTGTGTGTGTGTGTGTGTGTGAAAGAGTGTGTATGCGTATGAGGGAGTGGTTGGCTTCTCCTCACTTCACTGGCACCTGCTGCATGCACATTAGAGCCACTTCACTCACAGCAATCAGCAGATGCATGCATATGCATGAATGTAATCAGTCTCCACATTATACATATTTGCATGAATGCAAACTCAAAGCCGTCCAGCAGCGACAGTCTTGCCAATACGTCCAGCCATTAATGCTCTCCCTCTGTGCGTAATGCACCGCGCGCCATGGGTCTGCCATTTTAAACTTTGCATTCACAGTTTGCATCTACTGTTTGTTTTTGTTTTTTTAAATTATCATTATTTATTTATTTATTATTTTTGGACAGATCTCCGATCACAGTAAAGTGAGATAACACCATCAGTGACAGTCCCTGCCCTCGCTCCGGCTCCACCAATATTGCCTTCAGTTTTCTGGTTGCGTGGAAACTAAAAGGCTGCACCGAGCGAGCCCTGAGCTGCAGGAGCATTTCCAGTGGCGCGTCGTGGTCGCCAGAGCGGCTCCCTGCACAAGTTGTAACGAGCTGCACAGGAGGACCCGATGGAAGCGAACCACTGTGCTGACCAAAGTGAGGAGCGCTCTGATCGGCGGGGACCATTTTACCGTGGGCGCTCGCTGAGAAACGCATCATGAGAAGGAGAGGGAAAGCGGCAAAGACGTGAGTGAGCGTGTTGCTGATCGAAACGCGCATGTTTGCTTTTTGGGATACTGCATGCGTCCGCTCATTTGTTTATCCGTAAGAGAGCGCTTGGTCGCTGTTCTCCAGCATTAGCGAGGGGCTTTTAATTGAAAGTGGTGCTGAAAACAAGTTATGGGTGCTGCTGACTGTAACTAGATGAAAAGACAAACTCAGCGAGGGTCATCCTTTCCCCCCCCCGAGTTAATTTTTCCACCAGATGCTTGTTGCTTATGAGCAGAATTTAATTTTCGACAGGAAATGGCACTGTAACTCACTGTCAGGTTTTAATTTTGCATCTTAAATCTGCTCAGCTTTTGTTGTGATTAACATCATTTTACGTTTGAAGGCAGTTGGATTAGTAGTAATTTATCAGTGAAGTTTATGGTGTATGTTTACGTATGTTTCTCTTGAGTTAATGTATATTGAAGGTAATATGTAAGGGGCATTTATACTGTTTAAATGCATTATGGGTATGCATAATGCACTCGAGGCAAACTCAACAAGATTATTGTGTGTGTGTGTGTGTGTGTGTGTGTGTGTGTGTGTGTGTTGTGTGTGTGTTGTTGGGGGGGGTCTCAGGGTACAATGGAAATCAGCCAAACCCAATGTTTTGGTCTAAGGAACAAAAACAGCATCTCTAGTCATTTAGAGTGACATTGAATAAGGGATGGGGAGAGGAGGTAGGAACTAAAAGCACTGAAATATGATTACAGCGGCATTTAAAGCCCGCGTTTCAAGTTAAAGACGTCAGGGATGTTTTATTTTCCCATTCCCCTACTCTGTCACCCACACCTCCCATTGATCATTAGAAACCGGCAGCTTATTTTACCATTCATGCCTCGCTCCCAGGCTGTGATGCGATGCCACGGGAAGGTCAGATTCCCGCATGAAAAACCTTGTATCACAAAAAACGACCTTGCGTGATGAACCTAACGTTGCATTTTAACGCGTCTGGTGTTTGGGCTTTGTCCAAACTACTGCGCCTCGGACAAATGGCGGCAGACTTGTCAGTGCTGCACTGACAACAGTAAATTTATGAAGTGACATACTGACCTTTGGCTGCCTGAGAGCAGTATTTATTGTGTAAATTGAGAACTAGGTAATGACTTTTTGAACACAGATGATGACCTCACCTGATTTAGAGGCCACCGAATTACTGCCTTGACACTGTGAGGTTGTGAGAGGAGTTATATCTGTTATAAGGGTATAGACCATAAGAAATATGACTTTGTTTTTGCCACCGATGTCTTTGAGAAGCATATTTTGAACAGAAAACTGTTTGTGGAAATCCAATTAGGAATTGTACTGGTGCCCCACCCTGCTACCCATTAAGTTTCCACCCTCTCTTGGGTGTTTATCTCATCCACAAGGCAACACTTGTTTCCTTCCTCTCCCTTTTATTCTTCCACCGGCAGCTGTCATCATCAGCTATCAGCTGGCCCTGTGGCTTACCAACGTTTGCCCCTCTCCTCGATATCTCATTAGTGCCAAGCACTGTTCTCTGTGTTGTAATTGTAATGTTACCCTCTCCTTAAATCCCCTTGATATTGTTCTTTCCCTCGCTCGTGTGTCCAATTTCCCTTCTTGCTCACAGGCTTTCTCCTCCTCCGTCACCAGCCCTCTGCCTCTGCTCCCCCATTTAATCCCTCAACAAAATACCAGGCTGGCACGCCGTTTGACGGGAAAAGTATAGCCTTTGCAGGAGCATAACGTTACCCATTCATCTGCGGCGAGGCCTTATATTTCCTTGGGT
Source organism: Psettodes erumei (assembly GCA_016785225.1). Taxonomy (NCBI): domain Eukaryota; kingdom Metazoa; phylum Chordata; class Actinopteri; order Pleuronectiformes; family Psettodidae; genus Psettodes; species Psettodes erumei. Next base: position 592,215 of record JAFBJZ010000865.1, on the reverse strand, counting down.
GTTAAGCTGCATCTGACATGCTGTTTTACTTTCTCCTACAACTCGCTGACACTGTGCGCAGAGGGAAATCCTTTTGAAGCTGCTTTGCCCGGCCTTGATGAAGATGTATGGATAAACATCTCACGTCTGAGGGAGGCAAACTGCAGCAGTCAGAGCTTAATAGCACAGTAGCACAGGCCGTGCTTTGCTCTTGCGCATCGGCATCCACACACACACACACACACACACACACACACCCCATCCCCACCGCCTGCTGTCCCCCCTCTAAGAGCTCATTATTGGGGTTGTCTGGCAGGCATCTCGTAAACCGGTGTAACACAATGAGTGTTATTCGCAGCGTCTTGTAGACAAATCATCTGCCCCCCCCACACACACACCACTATTGCCACAACACTCTGTCCTTCTACCCCCCAATGTCATGTGATACTTAGAGGTACTTAGAGATCGATTTCATTTTTTAATCTTGGTAAGCGGAGCTTGCCCAGTCTCCAGCCATTTTGAAGAAATTAAGCAGTCGGGTTGAACTCCACGGTTCCTTTTTGTCTGGAGAGACCACAGGACATCACATTGTGTGCTCGGTTGTCCAAAGAGCCGTTTGCAGCATTAGCATTTTCCCCCAACAAAAGGATTGGGTGGCCAACACTGATGCTATACTGACTTAAAGAGTTCCTCCTCAAGAGGATTAGTAACAGGATAGGAGGTAACCCTGGTCAGCTGTCAATGAAGTGTGCTAATGGTGGGTAGAGCTGCCATTTTCAAAGGCTTCCATGCAAAATATGAAGTGTAATTTACAGGACACACAGACAAGCTTGTACCTCTCTGTTACTCAAACTTTTGAGTAAATGAACTGAGGGACAGGCGACTGCATAATGGTCACTGTCGCAGTAAAAACCTTATGTCACAATGACAGCTGGTCTTACAAAGAACTGGAAACACTGGAACAACTCCATAAAAAAATATTGTTGGTTTGTCCTTTCTTTCATTCTTTCAGTGGGGGGGTAGGGTGGGGTGGAACATTTTGTTCCTCCCGGTGTCACATCATTATGTTAATGCCAGTCTCTGTGTACTGAAATAGCCCTGCGCTGCAGGGATGTCAATTATAAAAGAGGCACAGTGACACCAAAGATTTTTTTTATCTTGTTTATTGTGCTGGTATGAAGGGAATGTTTGATCCTTAGACTTTCTTGGAAATACAACAGATGTGCAGTTGTTTCTGGCCACCTACATGCTGAAAGGAGCGAGCAGCATTCCCGCTGCCTCCTCACTGCAATTAGACAAGCTACTGAACCCCCCATTTCTGTGTTAGATAACAATGTTGCCGCTAAAGAACATTGTTAAGTACCCATGTTTTTTCTGGCAAAAATATTTCGTTATATTTTCTAAAGGGGTAGTCTTTCCACCACTGGTAATGAGACTTTCTCTTGTTTTTATTTCATAGACTCAACAGCTACTGGGGAGGTTGATGTGGACTTCACCCCGTACACCCAGGCAGTCCTTCCTGGAGCATGCCCGTGTCCCACAATGCCCCTACTTGCGGACTGGCTACTGCGCCACTCAGTGGTCATGTGTTTGCTGCTGCACAGCCTGGTGCTCATGACCTTCTGCTTCCATCACGCGGCCACCAGTTGCTCCAAAAGCTGCTACTGCTCTGAGAGCGAGAGCAGCGGCAAGACGGTGCGCTGCAGCAATCTGCAGCTGACAGAGATCCCCCAGGACATCCCCAACGACACGCGACGCATCTACCTGGACTTCAACCTCTTCACGACAGTCCCAGTGAACGCTTTTGCAGGTTTGCCCCACCTGGTTGAACTAGACCTTTCGCACAACGAATTAAGCCAGCTGGAGCCGGGGGCGTTCCGAGGCCTGGGCTCCTCGCTGCAGTTCCTGGACCTTTCCTCTAACAAGTTAGTGAACTTTAACCCTGAGGCCTTTGAGGGTCTGCGGGCCCGCGCCAATCTAACAAACAATCCATGGCACTGCGACTGCAATTTACAGATGGCCATGCCCCGCGTGGACCTGGAGCCTGCGTCCCTGACGGGCATCGTGTGCCAGACTTCGGATCCTGAGGAAATAGGTGTTCAAGGGCTTGCCTTCCTGTTGGCACCAGACATAGACCTATGCGTGGTAATGAAGAGGACTACAGACGTTGCCATGCTGGTCGTCATGTTCGGCTGGTTCACCATGGTCATCTCCTACCTGGTCTACTATGTCAGGGCTAACCAGGAGGACGCCCGAAGACATCTGGAGTATCTTAAGTCGCTGCCCAGCAGACAGGGCAAGTCAGAGGAGTCTTCCACCATTAGTACTGTGGTATAGGAATGGCGGGGCAACACATGGGACCACAGTTACAACCTGCAGCTACACAGTTATCGTCAGTCCCGGACAGTTTTGCCCAGGTTGCTGTCACCGACCCAAGGTGGGCAACACGATGTATGCCTGCACAAGAAAAGCAGGCCGATGCAACCTGGCCCAGATGAATAATTCATCTTTCAGTTGCCCATTAGGAGTTTTCGTCGGCTGAGCTGATGGCTTGCGTGCTGAGGGAGTAAAAGTAGCTGTGTGTTTTCGGTGAACTCCAAATATGGGATACAAATGGGATTTATCCAGTGGTGCATGCACCTTGATGTGCCTCTCACACACAGAGACAATTCAGGGGGCGACGTGAAACAGAAACATGAGGCAACACTGGAAAGAGAAACGTTGTGTACTGTTTTCCATTAAAATCCTTCCAGTATATAACAAGTAAAACAATGTTTTTTTCCATTTAAATTGTTGTTTGGGTTGTTTTTTCTTACTGAACTCACTCAACTGTATCACAGAAAAAATGAAAAGCACAAACTACAAAAATTTGATACACTCCACTTCAAAACTCATTGTCACCAAAGGGTGATAGAGGATTTGAAAAGCCTTGTTATCTCCCTGATGGAAGCAAGCTTTACAAAGGCATTGCATTTGATGCCTACCTGATACCAGACACACACTGCAGCTCTGGAATTACTCCTTTGCATAATATGCTAATGTTGATATGCCAGTCTTTAGTCACACGCTGGTAAACCTGTGCCCAATATCATCTAATAGTCAGAAAAGGTTGACCTGAGGAGCAGGGAATAAGAAGTTACTGGAGTTCAACTGTCATGAAATAAAGAAAGAGAAGTCGGAGACATCTAATTAAAAACAGGGACAAGTTTTTTTTCATATTCTTGTAAGAAAAGCCCATTACTCTCGCCTCGTCACCCAGAGTAATTGAGGGAGCACGGAGGAATCCTTCACGATCATACCTGGTTATCTATAGAGAGCCTGTGCCTCTGCGCTGTTTTTCATTCTCTCTCATGTCTTTAATAAGCGCACAAGGTGCCTCTGGGAGCCATATTGTCTGATGCAGTCACTCCCCTGGGCTATTCCAAATAACATTTATGGGTCCACGACCTGCTGGTCCATTTAAAAGAGCTGCCAGGGATGTGAATCTCCTATTTCACTAGACCATGGCAAAGGGGAAGATGAGTCTGTGTCTTTCCTAATGAAATCGCAGATAACAACTGAGACTGCAAAAGGGGAAACGTGTTTGAGTAGAGATGTAATTTAATCAATACCACACTGCTCTTGCTCCTTTCCCACAGAGCAAGGCAAGCAAAAACCCGGCGCAGCCTTGAATAATGAAATTTGATGTTTAAGATGTGGGAAATGGTTTGTCAACAAGGGCTTCCCTCTGTCAAACACACAAATGCCTCCAGAGCAGAGCAAGATCAATAAATGATTTACGATGGCCATGAAAAACGCTCGAGCAGAGAGACGGGGAATGCACTCATCATCTTGTGCGACCCACTTCTCGGGGTGAAATTTGAAGGGGGGACGCCGCAGGGGATCAGCTGCCCTCCTCGTCTTTGCACCCTTGCTCGGGTAAAGCACTTTCCACATGTCCTCGGGCCGCTCGAGGGTCCAGAGGACTCGCAGTGGCAGCCAAAGTCAAGTTCCACCTCATCCTCAAACTGCCCACTTTCCCAAAAGGTAGCGCTTGGTGTCAAAAGGGAGAGTCTGACATTTTGAGAAATATGCTTACTCACTTCCGTGCCAGGAGATAAATCAGAAGATTAATACTGCCCTCAAGTTTATACGGTAAGAGAAAACCAGCTGGGTAGCTTCCCTTTTTTTTTTGCTTGTCATGCTCCATAGTTTCTATTAACAGGCTGAGTCTGTTTTACAGAAAACAATGATATTGATCTTGACAGAGTTAATCTTAAGGAAGCCCTGGTACAGCCTCCTGTGACGAGCAGGAGGCTCAACAGTACTGAAAAATAGATGGTAAGCCTCTCTCCCTGACATTTCCTGCCACACACACACACACACACACACACACAAGTCCCTGATAACAGAGTTTCACGGTGGCTTTGGAACCAGCCACTGTTAAGGAAGCCTCTCTGCGAGAGGAGATAAACATAAAGCTAGCAGCAGACGTGTGTGTCTCCGTGTTTCTTTCAGCTAATGTACAGAACGTGAGTGTGCACAGCCTTTTGTTCGCCCATATGTACGACAGGCTTGTGTGCACGCCGGGGGTGAGGGTACTGGTAATGTAACACCTGCGTTCCCCGGCACACATAGATGTCGCTGAGGTTAATTTAAATTTCAGGCCAGCTCAGCTTGCCCCGCCTGCTACCTTAGACACGTTACACTGGTGTGAGCATTACAACTGCTGGGTAATGGGACACAAAGTGGGGGATAAGGTGACGCATCCAATCCCACAGAGCGCAGCCCTGTTTGGGATTAGGTTGCAGATGAAAATGTTTCCAAGCTCCGAGATCATGCGGGGTCTCCCAGCAAGGGCCCGTGTGGGCACCCGTCAGTTTCCTCTTTTAGCCTAAGGAGGTAAGCGACACCCAAGATGCTGCATCTGAGGAGGGTGAAAAGGACATCCTTTGGGTAAGTGTCAATATTCTGAGACGTTTTCCTTTTTTCCCCCGGTGTCCTCCAAGGGGGGGGGGTCCAGAGACTACAGACACAGGAGAAAACACTGTGTCAAAGAAAATTGTGTTACACAGCTCCCCCTGTCGCTGTAAATGTGCAAGTGTGAGGAAAATGAATGTTTTAACAGTAAGAGGATTTTTTTTTTTGTAGATGTAGGAAATGTACATCAGAATCATACTGAACCAAGAAAACAATGAGCAACAAACAGTAATGTTACATATTAAGGGCTGAAAATGTCAGTAAACTCAAATTTGTTTAAGAACATGCAAGCACAACATCAACTGAAATATTATATATATCACCACTGGCTAACAATGCAGAAACCTTTGCATCCCCAGGGCCCTTATCATTTCAGTTTGAATGGTACAACAAAAGTGTAAAGTAAAGTAAGTCAATTATACCACAAAGTAGTTGCCATACCCATAACCTAAGGCCTTTATGTCTCAAACTGTCCAGTGTACAAGTGGTTACTTACTATTACACAGTAAACGGTTATTGCAATTGTACATTCTGTTAATGTGAAGAAAATTAAATGTGAATATAGACAGAATTAGTAAACATATTTAGGTCTACGTGTAACTGTTGCAGATTACTTGGATATGGGTATTGATAATTGTCATTTGTATACATCCAACTTATGGCTGGGATGTCTACTCACTCATATAAATTCAATGTATGTCAATAATCTTTCCAGACAAACTTTACTCTCAGGGATTTATCCTTTTCTTTGTGATATCCATAAAGGCAAACTGGACACATACAGAATACATGGACGGTTTCCTATTTAGTGCCTAAACGGATGTAAATAAATAAAGTGAAATGAAATGAAATACAGAAGATTTCCTGATAATGAAATTAAGCTGGAAAAAGTGTCTTGAACCTGAGTCAGAATTTCCTTTTTGAATGGAAAGTCATGCCATCATCACATTTGTAGTGAAATCATTTCCCGTGTAACGTCCATTCTTGTTTAAACCTCCTTCCTCTGAGGAAGGGCAGTGCTCAGATTTTTTTGACCCAGTTTCAACAGATACTCCTGACTGGGAGAGTACATTCCAGCTAAAAACACGTTTTGCAATTCCACAGGAGTCAGGTTTTGCTCAGCTCCAACTCATTCATGTGTCATTAAAACTGGTTTTGGAGACCAAGACCAAAGACTGACTGTAAAACCTCTTTCATTTACTTCCCCTGCTGGATATTGGGTAATTTTATGCCCATTTTTGGCCCTCTAAATCCTGGTCGTATAACAGCTTCCTGGGTAATCTAAAATTAAAAAGAAGCAGTATGTCACAAAAATGAATACGCTCCTCATCTGCAATCTTAAAAACCCATCATGGCTTCTCGAATCCCTCCAGATTGACCTGCAGGTCCATCTTTTAAGTGCATGTTTAAGGAAACAGGCATTGATTGTCCCTGCAGAACCTTATTTTAAATCCCCACTAACCCTGCAAGGCTTTTACAGACAACAGGTATATCATACCAAACCTAACATATCTTTTCGCTTGCCACAGTGGCAGCATTGTTACAAGCAGGCACAAAGGTGACACTGTGTGTTGTACAGTACCTCGAATAAACCCCACGTGGTTGGTTTCCAGCTGGGTCATTGACCGGGCCGTAGAGCGAGGCCTCAGCAGTGAATAATGCCCTCCTTTCATGTGCAGGATTGATTGGAGATCAGACCCGTGTGGATTTCAGGGATCAGATTTGACAGCTTCACTTCACAGTCTATCGAGCATGGCCAGATGTAACGTAGCTACACCGACTGATCAAGGTGCCTTGTGTCAGAGCATGAAGCAAACGATCCGCTACAATGGAGGCACACCTGTGACCCATGAGGTGATTACACCGCTCACTATAATGATATACGTTCGGGATTTGATGATGAAATGATCATTTGAGACGGTAAAACAACACGGTAGTTTGAACATTTGAGCAATACACCTTTTTCTAAGTGTTAGATGAGATGACTAATGCCACTCTTATACATTAAATATGCACCTGGAGCCAGCCGTCCGTTAGCCCAGCTGTTTTGCGTGATGCTAAGCTAAGTGTTCTGTATGGGAGTATTCCTCGGCCGGGCGCAGGAACTTCATAGCTACAACTCTGGATTTGGCACAGACTAAATAAACGTGATATAATGTGCTGGGGGGGCTTTAGTGGTGCTGCTACAAGGCGGATTCTGTCAAGCTAACACTTTCCTCCCTAGCTGTTTTTTTCCCCAGTCTTTATGCTAATAAAGATAACCACGCACACACATAAGATTGGATAGCAAGTTTATTTAAATCTCGGCAAGAATGTGAAGAACCGCATTCCTCGGATGACAAATGTTCCCTTTTAGGCAATGGTTAAATTCAGCTTCATAAATATGTGCCATGCTTCTTCTTTTTTTTTTTTTTGAAAAATCTCCCTGGCAGTTCGCTGTGATTTTGTGAATGAAACGACACGAGCTCGGGTTTGGGCCGTAAAACATCTAATTCCACCAGATGGCACTCTTGCTGTGCTGTGGCGTCTTCTCACTGCTCTGCTCCATGTCCCTGTTTCATGCAGGGACGTGAAGACCCGTGAACTCAACACACCTGAATCAGGGGGCGCGCGCAGCCCGGGGCCGCTCCAGGTGCGACGGGGGCCACAGTTAAAGACTCTATTGAATGATGATCTTTCTTTGAGGTTACATGACAGCTAGGCCTGTACAGCTGTGTGTACCTCACAAATGAGTTTCACCACTTACCCTCCTATACCTGTACATATAAGACGTCAGGTTTTTTTCTAACACTTAAAAAAAAAAAAAAAAATTACACTTAAGTATTTAAAAAAAGCACAGAAGCGCTTTCAATTTCATTTTTCCTCAGACTGCCAACAGAGGAAATGCCTGTTTCCTCTAGCTCTCTAAATATATGACTTCTACATGGTTTTGTGCAACTAGCCAGACTCATAGTAAAACTTCTACACAGCTTTATTACATCAAAATGAAAAATCAGTAATGAGGGAATTCCTGTTCCCAAAATGAAATGGTGCAATTGTGTTACTCTGGAGGCTTATGTTGAACAATGTTTTGCAAAATAACATGAAATGCAGACACAGTTACAGCATATAGAGTCAAAAACTGCTTTTTGGCTCTACTATGAATTACATTGCTTACATTTTTTGTTATTTATCCTAACTGTAATTTTTCCTTTTTCCTCTTTTAATCTTAAATTTTTTGAGACATCATCTTATATCTATTTTTGTATCAAGATCCAAATAGTTAAATTAATAGTAAAATCAGTAGATCAGTAAATCCAATATTATGTCTGGGCTAAATTCAGTGCGTCATCTGGATCACTTCCACAATTTGGATTTAAGTAACTTGGTCTTCTAATAAAAAGGAAAAAAAGACAGGCCCCTGATTTCAGCATGTAAAATTTCATGGAAATGATCCATCACTCATACTGAGACTTGTTCACATGAACAAACGATGGGAAATCCCTCAAAATGGACCTGCTATATATATGACTATAAATGTGTGATAAATCATGACTGCTGTTCACTTGAGGTCAAAACTTTAAGACCTTCCCCAAACAGAGGCCATGAACGTCCTTATTGGTGAGTAGTGAGGTAATGTCTCTGCCCTCTGCTGTGATCATCTCCAGACTCTCCGGAGACAGCAGAGACACGACAAGGAAATCCGGAGGTGCTGTTGAGGATGCAGAATTTATTTCAGAGCTTGTTTCAAGAAATAGACGGGCTACTATAAGTTTACATCTGCTGCTGTTTTTACATCCCAAGTTTTTTTTTTAAACTACTGCAGTTACTTTTGTTCCGAGGTTTCATATTACAAGAACTATTCTCAACTCATGCAGCTATTTAGCCTGGAGGGAGGGAGGGAGAGTGGGGGCATGCCCAGTGCCGCAGCACAGGGGAGCAGCTGAGGAGAGAGCCGGGCTTTGTTCCGTTTCCTGCAGTTGTCCTCTGTCCTCTGCACGCACATTGTACTACAAACACAGAAGAAGGACTGTTTTGATGCCACGGCGCTAACCGCCCCCCTCTTCTCACCCACCCCACCCCACCCACCCTCCCCTCCTCCTGCAGTGCTCGCCATCCCCTGCTACATGGCCACCCTCGGCCGCAGCGCACCTCTGCCGGAGGAGCGCGCACTTGTTGCGGAGCCGGAGTTTCAGGAGCTGGTGCAGAGGAGCCGCAGCCTGACGCAGAAGATCCTGCTCGCCGTTCCCGACGCGCACAGATCCTGCATCCACACGGAGGTGAGGCACGGACGCGCGTCGCTTCGGGCGGAGCTGCGGGGCTGCCGCGTCGTTGAGCCTGTGCGCCGGCAGTAGGCTCCTGCGTGCCTGAGCCTGTTACTCAGCAGCCTCGAAAGAATGTCTCCGGAAGTGCCGTCGCCTAAATGATTAGAGACGCTGCTTATTTGAAAACAAATAGATGCCATTAATTATCATGAGTCAGGAACCGTGGTAGTCACTGGACTACCAGCCATTATTGGGCCAGTGTTCGTGACCTGAGTTAAAGAATGAGAGTCTGAAGGTCTCTGGATTTATTTTAACAGTTCAAGCTTTAAAACCTTCACAAGCTGTTATGCTTTCTCACTGTGGTGGTTCCAGTTCTGAGGTATTTCTACTTGTACTACTGTGCCTGTACATCACTACATTTATTAGCTTTAGCCTATACTGATAAAAGATGCTGTGTCATTGTAGATATAATCAAATCATTTCTCAATGACAACTGCATGTACTTTAAGTACATATAGTTGACAGTACCTTGAATTAAATTTTAAATGTGGTGTTACTACCTGAGCCACTACAGTGTTTCTTTGTCATGATGATCATCGTGGATCAAGCACACAAGGGTGATGTGTGTTTGCAGCCGCTTGCTCAGCTGTAACCAGCCTTAAAATCTCTCCCCTGCAGACTCTACAGCTGAATTCGTCAGAAAACGCAAAGCTCGAGACAATGGCCCTCATCATCAACATACCCCGTGCCCCTGTGCTCAGAGCTGTGTCAGAGAACGTCAGCTTGGTAAGCGTCTCCCACACGGGAAAGATTTTTTTTAAATGTGAGGAGGGCTAGAAAGCGGGCAACGTGACTAACATGCTGGTATTATTGTCCGTCAGATGACCTGTTTGACAAAGATGTCCGAGGGTCTTCAGCTGCACCGGGCCTTACTGAGCTCCGTCTCCGCGCGGCTGCAAGACACAAGCAAAGTGACCGACCTGATGGCAGACATCAGAGACCTCAACATTCAGATCACCAAGGTAGCAGAGTACTTCCGTGTCACCACCTCGTCGAGAAGTGTTTTTGCATTGTTAGCACCTGTACGTGATGCCCCTTTCCTGCGCGTTGCAGATGATGAGAATGGTTGAAAGAGAAGCCGCGGCGCAGCCCACCCCAACCCTGGCAGCTTTACATCTGCCGGGGAATACGAGGTTCAGTTGGCAGCCCACCTGACTCTGGTGCAGCTCCAGGCCTTTGGGCAGGACACGGCCCGCTGCCTCAGGAGTCTGGACCAGAGCAACGAAGAGGAGGCAGAGAGCTGACAAATAGGTGCCACGCGTTCACCGCTTTTGGCTCATGTCCAAAAAGTACCTTATACTGCCATTTTCTAAATTGTAGTATTTATTTATTTATCTGTTATTTATTATTTTTGTTGTTCTATGCATTTCTATTTATAGATTTATTTATGAATATGGAATATATTTATTTAGGAAATTAATTTTTTCGTTAACAAAGCTTTGTATTCCTCATCCCTCTTTGTGTTGACAGCCGAGGCAACTTGTGTTTTAACGCAGGCCCCTTCCACTGAAAGTACATTGCTATGTTTACATTACAATATCTGGAAACAAAATCATTCTCGACTGTCAGACAAAGGCAAACACTATGCAGCATGTGTACATTATTCAATAGTCTAAAAACTATAATTACGACTGCTCGCCATAGAAGTTTAAATATTAAAAATGTATAGGGTAAAACAAGTTTTGAGACATTTCTGAACTTTAACAAGTATTAAACGTGCATTTTTATGGGATTGGGGCACATAAGGACGTGATTATATTTTCTGTTTAAAAACTGTATTTTCAAATCTTTCAATAAAAAAAAAAGAAAAAAAAAACAGTTTCCTGTAAAGGGATTCTCTCCTCATTGTCAGCGACACATGAGTGAGCAAGGGGTCACGCTGCGGCATCAGTGTCATTCCAGCGAAGTTAATACTGTAACAGAAAAGTGCAACTAAAAGTGAAATGGACGCCTTGTGTGTCATTGCTTCTGACACCGCGTCAAACTCGGAGTTCCTTGAGGAAGTGCTTCAAGCGGCGGGTGGCTGCTTGACGACGACAAGCTTTTGTCAGTCAGATGATGGTCTACACTCCCTCGTACATAATGTCATGTGTTAGGCCTGGCCGGCATGTGACCGCACGACTGACTCAGTGTTTGTGATCACAATGGTCTGATCTCATCTTACCGTAACCTCCGGATCTGATGTAACCATAATATGATATGATAAATAAAAGAGGATAAATGAAACTTAGTTCTGAGAAAGTGCTAAAAAGCAGAAACAGATGAACTGAATTATGGGCTTTTAGTGGAAATCTTATTTACATATTTCTTCAAGTTAGAAAAGGAACATAACAAAAAACCAAAAAAAATACGGTAGCAAAAACAGTGTTTACAGATACGTGGTTATAAACATGGTGTTTTCCAACAAAGAGAATCCCCTTAAAATACATGATCCTACCAGGTACAAAACAACTAAATAATAACTTGTGTCTCCACCTCCGCGCTGCACAGAGACAGCACTGCAGCCGACAGGACGGTAATTTGGTACCGATGTCAATTTAAACCAGTTTACAAGGCAGATATAGCTTTGGCAGCGACTCTCCTCCCAAGTGGCAGAGTTAGGTCAGTGATAGCCAGGACCACTTTCGGTTTGGCCAGAGCGGGCAGCTTCACCAGCTCAGAAACCTGGAACGCACACAAAAGATACAACGGATATCATTTTTCAGCTCCAGCCACTCTGAAGAAACAGTTTGGCCGGCTTCACGCGAGTAATGCGGAAATCTAGTCATGCTGCATTAGAAGGCGGGTTTTGACCCTTGACCTGGTTTGACAGTGATATAGAACGCGCATTTTCCACCACGAGAAACAGAAGTGGGTGGTAGCTCCGTTTTCCCGAATGTTCTGTTTTTTTTCTGAACATGAACAAACACCGTGCCCATCAATCACGACCCTTGGATTCTCCCTCGCTTAAGACTTATCGCTGCGTGATGTCAGCAACCGGCGGAACAATTTGACACATTTTAGGGAGGGAAAAACGTCTGCTGTAACAGCCACCCTCCTCCCTCCCTATCTTCACCTGTCTGGCTTCCACTCCCACCTCATAACTCACCATTGTAAAGGGCATGAACTGCAGGATGCTCCCGCGGTTTCCCTGCTCCAGGCACTCAACGCACTCCTCCATAAAACTCTGCACAAACTGGGTGTGAGGTCCAGCCATCTTGGAGCCCAGGATGGAGGAGATGAGGAGGAAGAGGTTGGCTGTGGGGGGGGCAACAGGTGGTACACATTGTCATGGTCGAAGCAAATTGGCGCATTCTCTTGTGTCCACGACAGGCAGTTAATATGAATTGAATGATACCACTACGCTCTTTGACAGAGCATTTGTCTCAAGTTTCATTTGATAAAAAGTGCCAACTCATTGACACAGAATATCGCGCAATAATAGTTGCGCAACTGCAGCTCCTGCAGGAAAATCTGCATTTACTGATATCTTCCATTCAATTCTCCCACGTCTGTGCTACTTGTGTGACTACGTACGTGCGAAAGACAGCCGGACAACATATTTCCTCTGGCCATGGCTCTCTCTGCTAACACAAGAGTGTATTAGAAAGCCTTTGGGCCGCCACAAGACGCCTGTAGACGCTCGCAGCTCTTTCGCAAAGACATTCTGTGCCTGTCTAACTCGACTGGAGGGAAGTAAAACCACTCTAACAAAAGATATTTCTGCTGAATTTGTGTTTTGACTGTGCTACCTAACAAGGGGGTCTGACTCCCCTCCCCTACTGTGGGCTTTCAACTGGATTGGCAGAATTTCTGATGACTGTGAAGGCCACAGGGTTTCCACACTCATCGAATTCATCTAGTCACTGAGCCCTTGGGCCCAGTGCGGAAGCAACTGCATTAATTATGATTCCTCGGCCGTTTGTTCAGGATTTTCCTCTAATTTGCCGCCTTTCTGTCATTCTAGCTTATTCTCGAAGGTGGCAGGCAGATGATGGATCAGTTCTCTGTTGAAGGATGCACGCAAATGGAGAGGGTGTGGACATAACACGGAGACGGTTCTCACCCAGGACTCGGTTCAGAGGGTCCCTCATGTTTACAGTGTGGAGCTGGGAGGCCGAGAGGGAACTGCTCATTGATCGGTCTCCTGTGATGAAGAATTGAGATGTGATTTCGTGGAACAAAAAAAAAAAAAAACATACAGAAAACAAACAGCGTTAAGTGTTGATCATGACTATAGGTTTTGAAAGTATCGAAGTCATCCTCCCATGGCTGTCTTGCGTCATATTCTAATGTTCCCAAAATAACCTCGTCAGACACATTTCTACTTCTTTTAAAGATGTAGGGCAGATTTTTCTATTTATACGGTGAAAGCAAAAGCCAAATTCTCATTAGACCAAAAGTAAGAGTTTCAATTTAATATTATTTTTTATTAAATATAGAAAAAAATATTAAATTAAAATCACCAAAGTAGCGAGACAGTTTCTAAATGACAAGTCCTTTCAATGAATGGAAAATGACAAATTCATTGAAAGTGAGGGTTTAGTTTAACTTTTAGTTTCAATCTTAATTACACTAAGTGTAAGTACTTGAAATTTTTTCCCAAGTCACGCAACAGACTGCTGATCCCTCATTGGGTATTTCTCGATGTAGGTTTAGCCAAAACGGAGGAAGTAAAAATTTCCAAAGCTGCTGGTCCGAGGGCTGACTGTTTACAGTGAGCCCTCGGACCAGCAGATTGTTTCAGGATGAAAAGAGAAGTCAGCAGGCACAATACAATCTGCGCTGCCGGGCGAGATACCCAACAGATAATGAATGCGATTACGTTTTCTGCTGATTTAGCAGAAAGTGCTCACAAGAAGCGACTTGCCGCGGACGGGATCGTGGAAGGTCCATTTGCTTCCTCCGTCTGGTTTTTGCATCATTCCCAGCTCCGACTGAACGCCCACGGGTTCAATAATACAACTGTGTACTGAAAACCATACGTTAACGGACTGACCTGGACTGGAAAGGGCTACAGGCTCATCCTCGTTGGAGCTGAGCAGGCGCATGAGTTTGGATGGTTGAGTGTCATCCAAGGGAAAGAGGCTGTTGTAGTCCTGTGGCCAATAATGTAACATGTCAGACAACGGTGTATTTCAGATAATAGTTCTTGCTTTCTCGTGTTGAAAACAGTATCATCATGAGTGACACAATAAGCTGCCCTCATGAACGTTTTTACCTCTATATCCTCGCGCTGCCTCTTGCGCTGGCGAGCCGAGAACGAGCCCTTGTGGTGGGACGAGTAGGAGCTGAGCGCGCACCACACAGACAGCCTGAGGAACCATCAGGACGGCAAACGTTAGAAAACGGAACACCCACCCGGGCCGGGGGTCGGCGGCGAAGTATCACGCTTCTCTTACTTGGCCAGTGCCTTCCCAGGTGGGTCCGCCAGGCTGTGCCAGTGGGCGGAGTCTGTGAGCAGGTTGGGCAGGATGGTACCCAACAGGGTGAGGGTGATCTGGTGGGTGTCCAGACAGAAGATGCTGTAGAGCAGCTCCACCACGCGGTTGGCCCACTCCTGTCGAGTCTCCTTCAGCAGCTCCTGAGCAGATGCAGCGCTCCAGTTACACACCTCTCATGTTATTCAGCCGCGTGGCCTCACTCTACGCCTTTCATATAAATGAGACTGAGCTGCCGTTGTCTTGATAAAGGAGTCGAACAACGGGTGAGCAAAAGAAAATGGAAGAAGAACACAGATTTCTTGCTAGCTGACGCAGGAACTGGGTCTCGATGTGAGCGATTAATCAAGAGAAGCGCCTCCACTTCGTCCCCGTACCTTGACCAAATTGTTCGTGAACCAGAACACCCCTCCCATGTTGAGGAGGCTCTCGAACAGATGCAGGGCCCGGCTGTCCACCCAGCCTTTGCGCAGCACCGCTTGGAACTGCTTGCTGAGGGCCTGGTGGATGGGCTCCTTGGCTGGCAGCAGGTTGCGGTAGGGAATGGGCTCCTGGCCCTCCATGGGGGGACGCAGGGTGGCGGCCGTCTGCTGGAAGACGTCGGCGCACATGTGCTCCATGATGGAGCTCATGATGATGACGCTGGTGCGGGAGCGGGGAGAGGATGTTACTGCGAATCATCGCGTGGGAGACGCAAATAGCCTGGGGCGGAGCGCGAGCTAAGGTTACGAAGTACGTGTGCGCGGGTGAGGGTTAGGGTTCGCGCGTACCGTTCGTTGTAAAACTGCAGCGTGTTCTCCCCATAGAGCGGCATAACCAGCTGCCTTATCATAGTCTGGGGTTTCTCCCTCTCGTCCCTCCCCAGCATCCTGACGTGGGCCACCAGCCAGGCCACCGCGCAGATGGCCATACTGCACACTTTCCCCTTGATGTTGTCGGTGATCTTCTGCGCTCAGAGAGAGAGAGAGAGAGAGAGAGAGAGAGAGAGGCAGCGGTGAGAAAAGAGGAAGGAAGGAGTCGAGGGGTCTGTCTAAAATGGCATCCGTCCACGTTGCGCGATACGAAAAAACTCGAACGGAATAAGGAAGAACTGACACGTTCGGCGACATCCATCGGGTTTTTGGGACGTCATTGCTGTTGCAATGCTCCTCGGTTTCCACAGAATATGTCATGCTCACTTGAGCAATCGGTCTAATTACAAAACTGGGACTAAGTTCTGGACATGTAATGTGTAATGGGCATTGCGGTTACTGGTAACGATGAGTAGCTGACATTCAAGAAATCGCAGTCACAGGAGGACAAAATGAAAACGTTGGACTCACCTGCACGGCCTCCACAGACAGCACGCCGTTCTCCCACGCGTTCAGAACTTCCAGGATAGCTGCTGGAGTGCTGAGGCAAATTTCATGCCATTTCACCTGACTGCCGCAACACAGGAAATTCCATATTTGGAGAGCGAATTGTCAAATTTCCATTATTCATACACGCTGGAGTAGAGCGAGTCCTGACTCTGAACTGTGTGAAAAACTGTGTGAAATGAAGGTGCGCCTGGGTCCTGCTGGGACAGCCTCACATCTGAGACATATAGTCAAAAGCCGAACAGGGATCCAACTCCAAACCAAACTCACGTTTACTGTAAATTATTTCCTTGCTAAAAAAGAAAAAGAGTTATCACCTCTCGGCTGCTTGCCTCCATCACCTTCTTTTCCTGAGATATGGTTTGAAATGACCCAAAAAAAGCCGTAGTGAAGTTATAATATATTATTATTATATAATATATTATGTACAAAACATCCCCACTAAATAACTGGATCTTTTTGGACTACTTGTTCAGAATTAGTAATTATGAATTCTTGAGTTATGGTCGTGTTTTATGAGGTCACAGTGACCTTGGACTTTTGACCACCAACATCTAGTCAGTTATTCCTTGAGGGCAAGTGAGGGTTTGCGCCAAACCTAAGGAAATATCGCAAAGGCATTCCTGAAATACTGGGGGGGGGCATGTTTTTTTCTTTCAAACTCACACTAGTTTCATCTCTGAGGAGTTGTTGAGCAGCGTCACCAGGCTCTCCACTTTGCCAGGCTCAGGTCTGAAGCAAGGGTGGTCCGGGTTCAGAGTCTTGCCCTCTTCGGGCATACACGTCTGCAGCCACGTTTCAAAGAAGGGCGTCTCCCCTGAAGGACTGGGGTCCGACAGGATCACCTGGAGACGGGACACGGGACGCAGCCGTTGAACTGCGCGCATCAATCGATCGACCGGAACGGGCCGAGGACACAGATAGAGACAACCTGGGAATGTGTTGTCCAGCGAGCAGCAAGGGCACGCGTGACAATGAAAGACAAGTCAACGGACCTCGGAGCCGTAGGTCTGCACCACGTGGCAGAGCATGAGGAAGGAGATGTCGAAGAGCAGGGCCCGTACTGATGCGGACTTGGCTGAGAGAGACAGAGAGAGAGACCAGGGAAAATCCTCAGCGTCAGTACTCATTCAAGACAGTGTGCGTCAGTGAAGAAATTCCCACATTGGAAGATGCCACTCTTGTTTTTGAACTCACATCCTTCGCCGCTGATGTGCTTGGGAAACTCATTAAGCCTGGAATAAAAAGACCAACAAAAAATATATATATATATATCATATAATAAGATATGAAACATCCTCTTAAAAATTCAACTGGAGTTTCCAAAGGGGGCAAACATAGTTGCATTGATAATCAGCCAAACTTTGAAACATTGTTGTAAATCAGGGACTAATTTGTCTCGACCTCGCGCTCTATTCTGCATTTAACTCACTTAATGAACTTTCTGGCAAAGGATTTGAGTTTCCCAGTGGCTGCTGCTGCTGCGAGGAGGAGATCCAGGCTCTTCCCAGACAACATGTGTCCCAGGACACCGAGAAGTCCCTCGGGGGACTTGGAGTGGTCCGCATCTACCGTCTGATGAAAAAAAAAAAAGGTTTCATTCACTAGCACTTTGATTCTCTTCTCATCGTTTCTCCCTTCTTTTCTTTATTTTTTATTACTTGTGCATAAGTGTTGCCGACCCGAACCCAAATTAGTCGTGTGAACCAGACTGTTAAATCACCGGCTCGACATCAACGCCGTCGTTCAATGAGAATTCCCCGTACGCTTTAGATCGGGGCTGTGGGCGCTCTACCTTGAGGATGTTGGTGACAGTGGGCTCAGCTCTCAGGATAAGACCCGGGTTGGGCTGGATATTTGCATTTTCGGCCGTCTTTAACCTTGGGGCGAACTCCCTGTCCTCGGTCCTGAATCAAATGTGCACGGGGAGAGGGGAAGGGGCGAAAGAGGCAGAGGGCAAAGAAAAGGAGTGTTCGGGATGGGGGGGGGGTATGGTGCGTGTGATACTGCGTGAATATGGTGAACGTGTCATCCGCGATCACATTAATCAAAAGAGTTCAGAAAAAGAATGAATTCTTCATTTGCTGTATGCATTTCTCCTGAGATGGAAACCCATACCGTTTTGAGGTGAGGCTGGCTGTGTTTGAATCTGATAGCAGGCCGAGCTTGTTGCATTCCTGCAGGAGCATGCCGAGGCAGTCGCAGCTATGCAGAGAAGCAGTCAAATAAGGAGGAGGGTCACGGCGCTGCGTTCGCCAGGGGCTTAGGTGGCTTTCTTATCTACAACTTGCTTACTTGCATCGCTGATCAGCTTTGTCCAGCAGCGGAGTGAGCTTGAGTAAGTACTGGAACGCGACGTTCACGTCCTCCATGAAGTCCTGGAGAATACGCGTGTCGTGTTTAACGGCGCCGGCGAAGGAGCACACGTCACATTTTAACACACACCAGCAGTTACTGCAATCTCAGATGATTGTCTAAGATAGTTAATGCGCACAATCGTGCGAGTGTGCTCATTTGTTAGAAAGACATCGGGGACTTGATTGTTTTACCTGTCCTTTGTCACCTTGAGGGTACTTCTTTAGTCGCAGTAAAACTTGTGGGATCTAAGATAAAGACAGAATCATGTGCTGGATGTAATCGAGTCAAACTTGTTTTACCTTCCACTGATTACTGATTACTGCACGAAGCAGTAAACTTAAGTTATCCAAAACAGCATCAAGTTAAGATTACTGAGTGGAAAACACCTTATTTACAATACAAACTGGTATGAGAAAGCGGATCAAGTAGTGAAGTTAAATCTCCCCTCAAAAGTTTAGCGCAGCCCAGTCCTGATCTGAGAAAGAGCTCTCACCTTGAGGAATGTGAAGGCCGTCCATTTCAGTTCCTCTGTGCCCTCTGGTGACTCGATGAGGCCAGTGAAGCAGGCCTTCCAGATCTCCAGGACAAAAAGAGGAGCAGGAATTCGCTGAGGGAGACAGACAATGTGAGAAGACATTATGGTTAAATATATGGAACAACTGGGCCGCAAACTTTCTAACATATAAGTACACTGTACAGTAAAACCCTGTTTGTGGAAAGCTGGACTCTTGCATAGATTTCTCCTGCACTTTTCCACTTTTAGCCTGACACAGAACGCTGGCCGCTGTAATAAAACTGACTTTACTGTGAAGCCTTCCGCCCAAATTAAACTCTCAGTACTAAAAGCCCTTTCACTTTTTCAAGAACTTGACTTTTCCTGCCAGTTTGATCTGCCAACAACGCCTTTGACAGATTAAAAGCGACCACTCTCCGCATCTCAGTGTTCACCTGCATTCGCTTGATCATCATCAGCTGCTCCACTAGTGGCTGCGTCTCCCCTGTCAAATTCATGGTCCCCTCCAGCATGACGAAGGCGTGGACCGATGGGAATGAGGCGCGGAGCGGAGGGTCACACTGCACCGACAGCATCAGGGGAATACTGAGGACAGAGGGAAAAAGGTTGGCGTGAGGAAGGTCTATTGTGATGCCAAAGTCAACTAGCTCGGCGTCTTCAGTGTTTAGGAATGAGTCGGGGATCGTCACCCTTTTACTAGTGACAAGCACTCCTCAAGTTTAGTCCTCTGCGCCTGGTTCGGTACACTGCTGAGGCCATCTGTCACTTTCAGCACTGCTTGCTCTACGCTGCTCCAGGATCCTGTGCGGGAAGAGCGAGACATTCACTGATTGCCTTCACGTTGCTTTGACAGGGCAAGAGCTGCCGTCGCACTGGAAGCAAAAAAACGCTTAACGCACCGTGCACAACCTTATATACAGTATGTACATGCGTGCACACATGCGCCACACAGTCCCCATCACCTTGCTCCTCCAGCCGGGCAATGTGGACCAGGGCTCTGTTCCTGGTGCTGTTCATCAGACTGTGAAGCCTCTCCTGGCAGGCGGTCAGACTGGCCTCGGTGCTGGCCGACGGGCCCAGCTCTCGTAGCCTCTCACAGTACCAGGCGCAGCCCTGCAGCAGCCACACCACCACTCCCAGCAGGGCCCGACACAGCCCGATGCATTCCTCCGCTTTTCCGTGACAGCTTCAAAGTCAGAAATGAGAGGCAGCCAGTTAAAACATAGGGTGGATGAGAGGAGGTTAACAGCTTTTCAGAAATAGTAATAATAATAACCTATTAACAGTGGAGAATAGGATAAAATTCTCAGATTCTTGGTCTAATAACTAAGATGGAACAGACACAAAATATGCCTGAAGATCCTCAACTGTGCAGCTATGACGGATATCACTTTGGACGGATATGGACCAATAATATTAGTGGGTGCTGCACATATCCTCTCACATGAAAAACATGGAATTCACAATTGGCTGCATAGTTGAACTTGCGGATGCGGTTGCTCGTTGCATTGGAAACGCATGAAACTGACGTGATGGTACGGATAAATTCACAGACCTGAGGCGATGGCAGAACATGTTCATGATCTCCAGCAGGGACTTGACACACAGCTCCCGGGAAAAATCTTCAAACTAACGGATAAAAGCCATGTGAAAGGAGAGTTTCATCGTACAGAAAAATGCACGTTAATAATAATAATTTTCAATGATTCTGAAATTACCTTGCTGATGGCAGTGAGCACGCTGGAATAAGACACCATCTAGGGAGAGAGGATGTGGCAAAAACAATATAACACCATTTGCAGAATAATATAATTACTTTTGACACACTGCTCCAGTTACATATTTTGAGTCTTACCTGGGAACTTATGGCATATTTGAGGTACGACAGTATAAGGGGGTTAGGAGAGGGACCAATCATCGCCTGCTCCATCAGTGCTTCTGTAATACACAAACAGCATTTGGATAACTGGCGCACTGTCAAATAATGATATGAAACAATATTTGTTTTCTTTGTGCAAACCTGCAAGATTAAGGTAGTCCCATGTTGCTCCCTTTGGAAAGTTTTTCTTGATGTTGATAGCCCACTGGTAGTCACTCCAACGCTCCTTCCATGCCTGCAGAATGGCTTGCTTCAGATTGACCACCTTCATCCTGCTACATATGATCACACATTTATTTAAAAAAAAAAAAAAGGCGTTATCAAGACATTTTCATTAAAGATATGTCGTGGTAACCTGTATGTGTTGTTCTTAATATACCCCTCGAGCTTCCTTAGTTATTATTAGCTCTATTAGCTCTTTGACCGGTTAGCTGTTAGCTGCCGATGTCATTAACTAACGGATTTTAATGAAGTTGTATTGCTGGCTGCGAAAAACACCCAAGCCGTGGTAAATAAGACAAAGGCCAATCACGCAGCGTTGCCACAAAATGCGTTGCTTACCCAACTTTTCTAGTTTTTTGTTCAATAGGCAAAATACATTTATTTGTAGCTCCAGCGCTTCACAATGCAAGGAACGTCATTGTTGTTTTGAAAGACGTAAGCGCTCATTGGTTCACCTCGCGACGAATCACCATTCCTTCCGCTGATTGGTCAAAATGGAAACCGACCGTTCGACGCTCTACGGCACGCGATAGCGCGACAGTATCACAAGATGTCGCACTTCGCAAAGTTAAGAGACAAAGCTCGACAGTTCATGAAAACCCGGGGAAAATGGTGAGACGGAAGACTCACCCTGCGTTGAACTCAGTGCTTTGAAACATAACTACGAACTTAATGGAGAAATATATTGGTAATTATATGTCAAAGTCTGGCACTTGCCCGACTCAGCTGACCTTTAGCTTTAAGTTTACCCCACGGAGTTCATTTTGCTGAGAAAACGTGACCCCAATTTACCTAGCTAGCTCACTACCAGACAAAATAAATATCATAAATTTACGTAGAGTTAATTAATTACGTGAGTTTTTTCGTTTTTTTTTTTTTGCTTCAAAACAGTGAAATGCTGTGGTGTCTTATGTAACACCCCCATTCACTTGTGTGATTCACTGCCTCGCTGCACTTTCTGTGTTGTGTGTCAGTTCAGTTTTTCAACTGGTTCTTTTTTTTGTCTGTTATGACAAAAGAGTCCATAACAACAATAATATTAGACTTGGAACATGAAATGACATGGAATGAATTCCAATGCAGAGATATAGACTGGTTCCTATGTTAACTAACCAATCAAAGCTCACAGTTCGTTAAAAGCAGTTGTTAGCAATACTGAAAGACTTTTTAAGGCAATGTTTATGAGAGACAACATTTCTGTTGTCTCATCCCCACTTATGCACTGAGTCCTTCGACAGGTTTTTAAAGGCGACACTGTTCGCCATATCGAAACCGTCCAAGTTCCCCCCAGCGAGCGAGGTCCTGCATTGAGTCTGGCGGCAACAAAGACCCTCATTCTGCCTGACACTGGAGACGTTGTCCTGCCTAGACTGAGGTCTCTGTCCTGGGATGGGGCAGTGCCAGCCAGCCAGCCAGCCAGCCAGCCAGCCAGAGATGATCCGCACGTCCCGGCACAGTCGAGGTAGGCTGGGGCCGGGGGGTTGTGAGGTGTACGTGTGTGTGTGTGTGTGTGTGTGTGGAGGGTTATTTGGGGGGAAGGATCCCATCCCCTGTTGTTTTCTACTGAGAGGTGCATTAGAGAAGGGGGCTGACAGATTTAAGTCTACCTCTGGGGAGACAAGAGAGACTGTAGTCGCAGCTCGGTGTCTGTTCTCATGACTTCACGACTGGGACAGACCCGGTTTTGCTGACTCTTATTTTTCTTCTGTGTGACTTCATCGTTTGCTTCAGTTTGAAACTACTGACTTGTCTCTGTGTACACTGGAACTCGCTGGCATTTCATTGGCGGTCCTCAAAAGTCTCCCAAAAATTAAAGCCCTCAAAAAGCCCACATAAAGCCCACAACACCTTTTTGTTGATTTTCAGGATAATTATTTCGGAGGGGGTGTTTATTAGTTGCTCAAATGTAATTTCAGAGGCACCGCAAAACACCCATGAGCTCCACTGTACTTGAAAAACCCCCAGCTGCTTCTTCAAACTGCAGCAAATAACACTGAAAGTATGTGGATGGTATTTATTGTATTTGTGTGTAAACATTGTATCCAATCCATTAGGGGAAATTGGTAACCAGCACTTAAATATATACTGTATCGTTTCAAACAGAGAGGCAGGAGAGAATAATCAATACCACTGTGAAATAACATGTAAATTGAGCTAATATTTCATGGTTCGTGCCTCTGGGCTTGTAGAACTGTATATTTGGTTACAGTAAGGCTATTTTGGGGTTTTTTTCTGCTGAACTTCACTGTCTCCCTCTTTCGTTTTGTCTTCATCTAAAAACACTGGGGGCCTTTGGGCACACAGAGGTAATTACCAAGGGTTGAGAGCCAGGAAATGAGAGCGGCCCCTTCCTGTCCCCCCAGGTTGTCCGTTCACGTCGCTTCATGAATCAGGATAGACCCGTGTCGCCTGCCGCAAACCGAGTGAGGATAAGGCGCAGTATGTGCCGCCCCTTTCTCAGGTCGGGGCTCTGGCCTTGCAGCGGAAGTCGGAAATGAGAGGCCACCATAAACGATCAGTGGGCGAATGTCTCTCGCGAAACATCAACCGCGCGTGGAGGATCTCAAAATTCCTGAGTTTGGTGACCTCCGGTGGTCACGATGAGAAAACAGACTGCAGTGCATCCCCGAAGACAACGCGCGTGGTCCTGCAAGGGCCAGCGCACAGCTGTGTATAACTACTGAAAGCTGGTACAAGTGCATTTGATATTTGGTTTTATCCGTCGTTCATCGATATAAATCCCTTCCGCAGTGGGCAGCAACCTCACGGCAGAAAAAAGGTGCAGTTGTAACACAGATCCCCTCAGACCTCCGGTGGCTGAGTGAGCGGTATCATCACGGGAGCTAACGGGGAGTGCTTTTCATCTGCGGAAGCGCCGGCCACGGAGCCACGCACGGCTCGACACTGAGGAGCTTTATATAGCCCCATCAACACGATTTCCCCTCATTTTACTGTCATCCCGAGTCCAGGCTACGGGGAGTTTGTTCCAGCATTAATTATAACTAGTCTGTACGGGCTGGCTGGCAGAGAGCCCGGCAAGGCCGCTTCCTCGAGTCCTTTCACGTCCCTTAAATGTCTCCGCAAGTCTTCAGGAGGTGTTTTTTGTTCTGTGTCGTGTGAGCAAACGCGTGAGTCCGGGCCCCAGCTGGCTTGATCCGCTGTTCCCTGGGAACCACAGAGGGGACGTTCCCAAGGGATCCCGGGTGTCAACTTTACTGTTGCGTAATTAAGACAAAATGACAAAAATGTCACGAAAAAGTCACCACTTTCTATCTATCTATCTGTCTGTCTGTCTGTCTGTAACCAAAGGACAGTATCCATAATTAGCATTGGTATGTCGGTCTCTGTTGTGGTTCTGTCTGGTTTGTTCCCCAGCTGCACTTTATTTCTTTTCTTTTTTTTTTTTTTTGGCCAGTGGGTTACGTGGCAACAGCCTCCATGTGGTAATTAATAGGTTTTATTTGCAGGAGCCGTGCGTGTGAAGGGAAAAAGCCGGTGCACCGGTGGCGTTCACAGCCCTGCAGATACAAGCGAACTGCTGACAAACCGAGATCGAATCGTCCCACTTTCTGGCCGAATGTTGAACTACGACGTACAGCGTCGTGGAGACGTGGAGGTGCGGCTGCCCAAAAATACTTAGCGCCAGAATACGGTGGGATTCCACCTGCTGAGAACTATTTAAGTAGCTGAAGTCATAGTCTGCCCGTCCTGATAGGCTATACAGTCATCCCATCTGTGCGGCATGTGTTTGGGATTATAACAACCGTCTCACTTGCGGGGCAGTTTATCCTGACATGACCTCAATTATCCAGGACCTCTGGGGGTCTAATCCCACTTCACTACAGTTTGACATCACAGCTATCAAAAGATCTGCCCGCTCGCAGAGTCGAGTCATGACCCACGTTCCACCGAAGAATCTATAAGGCTTTCGTGCATCGGGCGCTCGTCGACGCCGTCCGCCACTAATCCCCGAAAAGCCTCACGTCTCCCGTCACGTGTATGCTGCCAAGCCGCGCAAAGGCCTTGCATACCCTGCGCAGGCCACGTTACGTAATCCAACTTTGCGGGAACTCCCGGCATAGCCCCCTGCCATCCCAGCGTCAGTTAGCGCCGGGGCCCCGACGCCCGAGCTCAGCACGATCGTGGGCCAGCGTGATAAACCAACATCTGTCACTCACCGCGGACGACTTAATCATCCCCGACTGGAATTATTCAGAAGGAACCGACGGCCGCAGGTCTCGCGCTAAGAGTTCAGGATTATCAGCGGCGGCGATGACGTCAACTCTTAACTTTGAGGTGGCCCTGTGCCGCTGCCTCGTTGATTTTTCACGGACATATATATCAACATCATAGTTCAATAGTTCATCACTATTGATGAACGAACTTCCATTTTTTTCCCCTCATTTGCATGAGCTAACGCAGCTGTCTGACTGTAAAGGCTTTCAGCGGGTCACCGGAGTTCATGTGACGAAGAACCTTTTGTTTTAAACTTCATGCTGTATGTTTGTAATACATCTTTAAAAGCATTATTCTAATCCCCAAATTATGTTACAGTCGGAAACCAAATCACCGATCAGTGGAGCTTGACTGATTCATGCCTACGTTTTTGTTTGTTTTTTTAACTTTCATATCAACATCATTGTCAGGCCTAAAACATCCAGCATTGGTGAGGCCTCTGGGGAAATGAATGACTTACATGCAGATGTAACACCGCAAAACCTGAAACCGAAGCATCTGAATGCAATTCAGTCGTTTATAATCTCATCACGTATCACGTACACTTTAACTAACTTTAAATAAAGAAAGGCCCATAGTGAAATTTAACACTTAAAATATTGTGGTTTCTTCAGTTCTGAGGTAGTAGTGTAGCATCGGTCCGTAATTGCGCCGTCACTGATCCAACAAAGGCCAGGGTCAAAGGGGAAAGAAGGCCCCTGGCTCCCGCCGGTTGTTTGTGTTTCCCGGTGATTAATTGATGAGCCTTCTTGAATAATTGGCCCAGGACCGAGGGAGTCATTTGACTTGGGTGACATGTTTCTTGATCTCTAATCTCACACCACCCTTCATGGTGATGTATTACCTCGGCTGCCATTTCCTCCATTGATTAGTCAAGCTTGGGGACGTCTGCAGCTCCTATTGGATTTTGCATTTCAATACAGGCTTGCAGACCACTTTCAACAAATGAGATAAAAAAAAAAAAAAAAACATCTTCTTTTTTTTTCCACAATTAGTTTTTAATTGAATAATTTAAATGACTTTGAATAAAACTCAAAAGCCCAGTGGACATTTTGCTGGACATAGGAAGACTTCTGCAGAGGTCAAAGGTTATTTATTCCCAATCATCCCTTTAAGAGAAATACCTGTTTAGTCATGAGCATCTGTGATGAAAAGAAACGACAGAAATGAAATACAAGAATCAAACGGATGCCTCTCAAAAGCGATTTCATTGTATTACTCCGATAAAAACAGATAAATATTGATTGCTATATTCTATCAAAAAAGAACTTTGTATAAAAAATAAGCAGGTTTGTTCAGCCTGGTTGCTCCCTATTGTTCTTCGTTTTATAACGTCACTGTGCTTCTTACACTATAAACCTATTCATCTAAATCTTCAACGTGTTTTCCTTTTTTTATTATTTAAGGGCTCAGGTGGGCAACGTCAAAGCCGAAACAATCTCTGAAAAGAAAATATTCAGTAGAAACGATTGAACCGTTCATTTCAGCGACGCAGCATAGGAGCTGTTGATGCTTCACCTTTCTTCACCACTGAAAACTTTTTGCGGGCGGGTGCAGAGGCTTCACACATCAGCGTACAGAACCTTCCCAGAAGGCAGTGAGCATAATAAATGTTTAGGGTTTGAACGCTTCACTTATTAGCCAAAAAAAATTGCTCTTTATATTTATACTACATCCTACAATTTTCTAAAAAAAAAAAAAGAAAGTAAAAGAAAAAAAAGCAACATTTAACCAAGAAATATCATAGTCAAGCATCCTGCTAAAGTTAAATGACTATTAGGAAAATATTAGTCATTGTGACCAACGTAACAACCATTTTATGGTTCTCCTCTTTGCGTTTTCACCGCACCCTGTAGGTTTCCATCTTCGCACGCTTCGTAGTCCTTTGCGTGGAAGTTGCGTGAAATTCACAGGGGCGTCACATCCGCGTTTTAGTGAGGTAATAGATAAACTGGACTTGATTTTTTTTTTAAAAAGCATTTTGTGACACGACAGATACACGTTGAGGGTTTGAATCATACATTTCGACGAGACGTCATTTTCAAATGCGTTGTCCGTGTCTAAGAAAAAAAAGTGGTCATGCATCGTATTTTGTCTCTTAAACTACTGTAGGTAGTAAATAGCAAATGCTTGAATATGTAACTACACCTTAAATTTATGGTTGATTTGTTGATCTCACTTTTGAGTGAACAGGGCTCAGCTTTAATTGGTAAAATTGAGTGTATCCCACAGACCAGAGACTGTACAGCAAACACCTTTTTTGGAATGGGACTGCCGTATTTTCAAGATCAATCAAAACGGTTATTGGATGATTATCTTAGGAACAATCGTGACAGAACTTAAGCGTGAGCGAGCCTTCGTTACTTTGGTATCAAATCTGAGTTTAACATCTGCACATAAAAAAAATCAAATGCATACAAATACATTGAAAAATAACAAAAAAACCAAAGGGGTATTCTCCTCACACCATTCCCTGCTTGTTATCTGTGAATCATGACCTACATCTACGTATGTTCAGTGTATTACAAGAGAATCGATTTGGATACCCTCTTTAGATCGATCGCAAAAGGCGTCCTTCAGTGCATATTGCTCCCACTCTGACCTCGGTCCAGTGTCTTAACCCGCCGTATCCACACATTGCTAAAACGCATTTAGCTGTCTGCGAAACGCCAGAGGATTCAACATGGGGGGTTGGAGTTTGTCTGCGTTGCACTGTTGCTCACATATTCGGGCAGTAGTTGGCTGACTGGAAAGCTTTTTAGCCAAATTAAATTTAGACACTTTTATTTCACCTGTTACAGGATACATTTTTAATGGAATAATTTAATTTTTTTTTTTCATTAGTCCATAACCCAGGTAAAATTTGAAAAATGTAGGAATTTAGGCCCAGCTACAGTAAGTTAGCGAATATATTTGGAGAATTCCAGCCTTGTTAACATAAGTCAAAAGTCCTGCACTCACATTTGCCCTTACGATGCCTGGATGTCTCTGTGAAATATGTCCGGGAAAAGAAAAATGTCATTCTCGCATTGTACCTGTGCACATGTTAAAAAATTTTAGACATATGTAAAGTTTTGAAACATATCTAATTTAACTTTTGTCGAATAGATTTGATAAATATGTCAGCTACTCTTAGAAATTTATGCGTGTTTTTTTTTTTTTAAATTTATTACTATTTCAAGCATTTTTTTCTCAGCATTAGGCTTTGACTATAAAAAAATGTCATTACATCACCCGGAACTCAACAGGACTCCCGCGCCCTGATACGGTCAAAGGCATGCATAGATTGATTCCTCAAGAGAACAAAAGCACATGAAACATGATCAGCTTGTGCCAGTTTGTTGCAGTTCTGATTTCCATATGGCATGGAAGGGAACTTGTGATTGATCGCCATCGTACAGGTTTAAGTTTGATTTAGTTTACTGGATCATTTTTTTCAAGTTGTGAAAATAAAGGTAGACTCTAAGGTGCATCTATCAGCAGGGTTGCAAAGTACATATTGCTGTTATTCATTTATTTGATCATTTCAGACCTGAATATTGCAACCTGTAGCTTGCAAAAATATTTTTTTAAAACTAGAAAATCTTAAATTATATTATATTAAAATTGGTTGTCTGCTACTTGTGCTTTAATTTTATTTTACCTGACTTCTAAGCATTGATCGTAGGCCAGCGCAGCCAGGTCACGGTGTTGTTGACTTGTAAGACATTTTTAAGAGAAGATTAAAATATCAGCCATCAAGAGATTGTGTAAATAGTGTTTCTCTACACAGTTTTATTTCTGTTCACCGCGTTCCCTTATGTTCATAGTGCAATTCATTTTGCCCGCTCTCTCTACGTTGGTAGATTTTGGGAGCAAACCAGCGCCGAGGTGACGGTGTTGAATCATGTTGTTCTCCCCGTTGTTCTCGTGGTCAGATGTTTGACCGCGGCTCGTCGCGTCCGAATGCTGCGGCGCGTGAAATTTTGGGTACGTGTCACTGAACGCAGGAACGGCGACGTACAGCGACTCAAGGAGCGCTCATGAGAAGCCGCGCAACCTCTGCTATCTGTGCCCAAGAGCAAGTTGAAACTTCCATTTTTTTTCTTTTTGAGTTGCTTTCGGAAACTGATACTGCACACAAAACGTAACTCACCTAAGCAACGTATTTACACCTAAAATTTGATTACAAGGTTCTGTTGTAAGAGTTTTTTGATGCACTATCATTGAACACTCTTAATTCAAAATAACCTTGCGGAAAGAAAAAAAAAAGATTCAAGTTTCCGTGAAGGAAGAAGGTCTTTCTCTAGCCTTTTTCCGTCCCTGTAGACATTCCTCACCACATACTCTAGGCTGTATACTCTTGCTTTCCCCCATTCCTTTCAGTTAAGTCCCTTTTATTGTTGTCCTATTTCTTTTCCACTCTTTCACAGTAGTCAGTTCCTATGGCACTTTGCATTGTTCTGCATTATTACCCTTGGATAAAGTTATTGAAAGTTGACCCTGGGCCAATCGGTAGAGGTCAAATCTCTGACTCTCTACGATACGACCGTTGATCCACCGCCCTGGTGGCCTGTAAGCGTTCGAACTCATGTCGGCTGTTGCGGTCTGGGCTGAGGTTCGCCAGCACCCTGCCCCCACCACCTACATCTTCCTCTTCATCGTCGCGGTTTAGGAAGGCCAGCTCGTTCTCGTAGCAGAAGGAGTTGGAGCTGGGGACTAGGAACTTGTTCTCCACCATGTCCTTGGCACTGCAGCGGGGCGTGGACGGCACCTCGTAGGTTTTATGAAAGTGAGAGTAATCCACCTTGTACAGGTTCTTCTCCTCGAACAAGACCGGCTCAAATCGGTGACCCCATAGGATCTCGGAGGCCAAATATGAGCTGCGAGCCTGCGTGGTCATGGCGGTCGCTTCAACCATGCCTTCCAAGATGACAACAATCTCAAAGTCTGCTGCCTCCAAGTCCTGTTTGCTGATCCCAAAAAGTGGGCTCTCCTCATCTATCTCATGGAGAATAGTGATGGGCGACACCAGGAAAATCCTATCCAAGCCTTTATCAAAGCCCACATTAATGTCTATTTGGTCGAGAGGAATATACTCCCCCTCATCCGTGATGCGAGGTTTGATGAGCTGCGCCCTGACGTGGGCCTCGACAATGTGGCTCTTGCGAAGATTCCCCACCCTCCACATGAGGCACAGCTTTCCGTCCCGCATGGCGATGACAGCGTTGTGGCTAAACAGCAGCGTCTGTGCTCGCTTCTTAGGCCTCGCCATCTTGGCCATGATGGCGCCAATCATGAAGCAGTCAATGATGCAGCCCACTATTGACTGGAAGACCACCATGAAGACAGCCACGGGGCACTCCTCGGTCACACAGCGGTAGCCGTAGCCTATGGTCGACTGCGTTTCGATGGAGAACAGAAAGGCGGCCACAAATCCATTGACTTGTAGGACACACGGAGTGAAGTTGTCATCTCCGGCTGGGTTATCCAGATCCCCATGCAGCAAAGCAATGACCCAAAAGGCTAAGCCGAAGGCCAGCCAGGAGACGACAAACACAAGAGTGAAGACCACCAGCATCCATCGCCAGCGGATATCAACGCACGTGGTGAAGATGTCCGCCATGTAGCGTTGTGACTTGTCGTCCATGTTGGCAAACTGCACATTGCACTGGCCGTTCTTTTTGACGAAGCGGTTGCGGCACTTGCGGCGGGTGTGGATCTTGCCATTGCCAAAACCGTTCATGCCATGCATGGTAGTGAGGCGGAGGCCCTCTTCCTCGGACGACACGATGCTGTAGCGGTTGATCCTCCCGACACTCATGCTCCCGGCGTCGCCTCCAGCTGCGGGGTCGGAGCAGAAGGGCAGGCCTGGAGTCCCGGTGTGTGATCGCGGCCCCCTCGCGGCGCGCTCACTGGCTAAGCTGCATTTTTAGTGAGTCATAGATGGGCAGCTGGGTGGGAGCCTTGGGCTTTAATCCAATCCCTGTAGAGTGTGTCAGGAGAGGAGAAAAAAAGTGAGCCTTTTTCCATGACATAATGCTCCAATTACACCATACCTGTGTATAAAAACATCACCAGAGGGCCAACCATGAAAGCATGAAAATGGCGAAATATTGCTACATAAGTACCACTCAAAACAAACAGTTGTGCCGCTGGACCGAAAAGCAGGCTGCTGATATTGATAGGTTATTAAACCGAATGAACCATCTGTGTGTCTTAATAGCAGATGAACTTGACTAGTAAATTTTTCAGCAGCTTCTCTATCTTACCACGAATGTTGTTATGGTTCATACTTTTTCCTGTCCCACTTCCCAGTACAGCGTTCATGGTGTTTGTAGCTATAGTACCAGATACGACAGTCACTGTACGCCCCCTCTGCCCGCCGTCTTTAAACATCACGACTCAAATTTTCGAGTGGCCCTCACCAAAGAGTCCTCGTGTCTTTTGATGTCGGTCGGGTAAATGAAGAGCGGAGCCGCTTCTGTCACGCGGCACTGCCCGTGCTTTTGTCTTTCAAACTGTAAAGCCTGGAGACAAGCTATAAGTCGTCACCTGCCTGGCGTGTATTATTATATGAAAAATGGACTGATGTGAGAGGCACCGCTTAATTCTGGCTCGGTGTTTTAGAAAATGCCAAAGTCTTGGTTCCTCTTCTATCTTTTTTTTGCAGTTTAAGATTGCCGTGGAACTTTCAGTACAGCGCTTTTGTTAGGGGAGCAAAGAGGGTTGTGTGTGCGCGCGCGTGTGTGTGTGTGTATTTAAACTCCCGAGGGAAGTGTGCGTGCATCGCCGATTGCCTGGACGTGCATTTCCAGATGCTGTGAAACAGGGGTGGCGAGTGAAGGACTCTGTTTGCCCCCATTCTGTACAATTTGCGGTATTATTAATCACGCGGCGGTAAAATCTGCAGCACCTTCCCGCGCTGCGCCGTACAAGTAGGTTGCAGATTTCTCCCATGTGCAATGCCACGTATGTCATCGTCATTGGAGTGGCGCGCGTGCCCAAACGTTATTTGCAGTCCGTCAGAGCGACCGTCATTGTCTCGGCCGGACGGCAGATGACCCGGCTGCCGCGCCGGATGCCGTGCCTCGGGGTCAAGCTGCCCCTCCCCCCCATGGGAGGTGCACCGAGGCCCCTGTGGGTGCAGGCGGCTTTTATCGCCTGGCCACGTCCGCTCCGCCGTCTGCCCCCTCTGATTCGGGCCCAGAAGACCCGACAGCTCACTCATGTGCGCTCCCAAATCCCAGGTGCCCCGCCGTCTGCCGCGCGCTCCCACCAATTCCCTCCTCGCCCACGCTCTCTCGGATGGAAGTTCTCGCCGATCTGGAGCCGGATTACCTCATGCTACATCTTAAAACGTGTGCCCCCCCCCCTGGGGTCAAACACATATCTGTATCGGGAAAACGTTCTGCAGCCACATGCTACATACTCTGTTTTTCTACTTTCAGTCGCCCTCTTAGACGATATCACACTGCATTCCCAAAAGAGCACAGCTGTTAACGCTAAAAATAGTGCTCCTGCCACTCCTGTCGGAAATCTGTTAGCGTGTAAACCCAACTAGACTAAACTGTGTTACACAATTGGCAGGAATCTGGTTGTAGTAGTTGTGCAGGGTCAGGTGTCGAGTGAATTGGTCAAATGAAAGTAAAAACCCTCCCGACCCTCCGGAGTCACGAGACGAGCGCTTTGGAGTTTCAGCAGGAAGCTCCTGCTGTGGCAAAAGATGGGAACCTCTTGAAGTCCGATTTTCCCGCCGACAGGTTGTGCATGCAGGGTTCGAGGCGAGGTGGATCATTCAACACTTCTGAGTTTGGAATATGTCGCCAGAGAACGTGCATCTCTGATGCGGATGACGGGCCACCAAAAGCACCCCACTAATTTCTCAAACAACCTTTTGTGACCTAGTCTGCCATGCTGCTTTCTTGGGGAGTTGAGAGGAGCGACCCGGGGGGGGCTGATAAGCTTGAAGCTGATTAGGATGAATAGAAAGAATAATTGGATGTGCAAAATAATGGAAGGCGCTGGGGGGAACAATGAGGAGGAGCGGGAGAGGGCACTTCATCTCAAGACGAGCGTGCAGGAAAGCCGAGCTCGGCCACTACGACGCCGGCCCGCCTCCCACGGCCATTGTGCAGGACGAGCCGAGGCTCAGGTGTCATTGTATTTTTCCTATAGCTCACCATGCGGGACTCATCTCATCTCAAGTGACCCGCAGGTATTTTCCTACACACAGTAACGCCACTTCACCGCGCAGACGCGCCGTCTGATTGGCAGCATGTCATACGAACTAGTTTGTTGCCGTCGTTGCCTGTTTTCCAATGCAACGCCACGATCGGTGACACTTTGTTACCTCACATGCTGCTCGACAGAGAGACTCAGACGGTACCAAGCCAACCCTGGAGGCCGTGCGACCCCCCCCCCCTGCCCCCATGCTGAGATTCCATCTCAGGTGTTTGCTGAGGGAAGCGTTCGTGAAGAACTGAGTCACCTTCTCCACGCCGTTGCAACAGCTTGCTATCGTCTATGCAAGCAGAACAAAATGTGTAGCTGGTATTTTTATTTATTTATTTATTTATTTTTTGGTTTCTTGCTAGCTGCACTTGCTAGTGCCCATTCAACCACCTGGTTCTCGTTGGTTGATCACTCCCACATGTGAGCTTCTTGCCGAGCTTTTTTTTTTTCTCTTTTCCTTCTTTCTTTCTTTATTCGTGCAGTTTTTTTTAATGACCTGTACCCATTCACAAAGGCTGAATCACCCACATTAAACCCGAACTCTGTAATTTCAAGTTTTAACACCTGTTGGTCCACGCGCACAAGTTTGCCGTTTAATCCGGTACCGCTGGAAGCGGTACGAGAAGGTCCTGGACCCGAGCTGAACTGAACGGAGCCGAGATGAAAAGCAGGATGAGGTCATTGCACCGTCGGCCGATGCTGCGTAATATTTGTCCTCTCCTCCCCCTTGTCTTCTTCTGAGCCCCTCTCAACAGCGATTTAGTCATGTGCCGATGGATACCTGCCCTCCGATGTTATTATCATGCTAAATGAGACGCTAGTGTTGGTTAGCCGGCGTAACGCTGAATGGAGGTGCCGAAAAAGATTGCTCCAGCGTTTACCTGCTGATTCGCCGATGACATCATTTTGTTGGGGTTTAATCGGGTTTACATCTTTGTGACACTGTCGATCACACTGCCGCCTTGGCGATTTTTCTGTCATTAAGTAATTCCCGTTGAATGTTAAAAGCGAAGTTCCCGTTATGGTTTGCCGCAGTTGAAAGCGAAAGCAAAGTTGAAAGTTGAACCCCTCCCCCCCGACAATCAGTGTAAAATGATGAGAAACCAACAGAAGAGCAGCAGCTGTCCACGCTGCAGAAGACGCGAGCAGAAAATGTTTTCGCCCCGGCTTATTCCTCCGTCGTGAATTGTCAGCCGATTGCCAGCGAGTCGGGCCGTTTACTGGATAACTGACCGACGGCTCACCGCAACAGGACGGCAGTCACACAGCACAGCCTCGCTCCGCGATATCAGCGAACGAGCTGCCGTATCGCTAAAGATGAACAACGTGTTCTTGTGGACTCGGGTGTCAGGTGTGCAGGACCTAATTTCTGCT
Source organism: Psettodes erumei (assembly GCA_016785225.1). NCBI lineage: Eukaryota > Metazoa > Chordata > Actinopteri > Pleuronectiformes > Psettodidae > Psettodes > Psettodes erumei. Next base: position 557,398 of record JAFBJZ010000865.1, on the reverse strand, counting down.
TTAACAGATAACTTTTAATCATTTTCTTGCAAGGCCTTCTTGGCCAACATCTAAGAGGAAGGAGTGCGGGGTGGGGCATCATCAGCTTTAAAATATTATGGTTAAATCCTATTGTGCAGAAAAGCTTTTCTCCATTAAGAAAAGCAGCTTGTAGTTATTTCAATCTGGGGTCAAACACATTACGGTTACGTTTGCATCGTATGAACAGTCATGTTTTACGTGCTTGGCCCGAAAGACGAGCGTAAACGAAGTCGGTCCTATCTCATTTCAAATCTTTTGGCTCCTTGGCTCGTCTGATTTGAAAGGATTCTTCGTGCGCCGCTTCTGAACCGCCGCTTTGAAAAACGACTTACGGACCGCCAGAATCAGAAGGGGAGCGACCGGTAACGTTCTCCACGGGGGGGAAACGCCTGAAAGTAGACGCTGTCAAACCGCGGCCGCTTTTCCAGCGCGGGGTAGTTTTTCGGTCCTTCTCTTACCTTTCTCTCCGCCTGTCCTCCCCCCAGGCTGCAGGAGTGAAAAAGGTGGTGTCTTCTCTGCCAGTGTCAACCGAACTGAGGCATTCTCTGCATCCGCCGCCGCCGCCGCTCCACCTTTTGCGTTTCACTCCGATACCGGAGAAAACCACTCCATCGTCTTCAGCACAAAGCGCAGACCCCCTTTGAATTTCCTCATCCTTGCTTGATCTCTTGTCTCTCTCACTCTGTCCCTCTCTCTCTCTCTCTCCCTCTCTCTCCCTCTGTGGCTCTGTCCTTTTTTCAGGAGCCGCGGTGAGTGCAGATCAAACGCGGTGGCGGCCGGGGGGGTTGAATCGCAGATTCCGGACCTCGGGCCGAGCCGCCGCCGGGCGAGGTGAGACACGTTCAGCGGGGACTAACCCGGTGCAAATTCAGGTTTCTGTAGCTCCCATCTTCTGAGGACATTTCCTCAGCCGCTCTTCGGCTCATCCCTCATCTTTACGCACGTGGAGTCTTTCCCTCGCATTTCCCACAAAACTGTGCTACACTCCCCCACTGCTTATTAACTGAACAGCTCTCTCTATCAATCTTTTGCAATCTGATCTAGTTGGACTGCTGTTCTCTCACACTCTCTCTCTCTCTCCTTCCTCACTCGCACACTCTCTCCCTCTGACTATTTCTTGCTCGCTCTCTCTCTCTCTCTCTCTCCCTCCCGTGGTGTCACAGAAGCTGCCATTTGCAGCCTCCCTCCTTCCCTCTCTCTCTTTTCTCCTCCCCTCCTCTCTTTTCCTCTCTCTTGTTGTCACTCTCTCTCTCTCTCCCTCCCTCCCTCCCACATCATGGCACCACCAGTTGATAGCAACCTGATGCACAGACGTGCCATTGAGAGATCGCAGGGCAGACAATCCACCGTTGTGTTCGAGCGCACGTTAATCGAAAAGGTAAACGGGGGCCGCGTCGAGCTTGCCGCTTTTGCTCCGAGATAAGCCGTCCCGGATCGCGTGTCGCAGAAAGGCCTCCGCCGTTAGAGCAGCGCGGCATCACCGGCCCTTCGCAGCGTCAGGCGAGAAACATTAACCGTTTGCAACGGCCGCAACATGACCGGGGCACGTCTCCCTTGCATGTTTCTCCGCTGCGATGCGGAGCGTGTATCGGCGTATCGCGCTGCTGGGCGCTGTGTCTCAGCGGCGCGGAGTGATGCCTTTCACACTTGTCACCGACAACTAATCAGCAGCGATTGACCCCAGGTTGTGTGTGCACGCGCCCCCCCCCCCACCCCCCGTGCGTGTGTGCGTCGTGGCGATACGACAGTCTCGCCACACCGGGTCTCCCGTGTCAGGCGAATCGAGATTGAAACGTGCCCGATCACTCCGTTAGCCAGCTCCCTTTTTTCGTGCGTTTTGGTAATACTCTTTTACACGCGACGTCTTCGCGGTCAACTCCAGAGGGGGAGCTGCTTTCCGTGTTTACGCGCGACTGTTTGCCTTGCCGTGTCACCATGTCTGTATCTCTGAAAAATTCTCCCGCGTCCCCGGTTTTCGCCTTAAGTTGTTCTGCGCGAGCCAAGCTGGAGCTTTTTCCCCCGCCGCCGCCACTGCTGAGCACATTACCGTTACCCTTGACAGCTTCAAAGTGTGACATTATCCTCTGAGCTGAGCGCCTACTCCCCTTTTCTCACGTCTTTTCAGAGAGCCGGTCATCAGTCAAACGCTAAAAGAGATGACAATTAGCAAGGGAGGGGGCTGCGAGAGTGAGAAGTTTCTAAATACGGCCGTACTGGCTCAGCCCCAGCTTTATCACTAATGATTCATCAGAGCAGGAACTCTCTCTCTCCCTTTTTTTTCCTCTTTCCCTCTCCGTGTGCTCCTGTTCTTTGTCCCTCGCAGCCTCTGATTTCAGACTTCTAAGGGCCATTTGCAATCCGCCTGCGTGTGATCATCACCGGGGCCATTGTGTTCGGCCGCGGACATCATCTAATGCAGCCTCGACGAGCGTCTTCTTCCAAGGCGCCTCCTGGCGCGCGCGCAACAGGTACCGCACCGTGGCCCCGGCATAATGGGGCCGTGGCGCTGCGAGCCCGGAGAACGGCGGATCACGAGGTTCGCGCGTCCGGACTGCAAACCTCGGTTATGTAACTGCGCCATAATCACAGGTGGCAGCTCACATATCCTTCGCATGTCTGTGTCTAAATGAAAGGGCTTTGCCTCCCGGGGAGATGGCTAAGTGGGATTCACTGCCGCTTCCATGGCTACAGGTATAACACATTTTCATTGTTTTCAGACCAATAAGAACCGGGTGGAATGAAGCCGGGGGGGTGGGGGGTGGGGGGGTGGTCAACTACAGTACTGTGGCTACATTACGGCCTCTGTAAACATGACTCACCGCAGGTAATGTGAGCAGTTAAAGGGGTAAAGGAATCGTAGTTATAATCTTAAAATTTCAAGCAAGTGCATGTTTATAAAGTTGATGTACAGTAACTCCGGCCTTTACGCCACAACCAGAGCTTGTTTTGATTGGCTACAGCCACTAAACATCAACGATGAACGTCCCCTCCGATTCCGGCCCCTTTGCAGCACTTGAACTGCAACGCCTCCATGCGTCGAAAATTAACTCCAATTCATTAGCTAAATAAGCCAAAAGGCTGATATGGTGCCCCCTGAAATAAAGCCTGAAGTGCGGGACACTGCAACCAGCGGCCGAGCGGAAGAGAGCGAGGAAGAAGGGCGAGCTTGACGCTTTCGCTCCGCTCTCGCCTTGTTGTATTCGGCAAGGTGTAATTTGCATTAATCAGAAGATCCCCGAGAAGAAACTTTTTCGCCGTCTCTCGGCGGCCGCGATCGTGGCGTCTCCATCTCTCGCTTCGACGCTCGCCGCGGGCGGACACCGCGCAAGGAGCTCCGCTGACTTATTGCTGCTGACAGCTCAATCGCTCTCCATCATAATCAAGAAACGCGATCAACGGCGCCCTGACACAGGGTGAGGTACACATCAAGCGTGTGCTGCTTTGGTAATGCGCGACACTGGAAGCTACTGAAGGCAGCGCGTGCGTTTGCCTTAACTTAGGGAACCGAGGGCGCTTTTGATGGCGTGGTAGATTAGCCTATCAGACCTCTGTGGCCGCTCTCTCTTTTTTTTGACACTTGAAACCCACAGGTACCCCCCTGTCAGTGAATCGTCTTCCGCCTCTTTACCTCTCGTCTCAACAAATCACATTGCCCCGCGCTAATGCGTCTCATGTCGCGTGGAAGCCCAGAAGAGCTCTGAGCGCCCCCCCCGCTCGGCCTGTCACCAAGAACCCCAATTACATTATTCCCGGAGACTCCTGTCTGATGCAGCTATTTCAGGCTTCGGAGCAGTTCCTGCTCTGCTTTAATTTTGCAACTCGGTTTCTTGTCGGTGGGAACCGGGGCCGTGGTGCTGCTGTAACGGCTGAAATGGTTGTGAAAAGGCCTTTCTTGTCCTTGGGCCCGGCCGGTTGTTGTTCAGCCAGCGCGGTGGTGGATTGTGTGGCTGTGTGTGTGTGTGCGTTTGGGATTTGTTGATTCACTGTTGTAGAGCCGGGAAGTAACATCCTTGTAAAGTTATGGGAACGCGCTTGATTTTTGTTTATGACGGCCGTTAATGCGTTTACATGATGACTCCTACAGCTGCACCTAACCTCTCTCTCTCTCTCTCTCCGCCTCACTCTGGGCAGCCGCGGCTTAGCTAATTAGCAGTTTTGGCGATTAAACACTTCCAATTGGCTGGCTTAGCCGTTCATCGAAGCTGTACATTAGGACGCCGCAATCATGGAGTCAGCAGTCACAACCACTGTTCTAAGTTGACTCTCCAATGAAGGTAAACTGCACATACGCGCTGCAACATTTCTTAACTCATCACCCTGAAGCTGAGCAATTTAAACACAGTTTGTTTTATCCTTTAGTAAGTGAACGTAGTTTAATAATGACTAATGACATTCTGATGGCTGAATCACGACGATGAATGTCAGGCAGGAAAAAAAAAAAGTTTTCCACAGAGTCCCTTCGCCGTCCTGTTTACCTTGACCCAAACTTGCATCCCGGCCTTTCACAAGCATTTCATTACCTAATGCGCTACGTGGCGCGACGCTGGGGGTTGGCAGTCGGGTGTCCTCACCTTGACAGCACGCTGAGAGAAGCTCCTGTCTGCCTCTCCATCGAGACCCCCGGGGGGTGAGAAAATTAATCGGCTCAGGATTCGGTGTCCTCGCGGCCACCCCTCCGTCTGCTGACCCTGACCTCTGCCCGAGCGACAGACCGCCCCCGCCGCGATCAAACGCTCTCGACCCCCCCTTCCACGCCGGGGGAAGCACAGTTGCGTTTACATTTAGAGCGATGCTCCAGGATGCTAGCACCGTCCCTTTCAGGCGACATTCTGTTTTTTTGACACCTTATCTCAGATTGAAATATTGTACGTTTCGCTCACTATATTTATATGACAGCTGTAAATACTTTGAGGAAACATAGGGTCATTCCTTAAGACCCAAAGCAAGATTGTTTCTTCATCACTTCATTGTAGGACTTGAACAGCTAGTTTTAATTTATCTCTGAGCTTCAGCAGAATGATAATGATCGGACGGAAAGATGGCCGCTCCCTCATGTGATACTTCATCCATGCCTCTTTGAAAGTTACTGTCTTGGCGAGTTCATTCATCACTCAGGAACCACAATAAACCTCTCTACTGAACTGATTAGGTCTTCAGCACTTCCTGTCGACCACCTGCACGGAGGACTGCTTGTCACTCGTCTCGTAGCGGACTAATGGAGGGTGTTATCATTAAGAGAAAAGCCTCGTGATGCGTTCAACGGACACGCGGTCCTCATTAAACGGCTCCCGCGTTCTCCAGAGTTCACGAAATCCCCTGCATTTCTTGCAGATGAGCTGGCTCCAAGTGGCAGAACGAGGACAGGGAGAGCAGTCAGGAGTCCGCCGGCGCAAAGTGACTTTCTCGCAGCCACCGTTACATGTTCCTCTCACCTTGACGGTTCGGCTGCGGCGTGATCAGACGGTTCCGGAGACTGGTCGCAGCGCTGCTCGTCAGGGTGTTAGGCAAGACCTAGTGAAACCGGGTCAGCAATCAGATCGCATCCTTTCACGTTACGCTGGGAAACAAGAAAACTTTATACAACCGCAGGTTAATCGTGTGTTGTCTTCTTAATCTGAGCTTTTATTTCTTTTCTCTTTTCTTTACTCCTTTTCTTTTTTCACATTAGTATGTACTTGCGCACAGGAGAGTGTGTGCATGCAGAGCTATTTGTGGCAGGTCTGGCTCCCTAGGAACCGATCCTCCATCTGTCGATTCCTCGCAGCCCGAGCCCAGCGAGGCCCTAATTTTACCCTAAATTTACCAGCAGCTGACCCTTTTTTTTTTCTCCAAGCACCATCGTAGACCCCATTATTTCCAAGCGCCGCTCGCTAATACTTTATCACTCACCGTCTGCTTTACTCTCTTCCCCGTTCTGTCTGTCGAACGCGCTCGTAAAAGACCTGTCTTCACGCTCCGTGCGCGAAACGCTGTCGCGCCCCCGCACGCTCGTCTGTTAACGTCGCCAGAAAAGACACAAGACGGAGGCAGCAGATGTGAACTAAAAAGAGGCTTCTGGACGGCACCGGAGGTCGAACGAAGGTTCAAAAGCGTGTTGTCTTGGTGCGACGAGCATGCGTGAAAAACGGCCCCGCGGCCTCGGGAAAATGAATTAACCAGTGGGGCATATGGTGGGCTTTGTGCAGGCATATGGTGGGATGCCGCTTGCCCCTTTAGCTTGGGGCCTTTTTGGAGAGAGCCACAAGATGCCATTCATAAGACTGGAGCTAAGAAGAATCTCCCTTACACAAGAGGGCTGGAGGAGGACATACCAGGAACACCTTTGTACACCCACTGTCTTTATGAAAGGTGGATTTACAGCTTTCAAACCATTACATGGGAAAGGCAGCTAACTGCTGCCAGTTTGTGGTTAGTCATATCGGCATGATCAGTCATATCGGCATGATCAATAGGCAGTGAGCAGCCCATGACTGTCATTTGATTATTAAATGCATATTATTTGCACCTGTTGGTTAGATCAAGCACCTTCATGCAGCATCTGCAACACTTTTTAACTGGAGAAACACGCAAAACTGCTTTTTTTGACGCCACATACGTTTAATCCCCGTCTTCTGCACAAACGCATTGCCACGACAGCGTCAGGTGTCGGAGCATCTGTCTTAAAAGCGGTGGCTGTATGGAAGCAGCCCTTGAAGCTCCAAATATCATATACATATCACATGGCTGAGAAAATGCGACTCCCCGCTTGTTTTGGGGCCCAGATTGTGAAACCACTGGAAAATTCAATTATTTGCACGTCTAGTTCAAGGTTGACTGCCACAACCCACATCATTCCAGTGCAACTCTGCCTCTGCATCCACATCTGCATGTCTTTATAAAAAAAAATATACCCGTCAGCGCGGGCACGGCCGTATCAGTTGTTTCCAACGCTGGCGTTTTCCAGGTCGGGCCCAGCGTTGCGTGGCGGGAGCTGATAGCGTGGCCACAGAGGTGCCGTTGCGTCAGCTTTATTCCCCGCTGAGGCTTTACACTAATTCACTGCATCCGATCCCGCAGCAAGGCGCTCAATGGCCCCGCTCACCGGCTCCAAAGGCCAAACATTTCTCCCATTGTTCCCGAGAGAGAGGCCGGATTTAAAGGGACGGCCGGGGAAGAGGAGGACGTTCAGCAATTTTTCTTTTATGGACTGCTAGTGTTTCCATGGCTGAATTTTGCCAGAACGTTTTTTGTCAATTGTTAGAGAAATTCAGATGCAGGTGCCTATACAGTACACGTGTGTGTGTGTGTGTGTGTGTGTGTTGTTTGGGTGTCACTGACCCAAGGTAACCCAGTGGGATTCACTTCGGCTCTGTTTGGGATTAAGCTTTTTTTTTTTCTTTTTTTTCCAGTTTGCTGCCCCACTTCAACACCTCTCACTGTGGGCGTGTGGATGATAAGTGAGAAACAGACTGAGGCTGTGTGAAATTGTTAAAAGTCAGCCCTAATTTTAGTTTAGGGATACACACCACATGGATTTGTATCAATCAATCATCTCGAGCTGCTGCACTGTCTAACAATCCTACTTTAATTAGCACTATAGTACGAGAGAAATCGGCTAATTATACTATTTTGTCCAGTGTCTTGTGGGGATTAAATGTCTCTTAACAATCTTTTTTCTTTTTTTTTTCATTTTCTGTTTTTGGATGTTGTACAATCAATTTGCTGGATTCATGACTATGACATAAGCCCGTTTTAATTAAGCTTGTACGTAGAAATAGACCCTTGTATTCTGTCAGATTGTACAGTAGTGGCCATCAATAAAAAAAACAACCTAGCATCATGTATGGCCCTTATATAACTGTACTTATATATATATATTTTGGCTGTGAATGGAAGTCATGCATCAAAGAGCCTGAATATTCACTTGCGTCTTTCAAAATGATATCACAAAGTGCTGTAAAACAACCAAAGTGGAGGATGACAAGAAAAACAGCCATCTGAAAAACAGTTCAGACAGCCATAAACCATTTACAAGTTCAAATGATGACTTAATATTTAATTCATGTTCCAGCTGAACGTGTCACGATGCGAACTTAACGTGCCGTACCTTTCGGAACCTTCTCGGACGGAGGGCCCGTTTCCATGCACGAGAGATGATTGTTTCACTGCACGGGAGACCTCAGAGATGGAGACCCCCGACTTACGCAACATTTAGCTTCAGTGCAGCTAATCCTCAGGCATTAAAGCCTGAAGCTGAGCGCCGATAACATTATCTCAGCAGACGGCGGGACGGGGCGCTCTCATTACGGCAATGAGTCTCCCGAGTGAGCCCCCGCGTCACCGTCAGGTTCAGAGCGGCGGCGGCCTGAAAGAAGAGGTGCAAACTGACAGTCGCCGGCCTTCTCTGTTACACCGGCGGGGGGAGGCTCTTATTAACGCCACAACAGGGACAGAGAATACACCCTCTGAGGTTTTGTCTCACCTGTAACTCCATCTCACCCCTCCTAAACTCTGTCATCCTGTTGCATAGCCGACGAATCAGTGTGGTTTGTTTTTTTTCGAAATGAACGCTCAACAATAACTCTCTGTCTTCACGAGAAGCACATTCAAAAACGATGACAGCTGCAGATAGTTCGGATGATTCATTATGCATCTATTTGTTCTCTGGTCAATGCTCTTATTTTTTAGCGCTGTAACATGCAACTTTCATTTTTATGTTTCCTGTCACGCTGCGACCGCGGCACAAGTACCCCGACGCTGCAGGGTTATTCACCGTGTTGCATCAGAGGTTCACGAGGCAATAACGGCAGAGGACAGGAAGGTCCCAAGTGGTGATGCTCCATGCTCTCGTTTCGGAGGCCTTATTTTATTTTTGGCTCATTCGCCGCACACCAGAGCTGAAGTAGCTGTGCCAAGAGCACCCGTTGGCCAGACCGTTAATGCACAACAGATGACGCGTGCATCATTGTCGTTAGGTTACGTGGACTCAGTACCTGAGGAGGAGACCGACTTTAAACTGATGATCTTCACCGTACTCAGAGTCATTTTCACTTCTGTTAGCGTCGTAGCCTGCAGCTAGTTCGCTGAAGCTCTGATACACAGGAAGTCATGCATGATTCCAGCAACAGTGACATTTGTTTTTGTAAAAACTGACAGGTTAAGACCCCCAATTTTTTCAAATATTGAATTTGAATTTTATATCATGTAAATAGGAAATTGCTGCACATGTTTATTGGGTGGTTTGGGATTGTCCCCTCTTTTCCAATTTCACTTTTTGCAACGCTCCCCGATGCTGACGTGTGCGCAGCGAGAGCTCTCTTAGCGGCCAGGAAATTGAGCGCTTAATCTTTCAGCAACTGGAAACGATCTCTCTAATTACTGTAATTGGCTGATGAGGAGCGTGATGAGGAGTGGGCGTGGTGGCATCGAGGGGCCGTGGTGGCACCCCGGTCGCGGGCCTCCGAGCGTCCACTGAGCGTCATCGCCCCGGCTGCTTTACCACCTCCGACCACTCTATCCCCCTGGATTGTGTTTCCCTGGTCCGCTCTTCACCTCCCCCACGGACGACCTCACAGGGAGGGTGTCTGTATCCCTGCACGGGCAAAAGACCGGCGGCTTTATTCCTGGGAGCGTTGGTATGACAGTCTTGCGGAATAATAAAGTAGATAGTTAGATGACCTCCTCAGTTATTTTGCTGGAGTTGAGCGGCAGATAAATCCCACTGATGATTGATGTTGTCCATGGGCTGTGGGAAGGGAAAACACAGATAGGCTCCCCTGTAGTCTTATGGTACAGCGGAAACAGAAATAGCTGACAGAAAGGTGATTTAGGAGGTAAATAGGCAGACAGGCTGAAGTATTAAGAGAAATATATCAGTCCATAATTTTTTCTTTTTTTTTTTTTTTTTTTTACAATTGTTGTACAATTGACTTCTTGTTTCTCCTGTCGGCAATGCTGACAACTCTGTAAATTATGCTCACTTTGTCTTTCATTCTTTTGTTTCTTTTCACCTTTCCTCTGCTGCTGTAACATGTAAATTTCCCCGTTGTGGGATTAATAAAGTTAATCTAATCGAAACACCTGTCGGCTCGGTTTCTTGAACCGGCACGATTACTCACTTGCATTTTGCCTCACATTTAAGTGCACTGTTTACCAGCTCTTTCCCCAACGCTCCCTTTGAAACAAACTGAGGTTTTAAGGGTCCTTCTGGAAGTAACTGAGGTGGCGCGAAGGAGGGCCGACAGTGTATGGTGCTGTCAGCGCGGCTTAGCGTCAGGGCCTGCTCCGGCTGCGCTGAGCTGGATGTCACGGCGAGTCTCCGAGGCAGGGCACCAAGCGGGGCGCTGACACTCCGGGACACGCGGCCTTTTCCCAACCTCACCTCAGACTGGCTCTCTCCACTGGACGTCTCAGGAGTCATCATTTACATTTTGTTGACGATCTTCGTAAAGGGGCAGCGTCCGACTGTGCAACTGAACGATCAGGCACCGTGTCACGCAAAAGTGGCAATGGCATTGATGTATTTAGCCCCTCATCGAAATCCCAGGTTTATTATTTGCTATTTATTTGTTGTAATTGATGGATTCCCCCCCACCACCTGCATCGGTGTGAACTTTGCAGAAACCACCGCTCTCGCCAGCTGCTCCGCCGCTCTGAGGGACTGACCTTTACAGTCAACGTATGTGTGTGTGTGTGTGTGTGTGTGTGGATAAAAATGATGTCTGCTTTTTCTGACAGCATCTTCTGTCGTTATTGTTTGGCCAGTAAGAGAAAGATAAATGATCGACAGCTACTTCATTAGCCACCTGTTCGCAGTATGGCCCTCGAGATAACAGTGTCCATTAGCTCACCACTTTGGTCCAGACAGAAATAACTCAGCAACTACTGGATGGATTGTCATGGACATTCATGTTCCCCCTTGACTTTTTGTTTTTCAGGCCATCATAAGGTCAAACTTTGAATTTGTCCAGAATATTGGTTTGTGCCTCAGCTGTGCTTTGAATTAGTGAATGTTAGCAAGCTAACGCACTAAACTAAGATGGGCAGGTTTCACCTGCGGAACATCGGCATGGCAACGCTGCCATTGAGTTAGCATGCTGGCATTAGCTTTTAGCTCAAAGTTTAACACGACAGTCGACTCTTACTTTGTTAAATGTTTTAGGGGCAGGTCTTGAATTAGCAAACAATAAGACCTACCTGTTTAGCTATGGCAGGTAATCTTGTTTGATTTTTTTATTCATTTATGTGCTATTCCCTACTTTTCGAGCAAATCTGTGTGAAAATGATTAATTTATGTACAGTATATCAATTATGTGACAACTTTTCTCGTGAGATTTCTTTTTGGAGCTATTTGATCACGGTATAATAACCTTGAAATAACAGATGATTAACGATAATGTGTGTGTTTTGCTGGCACCTGTCGGTTGGAGGATTTAAAAAAAGACCTTTCACTCATTACGTCTATTTGCTCTCATAATAATCAGAGGCACATTTTTTTTTTCTTTTTTGTCCTTTTTTTTGTGGTTCATTTGTCTGTCTGGGTCCTCTGTATCCCTCCCAGCCTTTTCCACAGGGAACATCTAATCAACTCCTGTGTAATTGGAGCTGTGTTAAGATGATCTGTAGGAGTGGGACGTCTGCTCTAATCACACACACACACACACACACACACACACACACAAACTGAACTGTAGTGCTCCGGCAAGAGCAATTATTACCTCAACACTGGTGCCTTTGGTTACATTGGAGAACAGCATGTCCTTAGGGAGTTGGGAACTCTAATAAGACACTGTACATTTTCTCACTTTCTCACCTTATAACCTTAAAGAGAACGCATAATTATCCAGGTTTTGTGGTCTTTTCATCTGCCCGATGTAAAAGCTTTATCAGTGCCAACAGTGGAGGTCCCGGATCCGTCCTGTCAGGTCTGACTCTGCACATCAGCACCATGTTATAGATTGATTTGGGACAAACTGACATCTGTATGTAAAATCTTGCATGTTATTTTTGAAAGGGGAAAAAAAGCCGCAGTGTTATCTTTCAGATTTACCTCCTTTAAGCTTGTATCAGTTTTTGTTTTTCTTGCCAACCTCTTGCTGATAAAAGCTGACACCCGGTGCCAACTTTTTGAGGGGCTTTTGCATTCATTTAGCAGCAAGTATCGCCGCGTCTCGCATCTGCTGCGCAATCGACCGGTTTCACTTAACTGCGTCAGACAGGCGTTTCCTTCCTTTTTTTTATACTCCAAAATGGGGTGTCACTTTGTGTTTGTTCTCGTACATTCCCTGAGGAATGATAAAGTGCTCTGTGCTTTTATAAACCTCAGCGCTGCTGAGCGTGCGACTGTCCGGCGAAGAAACGACTGAAAGAAGTGAGTTTGTAAGTACAACAGGACAGGTCGGTGAGGAGTCCTCCCTCCTTCTCCAGCCACCCTGGCACTAAATTAAAGCTGGGTCAATCAGATTACATCTCTGAATCATACCCAGTTATAACAAACCAGGAAGGATTCATTTGAACTGTCAGTTAAAATATATTGAGAGATATATTGAGCGAAAGATGAGAGACTGAAGCACATAAGACCTGTTCAGAAAGCACATCCCTACGTCTCTCTTGCTCTTTTTTGAGTACAGATTTCCCACATTCGCCATCTGCTTCCCTGACGCCCGTTGTCTTTTTATGGATGCTGATCACCGCAGCCAAAGGCCCGATGCCGTTTTAGACGTCCTCATCAAAATGCGCATAAAGCCGGGTACTCTCGCCATAACACTGACGATGTGTCTCTGTCTGACGGGAATAAAAGGGGCCCTTCAGACAAATTCAAATTAAATCCGATCTATAAGATGCGTAGGGGGCGGAGGCAAAGCTGAGAAACTGCGTTAATGCCGTGTATGGATCTGTGATTAGGCTCACAGCAGCTAAACGGGATTAGTCCTCTCCTACCCCAGCTCCTGTCTGCTTCTTTCCAATCAAGCTATCTAATCTTATTACTTTGCTAATTAACTGCAGCCGGTAGTATTTTTAGCATCTAGGCTGGCCTGGTGTCCCCGTGACCTGTGTGGACAGGGTGGATTCAAGAAGCCCCGCACTAACTCTTTCGTGATCATATGTGACGTTTCGTCGACATCGTCGAATCGTTCTCTTCTGTCGCTGATTAACATATCTCAATAGTGATTCCAGCGGTGATTGGTTAAAAGAAAAAAATAAAAGCGCACTAGAAGTGATGCGCTTGGCCACGCTGATCATTAAACGGTCTCTGTGGGGGAGGATACTAATGAGCAGAGAGGGTCTTTCCAAAATGAAGATAAACCACGGATGAAAACTTTGAATGCACCCCTCTGCGTGTGTGTGTGTGTGCATCACAAACCATGGTTTTAGTGCCGTTTAAAGGAGACCGGCGACCTTCAGCGGGACGCGTCTTTTCAGAGGCACTCTTAAGAGTGATGTGAAGCGACAGGGAGGCTCGCCACTGACCTGCCCGCACAGGCACACGTCCTCCTCCGAAAAAACTTTCCTCTGCGAAATTCTGCCAGTCATGTTAAAGTCACGTTAAAATATATATTTTTTTAAAGGGACACATCTTTTATCTGCACCCCATTCTGCAGCAAAGTGCTTTGTGGCTGCTTTACAGATGAATGACACAAAGTCGACTTTGTTCGTCGTCAACTTGTTTCAGATTCACTGTCTTCAGTGATGGACACGTGACATACTGTTTATTATTTCCTCTGATTTGCTTTATTTAATAGCTTAGCCAGTCGCGCTTAGCGGCGCCTCGCTGCTCATTCTGCGACAGCGGAAACTCCTCTTTATGACTTGACTACATATAGCGCTTTTCAACACTGAATATGAATGAATGTAGGTTGTGTGCCATATTTATTCCCCCATCTATAATAAGTCTCACGCTGGCCCTTTGCACTGAGTGGGAAGCTCTATTTTTGCTCTGTGTGTTTGTAGGTGCTGCAGGCACCGAGAAGCCCTGACCTTGTTTTCACACCACAAGCAATATGATCATCAAGCCACTGGGATGTTTTTCCTGCCTATTATAGATAGCTTACTTCATTTGAATCCCTACTTAATAACTACATGCCCTCAACAGTAGGTTATAATGTAAAAAAAACCCCAACTATATGATTTTGCTGCTCAGAATGTACACAGCACGGTGCAGGTGCAATGACGAGGAATCTGATTCTGATCTAAATGCCGAGCCGTGAGTTGTCAGTCGTCCTACTCGCGCTGAGTGTTTTTTCGACCACGCTCTCTTTGTCTGCTCTCTCAGCGCCGCACTCCAAATGAATCATCCGAGCCACTCCGAAGTGCATTGTTTCTGAACCAGGTCACCTGCTGCACCGGTTCTGTGCCAGCCCGACCTGAACCTCTGATGTCATTCTCTGAGTTTGCCCCCCCTCTATAATGGATTAATCAGCAGGTGAGGACCAACACATGAGACTCTTTCTTTCTAAAGAGACACAAACTCATATCAGCGACAGAGTGAAAGGCTTTTGTCTCTGAAACGCCCAAAGAGACAAAGCTAACGAGACAAATAAGCAACGGCAGCGAGCGTGTGCGTCTGTTGGGGAGAATGACTAATGAATATGTAAATGCTTCCTCCACACTTGGATCCCGTTGAATTTGATGGAAGATGGAAGGTGAAGCATCTTCAAGGATGCACGCGCAAATGATGTCCTCCCCATTCCACTGGATTTAACTCGCGTTTTGAGCCACACGTTAGCCGTCATCATTTGCCATCCACCCCACCTGGTTAAAATCTTCATTCTGCTCTGTAGAAATGCTAATGTGACAGGTGATTTACCAACTGCTATTTAGATACCTTCTAAAATTAGCAGGGCACGTCATTGCCCTGTCTCCCGTAACAAGGCATATGTAAAGGATGTGCAGAAGATCACACTTTGAGACCTGTGATCATTAATTTTCACTTCCACGTGCTCGCTGACATCTTGGAGGAGCGGGGCACGGCTAGTTAGGGAGAATGGTAGCGCCGAGCGTCGCGGCGCGTTCAGCGATGTTCAGTCGGTGTGCCAGTGCGTGCGGGAATGCATGCAGGCACGGATCTGTGCGTCCGTGTACCCGTTCTTTTGTGCCTGATTGTGTAACAGTCTTTGTGCCCGTACCTGCATGCTTTGTGACTCTCATTTCCCATTCTGGACGCGGAGCGTATCAGAACGGTTCTGATGGAGCCGTGAGTCTTTCATTCTCCTAAGGAGATCCCAGCTCTGGTTACTCACGCCGACCATGCAACGCTGGTCAGCTGAAACCCAGCACCTATAGCCATCTACAACCGGCCGTCTTCATTTGTCACTTTCACCGCGCGGCTGCGCGTATAGATTGACGGTACACTCGACTGTGTATGGACCCTCTGCCGGAAGGTACAGTACGAACCCTTCCTGAATCACACCGTGACTTGTCAGTGATGCATTTTCACAGCGGGACCACGCACTTGTCTACGTATCATAACCAGAATCGGACTAGAAATCGTATCCGTGCCATGTGACATTCAGAAACCGCAATGTGCATTAAACATGCAGAGTCAGACAGCCTATGATTCCCACCCCCAGGTTGTTGTTTTTTTTTCCACCATCGAGGAAGGTTGTGTTTCCTGTAGTGGCTGCCAGTGGTCTTGGTCGCGTTGCATCCCTGCAGCTCGCTGTCTGGCCCGCTAACCTTTTTTCCATTTTTGCCTGATGAGGCTGGTGCTGGCCAGGCCTTTCAGTGAGGCCGTCTCCTCACTTTCACTGTGCAGCGCTGAGACGCTCTGGCCCTCTGCCCTGCCAGCCTCCTCCTCCTGCCTGTCTCGCTTTGTCTCTGACCACCCCACCTGCCCCACACCCCACAACCCTCCCCCGCACAAGGAGCCACAACAGCACTCCATCCAGCGAAGATGTAAACTAAGCTTGCACAACACCAACACACCCTCCTCCATTATTCATCTGCCCCTCTTTAATGAGTTTTCCATCCACCTCCACACCTCCACCACAATTAAAGGAAACAGTTACTGTGTTTGATCACTTTAATTTCAGTTCATCAAAGTATCGCAAAAATGCACTTAAACCCTCTCCCCGTATGTTCAAAGTAGCAGCAGTGAGTGGGGAGGACGTAAATAATGGACCAGGAAATGCAAGGGTGCATGAGGGTACATTTATTCAGGCCGATGGGGAACCGTAAATACAACGGCAGCAACATGCGGAGCGCAAGATGCAGCAAGGCGATTGATTTTAGTTTTTCCCCTCCATGTTCTCATTTATCTCTCAAAACTAGTTTTATCCAATCAAGTGCGCTGACTTTGACAGAAACCAAGCTGCGTGCCTGCAGAAGTGTGACATTCCTACTGGTCTGGCCGAATCTTGTAAAACGGAATTGCATTAGAATTAACCCTCCCCTGCGATCCTCTTTTTCCTTTTTGCAGTAAAGAGAGCTGTCTAAGCTTTCACCGTCGTGCCAGGGCGAAAGATCGTGTGTCAATCACACAGATAATATGTTTGTTTACATACCATGATCATGAAAAGGAGGCCAGCTAAATATTTGATGGCTTCTTCGAGTTACCCAGGAGCCGTCACCCTGTGACCCAGCGCTAGAGTTGGACCGGCGCACACCCTGTCATTGTTAAACACATCTACCGAGCGCTGGCTCACATTTGTGGGCATGTGACTCTGGGTGGCAAATAAATATAAAGCCCTCTCAGGCTCTTGTGCGGTCTCTGCCATGGCCACTGTTATGACTCTCAGCAACTAGTGGTCCTCAGTGCAGCGAGCATGTAAACTCATTCAGTGGGACAATGATGTTCTGCTACAGTGTGTGAGGGTTTTATTAAGATAAAGCATAAAAGCCCGGAGGACAAAAGCTTTTCTCTCAATCCTCTTTAAATGACTGAAATGAGGAGGATATCTTAGGTACTCCTCCTCGTTCATCGTGAGCCAATCGACACGCCGTCGCCCCTCACCTCACCTTGACACCCCGACACACTTGCGTACACTTCACACACTCTTCCGTGTGTCGTCCCAGTGGACGGAGCCTAACCAATGCCTGCGCGCTCCCCGCTGCAGGCGTTCGGCGATGGTCACCACGATTGCGCGAGTCAGTTCCCCCAGGCACACACCTCAGTCCTCCTCCTCTAATCTCAGAGCAGCGACTCTGTGAGCTGAGACCATGTGAAACGTATAGTCCAAACAGAGGCCGAGAGGAAAGACAAAGAGTGAGTGGGACGGGCGTGAGCGAGAGAGCTGGAGATGAGACAAACGTCTGAGGCAACATGAAAGGGCAATTAACTGCTTAGTCATGAGAGAGTCATCTCATCCTGTTATTGCCTATATTGTGTCAGTCCAAATATAAGACTCAAAATGAAAATATCAGATCTTTGTCTGATATATTTTGTTGTTTTGTCACACAGTGCCCTTTAGAGACACTGTTTCCCTCAAAGGTCACACTAACAACAAATTATTTATGTGCCCTAAAACTTGCATCGATTGGATCCTTTTAATGCGCTGTAATGAACCTGAGGTGTTCCCCAAAGATGGAGAAACTGCGGCAAGAACAGCATTTGCTGGGTTTTCCTTCATTAGATATGGTTTGAAGGGAGGCTACTGACAAATGCACGCAAAAGAAGCCATAGTTTGTGGAGTGCATGTGTAGTGGACTTTGCACTCCACCATAAAACAGATAGAACAGAAATCACTCAATCACGGAAAAAGTCCCCCAAGCTGGATGTGATGGATTCAGATCTTATGGGCTTGATTGCCTTTCAGATTAATATATACCATGACTTTGATGAGGATGATTGCCCATAATTGAATCACTGGAGCAGCAGTCTAATCAAGAGCTAACAATTACTAAATCAAATGTGCAGCTACCGTTGTGCTTTTTACACTGGAAAGCGTGAAACGCCGCGCTGCCATGATATGGCTGCAAATACGACAGAAAAACAAATTATTTCATTAGTGCCCAGCGATGTGTTGTGGTCAGCAAAGCCTGTTTTAAACCTCATTAGAAATGGCAGGCCACTCCAGTTGCACTAAGGTTTCCTGCATCTTTTTTTTGTTTTGACTGCACTGCGAAGTGAAACAAGCTTGATATTTATTTAATGATGGTTCCAGTCAATGATGCGATCGGCACTGAAGCGTTGATGCAAGTTGACCAGGTAAGACGAGGAGATGGATTCTCCCTATTTACAAGCATCTAATTACCTTATCATAGCTCCTTAAGTACAACATTAGATAGCTAACTCCTGCACTATTCTTTACCCTCCCACCCACCCACCCACCACCACCATATTTCCCCCAGGGTCTCTCCAAAACCCCTAAATAATGCACGCCAAGTGAAGGGGCTGTGTGATGGATCACTCTCCTCTTCCTGGAGCTGTTGTATTCTTCTTGCACTGAAGCTTATTTATCATTTTCCATAATGGCAGCACTCTCGGGTGACTCTAGATCTCCAAATATCTATATTTACACCAGACAACCTTTAAAAAGAACCACTTTGTTTCTCCATGATCCAGTTTTTAAGCACGTAACATCGTGGCACAAATGGGTCAGGACAAATGGCTTCAGGCCTTTTACTTTAAAATCATATTTACAGACCTAACAAATCAAGAAATTGCCTTGTGGTTTCTATCCAGTGTTGTCTTACAAAGTCTTACTTTGGAACTGACTTTTTACATTTTTTTTTACAAAGACACCTGTCAAAGTCTCTAACAGGTTACAATGAAAACAAGGGACACAACAAGAAAGCCCAAATAATATTGTGAATCCCTCTGAATTCAAACTTTTGTCATTTGGCAGCAATTTTATTCACATTATTCCATTCACTTGTTTATTTTACTTTTTGGTTGAACTATTGTTACATATAGTGTATAAATAATGAGAAAGATATAGATGTAAAGAGTTAAGCACAAACTTGAAACATGCACTTTGTGAGAATGTCTATCGACTGTTTTGAATAACTTTTCAGCCTGGGAAAGGAGAGAAAATACTCCAGAGAGGAAACTTCACTTCTCACCTGCATGAATAATGCTTGAAACAAAATGTAGGTCTGCATAATGTTGAAGATAAAATGAAACTTAAATAAATCCCTGTGGGGAAATTAGCTCATTGTCGCACTTAGGAACAAAGTATACAAGAACACAACCAATAATTAGACTTTATATACAATTCAAAAGGTGAAATAACTTGCAAATAACCCAGCTGACTGGAAATGTAAACATACCATGACCGTTTTTGTCTTTCCATGTGTATTTCTTGTTAATGTGAATTCTTTCCCGAAGGTCAGGACAGATGCTGTGAAGTTTGTCGCCAGGCAGGAACTCAGCCACAAAGACATCCTGGCGCTTTCCACATGCAGAACCAGAGAAACATGGACAAAAAGAGCAGTTTTGTATTTTCATGTGTCATAATCACAAGCAGAAGTAGCAAAGCAGTTCATGAGCTGTCGCGTTTCACATTCAGATAATACAGCAGGCCTCCAAGCCATGTTTTACAAGCACTCCACTATCCTTGCAGCATCCTCTCATGCAGAAGTAGGTGACAATGTGTGGAAAGTAACAGATTTCTGCTCATGGCTGCCAAGGCAACACCTCTTGTTTTATAGAGTCGGAAATAAGGAGCTAAAAAGTTTCTTTAAAAAAGGGGGAAAGTGTTATATACACTGTGTTAAACTATCTAAAGGTGTAAACCACCCTGGCAGCACCACAAGGCTGTGCACAGTGTGCATTGAAGTCAAGGCTAACGTCAACATGCTAACATGCTGTTATTTAGCAGGTATTTTATGTTCACCATCTTCATTTGGCATGTTAGCATGCTAACGTCTGCAAATTAGCACTAACTACAGATTATTTTTTCTCAAATGCAAGTGAAGTACTATCCCTTGCTCATATTATTTAGTTTACTGAGAGAAGTGGCATGTAGTGCCCTTCAGTTCAGAAATACTGTGTGTACCAACCCAGAAATGAGCGGTTTTAACAGATGAAATGTCATCCCAGGTGACAACTGTAAAAGCGAGGGGTCTTTGGTTAACATGAATGCTACATGTGAATGCGCGGTGCGAGTCACGACTCAGCATGAAAGTTAGGACAGGCTGCTGCTAGCTCTCCCATCAACTTCAATTATAACGAGAAAGTCGTTTAGCGCACACATACAGCCTGTGGAGAGAGCAGCAGCAAACCCCACACTTTAACTGAGTGTATTTACTGTGGGTCAGACAATTATTTAAGTCTGAAGTGGTAATGAGTGTGACTCAGATGCCTTTTTTTGTGGCGAGGCCAAAAGCATAATTATAGTTCAGCTTTAGGTTGAAAGTTGCATCAGTGGAACACAGTGGTCCATTGGCACTGGTGAGATCCAGTCACGGTTCTGAGGAGCACGCTCACCGACCTGTATAGGGCTTCAATGCTGAGTAGGGTGTGACCCCTGGTGGACAAAAACTGTAGCGCGTGTCTTTGGCATCTTCTCAGCTGAGATGCTCCTTTGTTTGCCACCTCTCTCAATCTGTCGTACCACACTTAACTTTTCGGAGGGGATTCCTCCCAGTGCGGCCTTACGCGAAGGCTTCCAACAGTGTGAGGCAATGCACGCTGTATTTTATGTTTTCAGTCGGTCAGTCAATCAGTTTGTCTGACGGAAACCAGAGTTGATGCTCAGAAGCAACTGTGACGCTCTGGTTTATACAGTACATCTACTATTCGTGGACAGCCTTGTTTAGAGCTGGTCCTGCTGTTGCTGCAGGCTCGTCTTCCAACTGTGTCTCCTCGTCTGATCCCTTATCATTCAGGAGGCTACTTTACAGATGGTCTCCCTTGAGGATTGCTTTACAAACCTTATTTTCTGCGTGCGTCACTCATTAGGTCCTGTAGCACCATTCTGTGACGGCACGACTGAAACAGGAGCTGCTGTTGCTGAGAAAGAAACTGATCGCTGCTCTTTGATTTGATGCTCACGTATTCCGGCAAGAGGCCACATTTCCGCTTTGGAACGCATCGGTCCACAGCAGCTATTATCTATTATATAGGACATGTTTGTTCCATGTTACAAACCAAGGCCACTTATATCTATCAGGACTATTCTCTTCTGAGGAGGCCACAGCCCAAACACCTGAGGCTGGAGTCTAGCGTGTCACCCCCCTGGACTGACGTCATCCAGTAGAACGTATTCATTTCTCCCTCCGCTCTGCGGTCACTGGGCTCCATCACGTGACACTGGAGGACAAGAGAAACTGCCCCCAAAGAGTCCTCAAAGAGAAGAGCGTGCACTTGTCAAGGTGATCCCGCCCAGAGGGTGAAATGAAAGTGATCTGATAAAGTCTGGGGTGCTACAGTGGTGCTGAACTGTACGTGCGCGCCCCTCTGAGATTAGCAAAAGTCGTGTTTGCTGATCCACATTTTTGATTTTGCACTCACGGCTGGGGAAGTGGAGCAGAACATAAAAATATACTGTAGTCCCTGCAGATTACAGCAGGTACAGAGGGCTTTTCAAGAACGTTTGGGATGAAGCCAACTCACTGAAACACACCACTTATTTTAAACAAGAGCCAGAGCATCATTTTAGCTGGTTTGATCTAAAAATTGCATTTTTAATCACTGACCCCCCCCCCCATTCCCCTCATTGATTTAATGTGGTGGTGGGGTTTGTGTGGCCAGGTGATCCTGGGAACTGGCTTATTGGGGCCAGGCACAGCCCCAAAAAATGATGGTGTCGCCGCCATGTGGACCACCACCCACAAGCCGGGGGGGGACAATGTGAACCGGAGAAGGCGGGGGATCTGGGCAAACTCGTTCTGCGTGATTGATCGTGATGTGGTAAGCCTGAACCCTCGATCAACATCTACTGAATAGACTTAATGGTGAGATTTTCTCAAACCTTCATGCAACATTTTTCCCGAAGAAGCAGATGAAAATGGAGAAATTTAGTGCTGTATTTCAGTTTAGATCACGATGGTTTTCTCTCCACACACAATTTCCGACTTTATCTGCCCTGATTGTTCAGTTCTGAAGAGCAAGAGGCCCCTCATATTGTTCACTGAAGTCTACGTCACCCTGTC
This sequence comes from Psettodes erumei, assembly GCA_016785225.1. Lineage (NCBI taxonomy): Eukaryota > Metazoa > Chordata > Actinopteri > Pleuronectiformes > Psettodidae > Psettodes > Psettodes erumei. The sequence continues at coordinate 535,363 of JAFBJZ010000865.1, read as the reverse complement.
CTTCCCCTCTATTGTTTATTTTCAGTGCTTTATAGGAAGTCCACCATCTGCTGCAATGATTCACAATTTTCTTTCTCAACTTCCTCTGCCCAGATGGAAAAAGTAGAAGAATGGGGGGGTTGTGAGTGTGTCCCAAAGATTTTATATTATGTGAATTCTCCATATCAAGCCTTCAAGACAACTGTTTCTTAGAACTTTAGGTGTAATGAATGTTTGCACTTTGACCCAGTTTAAGCACCAAAGTTTAGACATGTTTCTACTTTATATAGAAGAGACATAGATCAAGAACGTGAAGTGTTTATTACATCATTTTTAATCAGGCAAATAAATAAAATATACAAGTTAATCTTATATTACAGGTCCCACTGCGTTCACAGCCCTCCTCAGCTACAATAAGAACTTATATTTACACAGTTTATTGAAAAAAAAAAAAAACCCAAAAGACAAAAAAAAAAATGGCTTCTTCCTGGACGACAGGCGGCCACTCAGCCCGTGACTGCACTCCAGTTTCCTGCCCTCGGTAACCCGAACTCTTGGCAGGGAACGGCGAGGTCGAGCATCAGGTCTCGTCGTGTGACTGTAAGTAAATTGGCTTGGCCTGCTTCCTCAGGCGCTGCTGCGCTCGCAGCTTCCTGCCCTTCTGAGTTGCCAGTCCCAGTGGCGGTAAATAGGTCTGCAGAAACGTTTGGAAAACAAAAGAACCGAATGAAATGCACCAATAACCGACACAATCTGAAATATCGGTTGGCTTAATGAATGGTGACTTACAGCCCGTGGATATGGGTTCCTGTAATGTAGGCCTGTGAAGAAAACATATTACTCTTTCAGAGCAAATCCTACATTCCTGCATAACTCTACACAAATTGTCGGGCATCCTGGGTATATTAAGGATTTCTGAGGCATTATTTTAATCTGTATCCTTTATTTTCCCTTTCAAAGATGAGATGTAAAGTTTTGTTGAAGCGTCCCTGTGGCCAAATAATAGCACCCAACTAAAAAGCTGTGTATAGGTGTAAAATTGTCAAAACAGTCTGATATTTTGAATGAACTAATATTCATAGATTATTTTATAGTCTAAAAACATCAATAAAAAAGATTGCTCATGCTGACTGTCTTGCTTTTTCCTGGCTTTTGTCAGCGACACTGAGATCATCATGTCAGCTCTTCTTACTCTGAAACGCTCAGGACTTTCAGATGAACTCACTTGCATGTCACTCCATGACAAATAATTTATCACATTTTGCGCCATAATCCACCCCCACGCCCTCAGCTACAGATTTACACAACCCATCAGACGGCAGTACCATTCACCAAATGAATTACCTACCACATACCGTGGAAGTGTGTCCCATGATTTATTATGTCAGCGCTTGGCAGACGTTGGACTGAAATTCATCCATCACGCCACTTGGGATGCTTAACAAAACCTTTCAGCTCAAGACGAAAATCGTAAAAACATCCTGAAATTCTCATTTGATAATTAGGAAATGTGGAAACTTTAAGATGGGGCCTTTTATCTGCGCAGGATAGAGTTAGTCCAGAGTTAGGAAAACTTGTGGCGCCTCTCCACTCTTACCTATTTCTATCCTTGCTTCACATTCTTCTATGCACCTCCTTATTGACTCCTGATCTGTGAGCTGGGAAGAGGTGCACAGCAGAAGGGGTTAGTCATGCGCACAAGGCCGTGGACCTGCTGTACATGTGTTTCTGCGGGCGCACCTGCTGGTTTTGTCTGAACAGAGTGCGAGCCTCCTGAAGCATGTACTTCCTCTCGGTCTCCGTGTCGCCCGTGAGCCCGCTATGTGCCTGCCAGGTCCGGGCGATGCGAAACACCCGCGTGTAGAGTGACAGCACCGTCCTGCGAGTGGAGGCCGTCATCGGGGATCGGAATCAGAGAAAAACAGCAGGTGCCTGCATTGATAGGGGGAATTAAGATTAATGACAATACAAATCTTGCGCCTACTGTGTCAGCTGTTTTCTTATGCTTGCCTCCTTTTAAACAAGTTTGAGGGTACTGCTGTGAAAATCATGGTCTTTGTTGATTTACATGTCTCTGTGGATGCTGCATCATTAATGTGATGCTGGACATCATATTAATGATGAAGGGGGGCCAGAGAACACGATGCTATGTTGTCACACACCAAGAATCGAGGTGTATCCATCTTTTGAGGACGGGAAAGGCAAGTTCTCCTTTCAAGTGTTCACGTTTTTGGCGACCCAGTGTGATGGGAGTCAATTTTTTTTTTCTTCACGTTATGTTGAACGTACAATCAATGCGTGTCATCATTTATTCCAGAAACCACAAAACCAACCATTAGTATGCTGGAATAACACCAGGAGGCCACAACAAACAAAACCAAAATATTATAGATCTGACAGCCACCCCTCAGCAAGACAAGACCAAATGGTTTGTTAATGACAGAGGCTTTTGTACTTAAATATATATATATTGTTATTATTTAAATATTCTCCAAAAAATGTGTAAATAATAAAATCCAACTGATGGGTTTGTTATCCAGTGTCCAGATCATCCAACACTAGATGTCACTAAAATCAGCACGGTGTCGTTTTCCAAACAGAGCCTTAAGTAACAGTTACATGACTACCTGTGAGGTACCAATCGTTTGTAGTACAGTAGTACTAAGTACTAGGAATAACACCATTGACGTGTTTACATTAATTCTTGATTTCATACACTACGGCATCACTTGTTAGCACGAGGCTAGTTCTCCTTGAGCCGCCTCACAGGACAGCCCAACACGACTACGGAGTTAAAATAGTCGCGGGGTGAGCGCCACGTTCACACTGAAGACTTACACCGGCAGTAACGCTCGCTGCGTCTATGAATTTACCTGACAGCTTAAACCGTGACCTACCGACGGTGTCAGAAGAAGAGCCTGGCTCCCGGACTGCAGCTCGCTAGGGCAGCATAAACACATTTGTCGCGTGATGATGACGTTGTCAAAGGTTGCACAGAAGAAACGAAAAATAAACTTAGAAACATAAACGACCTATTCTATTATCCATCACATTGAATAGTGATAAATTATTGGCTAAATTTTTGCTATCCACTATTTAAAGACCCAGTGTAAAACATTTCAGGTGAGTTATTAAGGAGTTTACACACATTTTTCAGTGTTGAGCATTATTTTATATAGGCTCTGTAAAATGTAATTGTCAAAACACGCGCTTCAGTAATTATTCGTGTAATTACTTAATCGTCTGGATGTGATGTACCGTATACACGCACATCGCTTTGTTAAAATCTAAACGTATAACTCTCCGAAAAGATGATGATCAGCTGTTGGAGGAAGTGATGCAGGGAAATGCCCATAATGTAGCTACACTCAATGACTAAAAGGGGGAAGCACAAAGAAACTGGCTGCTCTAGTCCGAGCTGGTCTTTTAACACTCTTCTAAGAGCGGACATTATTCAAAATGGATTTGAGAGAACACTCTGCTTGTTAGCGGTTTTCTTTTTTACTTTTTTCTTCTGAAAACTGAGAATAATGTGATTTTGATGGGGAAGTTTCTTTTGTAAGCTGCCAGCTAGTTAGCTAGCTATCTGAGTTAACGCAACGAGTTTGCCTCAGTTCGCTCCTGCTCGCTCCTGCTCGTAAACGCTACCTTTGCCAACTTACTCACAACTTAATTTGCACTGGCATTTCTGGCGCGATGTACATCCAGCTCCACGCGATAGAGATTTCCAAAAAGGTAAGTTTTTCGACTGGGTTAGGTGTGGTATTTCTTGTGGTGTCTTTATCGAAAGACCTAGCCTAGCCGATAGCTAACTTTTAGTTAACCGAGCTGATGCTAGCTAGCTATGGCGACGTCGTCAGGGCCAGGCAGTTTAAATGTAAACGGCCCGGTGGCGGTGATGTGTTGGGGATCGATAACTGCTTCACAACGAGAACCATCTGAGATAGTGACTGATTAAGTTGCCAGGCGTAAATGATTAGCAAAACTCTGTTTACATGACATTTTGTGAGTGTTGTGCGTGTGCGGTTGGGCTTCCTCAATCCTGTGTGTTTTCATCACTTCTCCAACATAAGTTGGTAAAATGACGTTAATGCTAGCTAACCGTAGTTAGTGGCAGGTATTTATCTTAACTGAGACCGTGTATCGACAGTAACGATGGAAATATCTCACACATGTAGTCTTGCTTAACTTTATCTCTCCCTGCTTCAGGACCAACAGTCTAAACTGATGAATACTCAAGTGTTTGCTAACCTAGCATGCTAGCCTGTTGTGGGCAATAATTAAAATAAATAGTAAGTAGGTCTTCACCCGTCCATCAGCTGTTTGTTAAATAAAGTTGGCCAGAATGGACCTGCGGGTGTTTTGCCTCTACATGCCCAGTGCCATGATCAGTCATCAGTCGCTTTGCTCCGATGCTCGACATAGATTTTTTTTCGTTGACGTGAGACAGGATTCGTATCCCGACGACAAAAGAGATCACGTTGGAGTGCGTCGGTTTCAGAGGAATGATTCACAAGTAGCTCACACTTGTGGGTTTCACAACCGAGCTCACGAGTTCGGGACACAGCTAGCTTGCCCTGTATGAGGCTCCTTACTGGATACCGAGCGTTAGAGACGTCTTCCTCCCCAGAACCAGAGATGTGTAAACCCAGATCCAAACCAAGATCCAGTGCTCAGCATGTTTTCACTTAAATGAACCATCTTCCCTGTACTTCTAAATCACCAATAGAATAATTGTGCTCTGAGGCGGTTGTGTTGTGTTTTAAAATACACATTCATAGCATGTTGACTGAAACAGCCCTGGCAGGTTGGGGAAGGATGAGCGATATCACTTTCTGCTTATGATGACAAGATAATGTGTCTTTTCAGCATTGCGGATGTCAAGGTCACAATGATGGAGCAGAATAGAGAGACACTCTGATTTGTGGCCAGTGCCGTCTGAGGGACTGTCTGTAAGTAAGCTGCTTCATTAGTTGTCAAACTCTCGATCGGCTCGATGCGTCAGCGTGCACACACGAAGTGAGTTTATTTATAGCATTAGCGTGGACTGACAGGTGTTGAGGAGATACAAGACGTAAGTATGTACAATGATGTTACTTTTCAACGTGACATTAGTCCCAGTAAATTTTTTGAGGCGTACAGGTGCACCTTTTAAAAACCGTTTAGAAGGAGCACACATGGCCAAATAATCACGTTCCTCTCAGCTTGAATGCTGCTTATTGACAGACATAGTATGTCCTTGCTCCACTGTCTCTGTTTGAGCAAGATGATCGATTCTGTGACTGCATTGTTTTGTTTTTTTTTCATCCACTGTCATCACTGCTGGGATCTAGAAAGGGAGCAATGCTGTATGTACAGCTGATGTTTTCACTCCTGCTTTCAAGCAATGGTTAAGATAGAGTTGTACGCACAGTATTTGGGGAGATACAGTGCATGGGGTTATTGTAAAATAGAATCAATAAAGTTAAATAACAAGAAAAAACAAACAAGTTATACAATTGCACTTCTATTTTAAGTGCCTAAAATGAGTAGACCTTTCGTCACACTTCATATCTTTAAAGATTAACTTTTTTGTTATATGCTTGTGTTACACATGGCCAATTATACCTCACAGGGTTTCTGTGGTTACCACTGATGTCTTTTCTTGTGTTGTTTGTGTAGGCATTTCTATGGCAATCTGCACTGTGTATTTTAAACATATAGACTGTTTCTCTGGCCTTCTCTTTTTAGGGTTTCTACGTCTAGGAGTGCAGGACCTGGATCTTGGAAGATTTGGCACAGGTAGCTCAACGTACAGGCCCTCAGTATTTGAAAAATCCCCTGGAGCTTTGTTTAGTTTCTTTTGATTTTGAGCATGACTGACTCGGTTTAATGTGAGTGCATGATAATGAGCATCGCGAAACTTGTTCTGCACTTCAGGCCCGAGGGTATGTTGAGACGTCTCGCCAGGCCAGAGCAGAGGCGTCTAGGTGGTTCGGACGGGGACTGAAGGCGAGGAGGGAAAGACAGACCGGGGACCAGGGGGGAAGTCATGGGCCAGTGTGTCACCAAGTGTAAGAATCCGACGTCCTCACTCGGCAGCAAGAGTGGAGACAAGGAGAGCGGCTCCAAGTCCCACCACAAGAAAGGGTACGGTGGCAGTGGGGGCCACAAAGAAGAGCCCAGCGCCCCGTGCAGCAAAGCCACCAGCGAGCTGTCGAATGGCACCAAGGCCCTGGAAGTTACGGTGGAGACGCCCGTCACACCCGCGGTGATGGGGGAACCACGCAAGGACGAGTGTCCGGACGGAGACGGGCTGTCGATGCTGCGCATCGAGGAGCTGTTCCGCTGCTACAAGGACGAGCAGGAAGACGCCATCCTGGAGGAGGGCATGGAGAGGTTCTGCAACGACCTGTGCGTCGACCCGGCGGAGTTCCGCGTGCTTGTTCTGGCCTGGAAGTTTCAAGCAGCCACCATGTGCAAGTTTACAAGGTAACGGGGAGCACGTGGGGATGGGGTTTTCACTGTTACTTTGTCATAAAGTAGCCCAGCGATTAAAAAGTGATAGAATGGAGGTGAAAGCTGAACATTTTTTCGTACAGATATTTCCTCACACCAGATGAGCCGAACTGAGCCTTCGCTCGCGTGTTTTGTTGACGCGCGAAATCGAGCGAGGCCTGTGAAATTTCCCGCCTCCCAGTTCCACTCTGGAACTATGCAACACCACGTGCTACTATACACTAACGCGAAGCTGCTAAGCTCTTTTGAACACATCTCTCCAAAACGCAGGCCGGGCCTCTGTTTTTTTGACTCATCGGGCCGGACATGTTGCGAAGACAGACCGTTGACACATCTCCACATGACCGGCACGGCGCACAAATGAGCGAGTCGCTCAGACTATCGCTCTCCACCTCATCAGGCGCTCCGCTTCTTCGGGGCGCTGCCAATAAACCAAAAAAAAAAAAAACATTAATCATTTGCACATGCCTGAAGGAATTTGGGCAAACGCCAAATGTTTTTTAGAAACGCAAAGATGAAGGAGGGGAAAAAAAAGAAATTGGCTTTGAAAATGTATCGTAGCTGTGATAAATGGCACACGCTTAGGCTCAACTTTGAATTTGACAAGTGGATGACTGGTTCCTGATATGAGCGACACTTTGTTTTTAAGCTTTGTTTGTCTGATGCTGCCACCACAGCATGTTGCGCCCGTAGTAAGCCGCTCATTCCGTGATGATACACTTCGTGAGACAGCAACAACTGCTCCTCCCTGAACTGTTTGACTATCGTGTCATCGGTTTTTCACCATGCACGGGCCCATCCATCCAGCCTCAAGGGCTCAATTCTTTTTTTTTTTTTTTTGTTTGTTTTGTTTAAATCTCACCCTCCCGCCGTCAGGTAGCGGGCACGCAGGAGAGCGGACCCCGCGCCGCGCTCCCCGCTCGGTGTCGGAGATGAATGGGGCCGCCTGCCCGGCCGGACGCGCTTCTCGCTGCTCCCCCTCTCTCCGATTTTTAACTCAGCACTTTTCTATCCAGAGGCTTCGGACAATGCGCGCACTCTGGTTAGCGACATGTTTCATTGTCAGGCGATGCTTACTGAAGCTCTTTTTATATGACATTTGACTTTGAAAGCCTATGTTGTTGCCGGGCTCAAATGGCAAAATATATCTCCGCGGGTTGAGGCCCACAACTCCGGACCGGAAATAATGTTTCGTCAGAGTTCCGCTGCAAGCGCAAACAGTTTTCCGTCCCGTTTTTAAATGTGTTCCTTAGAGCTGCGAGGGGGGCCGCGCCTTCCCTGACAGGGACGTTTGCCGTGCTGTTCTGGACACGTGATCCTTGGTTTGCATCAAATGACTTTGCAGTGCTGTAATGTAGCTTGTGTGGCCTTGTTGCAAAGTACGCTCTTTGCTTCTGGGCCACGTTGTCATGAACGAACTGTCATTCTGATGTCCGGTCCTGTTTCCTCTGTGTCCTCAGGAAGGAGTTCGTCGAGGGTTGCAAGGCCATCCAGGCCGACAGCCTCAAAGGCATCTGCTCGCGCTTCCCCTGCATGCTGCTGGAGGCGCAGGGAGAGGAGAACTTCAAGGACCTGTACCGCTTCACCTTCCAGTTTGGCCTGGACGCCGAGGAGGGCCAGCGCTCTCTGCAGCGCGACATCGCCATCGCCCTGTGGCGCCTGGTCTTCACCCAGGACACGCCCGCCATCCTGGAGCACTGGCTGGACTTCCTCGGGGAGAACCCCTCAGGTATTCGGGGCATCTCGAGGGACACGTGGAACATGTTCCTGAACTTCACCCAGGCGATCGGGCCTGACCTGAGCAACTACAGCGAGGACGAGGCCTGGCCCAGCCTCTTCGACACCTTTGTGGAGTGGGAGTTGGAGCGCAGGAAAAAAGAGGAGGAACAGGCACTGACGGCGGAGGAGGAAGAGGGGAGGTGTACTGAGACAGAGGGTTCTCCCACCACAGACAGACTCGAAACAGAGGGAAGCCGCGGCTCACAGACGTGGGGGGGCCACTGACCGGGAAAAAGACGAAATATTTGTAAGGGAGGGCAGGATGTGACCTGTAAGTGAACTGTACATCTGTGAAACATTGGATGAATATTAGTATTACCATTACGGCTGTTCATTTCGCTCTCCTTTTCTGTTGGGGTGGGATTCCTGCTTTGCGACTCTCTTTTTTTTTTTTTTTTTTTTTTTTTTAATTTTATTTTTGAAAGGGCTCCGAGAACTGTCGTGTTTTAAGCACTTCTATTTAACTTATTGTTTTTTTCTCCTCCCATGTGTGTTTTTAGTAATTGGACATGTGGTCCATTTTAACCTACGCCTACCTACCGTTACCCAGCACAGTAAGTAAAGACTTGGTTTTAAAAGCAGGCAACAGAAAGCCATAACTTTTTTTTTTTTTCCCTCCCCACAATTATCATCTCGACAGTTCGTTTTGACCCGGCAACACTGCTGACATGTTTTGTACAGGGAAATATTTAATAACAAATAAGAAGGGAAATTTGGGCAACCTGTATGCAGATAATTTCTTACTACCAAAACATGGAATTTATCATAAGGGTCGGGTTCAGTGAAATCATCTCTCCATTGGACCGATCCAGTTACGTTTGTATGCTTTTATCTTGCAGTGCTGTGAGTGTGACTTGGTTGCACTTGTGTTGCCTTCACACCTGTTGGCTGTAATGGATTACAGTTGTGTCGCAGGGCTGTTTTTTTTTTTTTATTTTCTCTGGAAAAGTAATACAAATGACATTTACTTTTTAATCCTTCATTCACAAAAGTTGCAATATCCATTTAAAATCCACAACCGTTTCCATAGTAACAGGCCTCTCTCCTGTGTTGAGTGTTTTTGAGTGCTACTAGCGCGGCGAGCGGCTTAGCTTGTTTAAGCAGCTGTTTGTGCTCCCTTTCGACCTCCAGCTTCTACCATTTTGATGTCCACCTTTTTTTTTTTTTCAAGATGCGATTAGGCATACAAACCACCAATGATGCTGGCTTTTCTCAAAGGCCTGGTTGATCTCATTATAGGAAGTCTGCGACATAACAAAGGGGCTAAAGCTAGGTCTTGGTCATTTCTGGACAGAAGGTGCCTCTAACCCTGCAGTACATTCAGGACCATTACACTGGGCACCACACACAAAGTTCATATTGTTTACTTTAAGGAGTTTAAGAGTCTTCTCATCCTCGAACCGCTACACAGCAAAAGAAAACAAGCGTGCACGCTTCACAAGTAATGCTGACTGGTGCTGGTCATGGTTGTACTAGTAATGGATTGCACAAAAACCAATGGCATGCTAAGTCTCTATACTTGCGTCGCTTTGCAGAGAGATCGATGTCAACCACACAGTTTCCGTTTTTAAACCTTTTCCATACTGTAGGTTGAATCTTAATTATAGCCTAGGGTGTTTTGGGGATGAGTGAATGAGTGTTAACTAGGCATGCTGGCTAATCAAGCTTCTGTGGTATGGGTCCAGTGTGGTAAGAGGGTTGCCATAAGCTGATCTGTTTGGTTTACATCTACAGTGGTTTTATTTCAGATGCCCCTTTGTCCTTTTTTATATAAAAATGTATTGATTTATAATAATAAAAACAGTGTTGAACTTTTGACTGTTGACATGAAAGCGTGTGTGATGTTTACTTCAAAGATCTCCTCATTTCCTTTTAACCTCAAGCTGTTCTCTTGCTGAATAGCAAAGCTTGCATGTCACTGTCTTCCGTGCTCCCGAAGTTGTGGTTTCAGCAGTACAAGGTTTTGTGCAGGCTTGTATGGGCAGCAGCAGCAGGCTGGGGGCGTGTCCGACGCTGACGCGGCTCTCTCATTGGTGAACCGCTATCCTGGTTACCAACCAACACAACACGCTGGGCACATGAGAAAACACAGAAAACTCGTTCATTTGAAAGCTATCGGCTAACAAAGTGCCACTTTTCCACGGGCAGTAAGTATTATTTTCTAACACTTATTACAACTGGAAAACATATTGTACGAGAACATTCGCTGAAAAAGGCAGCTATTGCGCCTTTTCGTGTTCAACTAGTTAAATGCTAACTCGTTAGCTTTTCAGTTTGTTGTTAGCGTCAATGCTAGCTTAATTGAGCCGTCGGGCGGCTCGGTAGCGTTAGCCTCTGTGCGATAAACCGTTAACTCGGGAGGAGACGAGTGATTGGCAGAAAAGCTTAGCTTGCTCTTAAACATCAACGTAGACAGCGGCGGCTATCGTGTGGAGCTATGAATGCTATCCAAGTTGGGAAATCGAACGTTACCGCACATCTGTCGTTTTCATGCAGGAGTGCTCACGCTAGCTGTGCGTTATGATGTTAAACCGAGGTTTGATAAAAACATAAATAGAATATAGGGCGGGGGGGCATTTGGCTTGGACGTGGCAGGTATTATTTATTCTGCTGTATCGTCCGACGGGTGGGGCGACATTTTAACCGAACTGCATTCAAGGTAATTTCATGTCACCGGTAACCTTGGGCACATCTGTGTCCCTCCGCAGTGGCGATCCAACACAAAACAGATCTAAGTCATATTTCAGACGAATGATCGCTTCTGTCCAAGACATGGGTTAGGGTCGTGTGAACGGCATCATCCGCAGCCACACAATGGATAACGAGGTAAGCGAACGTCGCTTCATGTAACGGCTCATCTTCTCAGCCCGTAGTTTTAAAGTTAACGCCATCTGTCATCTCACTTGACCTGACACGCTGCTATGAAGAAATTCTCTTTTAACATTCAAGGCATTTATTTCCAAACACGCATACCATATTTTACAGCAGCGTCTCGGCTGTCGCTCTTGTTTCTCTGTACTCTGTCACTAACAAGTATCCTCTATTCTCCCTTCATATTTCTTTGCTTCTCTTCTGCTCCTGACACTTGACAGATGCTGTAGCCTAGTTGACTTATAAACACTAAGTAAGGGCTTTGCGACTCCTTTCCTTGTCTTGCATGATGATCTAAATATGGAATGGCATGAGCTGTAGGTGACCACGTTGTGTGACCAACTGATGCGCTCTCCGAGACACACACATTTATTTTTTTTTTCCCGACTGATGCAGGCGGACATCTGGTGGGGATTTAATTTTAGTTGAGTGTCACAGTTAAATGATCTGGTCAGGCGTGGCTTTTAAACACTGATATTCAGTTATTCATTGCTGTCTACTTACACACCATTTAAAATCATGCTTCACATGATAGATTTATGACACGTATTGCCAATGCCAGTTTCTCTGAAAGGATCGCGCTTTATGTATTATGCATGGGCACATTATTACACATATTCCCTTCACTCGGTAACCACCCTTATGCTCTTACCTAATGAGTCGCACCTTCCATGGAGCGGCCTGAATTTGTCAGGCCATGGACTCATGTAAGTGTTGGAATTATTCCGCAGGGACCTTGGCCCGTGCTGAGTCAGTAGTTTCCGTCAATTAATGCGTTTTTTGTTTTTTTTTTCATCAGTGCCTTTCGGGGTGATCAGTACTCCCCCAACTCATCTCAAAACTGAAAGCCTGCAGGCCGTTAGTGTTGTGTTAATTGTGTGGGGATCCTGGAATCATCACAAGGAGAGGTGTGTTATTCCACAGAGTCAGTTTGAAACACATTAGGCAAGATCCACAAGGGGGGCGCTCCCTGAACTCCAGCAATATTTGTCTTAGGGTTGTGTTTTCAACTGATGATAAGTCCTCGTGAAGGTTTTGACACACTGCATGTGCGGTACTGATGCTTTATCAAGCTGTTTGCACAGTGTTTGTGACGTGTAGCCAAGAGAGTGATTGTAGCTTGTGAATGTGAATGCCCGTGAAAACAATGGGCTGTGCCGCGACAGTCCGCTTTCCTCAAACAGCTGATGTAGGTTTTTTGTGACTCTGCTTCCTGTGTGTGTGTGTGTGTGTGTGTATTCCTGCTGGTGTTCTTGAAGGAGAGCAAGACGTGCCAAGGAGAGAAGCCTGCCGCTGCCGTGGATGACACTCTGGATGAATATTTAATTGCCCTCCAGCATAAAAACAGGTGAAGTGTGAGCACAGGCTGTTGGGGAGTGACAGATTTAATTTCACAGAGGAGATACACAACTCCTCCCCTTACTTTCAGTGCTGCCTAATAGGTGCACTGATTGGTTCTTGGCTTCGAGGCACAAAGAATTAGCGTTTAGACTATATGTATGAAATGTATAGCTTGAAAATGAGCAACGCTCTCTTTGGACCTTGGCCATCTTCATCGGATTTATATTCACAATTTGAGGGTTAGTCACCAGTTGTCTTTCTTCCTCAGGATCCTCAAGCGCCTTAAAGTCAAAGACCCCAGGGAGATTGAGTTGGAACAGCTTGAGCAAGGTTTTTCCATTTATCTTAACGGAGCCAATGCTGAAGCCGGCAGGAAGCAGCCCAGGGGCTCGGGCCGCAAGTCTGTCACCTCCCCGCCTGCTTGGAGGCCTGCACGTTCAGCAGGTGCGTCGCTGCCCGACCAAAATAAACTCAAAACTCCAAAATTCTTACGTAAGACGTTTTTTTTCCTACCACTCTATCACAAAGGGGGGATATTGTCCAGTTAGCGTTAGTGTTCAGTCATTTTTACACTGAAATGAAAAGGTAGCACCTCATGCTCATACGTTCTTGCCGCCTCCATCGTGCCCTGACCATATGGAAACCAGCTCTTAGCCACCGCTCCTCAGCTTGTAGTTTGCACGCCACGGTCCCCATGCCGCATCCCGCTGAATAAATGATAGTGACAGTTGTAGCCGGCAGCCGGTGTTTCCTTCTTCCTCTTATGTGCCGTGGACCATCTGCGTTGTGTGACTGCGCGCTCCTTCTCCTCCGAGGCGCTAGTCATGTCCCTTTCTGTCGCCGTGACTCATCAGCAGATGTCTGTAGAAGTGCCCACCAGTTAACTGAAGACAGCCATAATCTGGAGCAAGCCCACAGGAAGAGGAGCCACACTGCCCAAGGAAAGATCCAGAGGAAAGAATGGGTGCAGGTTAGAGGCTTTTCATTTCCTAATATTTTTAAATGTCGGTCATAGAAATATTTAATCATGAAAGTACGTAAGTATATGTATTGGGTAGTTATATTCTTTCCTCTTTCGCCACATGCAGAATTCTGTCAAAATTCGAACAGAGGGAGGACCAAGTTTGCAGATATCTGCAGAAAAGTGCTACCCCGAGGATTTTGAGCCCTATGAAAGCGTAGACATGGAGGTAGGGTGAAGACATAACAATGCCTACTAAGCCTGTGTGTGTGTGTGTGGGTGGGTGTTTTTCAGGGGAGGGGCTGTGTGTCAGATGCAGCTGTCTGTGTTACTTAGCATCTCTCCATCGCTGCCATTTCCCCCCTTCATCCGTTCGCCGGGTTTTGTTTGTTTTTTTTCCCCCGCAGAGCTCCGGTCCGCGCTCCCCTCGTAGCCCCTGCTCCCCGAGGGACGCGTGCAAGGTGTCGCGCCCCTTCGGCTCCAGGCCCGAGAGCCAGGGAGGCCAAGCGAGCCAGGAGCACAGCGAGAAGGTGCTTCTCAATCTCGAGGAGGTGAAGGTGAGCGGATGACGAAATGCGCACGCCGCTTCATTTTGTCTCGTCAAGTTGTGGCGGTTGTCACACAAATTTAAGGGAGCGCGAGTGACGCCGCTGACCTTTCGTATGCTAGGTTCTGCGTCAGAGCCTGGAGGTCAGCATGCGGCGGAGCAGCCGCGGCTCGGCAGGCGAGGAGTCGGATGAGGAGTGGGTGGAGGAGCAGATCGAGAGGGAGGAGAGCACGGAGAGCCTGGACGAACTGGGACTGCCCCTTCCATCCTCCAAGTCCTCCCAGAGCCCTCGACCCACCGGCTCCCACGGCCATTTCGACTCAGCAAACCTCATCGTCCTGGACTTTGGGCCCTCGCCCAAAGGTAGGCGTCGGCATCCACTTTCATATGTAAATTTGTTATAGATTTTCAGGTCGAGTCTTAATTGTCCAGAGTGGTTCCATCTCCCCCTTATCTGCTCCATCAGCGCCGACGGGCACGCAAGGAGAATAAGCAAGTGCATTAGCTATTACTGAACGGTGCGACTCCTGTGTTTGTCAGCACGTGGACCGCGGTCGATTAAGTGTCTGCTGGTAATCACATTGTAGCCCAAGTCCTGAAAATGATCCTCAGTTCCTTCCTAAGAATCGTCCAATTTCTCCGTTGTCCTAGGTCGTAAGATTGAGCGTTCTCTGTCTGCAAAAAGGAAAGAAAACATTGACACCTTTATATCCACCAAGCCTATGCTGGTGAAGAGCAAGACATTAGACAGGCCACCTTCAGAAGAGAGCTGGGATGGTCAGAGTAAGTCTTTTCACACCCCTGACATACGGTCAAACTAAATGTTGTCTGCTTTTTTTTTCCGTTTCGTAATAAATCTCTTGACGCAAGGCCGTAGATGGCAAGGCAAAAACCCCAAAAAAACCCAACCCGACTGTGCTTCTCGCTTAAGGGTCAAGAAGTCGGGCGGAGAGGCCCCTGTCCGCGGCAAGGAAGACTTCCGCCGAGGAGCGAGACCCGGAGGAGATGGCGTGCAGCGTGCGCCAGGCCATCCAGAGAGAGAACGACCCCGTGCAGAGCCCTGAGCTCTTCACTCGCAGCACGGTCTGCATAGCGTGCATCTCGACATAGGCTGTTAGCTGTTGCAAAAATAAAAAAAAAAGCTATTCCAATTTTTTTTGTCCACCCATAGCTCCACAGGTGTACTGTACGCGTGCAGCAACAGTGTGCTGTTCACCTCTGATGGTTCCATTCTGCATTCCCCTTCGTGCAGGGCAGGGCGCACCAGCTAATGAACGGCTTCGTGCACCACGGCGCCCGCGGCAAGAGCGACAACGGCGTCACTTTGGCCATGCAGAGAATCACTCTCATGGCCCCCAGGTACGCTTAAATGGGCGTGACGGGCGGAGGGACACCTGGCGCTTGCGGTGACCTCGCCCGTCATGCGGCGTCAGAGCGAGTAACGTAGCAACCGGTGACAGAACGGGAGAGGAATTTATGGCGTCAGCCGTCCCTCGCCGCTAATATAAAGGTCAGGGACGACGGGCGAAGCAGCGGAGCTGAAGATGTCATCCCTCTGCTCAGGCAACAACAGAAACTGCTGACAGCCCTGGAGAAGCTTGAAGGTGGACCCAGCCACGGCGCTCCTCAGACTGTCAAAACAGATTACAGCAAGCAGCCGGTGAGTCGCGAACGCCGTCTGGCCGTACGCAATGAATAATCCCGGTAATAGCGCTGGGTGCGATGCGCACACGAGCCCGCGGAGCCGCCTTTTGAACCGTTGCGTGCTGTCGCCGCAGAGGAGGCAGCCCACGGCAGAGGTCACCCCGGCGGTGTACGTCACCATGGAGATCCTGTCCAACTGGGGGAACGCTCTGCAGGTCGGGCTGACGGAGCTGCAGTTCCTCTGCCTCCGAAACAAGAAGCTGTACGTGTCGCCCCACGACCTGGACATCAGGAACGCCGACTACCCCGGCAACCTGGGGGCGCTCGTCAACGGGAAGGTGAAGGTGAGCCTCCCCTGCCTCAGCATCCCGTCTGAATGAAGTCCGCCTTGCGTATCTATTTACAGTTAGATGCAAATAGATGTGCTCGTGAGACCTGTCCTGTTGTGTAAAAACGGGGCTGTTCCCTCTGTTCTCTTGGGTTGCCAGACCACCAAAGAGCGTCACATGTGGACGTGCCCCTTCCACCCTCCCATCCAGCTCTACTTCATCATCAGGAACACAGAGCGGTCCCCGGATTTCGGGCTATCCTGCGTCAAAATCTGGAACTACAACAGAAGCCTCAATGTATGTACTTTTTCCTTCCTTTGGTTGTGCGTCATTAGAAAAAAAGCGGTTCAGTCAGCCGGGGCGCAGCCCGTACCGTCTCCGTTCTTCTAATTCGTCCCGTGCCGCAGCTCAGAGATCGCTCACAAGCGCGCCCGTCGCGGGGCTCGTAAATCCTCCAGGCCCAGCGTGTAGCCACCGTTACGCTGGCTGCGCTGGGGCGTGGTTTGTGTCGGTGGGCGTGGCTCTCTTTAAGCAGTGGCTGGCCGAGCTGCCGCTCAGCCCGTCCAAATGTGGAACAGTGAGAGATTAGCCCAGGAGGATTAGCGCGAGGGGAAACGTGGGCTTCTGCCTCCCGACCTCACTGCTGTTCATAGAGGGGGTACGTACAAACACCCCCCGGCGTATTTCTTTTCACCGCACTGTCTACCAGTGCTTGATGTTTTTTGAACCTGGAAGGTAAGGAGCTGCCGATTGGGGGTGGGGGGCGGGTTCCGGTCTGACCCGGTTTTACTGCGTTTTTTTACGGTCGGGAGGATCAAGCAGATTTGAGTTGGGCCTCAGCCATGACTTGGTATCTGTGAGTGCGCTAATTACAGCTAGCCAGGAGAGCTCTCACTCACTGCGTTTCAGAAACGAATCAATATTCAAAAGATGTGTTGTTTATTTGAACATGTAGAATTTACGTTACGTTGATTTCAGATGGCACAAATGGCCGTTGATAAGTTTGTATGTTAATGTAATGTAATGTTAAAATGTGGCTGGAAGTTCGAGATGCGGGTCAATCAGCGCCGCGTTTCTTTTTCAGGAGCTCGATATTGGCGCACGGCACATTAAGCTGTACCTCAACAGCACGCTGGTGTTTGAAGGTGAGCTGGAGAAAGGCTGTGGCAACCAGGTCTTTGACTACAGCACCACAATCGATCTCCGGGATTTCCCCGTCTCAGACTCCTTGTTTTCCAGCCCCGTGTCCTCGGGACACAATCTGCGGGGCGTCAGCCCCCAGCGCCATGAGGACAGGAACGGCGGGGAGGATAGCGGCGCCCGGCGACACCACAGTTCCGATCCGGCGCCGTCAGAATCGGCAGGCCAGCCCGCGATAGACATGCAGGAGAAATCCCTTATGCCGCTGCCGCCGATCACCCCCTCGCCGTCGGGGGTTTTGTCGCCCACTCACCGCCCCTCCGCGAAAAGGAACTCTTTTGAACTGTCCGCCCCAGACGAGCCCCTCTGTCTCAGGCAGCAGGCGGCGCAGGCGTTACCGGCGGAGCAGACCGTCACCACCCAGCCGTCCTCTTCGCGAGTGGCCCCCCAGTGGCTGCAGCCCCTGAGCAGGGGAGCGCCGGAGGGCTGCGAGGCCAGCAGGGAGAGGCCCCGGTGGCTGGTGCCTCAGCACTCCGCGGAGCCCAAATCGCCTCCGGCCTCATCCTCCTCGATGATCCCGGAGCTGCCTTGCAACCCGGGGCGGGTGTGCCGGGGGACGGAGAGGCCGGCGAACGGGGCCCAGTGGAAGGCGGACTCTCTGGACCGGAGCTGCGACCTGCTGGAGGAGCTCGGGGAGCACCGGGCGGACAGGCCCGTCAGCGGCCGCAGGAGCTCATTCCGGAACAGCGCGGTTGCGGGCAGGCAGACTGAGGAGCCGCACCTCAGAGCGACGCCACTTTCGAACGCAGGTAGTCGCCGCCACCGCCGCTGCCGTCCACGTGTGAGGTTGTGATGCTGTTGCTGATGCTTTACGTTTGTGTTTCCCAGAGGAGCCGCTGTCGTTGGTGAGCACCAGCAGGAGGCAGACCTCGGCCCGGGCCCAGCTGCACAGCCGGCAGGACGACACCCTCATGGAGTCCTGGGACTCGCTCATTAAGTTCAACCAGTGCCAGCGCGGACGCATCTCCAATATGGGCTTCGAGGGGGACATATTCGACGAGTTCCTCCAGCGCCAGGGCCGCGGCCCCCCCGCCGCCCCCGTCACCCCGCCCGCGGCACCCAGGAGCCCCCTCTCCTCCTCGACCGCCCACGGGGCTCTGTGCGAAGGCCAGGACGACGATCCCTCCGCGGAGCGGGAGGACGAGTTCGAAATCCCGGTGCTGCCGCAGGGCCAGAGGCTGGTCCTCAACATCCTGTCCACCTGGGGGGACCGCCACTACGTGGGCCTCAACGGCCTGGAGGTGTTCAGCTCCAGCGGGGAGCCCCTTCGACCCGCTCACATCCGCGCCGATCCCCCGGACATCAACGTCCTGCCCGCGTACGGCAAAGATCCGCGCGTGGTCGCCAACTTGATCGACGGCGTCAATCGCACCCAGGATGACATGCATCTCTGGCTCGCCCCGTTCACCCCCGGTCGCAGCCACACCATCTTCCTGGACTTCGGGTCCGCCTACCAAGTGGCTATGATCCGCGTGTGGAACTACAACAAGTCGCGCATCCACTCCTTCCGAGGGGTGAAAGAAGTGGAGATGGTCCTGGACGGCAGGTGCATCTTCAGGGGAGAGATTGCCAAGGCTTCAGGGACCCTGTCCGGAGGTATCTGATTTATGCTCCTTTAGTGTTTCGATCGGCCGTCGCTCTTTCCTCACGCTGCTCCTCCCTCCCAGGGCTGGACCAGTTCGGGGACACTATCTTGTTCACCACCGACGACGACATCCTGGAGGCCATGTCCCGTTACGACGAGACCTTCCTGAGTGAGGGGGAGGGCCGCGAGAGCCTGGTGCACGAGGAGGAGCTGCAGAGGCCCCGCACCGCCGACGGAGAGGGGGAGGAAAGGCCCTTCACGCAGGCTGGTTTCCGAGAGGAAGACCTCACTGTGAGCGCAGGCCTCCGCAGAGTGTTTGTTTTAACCAGCGTCATTCATGTCAAAGTCAAACAATTGCACATTTGGGTAACTTACTCCCAGCTGTGACAGTGGTAACTAGCTAAGAGCCAGGACATTTAACACCATCTGTTCAAATGAAATTTCAATGATGTTTAGCATTTTCCATCAGGCTAACAGTGAAACAGGCGTCAAGAATAAATATATTAATAAATATATTTAAATATATGAATACAAATATAATTTAAATATATTTATATTTTTATTTATTTAATAAGTACATTTAAATTTTATCTATTATATTTTTATTTTATTCATTTTATTTTTATTTATTTAATAAACAAACATATATTTATTTATTTTAAATGTATGAATAAAAAGCGTTCGTGCCTTTCAGCGGGAAAGTACCGCAATCATGCTCTCTTTTCTCAGTTGAAACTCCACCTCAGTCCCACCACGAGCCAGTCCGAGGAGAGCATGGAACACATTCCCGGGATGTACACCGGAAAGTGTGAGTGCATTGACGAGCATCCCGTCGTCACCAGCTCTGCCCTCCATTCCTGCTCCGTGTTTCACTCTGGATATTTACGATAACCTCCCTCCCAGGCCTTAGACTCGAGCTGCTGTTGACTTGGGGCGACTCCCACTACATGGGCCTGACTGGACTGGAGGTGGTGGGGAAAGATGGCGAGGGCTTACCCTTAGACCTCGGCATCGTGTCCGCCTCGCCCAGGGACCTGAACGACCTGCCCGAGTACGGACGCGACCTGCGCACGCTCGACAAGTACGTCAGAAATTTCTCACATCCCGATCAAAAATCCAGACCCTTTAGTTATTTATTTTTTCGTCCTTATTATTATCCAGGCTTATTGACGGCCACAACATAACCACCGATGACCAGCACATGTGGCTGATCCCTTTCTCCTACGGAGAGCCCCACATCCTCAGCTTCAACTTCAGCACGGCCCAGACCATCGCCGGACTCCGCATCTGGAACTACAACAAGTCTCCCGAGGACTCGTACAGAGGGGTGAGACGCTTCTCGGTTTCCAGATGACGAAGATGATATATTAAACCATATTTATTAACCCATATAATGCTGTACACATGATTATGCCACTGTATGATGCTACGGGGCAATGGAGAAGTAGTTACCTCAGGTTTTTAGAACCGACGAGAAAGGTTCTGAGCAGAAAACTGTGTCGCAAAGTGGAAAAATCCATCTGCTTGGTTCAGGTGAAGGCGATCCACGTGTTTGTGGACGATGTGGCGATCTCCCCAGCGGAGGGGTTCCTGATCAGGAAAGGACCGGGCAACTGTCACTTCGACTTCGCGCAGGAAATCCTCTTCATAGACTTCCTCCAGACGCCCACCGGCAAGAGCGCCGAGCACTACCACAAGTAGGAAGCGGAGCTCGCGTTCGTCTCTACGTCGGGAATTTTTCCATCCCTGACGTGTCATTTTGTTGTTTCTACCTCAGAGGAAGCTTTAAGAAACAAGAGCAGGCCAGCATGGACTACGAAGCTCCCATCATGCCTTGTGGGTGTATCCTTTCCTTACACTTAAGCGCAGATTTGGACGGCCGCGTTTAATGTTGCATCATACTTGCCGCACGATACTGTCGATGTCGTACCGTATGTTCCTTGAGCTTTCCCCCCGTCAGTCATCTTTCAGCTGCAGCTGTTGACAACCTGGGGGGACCCGTACTACATCGGTCTCAACGGCCTCGAGTTTTACGACCACAACCACGAGAGGATCAGTCTCAGCGACAACAGTATCCTTTCACATGGGTTCACGTCGAAACCTCCGCGCGGTCGCTCGCTCGGGGGATCCGACAGAAGGCGACCGCGTATTTTAAGGTCGCTGTCCTCTATTCTGCGTCATTGTAATCTCGGGTTAGCGAAGACCTAGCACGCACTTTCCATCGCGAAGCTACGAGAGAGAAAAGGCTTGGGAGAGCGGCGACTGGCGTCAGCTCGTGTCAAATGTTCCGTAACGTCGCGCCCGCCAGACATCGCCGCTTTCCCGGACAGCGTGAACGTGCTGGGCACCGTGAGCGGCGACGTGAGGACTCCGGACAAATTGATCGACGGAGTCAGCAGCACCCACGACGGGAGGCACATGTGGCTCGCCCCGGTTCTGCCCGGACTGGTGAGAGAGAAAGAGCGCGAGAGACGCCGGTCGGCGCGCTCCGACCCGAGGCCGCGGCTGAGCGTGTCGCTTGTGTCCGTTGTAGGTGAACCGCGTGTACGTCATCTTCGATCAGCCGGTGACGGTGTCCATGATCAAGCTGTGGAACTACTCCAAGACGCCACAGAGGGGAGTCAAGGAGTTCGGGGTGAGCCTCCCTTCTCTCTTTTTTTTTTTTAAGCCGACTGAGAGTCCAGTCCGAGCCCACCTCTCTTTCTCTCCGCGCACGCAGCTGCTGGTGGACGACCTCCTGGTGTACAACGGCGTCTTGGACAGCGTAAGCCACGTGGCTCGAGGCATTCTGCCCACCTGTGACCCGGAGGTGCCCTACCACACCATCCTGTTCACGGACAACGCCCACATTGCGCACCGCGAGAGGAACACCGTCATCAGGTACCCGCCCCTTTCTCGGCCGTAGATTCATTGGTGGGGGGGGGTTGATTACTTGCATTTGGCGGCTGATAGGGTGCACGGCTCCATTTATTACCGAAAAAAACCCGACAGCCCCGCATCTTGACCCCTTGGCGGTAGACAGAGGACTTGTAAGTGATGGAGGAAATTGCTAATCTTATACAGAGAAAGTACCGGATTGACAAAGACGTTCGCGTTCAGTCCCACTGTCCCAAGTAGCGGGTTGTTTTCAACGGAGATGTGCTCTCTCCCACCTCAGCCCCCGCGGCAGCCGACACCGCCGACCGTGAGTAACAGAGCCCCTTTAAAAAGCCTGGTGTCAGCACCTCCCTGTGGTCGACCCCCGTATTGAAGATTCCGCCACTGCCCCTCTCCCCCCTCCCCCTCCCCGAACCATGCCACACCCTCCTTACCCCGTGCTTGATTTGTGATGCCACAGCCCCCCCCCGTAACCCTCTCGAGCTCCGTCTTTGGCGTCGGGGCCCGGGCCCGCCGGCTTCACGCTTTGTTATCAGTCGGCCCCTCCGTCTTGTGTCGTGCCGTGTTCTCAGTTTCCCGCGGGCACGGGCCAGAACTCATTCAAACGCGCCTGTCGCCGTCTCTTCCTTTCCCCTCTGTGTTGCAGCAACTACGTGGAGGATCAGGACGTGAAGATGACCAACGAGAATCAGATCGTCCATCACAGCAAGAAGGCGCAGACAGCAGATCCAGGTGAGTTTGGGTTTTTTGTTTTTTTTAAGGTTCGTATAGCGAGCAGTTTGAACGCATCCAGGTGAAAGCGCCTTTCTTCTCCCTCGACGCAGCTCTTCGGCCCAAGACCTGCATGACCGACGGAGGGAAGCACGGAAAGAGGAGGTACTGACTCGCGAGTGAACAGACGGACGCGGATTCAGTGTCGACACAAAAGGAACAAACCCAGCGTCTGTGGCTGACTTTTTCAAACCCACTCTCCGGGTGGGCGCCTTTTTTGCCTTGACTCAGTTCAGCCACCCGGACAGCTGGACAGTGGCTCGCACTGTCCGCACGGAAGACGACAAGGATAACAATAGATTTACACACACACATCCACACTGGTTGGATTACTCCCTTTTTCCCCTCCCTGAGATACACGCCCACACGCACACATTATCCTGAACACGTACCGCGTTGTCACTCCCGGTCGTCCATCCCACAGTGCCAGGATAAACCTGTGAGGCTGCATTTTTTTTTTATCAGCCCTACTATTGTGCCTAGTACTAAACACTATATCTGTGGCTGCTACTTGTGACTTTCGTGCTGCATATTTAAACGCTGCTTGTGGCGTGTACATATACGTATATAAAGATATATATTAAGAAAGGAGGGGAAAAAAAATAAAGCTCTGCGGCCACACTAACACACTCCTGTCAGGATTTAGCTACGTTTCTTGATGAATTTTATCCACAGATGAGCCTAAGCGATCAGCTCTTTGCCTAACGGGCGCGAGAGCTGACCTCCACACTCCCGTCAGTGCACCAAACAATCGTAACACTATGCAGACACTAATTTCTATCTGTTCACAGTTTGTACCTGTCGGCTCATGTATTTCGAAGCCGAAACGGTTTTTCTTTGGAGAGTGCTTCCAGAGAGGCTTCGACCTTTGCCAGATTTATATCGATGGTCAAAAGTAGTCATCGAAAAAGTCCAGTAGTCAGATTTTTTTTTTTTGTACTTTTCAAGTAAAATTTGAGTGAAAACTGAAGCCGCACAACTTCAGAGTATGCTAGCAAGCTCCACGCTCAAATTTCCAACGTGCGTTTCGGCTCTAAAGAATTTAGGTCAGCTTTTATTTCTGCTTAGCATCAGGTAGAAAAAAAGTAGTTTGCAATCCAAGTGACCTTTACTCAAGTTGCAACAAAGGTAGATCTTTTCCGGAGGCAAAAACGTCTCCTGAGCCAGCAAAAGCCGTTTTACTAATTTGCAAAGAAGGGAAAGAAATCTACATTTTTTCCAATTTAGAGTTCGACTAGATACGGTAACTGACTTCTTATATGCAAATACTATGAACTTACCTCAAATTGAGCAGAATAATCTTTAAAAAGGGAAACGTATGGTTCTACCTTCACTGTCGTAGTTGGTGTTGTGCTATTCATTCAATATTTACTGTACTAACTTGTTGCATGGGAAAGTTTCTTCAGCGTTCGCTGTTACCATCTTAAAATGTTTAGACGCTATAGTTTGGAGGAGTTTCTATTGCTTCGGTGAGCCCCGAAACTATTTCACGCTCCTTACACTTACCGGGAGTAATTGTATATGAAATGCAGTTTTATGTATTTATTTCCTCTATGTCCAACAGCAACAGTAGCCATTACTCAGTATCTGTGGGGTAGCGGCTGTTATTGTCTGTGACATTTAGTGTTTTGAAATATTTAATTATTTTTCTAATCCTGATTAAATATGTATATTTGATGTAGGTTTATTTGAATCAATAAAATCATATGTGTATATGTATATATATATATATATATATATACTTGTATATTCCATCAGGTTCCTGAAGGAGATGAATACTACTACGAAGGACTTGCGTGCAGCGCGACCAGCCTCTGCTGGACTCGCTTGACCTCAGGCATTTCTCATCTTAGCCAACATAAATGATCTTACTAATGCTCTGGTGGGATGAACAGCACGTTGTAAAAACAAAAAAAGGGGGGGCAACACAGGGGACAACTGAGGTCCATAAATATATCCTGAGATATTTTAATGCAGAATTTGCTGTACATTTCATGAATTTTGTTAGGGAATGACCATTCGGTGCAGTCCTGGGACAGAGCACAGGTAGTGGAAAGGTGGTGACAGAACCACGGGGTCCCCTCCACCACATACACAAACATTTAGCTGTAAAGATTACATCTTTGTGGTCCAACAGGCTTGGAGGTGGCAGTCTTAGATCTTGCCTGGGAAGATTCCCTCTGCTCTCTGGTCGTCCCATCTCTCGATCTAAAGGGACCAAATATCAGAGTGAAACAGACTTTGTGAAGCACGTATTCAGAGATCCAGAAAATGACGAAAGCGTGCTGGGATATCACTGACACGCGACACGCGTTGGAAATACACCTGCAGTTGTTCAGGTTGTAATGTTGATTTTTTTTTTTAAATTTAGGGCCGCAAGTAGAGTGCCACTGTTTGACGTATGAGCAGCTGAAATCCGAAGCAGCACATCCACTTGGAGAAAAGGTGGTCATGAACCCTGATGCTGAGCAGTCGATATTTCACATTGTTCCCAGGATTTGGCTTAAAAAGCAACTAAAAATATACTCTGCCGCCCTGCGTTTTGTATGGAGCTGAGATTTATTAAAAGGGGCGGGGGTGGGTCCCTGATCTCTAAATTTGGACTAAATCTCTCGGTGTTGTTTTGGTTCTCATTACCGAGCGGAGACTTGCAGGAATGCGAGGAACGATGAAGTTGTTTGACCCCTGCTAAACAAACAAGGGAGGAAAAGCACTACGCGTATGCAAGCCTTACTATCAAACTTGTCTGTGTTTATCTAATGGAAGATGTGGAGGAAAAAAAAAAAAGTAAAACAGCATTTACCCAGGACGTGGGACAGAGCGATTTGTAGACCCTTCTGTACCATTCGCAGGGCATGGTGTCTTCTCCTTTGGCGGTCAGAACTTTCTGGCAGCGGTGAAAGTCTATTAATAGGGAAACGACAACAATGAATATTCAAAAAAGACAATGGGCATCAAACCATTTATCAAGGGGAAGGGGTCAAGTCACTGCACACAAGCCCAGAGATCAGAGGTCATGACCTTAAGTGATGGTAAACAAGACCTTAAAGTAGGGAGACAAGAGCTTGTTTTACCTAAGATTTAATAAATCATTAATCCAAGTTATAGTAGTATTTTTTTAAAAGAAATATCTGGCACCACAGCTGACTGCTTTGACCTTGACTCGCAGACATACCCAAGTAGTTGGACCAGCAGTTCCTGGTCTGGTTCTGGTTGGGGAACCTGGCGTCGAAGGGAGCGGTCCTATAGTTCTCAAGTTTGGTCTTAATGTCCTCAGCCATTTTTCCTCCTCTGTCGGGAGAATATCATCACAGGAAGACTGTTAAGGTGCAAAAAAAACAAATAGCTTTTTTTTTTTTTCCTTCTTCCTGTCACCTCATCGACGGGCGAAAGCTCGCTGTTTGTTAAACGCGTGTTGACCAGGTGCGTACGGGTCGACTCCCTATCACAGACAACCGACCGTTCAGCACAGGGTTATTTAGGGGGAGGTTTGGGGGGGGGGGGTGTCGCATGCGGAACCTGAAGGATGTTTCTAGATCTACCATTAAATAATTCTCCTTTTCAGCACTCTGGAAGACTAGATGTCGTCGGCTGTCAAAGAAGTACCGAATGAGCAATGATCTACCTCAAAATGCGAAAAATGTACGAAAAAACAACAACAACGACATACGTGTTAAATGATAATGACAGATAATCAATAGCCTCGTCCGCCAGGCCTTTCTTTCCTCCTAGCACAACCCAGTTTCTGTTTCGTGCAAACAGGAAATACAATATCGGCATTTGTTATTTCACCGAGGTGATTAATTCATATGCAAGCGCAAGGTCAAATAAAACATTTCTGTGTGGTGGGAGGAAAAAAAAAGAAATCCACATGCGGAACTTAAATTGGTGTCACTTACAGACGCCGTAACTGAGCCCCCTCCCTTTTTTTTTTTTTTAAAATAGCTGATCTCTCAATGTATAGTCGCATCTTTTAAAACGCATGGTGTGCGCGCGTGTGTCTGAATAGAAATAGTTTTTAGAAGGTATGCAGGTAAACGTTACCTTTTTTTAGTAGCAGTTGCTGGCTCGAGCTCAGAGTGACTTTTATACCGGACGGTGAAAGTGTCTCGTTCCTCTGATAAGCTTGCGTGCGCACCCCCCCCTTCCTCCTCCTCCTCCATACACGCGCGCGCCCCGGCTCCGAAGATATTGCAGCCG
This sequence comes from Psettodes erumei, assembly GCA_016785225.1. Classification (NCBI taxonomy): domain Eukaryota; kingdom Metazoa; phylum Chordata; class Actinopteri; order Pleuronectiformes; family Psettodidae; genus Psettodes; species Psettodes erumei. The sequence goes on along the minus strand of JAFBJZ010000865.1, from coordinate 508,781 downwards.
TGCAGTCCAATCATAACGGTATGGCGGACGCAGGTCACATTGAAGCGACGCACGGTGCCGACACAGAACTGGGTGTTATCTCTTTTTTGGGGGGTTCATTTTTCTTTATTGTTTTTCATTCAGCTGATGTGCGGAGAGGTAGCTGGGGGCGACCGGAGAAACCGCGGGAGCGTCGCGGCGTTTTGTTGTTTTTTTTTTATTATTTACAGCGCGTCTTCTCAAGGCGGAAGTATTCTGCCTTTCGGTGTTGTGGTTAATCATTAATAGATGTTTGTGCGTTATGTATTAAAAGTGTCTCGGGTGCTTTGGTTTGAGTTGCGGCGGCGCGTTATTCCCCTCCGTCAACGGGCTCCACGACCACCGCGCGCTACCACAACTTTATTGAGAAAACACGCCAACGCAAGTGACGTTCTCTCCAAAACCGGGAACTCACTGTCTAGGAATTACAGCTGCCAGGTCATGTGGGGGCGCAGCGGCGATACTGTTAACGCCTCCTATTAAAACGTGTTGAGTGGCGAAACAGGAAATCGGAGGGTGCGCAGCCCTTATTCACGTGACGCGCACTTTTCGTCCGTGGTCGCGAATGGTGTGTATGAGTAGCGCTCGAAATGAATCCCGAAGCGCTGGTGGGATAAAAACCACCTGTCCTCATCGTGACCCAGCCTCGTCTCCGCGCCTTTTTTCCCCCCTTGCAGTTACCGCGGGCTAAGTGTTTCGAGATCCGGCCGTTTCCTAACAAGGACCGATCCTTTCCGTTCCCAGGAGGATCGTCGGCAACACTCGTGCGTCACTGTGAAAAAAAAAAAAAATACCCACGCGCTGCAAGTATTTCGGGAGTAAACTGTGCGGTACAACCCCCGTGGTACGTGACTGGCTTCATCGTATCCATGGACTACATGTCGAGGCGGGCGGCTCTACCTACGCTGCAACGCGCATGGCAGCCACCGCGCGTCCGGGCGCAAGTCGTTCACGCGCGCGTCTCTGTCGCGACACCAGAGGGCGGCAAAAAATACTTTACGCGTTACCGATCGGGACTCAGTATGGTTTCAGTTCTGGTTCGATTGCGACGCGCTTGTTGCTGAAGGAAAACGCGTGAGCCCCCGCCCAAATCATTACGTCACCCCTCATTACAAAATACACACAACGAGGCCGCTGCTGGTGAATTCAGGCACCGGGTAAATAAAGTGACTCCAGACAGAACAAAACCCACTGTTTTAAAACGGTTTAATATCGTTCAAATCCAAGCACACTGAGTCAGAAAGAAAAGCCAGCTCCGACGAACCGGCGGGTTCAACATATTAACGTACAGCAAATACAAGGAAGTCATTTTCACTTATTTAACTAACACAGGCCGCCCGAGAAAAGAAACTGCCTCACGAGGAGCTGGGAACCCACAGCAATAACTCAGTAATATGGTAGTATTATGAGGAGCGGCTCAGAGGTTAAGTCAGTGTGCATTACCATCACCAGTTACAGCATCTTGGATTAAGTAAGGGACGTACCTCTTCATTAGAGACACCAGTACCACTGACTACAAGACAGCCTTACCGCTACTTTTGCAAAGAGAAGACATAAAAGGTGTAACCGCACTTTGAGGTCGGTGGCCTTTCTGTCGTATTTCAGGTTTCCCCCTGTTTTCCTGTACAGTTTGTGAAATGATAATGGAAAAAAAAATAGCCCTACAATTGTGTGATATTTAAGGCCGCTGTCATTTGAAATACACAGGAACTACCACCTGCGGCAATTTGCGCCCCCGCTGCCTTTAAAGCGCAGTGCAACGTGCGGCTGCATAGATCCAAATAATAATCCAGCCCCTGCAGTTTAAAAAAAAAAAAAAAAAAAGAGACAAATCGCACTGACGCGCGAAAAGTGCCAGAAACAACACAAGGCGGGTCCCCTTGATTCATCAGCAGGAGAACAGCGTCTGTGCGCGGTGATTGTCGGAGAACAAGCGGCCCTTCGGGCACGAGATAAAATGAAATTCTGCTACCGTGTGGAGAGTCACGTCTAAAAAGACAGATAATGCCCAGTTCGTCCACTGGAGAGTAATGACAGGACCCTGTCAAATCAAGTCAGCCCAAGTCGCTAAAAAAAAAAAGGAGAGGAATTATTTTGGTTTGTCAGCAGGTGGAAAGTCATTAGTCATGTACACACTTTGGTTTACAAAGCCAAGTCAAGCCACAGTACAGTCAGCTGTGCCGAACTGGTTTGGACGCCGAGGAATGGGTCACTCGTTGCTGAAGCGGAGCCGGTTGAAGGCCTCTTTGATTTCGTCGTTGGTGTCCGAGCTCCCGCCGGTGCCGATGCGGTGCACTCTGCTGTCGGGGACGTCCTGCTTCAGCTTCCGCTTGCTGAGGACCACCGTGCCTTCCTGCCCCTCCGTCCCCGGACCCATCAGCAGGAAGTAGGCAGCGTGGCGCCCGTGCTCAAGCAGCGTGGCTGAAATTTAAAAAAAAAAAACACACCACAAATTCAGTCACACAAAGAGCGTTTCCTGGTCCCCAGTCGCACACTGTTGTAGTTAAATGGTAAGAGAATGTTTGCTGGAGCACAGGAAATTCGAGAGCACCTTTAAATGTTATGATGTGGTCCGTGACATTGCTGGACTCAAGAAGGACTTTGGAATAGAGCGGGTGCAGCATGTAAGAACGCTGCTCACCAGTTATCGGTACCTAGAGGGAAACAGACGAGTCATGTCAGCAAGTTGCGAATCTCCGAGTAACCCGGTTTCATCGACGACGAATCCGGAAGATACGGTCTTCCGTAAAAGGCGAGCGTACTCACAGAGGAGTTGGTCTCCGTGGCGATGATGCCCCAGAACACAAAGATGGAAATGGAGTTGGTGGTGTGTATCGAGGCGGGGCGTGGCGTGTTGGGACGGGTCAAGAGGTCGACTTCCCACAGCACACCCCCGGACTTCCCGTCAAGAATCGTTACCTTGCGCACACAAGACGGAGAGCGGCACAGGTGAGGCGCGAGTCGAAATCGGGGCGCCGCGCGGGAAATAAAACCATGGCAGCGGCGACTCACCCTCTTCGTGGAGTTGCCGGCATCGAGCTCGACCACGACATCGAGTAAACCGTCCTTGTTAAAGTGACCAAAGGAGGGTTGGCTGAGTGAATGACAGCATGAAGCCGTATTATGATGAAGTAAATGTCTTTTTTTTCTAGTGCAGATATATAAATATTATTCCAAATTATCCCCGGCAACAAAAGTAAAAGTACTATAACAGTAACGTGTCATCGCCTGCATAAATTGAAAACACTAATGAGTAGTTCCTGCTATTGCTATTGCTGTTCATGCAATTTTTTATTTTAAAAAAAAAAAAAACCCTACAGTTGATCAAAACTGCTACCACTTCTTTTTCGGCTCTTATTCATTCCTACGTGCAGCAAACAAAGACGGGGGGGGGTTACCCGAGGACTGAGCTGGTGTTGAATCTCCACAGCAGCTGCAGGTTTTTCCCGTCCACTAACGCCACCTCCGTCCCGGTCACGAGCAGCAGGTTGGATGGATTGTCCGTTTCTTGCGTTCTGAGCACTTGTCTCACAGAGTTGGACCTGCCACAGCGGCGGGAAAAAAAAAAAATTAAAGCCTCAAGGATTTCAAGCTTTTTAGTGAGGTCTGTGTTAGGTAGAGAATTAGAGAGCCAGGTTCTGGTTACTCGTAGATGGGTACAAGGCCGGAGGTGGCACTGGCAAGTTTCTCCCAGTGCTTATCCTTCTTGAGGCTGCCCCCCAGCCCCGCTTTGGTGGCGATCCTCCACAGCGCCAGTCCGTACAAGCCAGTATCTGTGTACGTATAACAAGATTACATCAGGAGTACGGTTCATCCGTCCGGTACGGCAGTCTTGTGTGGGAACAAGAAGTTGCGTTTCCTGGGAAACCAAGACCCAAGCTGTCGTGAAAATATCGGTGGTTTCCACACAGTCGTTTGATTCCACCGTAGCTGTTTTCAGACACTGACCTTTCAGGAGCAGCACGTAGTGAGAGCCTTCCGTAGTGCAATGGAGGAGATGCTCTGGCGTCTCCGTGGAGTCGAGAGCCACCGTCGAACCGATCTGGCTCCCCTTCTTCCCTGAGAGGAATACCAGCCGAGTCTGCGGGCATGATGGGAAGCACTGACATTGGGTAAACTTCATTTACGCGCATCCTCAACAGATGACTCCACCGTCAAACCTTCTTGTTTGCGTATTTGAGACCTGTTGCAGTAAATTATTACTTAATACCTGCACTGTCAGAAGGGAAATAAATGCTGGAAACAACATCCACCGACGTTTACCTGTGTGTCGTCAGATGCCACCAGAGCCACATCATCGACTTTGTCGCCATCCAGATCTGGGACGCTAAGAACCGGTAAAGTGCTGTGCAGACCGGGCGGATGAGGCTGCTGCCACCTAATCTCACCTGCGAACACACACGCCACGCAGGAACAGAGCACTTAATCTGACTGAGTCAATCAGATTATATACCAACATTAAAAGTTATTCGCCATAGTCACACAAAAATTCTAAACACGGGATCTTAAAGATGTTACGGACGTCCAAAATGAATGCGTTACGGTCTAAAATAATTACGGAAATGTGATGTCAGCGATAGCAGCCATAATACAGAGACGTGGCAATAAGTGACAAACCCTTTTTTTTGTCAATAGCTGTCAACTGGTCAGAATGGGACAGCAGACAGTCCCACGTTCTGCCTGTTTCTTTCTCCAGGCCGCACTGGGCCCAGTGGAACTCAGGATGCAGTGGACGCTCCCACAGGGTCTGCCCGTCTGTCCCGTCCACCGCCATCGCAAACGCACACGGCGAAGGCAGACCTGGAAAACAGACAGGGCGTTCCCGAATTACACAAAAACACCCCCGTCCCACAGAGCCGCCACATAGCGGGAGCCGTTCGACTCCTGTTTCTTCCCGGATAAAACTAAAATCCAGGAACGCTACGTACCGTGACCGACACACGTTTCGTTCTTGCTGCCTTCTCTCATTTTGACGACAAACAGGACATCCAACACCTTGTCCTCGCTTGCGGCTTCAATAGCTAAGAAGTCGTAGCTCGCTGCGGCGGAGAGGGCAGACGTTAGTCCCGCGTTTACGAAACTGCCGATCAGTGAAAAGCACGCCGTTGTACACACCTGCTTCAGAGAAAGTCCTGTTCCAGGAGACGAGATACTGCGGTCTGACGGGACAGGGGATGATGAAGGAGAAGGCAAACACTATGGTGAGGCAGAGGAACAGGGAGAGGAAGAAAACTGCGGTCCGCCAGTGGGTCAGTTTGGTGAAGCCCAAGATTTCCTTGCAACTCTTCTTCTTCAGCTCTGTCGCTGATGGTGCCGTTCCCGTCTCCGCCCCGTCCTCTCCCCTCTTCAGAGGGTCGCCCTCAGCGGCATGGTCTGTGGTCTCCATTGTCGCCTCACTGCATTACTGACCCACTGCTCTACTTGAGAAGGAAAAGAGCCAGAACCTCAATGTAATGCTAATCTCAAAAACTCTCAAATGAATATATAAAAAAATATATAACTACACAGGAAATACTCCCATCACGAGGTGCAGTGTGCCTCTGGGTCTGTCGCAGTGTGTGGTAAATTACAAACCTTCATGTGCAACCAGCAAATATAACAGCAGTGGCTGGCATTCACAGATGGAGCACATGAAAAAAATACTGAAGGCAGCAGTGTCTGTCAGTCCAGCTATTTCTGCTGCATCAACCTTTGTGGATCTGAGCCTATTCACAGGTGCCAGCACTGACTCCAGAGATTTCTCAGCACAAAACAACAAACTCAGAATGAGCAACCACCCAGCGCCCAGGCTAACACACCCTGTCAGAAGTTCTGCAGCCGCAGGCGCATGACTCCGTTGGAACAACACGCGGTCTACTAGTGTGTGGCGAAAAAATAAAAGAGAAAAAAACAATGTTTTGAAATAAGCGAGCACGCGTGCAGTGAAAACCATTACAAAAATGATTGAATTCGCCGTGCGATGTTTGCCAAATAGCCCGAGAAGAACGTTTCCCCTGATTACAAAGTTACAATGTCGGGTAGCTACGATGGTTCGCGAGCTTTGGTTCAGAAAGTTCACGGTTAACACCTGGTTAGTTTACCAACTTGTTGAGCAAAGGCCAGCCCCCGCAGAAAATGAACACGGGTTGATATTATCGCTGCTCCACTATCTGAAGTTCAAAGACGGATTTACAACGACCCGAGAAAAGTTTTTCTTACTTCACTCTCCACTGTCGTCTCTTTAGGTTGGTGGTGCGGCTAACGCAGATAATAGGCCTGACACAAACCAGCAAAGCTGCCTGCCAACCTCAACTGCGTAAACAAATCAACACCGTGGGTTTTATACCCAGAGTTTGTCTGACAAGTAGCATTCTCACGTTCCTTATATAAGAGATATATATGCCCGTATGATATCAAAACTCCCAACTACGACACTACCTTTAATATTAAGCTCCTAAAACGTTAGTACAGATATAAAATGTAGCTAAAGGAGCTACCAGGGGACGCCGGCCTCTTTGTAGGTGCTGCCTGACAGGCAGTTCTCAGGGCACAAGAGCCTTAATTTAACGGATTTATATTAAAACTGTTCTGATAGGTTATTGGCCTGTACTTAAACGTTATGATTGGTCAATTTCAGACCAATAGCCCGCCTTCTAGCGTTAGTTAACCGGAACGTTAAAACATCGGGCTCTGCCGTCATTTCCTTGAAATAGACCGGAAACCGACGGGTCCACGAAATAGAGAAAAGCTTCGAGAGGCGATGCTTGGACGAGTACATTTTCAAATAACCTAACCTTAATATTGCGGAGCTGTTTTCGTTTACTAAGTTTTTAGATAGCGCTTTCGACGAAAGACCTACAAATGTCTGCCCAAGCTCAAATGAGAGCTCTGCTCGACCAGCTGATGGGAACAGCGAGGGATGGTGAGTTGCCGTAGCATGCTAGCTGAGTTAGCTAGCCAAGATGGAGCCACTGCTGAGGTTGGCTGGTGTTGGCGTGTGATGGACAGACCTGCATGAATGGATGTACTGCAGAGGGCTGTGTAATATACTGTAACGTTAGACTTTAGACGCCTTTACGGATTGCCGTTAGGATTTAATGTTTGCATCCACTGTGGCAAATGTGAAATGCGTTTTTAAGATTCGCCTTTACCGCGTTTATCGAAAGCTAAATTCCTGGCTTGTAGCTAAGTTAGCCAAAGCTAATGTTTATTGTGAGTGATGGATCGCGCTGGCGCTACGAAGTGCTTAGCGATACGCGACATTTTATCAACCCCGGTTAACAATCCAAGTGTAACTGTAGGGATAACGTTAAGTTTACTGCGTTACATACATAATATTTATAGTTCACTTACTTTTACCGAACGCGCAGTCGCATCAGGCCTACAAGTGGTTTCTGACTTCACATTATGAAAAATCAAGGTATTCACCTGATGATAAATTGAACTATTGTTAATGTTAACATATGAGACGGCCCTCTGCCAAATACTCAGATATGTCGGTAATATCCAGTTAAGCTAAGTAGTGCGACGTTATCTGAAGAAAAAGTACGCGGAAGCATTTAAATAAAACCCAACAGTGGAAAATGACCCGTGATAAAATCGTCCAGTGACAGCCTTGTTCAAATTTAAAAGGATAGTTGTACATGTAATCAACACCTACCCACCAGCATGCATCAATGTGGAATACTTTATATCCTAAATTTTTGTTGTGTTTGATTGTTTATGCCACAACTGTGGCTTGGGTTGATCGTATGTTTTGTATTAAAAATCATAATCGGTGACGGAAAAAAACCCCTCTGCCCCTGGTATTAGGTACAAGTACAAAGTAGTAAATACTCAAAGTTAGGTAAAAAGTAGAATAAATTGTGCTTGGTCAATCTAAACAATGTTATGTAAATATAGATTATAATTCGGGCTAAACGTGTCTTATTCTACTAGAAAAAACGGTTTATCGGCACTATTGCTCAGTAACTAAAGGTATAGCAATTGCATAAGTGAGACGTGGCATCTGTGATCGAGCCTACATGACAAATGTAAATCTGCTCAAAAAGTGATGAATATGAACAAATAATTCTCTTGATACACCAGTTGGCTTTATGGGTGCTTTGACATGCTAAAAATCCAATTTTAGTAGCAACTTCCAGCCATTTGGACGCAAACATTAAAAGACAAATCAGCTGTCAAGTCCTATCGTCATTGGCAGAAAATGACAGCCCGTAGCTTAATCCTGACAGTTGGATGCATAAATTTGCAGCCCTGTGGATTATCTCTGAACTTTAAACGATCTGTACAGTAAGAGTGACTTTGTGTTGTGATGTGTATGTGTGATGAGATTGATATCAAATTCTTCCCGTACATTTGTTGCATACAAACTGAACAATTGTGGCCCCTTTATTTTATTCATTAAGGTTCAGTGTATCTTTGCCAGCCTACATCAATCTGCAAAGGAGTTGCAGAAAAGCCTCATGTTCATCGAGCCGTGAGTCACACATAATTTTTAAAGCTGTTATGATGAATATCCAAACAATTTGTTTGCCTTCCGCAAGTAACTGTAGCCTTTTTGAAACTCACACCAATGGGTAAATCTTCAGTGGCACCAGATTTACAATTTGGAGCAGTATTATGCAGCCTGAGCTAAGACGTCTGGTCGCGCTGAATCCAAACCAGCAGTTCTCAGCTTTCGCCTGTTTTCAGAAGCAAATTGTAGCAGTCAGTCGAGACAAAAACTTTGCACACATCATTTACAATCTGACTTGTGTATGACTCCCAACTTCTTACTACAGGTATGGGCAAGAAAACTGTTCCCATTTATACTTTTCTACAGCGGGTTTAAAATTCTGCAGCTGAGGTCTTGAAGATGCAGAAGGGTACAGTATGTGGTGCAGATCGCAGTGTGTATAAACCCCTTTTTTTTTTTTCCTTTTGGATTTTGTTTGTTTTTTTGTTTTCAATGTTTTGTACTTGTAAAGGGCTCGCCTGGAACATTTGCCCCAATTGTTTATGTTTCTCGTCGCAGTCTTTTAACGGCAGGCTTTCCTGCGTAGCTGTATTTCCGACTGATGTGCCGACATGTAACGAACACGTTTAGAAAACCAAGGTAGTTCCTCCCACGTTAGTTAAATCGAACAATAGGCCACCTCTCGCCAGTACTGTGTCCTTCCTGGCTTAATCCCGTGACGCTCCATGTTTACGGCGTCGAGCCTGATCACAACTCTAAACCGAGTTGAGGCTCTAATATTTCCACGTATTAATCGGGCTTTGGGTAAGGTACGCACCAAGGATAGCAGGAAGTACGGCACACACGCAAAGCCCCGTGCCCCGACATAACGTTACATCATTGAAATTTATGGAACAAACGCTGACCCTTTAGTGATGTAAGAATTGGTTCTCCCCATGGACACAGACCCCTTTGAACGCAGTTATAGTGACACACGTCTGCTCTGTTATTTTTGTGCAGTAACAGTAATAAGTACCGGATACCTCGCATCGGCTATCAAGTATGTGAGGTCTTTCTCACTGGCTCTTCTTTGGATTGTTTCAGGGGATGAGACGCGGCAGAGGGTCAAGTTCACTGACGAGCGAGTCTGCAAAAGTCATCTGCTCAACTGCTGTCCACATGACATCCTGTCCGGAACTGTAAGTGGGCCACGGTGTAGGCCTGAGCACCCTAATATAATACCAGTAACTATTTTGAGACGTTTTATTTCTCGCAGAGTGTCGCTACTCTTGAATACGTGCCACCCGTTGTCATAAACGTCACAGCGTGGCTCGTTCATATTTGAGTTAAGTCACACAAGCTTCTTTTTTTTTTCTGACAGCGTATGGACCTGGGGGAGTGCACGAAGATCCACGACCTGGCGCTTCGGGCAGATTACGAAATCGCCTCCAAGGAGAGAGATCTGTTCTTCGAGCTTGACGTAAGTGGCGCCCCGGCTGCCAATAGCACAGAAATGTCAGCTTGTGCTGAGCTCGCCGTCTCCAAACCCAAAGTTAAATTCCTAAACTTGAGTCATTTTGTGCCACTTTATACCAATCGTTGCGTATTGCTTTTGTGGAGAGAGAGAGAGAGCTCGTACACCAGGTGTCCTCTTCAGTGTGCTGCAACCACAGAATATGGACGCCGTGCACAGCCTCCGCCCTTTTTTCCTCTTCACGATTCTCGGTAGGCTTCGGCAGCGTTCCCGTAAGTCGCTTAGAAGTAAGCCCTAAAGGCAGCACTTCATTGTCTTCCCTCAGTGATGACCGTGAGGATGCCAATAGGGCCAAGCGGGCGCAGTAGTCGTTGCCGCGAGCAACCAAGGCCGCTACGGATAAGACAAACCGAGGCTCCGGTCGAGGGCGCGAACAGTCATAATACAGGCGTCCTTCAGGGTCGTGAGATATACAGTCTTCCCTTGGGGAGGACGTGAAATATGCAGCATGACTTGGGTTCACCTGACTTAGTGTTTTGGATACGGTACCCAGCTAGTTACCTCGAGTTAACCCCATGACGCAACACAGTGGACTTAAACCTTACGCGGAGCACAGCCGGTGGCTTCACGATGGAAGTATCGGCAACCGCCTACCCGTCTGAGTCTGCTTTTCTGTGAAAGGCGGTGGATCACCTGGAGTCCTTCATCGCCGACTGCGACCGCAGGACAGAACTAGCCAAGAAGCGCCTGGCCGAGACCCAAGAAGAGATCAGCGCCGAGGTGGCAGCAAAGGTGAGCAGACTTAAAAAAGACATTGTGAAACCCATTCAAGCCGAGTTTCAAACCTTTTTACAGTTCATCCAGTCGGACGTAGCGCGTCCTTTTAGCCCGGACGTAACCAGAGGCAAATTGTGTTGCTCTGGCCTGTGCTGTAGGCGGAGAAGGTTCACGAGCTGAATGAGGAAATAGGAAAGCTCCTGGCCAAGGCCGAGCAGCTCGGTGCCGAGGGAAACGTGGACGAGGCCCAGAAGGTCCTGCAGGAAGTGGAGAAGGTCCGCACCAGGAAGAAGGACGCAGAGGTGAGGAGGGAGCGCTCGGGCGCGGCTTCTTGCTTAGCGGATTGCGTCGACGCTTCCGCCCTCTGACCCCTACGTGCGTCTCCGCAGGAAGAGTACAGAAACTCGATGCCTGCCTCCAGCTTCCAGCAGCAGAAGCTGCGGGTGTGCGAGGTGTGCTCCGCTTACCTGGGCCTCCACGACAACGACCGTCGCTTGGCCGACCACTTTGGCGGGAAGCTCCACCTGGGCTTCATCCAGATCAGAGAGAAACTGGACCAACTAAAGGTACGCGCCAGCCCGTCTCCCCGCGTGAACCTCTTGGTGCAAAGATCCCAAATGGTTTCGAATAAAAGCGTGTCTCTCGCCTCTAATTTGAGCGCTATGGTTTTACCTTGATCAGAAAACTGTGGTTGACAAGCAGGAGAAAAGGAACCAGGAGCGCCTAAAGAGACGAGAAGAGAGGGAGAAAGAGGAAAGGATGAGGAGGAGGTGGGTGCGGACATGGAAGTTTACTTCGTTTGCTGCATGAAATATGTTTTACCGTTCAAACTTACGGTTTACATCCTCCGCTTCTTTTCTAGGACCAGATCACGGAGCAGAGAGCATAGAAGGTAAGAACCCTTCCTCATCCCGTCCTGATCGAAAAAAAGGCCTATCTCAAGTAGTTTTCGCATCACAAGCGTTATCTGCCCACTCCGTCAGGTCCCGCTCCCGTGATCGAAGGAGGAGGCGCTCGCGCTCCTCGTCACGAGACAGGCGCCGCTCGCGCTCGCGCTCCAGGGAGAGGAGGCGGCGGCACCGCAGCCGATCCAACTCCCGCAGCCGAGGCCACCGTCACAGCCACGAGCAGAGCTCCAGACACAAGTGCGTACGCCGGCTCACACTCGGCCCCCCCGGGAGTTTTTCCGTCCAAGAAACGGCTCCATCGCACTTGTTAGGAATTGGACCGTTGCAGCATTGTCAGAGATTGCGCTTCCCCAGCTCGTTTTTGTGAGAACAAAATAGAAAGCGCGTTGCCTTGCTGGTCTGTTTGAGTCAAGTCAAAACAAAAATAGATGTGGGTTGTTAAATAATGGCACAACTCTCACGTGGCGCCGTCTCGTCACCCAGGTCGTCCAGGGACCGGGAGCGCTCGTCCAGAGACAGGTCACGGGAGCGAGACAGGAGAGACGGCATGAACGGCAGGTCGGACTCCCGCCGCGCAGACGACAGGGACATGGGGGACCTCTGAAGACCAAACTCCATCCACCACCGCCACACAATCCCGTCTCTCTCCCTTTCATCTGTCTGTCTGTTTATAATAACCTAATGTTACACACTGTCCTCGCCTCGACCCCCTCTGTCCCTCCCGCCTGCCTCCTCTCTTTATCAGTTAATGCAGCCGACCCAGAGTGCACACATACCCGAAATATTGTATGGAGTCACTTATCTAGCATCCAGATATATCTGATTTGCATTTGGATGGCGGGATTAGTTATTGATCAGTAGTGGAGTGTCTTGTAATACCCACATCTGTAATTTGGTGGCTGTCTGTCCAACACATCTTGTTATTAACCAACCTACAGTGATTCCGGCAGATACAGAACTGACGATCTGCCCGGACTAAAACATAAAAACGGAACTGATCCTCTTTCTTCTATTATTAAACGATCGTCTTTTGATACAGAATCTGTGTAAATACGTTGCGGGCCTGCTGATTGTCATGGTCTGAAAAGCCTCGTCCTATCAAAAAGGTTAGTTTGGCCCCCCCCCCCGGCTTGAGTGCAGTTCTTGAATGTCCACATATTTGTCTCCAGTACTTAGTTTTCTGACACCCAGTTAAAGTTTTAGGAACTCAGCGCAAAATCTAAAGGTTTTAAAGTTGCTAATGTTAGCGTCAACCTCATGTCTCTCGTTTTCCCACTTCCTGTTTTATTTTGTTTTTTTTTAAAAAAACTAATCAATTTTTATTTTATGCTGCCACCAGTGGGGTTGGCCAGTATAAGTAAATGCTTTGTTTTGAGTTTGTATTGGTGGCAGAGTTTCTTCATTTTATAATTTGTTCTAGCTTGATTTATTTAAGATAACAGGAGTAAATGGTAAATTCAAAAATAAGTTTTGGCATGCGAAGCGGTAGGTTCAGAAATTCAACGTTGGAAATTCAGCGCTAAAACGGCATAGGCCACACCTTTTACGTGTCAAGTCAAACCAACATTTTTTTTTGGCCCAATTTTCAGACAACTTCCTTTTGTGAGTAGATTTATACTTAAATGCAGACAGATTTTTAATGGATGCATTGCGTTACCTAATGTGTGAAGTCATATCTGTTTATGTTCTGCTGGAAATCTTACTTTAAAGTCTCAATTAAAAAAAAAAAAAAAAGATACACCATTATAGTTTTTATTGCATCATTAATCACGGTTGAATTATTAGACAAGTATTTTACAAAGATAAATACATCTCATTTAAGTTTTCCACTGCAAGGCAGAAATGAGACAAGGGAGAACACTATTCACATTCTCAACATAATTTACAAACGGTGTATTTTAATGCTAAAATATGTAGTTCGCACCTCTTGGCGTTTAAAAGCTTGGCGAAGTAATGATGCGCGTTTTGTTCTCGCTCTTCGGTGGGGGGAGAAACGCAGCTCCTGCTGCTCACAACGTGCTGCTCTCCAGTTTCAGATCCACCTTCATTTTCTGCTTCTCCATGACCGCCTCCAGCTCTGTGGCCCTTCTGGCATCCTGTAGGGAAAAAAAAAAGAAGCACGTTAGGACCTATGAAGCTGAAGGGGCTCAGTGTTCTCATCTACTGATGACAGGATAAAGTTACATAACGCCAGTAAGCTCGCCCATCGGTTATGAAAAGTTTTCATCTGCACATAATCAGCATTGAACATATTAAATATTAGTATTTTGCGAGTTTCTGACACTGGTTGAATAATGCATTTGCGGCATTTATACTAATGTATGGGGGGAAAAAAAGGTGTCCGTTTCCTTCCAAATTACCTGATTCTGGTTAAAATAAAGCACATGGCACCAAATGACCGTATCATTTTCAATTATTGCATACTGTATGTATGCACTGTCGGAATGAGATGACAAAAATATCAACTGTTCAGCATCATCCTCCCTGGCCCTGCCGCTAAACGTTTGCCTGCGCTAATGACGACGATGACGAAGACGTAATCACGTGCTTGCGGACCATTCACACTGGTTTTGTGCTTTCTCGCGTTTTCTTTTCTTTTCTTTTTTTGTCATTGCTCCACTTTACCTCCAGCAGGGCTTTCTGCACAGTGAGCTGACTGTAGACTCTGGCGCCCTCGTCTGGAATGACAGCTCGTAGCTCCTCCTTGTTGAGGGAGAAGAGCTGGGCACCTGTCAGCACTCCCAGACATGACACAGTCCTGGGGGGGGGGGCAAAAAACACAGGTGACTCACCCGGAGCTGCTGCAGCAAACACTTAATGAGCAAACACAGGCACGCTGGCAGCACTCCACTGAATAAACAGTGTGCGATTCATCTCGTCCGTAATCTATCTCAGATCCACTCACGGTTCACTGAAGCCTTTCCCCCTGAGCCACTCGGCCACCTCCTCTGGTGGAGAGTGGTAGTCAAGAGGGACGGAGGTGTCCGAGGAGCGGGGGATGACCAGGGGCTTGTTGAGGTGGGCCTTTCCGTTCGTCAGCCTCTGGAGCAGCTCGTCGTTCACCAGCATGACTGAAACGAACGAAGTTGACAGAAAGGGGTTTCAGCCTTTCGAGCTCAAGATGTGTCCAGAAATACTTGGTTCCTAGGTAGTGCACATCTTTTTGTGTGCTTTTCATGCTGCATTATTCACGTCAAACTCCATCTGCAGAGGAAGATTGTGCGATATGCTCAAAACATCCACACAGGCTACATTTCATATATTTAAACCTCATTATCGCAGCATTTACATGACACCCCCAAGCGAAACACTCGTGGTTGTTGTCTGGCACCTTTATCTGTGTCCTCTGCGCCTGGTATATGTTGGTTGTATGCGGGTAAGCTGCGTGGGCGCTGTGGGGAGTGAGTGGGGGCCTGGGGCAGAGCAGGCGGGCTGGCCGGGGCCATGGAGAAAGTCTTGGCGAGGGCAGGCGGAGCGGGAGCCTGCAGGAATGTGGAGGGGAGAGAACACAATGCTGGAATTTGGCCAGGTATGCACAGGGAAGAATCGCATGCACGTGTGTGTGTGTGTGTGTGTGTGTGTGTGGGTTTGTTTTGTGTCTTACATTGGGGGCTTTGTTGGTGACGGGGCTGTCTATGTGAGCTAAGGGCTCCAGGATGTTGAAGGGGACAAAGCCGATCTGGTTGAACCGATTACGACACTTCCACCAGCGCTTGGACGATTCAACCACCTGTCAGGCGGAGAGGTTGCAGTCAGTCAGCGAACAGTTGTCAGGTGCATGAACTACGGCCTGTTTTCTAAAGAATCGAACCTAAAAAACACCACTACGAGTGTTCTGTTTTCAGGGTGTGGAAGTGTCTACACATGCACGTGCGTTTTTAACAGCCGTACATCGCAACTACGTAGTTTCAACCTCAAGAACAATGACATTGCAAATGAACATTGAATGTACCCTGAACGCATTTCACTTGGTAACTGAATGACTTGTCTTCATTACCTCCAGCGTCTCCCCCTGCTGCACTGAAAGCTCACTGCTGTTCCTGGCTATGAAGTCGTAGCTGCAGGTGTAGAGCCTCTCAGACTCTGGCGGGAGCGTGCTGCCCTCTCTGAGAAGAGAAGGGGACGGAAGTTATCAGGCGGTGGCGGAGGTTTGCGAAGCAGAGCAGCTGACTGAGTCGCCTCTGAAAAGATGACCTTACGTTTCGAACCCAAAGTGGCTGTCTGGACGGCCGGCTGGCTGAGGAGGCTGCTGCCGCCGTGGGTGGGAGAAGGAGGTGGGACGTCGGTGATATATGCAGCAAAACACACACACACACACACAAAGGCATGAGCAGATGGAGAGAATAAAGGGGTCAACATACAGAGGTATGGGGCTGGTTGACGAAATTAAAGGGTTAAAAAAGGGTAGCTTTGACAGTTCCCTCTTTCATTCGTTGATCGCTTTCAAAACAGAAGTTAGGCAACGAGCCAAGAGCGTAAAGATGACACAAGTTCTCCTCATCCAGTGCTTGAACGGCACGTGTATTATTAATCAGCAAAACCCCAACAACATCGACATTCCTAGATAGTAGTGAATTCACATCATGGTTTCCAGCCAATTCCACTACAAAAAGATGCAGAACGTGGTAACAGAAAAGCAAAACTGCGAGCCCTCGGCAACCTGATGGTTGAGAAGGACTATTTCTCACCGGGGTTCGACATGTTTGCATCAGGAGAGTAAACGCACTCCTTTAAACCATCTAAAGAAAAACACACCCCAGTCTCTCACGAGAGTGATTTAGTTAGCAGAAAGCAGACAAAATCCTTCGGAGAAAAGCACGGGGACACCTTCAATTAAACCATTTATTGGGTGGATTAATGAACGACCTCCACTGTTTTCCCATAAACAAACTAAATTCATGGGAAAATCTGGGTTCGCCAAATTTCCCAGCCTCTTTATAAAACCCTTAGAGAGCTTGAGGCTTGAATTCGAATCCAAGTTCTGCCAAACGACTGTTTGAGGCATCTGTGTGAGCGAGCAGCAAAGGAATCTCTGAAAGAGAGTGCGGCTCGAAAGTTGCTTGCTGCGCCCGATGCGCGCGTCATATTTTGACGCGCTCATAGTTGGCGCGCTCATCTCGCTTGACACCCAGTGGAACAAGTGTTCTAATCCATCTCGTCCGCAGGTATTCCATACCTCTTGTTTTACTCGGAGGGCTTCATGTTTGTGCTGTGACTCGACCGGATCCTCCCAAACCTGCCCGTCTGGCCTCGAGGCTTCCGGCTTCCACCCGTCCAGGAACACGGGGGTGTAGGGAGCTACAGGTCCTCTGAGCTGAGAGCTGAGAGAGCGGAGAGAGTCGCTGCGTTTGTTCGTTGCAGGCCAAAACCGCGATTACATTTTCAAAGGGTTTCACTGCTTTTTAACCAAGCTATGTTTTTGGTACTCGCAATAGCCAGCAGCACCAAAGTGCAGCTGTAATCACTGAAAAATATGGATGAATATTGATAAAGAAAGTTAATTATCCAATAAGATAAGCTAAAGTGATTTACTACATGGACTGTCAACTTTATTCTCCACGACAGAGGCCTAATGCATAATGTCATTTCATTTCACGCCGCTGTAAAGAGAACACCACCACAGCTGGCGGGCGATTGCCGATACTGACCGAGGGTGTGTCCAGTTGTGACCCAGAGACGTCCACAGCTGCCTCTCCTCCTCGTTCAGGTTGTTCTCCAGCAGGGAGACGGCGGCGTTGGTCAGGGCGGGGCTGGACACAGAGGCTCCGAGATTCGGTCCTCCTGTCGTTTTCACCATCTGTTCACACCCAGATAAGACAAAACCTAATGTGTTAACGCGCCCCCTCCCAGCCTCAAAAGAAAAAGAAGAGTTGAACATTTTCACACATTGCTGACAACCAAAGCCCGGCGAACCAATCCACATGCACAACACAACGCACACAAGAAGAAGTGACATACACTGCACCAGAGGTATGAGGCTCTGCGTTCCCATTCAGGCGTGCCAGAATACACAAATCAAAACACACCCGTACCACCCTCTGACTGATTCATTCCTGAACAGAAAAAAAAACGAGGCATGGATCTTTAATGTTATACCAAGTATCAACTGAGACACACCTGAAATCCAGTGTCTGATGATGTTCTGTAATTTGCAATTAGTTTAATGCCTGAACTAAATTCATTCACCTCTTGCTGACATTTGAGAGTCAGGCTTAAGTCATTGTGGCGGCCTTAAAGAACGGACTTGGAAATTCCCCGAAACATTGAACAAAGTAGTTAAAGGGTGATAAGGGCTAATTTTTTTTCACTTAAGTTTTGAAATCGGCAGCGATTGTGCCCAGCTCGAGATTAAAAGTATGCACCAGTGAAGCATACCTGCCTACAAAGACTGCAATGCAAACGGGATCAAGCGTGCATTGGTCAAGGAGTTTCGCCGCAGCTTATCACGCAGGGAACAACCCTGGGTAAATACTGAACGCCACTTGTAGTTTCTGGCAACATTTACCCATCTACTTTACCATTATTTTGACATGACACATGCTTGTTTTATTTCCCCTCTTGTGTCAAGTGACATCTATTACATAACTTGATCGCATTTTTTCCCTTCACCTTTATCCGCTGTTCCTCTCCACCCACGTGTAGTAAAGGAGGTGTCAGCGGGCGACGCGTGGAGGATAGATGTATTTTAAGATGCTAGTCATGTCCCACCCCGTAATAGGAATAGCACCAACAGGTGTTGTCCCCAAAAGCCCCGGCTGGTGGAGAGGTTGTGGGACCGTATCACTCACCATGTCCAAAGGTTTGAACACATGGTGAACCAGCTCCTCTGAGGAAGGATTGGAGATGGTTGATTTCAGATGGGCCTGTAAAGAAATAATTAGAGGAATTTAATTTCGAAAAAAAAAAGAAATGAAAAGAAATGTGACCTGACTGAGTACACACCAGCAGGCTGAAGCAATATTTGAACTTCTGGAAGATATCAATGAATTCCTCCTCTGGTGGTGGGCGGGCCTTTGCAGTGAGTAAATCTTCTGTGGTTCAGAAATGGAGATACGCACAGGTACAAAAAACTCTTATTGCAACCAAATGTTACATTTGAAAGACAGTTTTTTAAAAACTTTTTGTGAACATCACCTTCAAAACTCAGTCTCTTTACCTTCAGTGCTTTGCTTTTTGCTTTTCTTCTTCTTCTTCTTCCTCTGGTTCAGCACCGTCGCGGCCTCTGCCGTCTGCTGCAGCTTGCCCATGAAGTTCTCGATGTCGTCGAAGCAGTGGTTGAGGATCCCCTGGGGAAGGTGGCGGAGGGAGAACCAGTTTTTCTATGCTGTGCAGGTATGGAGCTCTGAAAATACGCAACAGGCGACGAGGAGGACATACCACTTCTCTCTCTGCTTGCAGGAAAGCGACGTCAGGCCCGCCGTTCAAAGTGTTTGCTGTTGGGGGACAGAGGAGAGGACTCGGTTGATCCATTTTCAGCTACGGCCTCGGTGTTTCACTGCATCTGGAATTCCTGCCACTTTTCGCCCCTGAAACCCCCGCTCCAACCCCCGTGCAAATGCAAACACACAAAGCAATCTCTGTGCTTCTGAGCCTTTCGCCTTAAATACAACTTACAGTGTCTCACGCCTCTCCTAACCTCCTCTTCAACTTTTACTGCACATAGACGTTCCTGTGAAAACACTTTTCTTACCTCTGGGTCCAGGGTAAGGTGGGGGGTGTGCCGGCGGGGGATTTGGAGCATGTGGGACGGGGGGACTCGGGATTTCGTAAGGGTCGATCATCTCTCCCCGGCTCTGAGGAAGCCTGAAGGAACGAGGAGAGAGTTTCAGCCCTGCCGCGCGACATCATGAGAAAGCGCCCGTCGGTGAGGGCTTGGAGAATGCGACGTTCACGAACACACACACACTCTGACTGTCGGACGGGTTCATCCTCATTCTGACAGGTTCAAAGGCCGGTTGCAGAATGAGGACATGTTGGATCAGAGAACCCAGCACTCCTCCATCAATAGACGCGAGTTGACGTCTCTGAAATTCAATGCCACAGCCCTTATTCCACTATGAAGGTACAGTAAACAGTATGACCGTGCTTAGTCATGGCTATGCCAGTACTGCACACAAGACTGTGCTTTCAATCTGAATTCCCCTTTAAACAACTCAGCTTGCAACAAGCGAGTGTTAAAAGCAAAAGGCAAGGACGCGGGTCGGTGTCGGTCAAAAACTTTTCCGTCTCTGCTCTTGCACATGCACATAAGCAAACGCCTCCTGAGTGCCGAACTTTTCCCGTCGGGTTACTGAATCAGAATCTCGGCGTTAAACCCCCCCTCGGCCGCCTCGTTTGTCTGTCTGTCCGCGTGTCTTACCGCACCTGTCTGTCCTTCGCACGTCCTTCAAAGAGAAAGGTTTCTGAGCAGGTAGTCCGTTTCAGGCTCCGAGCCGGCACTCCGTCATCCCACCTACTCTCCCCGGCTCTCTGTCTCTCTCTGTGCTCTCTGTCACAATGGCCTTGTTATGTGTGTCACACCTTCTTAAGTTATGTAGAAACTGGTCAAACGAGTATCTCCCTCTCCCTCTCTCATCTGTTTACGCTGCCCTCTGTGTTTCCCTCCCTCCCTCTCTCAGTCCGACGGGCGGATGGTGACACCAGACTTTGCTTTTGATTCAGCGGAACATGAGACATAGTGGAAGTGACAAGGGAAGAGAGCAGACAGTTTAATGGAGTATTATGTATTTATCTGTGTCTGTCTTTCATCTGCCTGCGGGTCTGTTCTTATTTCGGCGTCCATCCGATGCAGTATGAAAACAAACACACGCTTTCTTCCATTAAAACAAGACAGGGAAAGTGGACACTTGTCACACTCTTCATCCGTTTTGGGCGTGTGATGTACCTGAGGGCCTCGGGGACAGCCTTACTCCTGCCGGTGGAGGAGCCCGAAACTGAGTGCGCGATGTTGTCACAGATTTCTTCTGCCTGCGAGAATAAGAGGCTGGAAGTGGCATCACTTGTAAAACCTGAACCGCGTCGACGGTTCAAACCGACGCACTGAGTCAGGCAGGAAAAAGGCTGGGGCACGTGTTATTACTCACCTTCACAGTCTCGCAGCTGAAGAACTGGATGTCCGGCTTCTTCTGATCCTCAGATTGGCAGATTAACATGAGGAGGGATGGGAACTGCTTTTCTGTGTTGATGGCTTCGCATCGGTAGATGGAGTTGAAGGAGTACGTCTCCAGCTCATCCTGCGGGGAGTAACTCATACTTTTAAGCTATCGCACATGCAAATAGGAATGGAATTTCTCAGCCCAAAGCATAGAAATCCCGCAGGCCTGTTGACCGCCGCATCTTCAGTTCTCACCTGACTCTGTATGTCTCTGAGCTGAATGGTCTGTGCCCCGACGTCCAGGAACATCTGCTGACTCCACAGCTTTTTGTTCTGGGCCAGGAGGGAGAGACGTGCCTGTGCTTCCTCCACGCTCTGCACGTCCCCGTTCTGGAGCGAGAACGTCAGCAGGTGCTGCGAGCGGAGATTTAGAGGTAATGATGAGGAAGATTGCAACTTAAAACGTCTTGTTCTTAAAACGCTTCTTATTCTTTGAGGCAATCGGTTGAGTAAGGCGTGTCTGCGTTGCAGATAAGACTCACGTTAACCAGATATCGTGAGAAGTTCGTCATCCTTCGGCCACCGTGTCAGCTTTCTATGACTTCACAGCAGGAGAGAAGGGGTCAGAAAACATTTTAGGGTGTTGCCAAAGTTCCTTTGAGCCATGCAGAGATTTAGATGGCGCGTCTGCAGCCGATGGTGTTGTTTTAATTCAGGAAGTTCTTTCCCCTGAAACTGACACGTCTCTGGGCAGTACCCGTGAACACTCTCATTCAAATGTCCCCTTCCCGTGTTTCAGTCTACGTCAGCCACCTCCAGTACCCTGGGATTATGCTGTGCGAGTGAGCCGCCCCAACCAGTCTGACGACACGACAGCATATCTCACCGTCCAATCTCTTGGCTCTTCAGTGACCATCAATACTGGAATCACTGGTATCACGAGCGCATAAGTACAGAACGCAACAAGAATACTAAACCAAAACAAGTCCTCATTTCATCTCGTCCGTTCACACAGTCAGAGCTAAAGTGCTGTGTTTGGACTCGTACTTGCTCTGAGGTCGAAAGAAATGTCTGAGAAATTGCCGTGTCCAAAATGAGAACTGTTTGTCACTACTCCTGAGCGGAGAGAGAAAATACCTTTCCCTAAGAACCGAATTGTCCACATTAAAAGAAAGTTTGTTTGTGAGAAATCAACTTCTGCACATCACCCTGTTAGGAACCAGTAGAAAGAAAAACACACATCCAGAGTAGTATCCACATTTAGAAATGAAAAAAAGTCCAAAATGACGAGGTCTAATGAGTTTTTGACCACAACAGAGAGGTGGTGGATTGGAAATGGATGTTGAGTGGACTTACCAAGGTTGATAGGCTTCCTGTGATTTCTCCCTGATGTTAGCAGCTGTGTGAGTGTGCGCGTGTGAGTGCGTGTTTACACTGACAGTGAAACCTGCCCCCGTGTCTCAGCGCGAGTGCAGGCGTCTCACGCTCCTCTCTCCGGTAGTGACGGCTTTTTCGACGGAGCGCAGCCGTGTCACCTTGCACAATCCCGCCCAGTGTGCCTCCCCACCTTAGAGATAAAAAATATTTACCCATGCTCCTTCCTGCTCGCCTACAGTATGTACTCAGGCTTGCATGTATTTCACACTGGGACACATTCAGGGGGGAAAACAGTGCAGGGCCACAGCTCCAGCTGAGACAGCTCATGTCATCTGTGTTTTCAGTTTGGAATTTTTAAAAAGAAAATAAATCTGTGAGTCTTACAGTCTGAATTCAAATTTACCCACAGTGGATATTTTCTAAACGGATTCCAGTATTTTAGACTTAATATATCTCAATACATTAATTTTAAGAATATCATTCCATGCATTGAAGAGGTTTTAAACGACATATAGCCATTGATGCTGAGGAATAAAATTGACCAAAAGTCTTAAAAGAATACACGCACTCTCACACACACCAGGTTCGGGGATGGCGTGAGTCGGCCCTCCAGAGGGCTACCTGGTACAGACGGGACATTGGGGTGTTACATTTCACAACAGTCCTTAATTGTCGGTGGCCAAGTCTCCATTTTGTCCACCAATAGAGGAGATAGGCGGAGTCGGGTGAAGTGGCAACAAGCGAGGTTCACTCTTGACTTTCCTTTGAGGACGCGTGGATACTTTTTCTCCCCCGAAGAATTTCCGCCGTTTTGATACGTCAAGGTATTTGTAAATAGTTGATGAATGCGCGCCGTTATTACCCAGCGCCTAGGGTGCCGCTGCAGTTTATGGGATGGTAGTGCCAGCAGATTGTGTGTTTTATTTACCTACAAAACAGGCTTACGTGGCAGAGAGCGTGCGTGCGTGTGGATGTGTATGTGTGAGAAATGTCACCGTCGGGATCACACAGAGAAGCCCCGAGGGGCTGATAAGCTTCAAGTACCTGCAGTTTGAAGAATCTGAATATAAAGTTTTCATGTTCATTTATGACAGTTAGCCGTAAGAAAAGACGTGTTTGACGAGAGGCTGCAGACTATTGCATCAGCTATGAATTCTTTCTTTCATGTTTTCCCCGTAAATCCAAAACGCAACGCTTGGACACGTGAAACGTTCAAAGATAGGAGAGAGGAGCAGGAGCAGAAGGCGAAGTGCTATTTTGCCACGTGTTATGTTGAGAAGCAGGGTGAGGCGGATTAAAGTCGATCAACCATTTCAATTTCATCAACTTTGCCAACATTATAATTTGAAGTTTGTTTTTTTTATTGACAGGCGACTCCACCCATGAATACAAATAGCAAAACACGTTATTTAGTGTTTAACTGGTACCGTCCAATCACACGTGTTGGATTGTAAAAAAAAGTGTTTTGGCTTTTTTGGCCCCTGCGGTCCTGTGTGTGTGTGTGTGTGTGTGAGCGAGCGAGCGCCACCATGAGGACCATTTAAGATGAGCTAAAGTGTGGATCAGTAATAATAATGATCCAATGATATGTAAAAATAGAGCAAAACAACTACTTAATATATAAGTTTTTTTTCTAATAATGTTTTTGATTGAGGGGTGGAGTGATACTTTTACATTGTGGTATTACTTGGATAACCCTAGGCTCCGTGGATATTTTTTAAACATTTATTAGACGAGTAATTAGAAAAAAACGGCAGATACACACGCAATAAGCAAAGTATGAATTGCTCGATGATGCGGCAGCTGAGTTTTCCCGCAGTCCATGAACGCAGCCTTGTAGGCATTATTGCATCACGCGGAAGAAACAAGCCCACGGATCCACGCCAGTGGACCGCGAGGATACGCTGGCGGTTAGAGAACTTCAGTATTAAACGTTTCCGTATATTTAAAAAAATATATATTTCAGAGTTCAGTGTTGGCATCGGGTGCGTTGCGTTTAATTTGACGAATAGATACGCTACAGTAACTTGGCTAGCGTAAACCGCTGCCACACGTGCTTGTGCCCTCCTCTGTAGGGACCAAACAATCAACGACTGTTTTTAAGCGAAGTTCTTTTTTCTGCCTCCTCCTGCGTTTCCTCCCCTCCTGTCCCCTCACGACACTGTCCAGGTCAGTTTGCTGCGTGAGAGACGCTCGTTTTCCCCCTGTGTTTTCACCGCGAGTCCGGACAAAGACAGACGGGCGGGGATGTACGCTACATGTTGTATCTCACCGGCGTGTTTCACTTTGTTCAACGCGCCAAGGGGCGACGGCTGTTTTTATTTGTCACTGCAGACAGCATGGGCGTATAGATTTATGAAGCACGTTGAGAGGTGATGCTTATCGGACTGTCGGGATTATTTTCCTCCTGGCTTGCCAGGTGAATACACGAGCAATCAACCACCCGGTGGCACGGCGGGCTGCTTACGCGGACGTTCATGTGCCAGTTCATCAGTCGCAGCGGGCTAGGCTAACGTAGGCTAACGTCTGACTCTAATCTACATAATCAGGGTGGACAAATATTAGAAACACCTTTCCAATCCACTATATTTTACTCCCACATCCCGACAACAACAGTTACGTTTATCAATGGCTCTCCGAAACATTCTCATTTCATTTCCCCTGAAATAATTGACCAACTGCCTAAAAGTCCTCAGAAATGTACAAGAAGAAGTAGTTTTAATTTGTCTTTCTTTTCCCTCTCGTAGATGGAGAAACAGCCCCTGCCGACGGAAGATGACAAGGCAGGAACCGCGGAGTCGGAGTTCGGCGGCGAGGAGAGCCAGGAGGCCTCGACGGAGCCTCCCGCTCGAGCGGGGTGGAACAGCAAAATAGAGTACTTCCTGGCTCAGGTGGGGTTCAGCGTCGGGCTCGGCAACGTCTGGAGGTTTCCCTATCTGTGCCATCAGAATGGAGGAGGTGAGCGCCCGTCCTTCGTCCCATCCGTGTTAGGTGACAGCGGAAACGCGGATGTCACGGCTGCAGAGTGTATGACGCTATTAAACCGTGCATGTCCATGCATTAACTGTCTGCCTCCGATCTTGGAATGGTAGCAGCAGAACCACGCCAGCGTGGGGTTAAACAAACTGAACTCTTCCCCTCAGGAGCGTTTCTCCTCCTGTACGTGCTGCTGATGCTGGTCGTGGGCATTCCTTTGTTCTTCCTGGAGCTGGCGGCCGGTCAGGCCATCCGACAGGGCAGCATCGGGGTGTGGAGGTACATTTCCCCCAGGCTCGCAGGCATCGGCTACTCCAGCTGCGTGGTGAGGCAACACTTCCCGTATGATTCACCCACCTGCTAAGACTATTAGACTGGTGTATACAGGCGTCGCATGTGTTCGGTGTGTCCTTTTGCCTCGCGCGCTTCTGCTTCAGAAATTTCCATTTTGCTCGAACACCTTTGCCGACCAGCGTAAAAAAACAACAAAAATCGCCAAATGCTGCATGTGTAAGATGAAAGAGCAGTGGTGAATTCATCCCACTCATATAACGTGTCCGGACAGAGCCGTGCAGTGTGGAGGTGTGCCGGTTGTTGAAATTGCAAAACACGCAGCTCACTATTAAGTGGAATTTATTCAAACTGGGCACAGACGTGCACTTGGACTCAAGGATAAAATAGAAAGTAGAATAAGTAGTAGTAGGTGGTCAAAGGTGAAGTTCAGGTTCATCTGAACTTGATCATTTTGTTCTCCCATGTCCTCAGGTGTGTTTCTTTGTGGCTCTCTACTACAACGTGATCCTCGCGTGGAGTCTTTTCTATCTTGGCAACTCGTTCCAGCACCCTTTGCCTTGGAGCCAGTGTCCAGAACAGGGGAATGTAACAGGTAAACACTTGGTATAAAGGTCCGAAACTGATAAGGCACGCGCAGTTATTAAACTGCAAAATGTGTCTCATGTAAGGCTCATCTTTTTTTTTTTTTTTTTTTCTCCCACACTAGTAAGAGAATGTGAAAAGAGCTCGCCCACGTCGTATTTCTGGTACCGCAAAGCTTTGGATATCACGGACTCGATTGATGACACGGACTCCTTCAACCCTTACATCGTCTGCTGTCTCCTGGCAGCCTGGACCATCGTGTGCCTGGGAATGTTCAAGGGCATCAAGACCTCAGTCAAGGTAATGGCGCGGCGCGTCGTGGCTTTTCAGAGTGTTGACTTTTCAGCTCCATGGCACTGAGTTCCTTTTGATCAGCAGGATTAGTTTTGAGCCAGCCGAGCAGAGGACTTGAGCATTACGTCCCGAAAAGTGCGAAGAAGAGCCCTTAAATTTGCCGTACTGGAAAACACTGGCTTGTTGAGAAAATCGCACGGGATCTCCTCAGTTGGGTAAAGTTCCGGTCGGTGATGGAATCTCAGGAATGAGGTGGCTTAACTATTGATCGGCTTGAAAACGGGGGGGAAAAAAATCCACTCTTACGTTGTAGCGGAAGCGCCTTGAGCCCAAGCAGAGAGTTCTCGGGAGATGATCCCCGGCTCCAAATCCAATGTTGTCTCGTCAAATGATGTGTATATGTACCCAGAACTGACTCCAGTTCGCATAAGGCCATTTGAATAGATGTGGAAGAACTTCCTTGCTCACCTAAATCTCAATATTAGCTCGTGAAAGTTAGTTTTCTATCTGTTTCCAGAGGGTTTAGACCTTCCTGCAATTTATTACCCAAAAAAAAAAGTCTCTGTGGGACAGCCTTGGTCGCTATGGTTACCGCTGACGATAGCGGGGCACATCCTGAGCTGAAGACAGGGCGGTGGACTTTGGTAACGTCTTCCTGACCTCGCCTTGCGTTTACTTCACATATGTGATAAAGTACTGGGTGTTTTGTGAAGTTGTCTTAAGGCCTTTTAACACAGTAATCATTCTGTCTCGCTCCCCAGGTGATGTACTTCTCCTCCATCTTCCCGTACCTGGTCCTGTTCTGCTTCCTCGTCCGAGGCTTGCTGCTGGACGGGGCCTTAGACGGAATCTCCTACATGTTCTACCCCAAGGTACCCGTGGCCGACCCGTCCGCCCCCCCCCGAGCGCGGAGAAGTCGGGGCAGACGTGCACGTTTCCCTCACGCGCCCGTTTGTTTTCCCCCGTGTGCACTTCCAGCTGGAAATCTGGGCGGACGTGCAGGTGTGGCGGCAGGCGGCCACGCAGGTCTTCTTCGCCCTGGGTCTCGGCTTCGGGTCCATCATCGCCTACTCCTCCTACAATCCCAAGAACAACAACTGCCACCGCGATGCCTTCACCGTCTCCACGATAAACTTCCTCACGTCTGTGCTGGCCACCCTGGTGGTGTTTGCTGTGCTCGGCTTCCGCGCCAAAGGCAAAGCCATGGAGTGTGTCGTCAGGTACGCTAACAGGCTAAATCGGCATGCTTGTCACAGACGGTTATTCAAACCCTGTTTTTGACACAAGTGGTGGTACTTCCGACTTGTGCACGGATTTTCAAACGACACACTGATTGGCCTACGTCATTTCTCATCAGGCCGGATTCGATTTGAATACGTGTCGTGCACACCCCTCGGGGTTGATTCGTTGCAAGCGAGGGAATAACATCTTATTAAATGCGTGTTTTATGACTGTGTGTTTTTCGGCCCCCTCCGTAGTAACGTGAAGGCGCTAACGGAGCAGGTTCACAACAGCCACATGGACGTAAACCACATGCCGAGCTTCGACTACTACGATCCCAGCTCTGTGCACCTCGAGGACTACAGGGCCTGGTTCAAACTGTATGGAAGTAGCATCCCTGGCAATCTAACAGACTGCGACATGGAGAAGGAGATGCAGAAGGTGACGACTTGACTTTTTGGACTAACTAAAATCCATTTTTGTTATGTGTACATGAAAACTAAAGGTTGGCAGTCGCGTTTGTGTTCAGGGTGTGGAAGGCACGGGCCTGGCTTTTATAGCCTTCACAGAGGCCATGTCGCTCCTGCCTGGAAGCCCCTTCTGGTCAGCGCTCTTCTTCCTCATGCTGCTCAACTTGGGACTCAGCACCATGTTTGGCACCATGGAGGGCATCCTCGCCCCCCTCACCGACCGCTTCAAAACGCTGGCCAACAACAAGACCAAGCTCACGAGTAAACACACGTTTTACATTCAGCCTTATCTTCTCATTGAGCCGAGGCTAAATACGATTTCCCGCCGGCCCGGCGCTCCACCAGCTCACGTGGCCGACGCCTTGAAGAAGAGACCTTTTGTTGTTCAGGAGAAACGCAAACAAAGCTTGACTGCATCTCGTGTCTGTTCTGGTCCAGTTTTCAGCTGCATCATCGGCTTCCTGATTGGCCTGCTCTTCACCCAGCGCAGCGGGAACTACTTTGTGATGATGTTCGACGATTACTCCGCCACTCTGCCCCTCATTATCGTGGTGGTCTTCGAGACCTTCAGTGTGTCTTGGCTGTATGGGGCGGATAGGTGAGGTCTTGATGACGTGTGTGGGTGACTGACTGAACTTAAATCTTAAACTCCGTTTAAGTTCAGTCAGACTGTGAAAGATTACCACTCTCTCTCTCTCCTCCCACCCCAGGTTCCTTGACGACATTGAGGGAATGCTGGGCTGGCGCCCCAGTGTGGTTTACAAGTATCTGTGGAAGTACATTTGCCTGCTTGCGATGCTTGGCTTGCTGGGAGCCACCACCATTCGCATGTTCATCACGCGCCCCACGTACATGGCATGGAACCAAGAGCAGGTACGGAGCGTTGTGTTTAAAGAGAACAAATGGGTAGTAGTTAAAAGTTGTTTAAGTTCTGGGGTGATTCATTTGCTCCCCCCTCCTCCCCCAGGCCTCTGAGGAGCGCATGCAGTACCCTGGCTGGGCCCTCGCTGTCCTGGCTCTACTGATCATATTTGCCATGATGCCCGTCCCAGTGGCCCTGGTCCACGCTGTACTGAAGGAAAGGACAAAGCGAAACTCCAGAGATACGGAGACCGGTCAGTACAGCATCGTCAGCACTGACGACGCTCAGTGCGAAACTCCCATGACTGACATGACGGAGCTGGACCAAAGGAACGGGACCTCCGCTTCCTTTTTGTAATCGTCGGACTTCCACCGTGGGAAATGTGCCCAGTCCATATTTGCAGCGTGTAAGGAAAGATTCCTTATTTCAATATTTTAAAAAAACTTTTAAAGAAGTCCGAACCTATCCAGAGGATATTACTTTTTTTTTTAAACTACTGTTCCAACAAGTCCAGGAACTTTTAAAAAGTTTTATGGAACAAATAATTTATTGCCGTATGGTAAACCCCCCCCCTGAAAAAACATATGTCCAAATGAGCAAAAACGACGAGTCTTCAGCACAAGCCATAGACAACAAAACTGTATTTTAAGTTTTATGGAAATGGTTTCTGTTGTCCGTCTATCTCAAATAACCGCCAATTTTTTTTTTTTCACGTTTACAAAAATCCATCCTGTGTCAGATGGCCCTCATCATTTCAGGAATACAAACAAGTGCCTGTGAGAAGGATTCACCCCCTCGGACATGTTCCCCCCCACCTTTTTTTTTTTTTTTTTCAGCTTCTTAGTCGCCCTGAGACCGTTACACCAGGAGAAAAGTTAATTCAGTATTACTGAAACAAAGCGCAGGTATCGGGCGCAGCGTCAGTGCTGTTCCCCTACACAGAAGCCATCCAACCACGTTTACAGCTCAACACAACTGAGGCCACAGCGTTGGCTCCACAGTTTACTATACTGTATGCACGCAGGTGAAATGTGTAACCACACCTGTTACGCTGCGTGTGTGTGTGTGTGTGTTAACGTCAATCTGCTCCAAACAACTTGAAATCCAACAGCTGATCTACGATATGCGAGTATTTCACGTCTGGTTTTGCTTTCACTGTCATGGCGGGTTAGAGATGCCCGTTGCTGTGACGTTTTCCACCCACAAAGAAACTTAGTGTTGTAAAGAATACAGGCACGAGGACTGATATCAGCCTGCAGGGTCGGTCAACTGCCAGCGTGGTACAAACACTGAGGGGAAACTCAAACTTGTAAATATGTATCTAGTACGTGTAAAAAAACAAAACAAAACAAAAAAAAACCAACCCCAAAACTGTTCAAAAACAAATGTTACAGAAATATTGTCGGACTTCAAATTTGCATTAAGCTTTGCTTTGTTTTTAATTTGGGGTGAAGGGGGGAGCGAGTTGCACGTTTATTTCAAGAGGCCATGCAAAACGCCTGTCACATGAGCAAGGTTCTGGATTTTGGAAAGTGTTGGTTTTTTTTTTTTTTTTCTTGACTCCAGTCCTTGATCATCATTCTCATTCTCGAAAGATGTTTGTTTTTTCAGTTTTCATTTTCAGTCCGTTACAATCAAAATGAACTGTCCTTATGAACTTGAATGTGCCTGTATCACTTCTAAGTGCCTTCAGATTCAGTGGTGATGAACAATTATGTTAAAAGCATTCCAGCATATGTACAGTTTTAATAGATATTTCTTTTTAGCAGGTTCACTTTTAGTGTATGTATGTAGTTCGTATGTATAGAATGAATTTGAGAAAATGTAATATAATGCCACTGCTAATATATATTGCCACTGTTTTATTAAAAACATACAGCATGATACAATCCTCCGTTTGAAATAGAGCTTTAGGTTTGTCATATAAACTTTGCTTGAGTGAGTGAGGCTGGCTGGTGTTTGCAGTTGTTTCTTCTCATTGCTGTGAAGAAACGACGACTATTGACGGTTTTTTTTTTTCCTTCTCTCCATCATACAGTCAAGCATTTTAGTATTTCTTACAGGGTGTTGTCCATTGATGCGTTTGGTAGTTCCGCCGCTTACTCGAAAACCCCAAGATCCACCGGCAACCTTTCACCTGCCTCGTGCTGCCGTCCAGCTGCGTCGTTATCTGCGTGGGAAAAGTTGAAGGTTTTGTCTGTCCTACTGGCTTGAGATCGTACGGGGTGTGAGGGAATCTGCCTCGATTGGGAAATGTTTAAGTCTTCCGAGTTGCGGCAGCAACCCTGCAGACCATGGGAATGAAACAAATCGCAGTTATCCAGTACTCGTGATGCATTTGCCCACATGATCCCCCCTGGTAGATCTATTATTTTATTGATAAACTTAAAAGAACTTAAAGGGGATCTTTAGAGATCATCAAATAGATGTGGAAGATCTCGATCTTATCCTAAAATGTTTTTTTGAAGCAGTTGTGTGAGCTTCATATGCGTATACGTCCTGTAAAGCAGACGCAGGAGATCTGAGCAGTACATTTATGTGTCAGCAGGGAGCTCTGCTGCGCCTGCGTCACCGTCGCCCTCCAGGTTTAAGTTCAAAATCCAAGACCGTATAGGTTGCGTCAACACAACAGTCTTATTAGATTTATCATTCCCGTTTTAAATTGCTCCTTTTCCTCATTTTTTAAAAAACAACTTTTATCTTCTTTTTAAAAGGCCTTAATGAAAACATTGATTTTACAGGCTATGAGCAGTATTTAAGTTGCGTTCAAATCAAATCAAAGTCAAATTTTTTATAAGCTCATACATTGTGCCAGAGCACAACGTGCTAAAGGGAATCCATGAAGACTGCTTCGTTTTGGCTGAACGCGGCGCCTCAGTCACTTTCTACAGCGCGTATGCTTCTGTGGAAGATCACTCGCAGGTGTCCCCCCCAGGACATATTATGTGTCTGGGGAAATCCAGTTGTCTTGGATGCAGCCTCGCTTCAGTCAGCCAGAGACAGAGAGCACAGGACCAACACCCGGCAGGCAGACGCACCACATCCTCCCTCCGACCTCAGGTAAACGCAGTTGACCGCATCTATTTAATATGGGACAACTTTACTCGCTTAATAGTAAACGTTTGTACGATAGTGAGGTTGTTAAATAGTTCGATGGGCCTCATTTTAGAGCAGGGGCAGGTGGGAAATTATAACTACAGTATGGGAAAACAACTGTTGTCTTGAAAATTGTGAAGTTAAATAGCTGTGACCCCCCAGGTCAGCAACTTCCTGATCAGCCCTGTGTGCATATGCTTTTTAAATAAGTCAGGTTTAGTACAGATAAGATTATTTTTTCTTTATCTCCACTGGTTCTATCTTCTTTTTGTTATTCGCAGGCGTACCAGTGGATGAGCCACATGGCAGGCCTGGCAGCTCTGTGCCTGCTGCTGGTGTTTCCACTGAGCAGCTCGCAGAGCACCCTGCGGTCTGAGCAGGACGTCGACGGCCATCGGGCCCCGGCAGCGGTTCCTCCTCCTCTTCCGCCACCGCCACACATTCGAGACCTTCTCAGAAAGGAGGAAACCGCTCATTTAAATGCAAAGCGGACATGTAAGTCTGTTTCGTATCCACCCTACACACTGTTAATCATGTACTAAATGGTGTTCCACATCTTGTACATTCTTGTAAACTATAGAGTAAGTTAAACTTTGTGATGGCAGGTTATTTTTCATCATGAATACTGAGTCTTACTCCCTCGTTCTGAGCAGGATTTGTGCGAAAACGTGCGCTTGTGCCTCCACAGATGGCCACGTAGACAAAGATAACGCCAAAGTGGGTCTGTTCGTTGCTGCGGCCCTGGGAACCTTCACTCTGATGGCTGCCGTGTACTGCATCTACAACAAGTTCTACACCAAACAGCAGTACCTGCACACCCAGCTGCATGACGACCCAGGTAGATCAATAGGTTTTTATTAAACTATTATTGGATCAGAGTCAGAGTCAGAGTCTTACACTTGAAGAAACTGCAGCTATGTGATACTAAACCTTCTCACCATGACATTTATATGTTAAAAAAACAAGCAGAACAAATGTATCTTAACTGCCTATATTAGCAAGTTGCCCAACAACACAGAAAATGATCCACTGAAACAAAACTTGACATCTACAAGGGTGGAAACTTCTCTCACTGAGACACAAAAGGATGCCACAGATAAACTGTCTCCTGATAAGCAGACACACAGGGATTTCCATCCAGGAAAAAAACTGAAAATATTTTTTAAAAATCAGACGGGAAATATCTACAAGTTTCTTATACAGTATCTCTGCCGGCAGATTTAACCGCAGACCCCATGGACCCTCCCCCGGTGTTTTTTCACGCCTCCGTTGACTCCAGCGCCGTAGACATGCGGAAGGCTGGTTACGGCTCGCTCTCGGACACTCCATCCATCATCTCTGTCCCACCCAGCCTGTCCCCACCTCCCTCCGCCATGCCCTTCCCTCCCCTCTTCCTCTCCTCTCACTCTCTGAAAACCATATCGGCCAAGGACCTGGAGAAGAGCTGCATCTGACGTTGAAGGCTTGGTCAGCAGTTCAACACTTTCGAATGTCATAAAGGAGAAGTAGTAGAAGTAGTCAGTTGTTTGAACCTTCATCTTGTTTCCATCATTATTTGGCCACATCAGACATAATCTTACCCTTTTACGGGGTTCACGCATATAACTTTACCTAAGTAGGGTTTTCACCAGCAAGAATATGTAGGAAAACACTTTTAGCAGAAGTATCCATCCTCTGCCACGGCCAGATTTGATTCCAGACACCAGATTGCTGTCTGGAACTTCCTGACCTGTTGCCTTCTCACTGCTTGTAACCACCATATTTTACCACAAATATGCCCTAGACATTTGCTTGTGCATCACTGTAGACATTTGTGTCATATGTTAGTCAAGTCACAATAAACTAGACCTTTTTACTATATCTAATACTGTCCATCCTGACAGTAGTTGTCCAGTGTGGTATCAGAAAATAGTAAATACAGTCTCATAGTTAAGATAATTTCGACTATTTCCTCTTTAACTTTAATGCCAGCAAAACTGGTATAACTGATTATATAACCAAATCACAAAGTTAAAAGGTATATCTGGATCCATACATGTACATTAGGGCTCATACAGAAAATGCTTAATATTTCTGGCTTTTCTCTCCTTAGTTTGGATGTGACACACAATGACTGTAAGGCTATAGTGAAGAAATAACAAGCTTGGCAGTTCAGTAGCCGGAGGCTAGAGAATGACGGGGAATGACTTGCAGGAAAAGCACACCTTAGTTATACCATTAATGATGGCGCCCTGCTATTGATGTGTCCCACTGAGCCATGACAGCGTGACAGTGAGCCGACATGCAGAGCACCAGGACTCTGACACTGAGGCATCTTAATGGAACTCAGACATTATTCGTTTTAGCATGTATCCCTGTTATTCCAGACCCCTAGAATACAGTAACAAACTGCTGTCCATGCACTGCTGAAAAAAAAGAAAATTAAACAAAGAAAGTTGAGCTGTGCATACAGTAGGTCTTTGGACACACAGATGGGTGGCAAATTACTGGTGCCCCTCCACTTAGTTCTCTATACAAAGCTCCATATCAGTATCCCAAAGGAACATGAGGCCTGTCAATGGTTTTACTCTGAGGTTACACAAATCAGATGATTTGCCATTATTTTCATTAGTTTCAAAAGTCACGTGTCCCAATTTTTTTTAAATAAATTAAAGGTATTTAGTAAGCTAGTTATTCAGTGCACTTACTAATGAAGTTTCGTGGCTGCTCTAACAGTGATGGTACGATGCGCATAAGAGACCATGAGTACAGTATGAACAGTATGAATGTAGTCATTACCGACGTCCTGGGAGCATCCTGCCCCTCCCTTGTTATAAATACCTGGGAACTCTGTTAATATGCTTCGATCGGACAGTGTTTACTCCAACTCTCTCCATTCAAGGCTTGCGCTATCCAAGAATAGCCTCTGCTTGGATAGTCAGTGCTTAAAACGCCGGGGCTGCGGGGAAGGAAGTGACATGCTACCTTCCACTCACTACACACACACACACACACACACACACACACGCGGACACTCACTTGGAGAAGATTAGCGCACAGGCAACGGTAATCTGGTTTCAGGACCACGGCCAGAGACACCGTCTGGCCATGAATCCTGTCGAAAGTTGCCTCCAGCTCGTCCTGAAACTTACCGGATAACAAAGAGTGTAAAGAAGTTCACCTGGACATTAAGGACACTGGCAAAGTGGGACCGACAATGTTTGCTCAGTTGATTTTCCATAAAGGAGGCTGAAGCAAATTAAATCTCTGGAAGATCAGTGTCGCTGACCACAGATCGCGCTGCAAAGGAAACTGCGGGGTTAAGGAGAGTCTGGCGATCAAGTTAGAAAAAATAAGATAAATCAAGTTTTATTTTTTTTATGTGTGAGTGAGAAACACGAGGCGGGGGGAGCAGAGGAGAAGGCTGTGCGCTCAGACGGGAGCGCGCAAAGACTGCACATTGGTTGGATCCTGGAGTCGTGAGGATGGAGATCCGGCCGGACAGGTTTAAGGCCGTGGCAGCCAAGACTCTTGGGAAAATATACGGGTATGTAAAATCCCTCTGGAACAAATTACAAGCAGAAATGGAGGCAGGCGTAAAATAACCTTTTTGCGATAAATAGAAAGTTCATCTTTACGCAATCGAATTAGGCTATTGAAAGGCAACCTGTACTGAAACACATTTAAATGTGAATATGTTTTTAAAAACTTTTTCTTGAAATCTGTAAATCTCAAATTGTCGAGAGACCGGGATTAGCCTGGTGTTGGTTGACTTGACACAACATCTGTCTCTCTATAGGTTGCTTAATCTATGACTTAAGGAACAGGCATACAAAATCTACCACTTTTTATGCAGTTGGAGTCAATAAATACCAGCTAAAAGTATTTTCTCTGAGCGCACAAAATGAAACGTAAAATTAGTCTTCTAAAGTCTGGTTCGCGCACAGCAAAAAGTGAATTACCCCCTTTTGTTTCGGAGGCGCAAATAAACAGAATTATATTTCATTTCAGACCAAAACTGCTCTATCAGTGTAAGATGAAGCCTCGGATCGATAACCGGATTCATTTCTTCCAGCCTTTTTTTTTTTAATGCAGTGCTCTCCCGTTGAGAAATTACAGAAGGCTTGTCACACCTTTTAGAGATAGTCACGTCTGACCAACCAAACTATGTTGTACAAAGTGTGTTTGATAACGTAGTCTTACTCGTTCGAGTGTAAACTCTTTATTGAGCTTTCTTCTGCGGCCTGCTGTTCTGTCACACACCTGCCACCATGGACAGTAAGTAAGCTTAGGACAACTTTCATTAACCTTAACTCTTGTGACCACTCCAACCTTTCCCCCCTCAAAAAATATGATTTGGAGCGTGGATTGGACATCACTCGTGCTTGTTGGTTAGATAAAACTTGTGATGATGGACATTGGGGACACGCACAGACCCGGGGCGTGGCAGGAAATCTGACGTTTTCATGTGGTCTTTCGGATGCACGAGCATCCCACGCCTTCCACAGATCTAGTCCTGATCTAGTCCTTTGCGGCAGTAAGCTGGCGCACCTTCCCCAGCCGAGAAAAAGGTGTGGTGTGAGGTGTGGTAACGCAAGAAGGTATTGATGGACTCCTCTTCCTCTCTCTCGGGATTTGATCTAGCGTCTAAACGCTTAAATCCTCTCCAGAAATAGCCTCTCCTCGTCCAAGCTGTCGGTCCACGCAAATCCCCGCGGGCCGTACACCTTGACCATCTCTCTCTCTCTCTCCCTCTCTCTCCATAAGTAGCCCAATAGCTCGTCACCGCCCCCCCCTCCTCCTCCCTCTCAGGGCATCTCACAGCTCAGGATTAGGCCACGGCCCACAGCTGCCTATAAAGCGTTCATTTCCGCGGAGGGCACGTGCTCTCAGGTACCTCCCATGGTACCTCATTGCCGTGCGTGACACTCACTGCCCCCGGCCTCTGCACGCAACTTCAAGCAAAAAAAAAAAAAAAAGCAGACAGGCGGATAGCTGCGTATTTATTTAAAGCTTGCTGTTTTATTCAAAGGGTGGACCTGTCACCGTGTATCTATTTTTATTCTACTCTATTTTGCAACAGACAGTCTGTGATTTTGGTCTCTGATGCGCAGCAGCCAGTCGTGACCTGCAGCTATGCTAACAGCAACGTGGTTTCGCTAACGTAGAAGCGACTGACAGTCTCTTGTTCTCGCCACTCATTTTATCGTCAGGCATCTTAATCCCGAATCTAAATGTAACTGCTGTTTGATAAAGAAATCTGGAGGACCCAATGTTTATGACTATGAGTGTTTAAGAAACATTACGAGCGTTTTTTTATTGGGTAAATTGCTAAATATCTCACAACTGAATTCACAATTTTTAAACAATGGAAAAATGCTATTGTAAATGTTTATGTGGCAGCAGCATATGCCCACATTTTGCCCACATTGTGTTCCAAGACTGAGTTCAGTAGGTCCTGCTTGCTAGTGTCACAAAGAGCTTTCCAACCTTTCAAACAGTCCAGGCTAGTTATTTGACTCTCTCTTATCCAATCAATGATTCCAAGCTGTTGACTCATCTCTGGAGCAAGCTGGCTAACATTTGTCCTTGACGTATGAATTAAGAGATTAACTCAGACCTGCTCAGACTTTATTGTGCCCGCTCAGCAGAATAGTGAATGTAAATTCAGCTTTGCTGACATGTCGTCGAGATTCACAACTCAAGCGTTTTTCCTCACTGAGTTAAATTGCTACACAGAGGCACCCAGACCTTTTCCTGATGGTGTGACAAGAGCAATAGGGAGAAGGTCAGGTAGCTTGTAAGGATTACAACGGATTTTCCTTAACTCAGGGTCAGTCATGAAAAGTCACCGCAGCATATCCTATATGAAGTTAAACAAAAAGAAGTGGGGAAAACAAGTACTGCATTGCAGAGAGAGAAAACTCCAGGCGGACATCCTCTGGACACTGGGAAGAAAGAGGAAATGATGTGAATAGCGTGTGAGACTCTGCGTGAGTCAGGGGAGTTGACGGTAAAAGGAAGGGTTTAAAGATAAAGAAGGAGACGAGGAGGAATGAGAGCTGGAGAAGCCTGCCCAGACAAAAATAGTCCAAGAGAGCCAGAGATATTAATAATTCAAGATGCAGAATCATTAATACTTGATCAGTGTCGAAGACTGTTAGATCCCCTGCTTACAGACACTGATGGAGCATGCACGTTTTATTATCGTGTCACTGCTATTTTCCCACTCTGCTTACTGTTGTTGAGTTTTTAGCTGACTACTCTCAATGGGTTTATTGGCAGGAACACAAAGTCCATCTCGAGAAGTCTTTCTGTCACTGGATATGTTAGTATCCATGTCATTTTTTTGTCTAGATACAGGAGGCACATTTTGCTAATACAAGAGCTGCAATAGCCTAATGGTTGTATAAAGATTTCTTCTGCAAGATGATAAGCTTTCTTCCTGGTCTTTCAAAATTGACCTGGTTATTTGATAGAGTTATAACATTGGCTCTGGTCAGCTTTTGAAAATATTAAGCTTAATTTAAACTGTGCTTGGGTTTTTTCTGCAGGAGTAAATTTTATTCATACACTGGTCTACTGTAGATATAAAATTGGTTATCTAGTTTATGTGTGTGCGTGTGTTTTGTTGGGGAGCTGATGAAAATGTGTCAGATTCCATATATTCAAATGATGTAACTCACACAGCAGTGTGACATGAAGTCTTCAGGCTGTACTCGCTCTGCCAGGTAGACATTTTTCATCCCAACCATGATGGATGTTGATAATGGCCACTGTGGGAGTGCTGATATTATTTCTGCGGGGGGCCCTGGTGGCTCAGTCAGCTAAGAATCATAATACACTTGAATATGGTTGTAGGCCAAGGTCTCATCCATTTCATCTCTTTCCATCCAATGCAATGAGCTGTCATATAAAGTAGTCTCTAAAATACACCCCCCCAAGGCTTTATTCATACCACACACTGCAGAGTGTTGTATTTTGGCTAAAAACAGCAAGGCTGAGATGAATGATATGTTTTGCTTAAACACAACCAGCTCTCGTGTACTGCATGTATTGCTCGACAGTCGTTATGAATTATATTCATGAGACAACCTCACGAGACAACCGAGAATGGCAGCTCCAGCCTTCGGAGCTGCCGTTCTCAGTTCCGATCTGAAAACTCAGCATTGCACATGTTTAATAGTTTATCCACTGCTTTTAGATACATATTTGATGCCTGTTAGACAGGAGCCTTGCAGAGGTCTTGGTTTTCTCAGGGTTTCTTAGCGAGCCATACGAATACAGGTGTTGACGTGGACGGAAAAAGAGTAGTTAACCTTGTTCGCCTGCTGGAGAGGAGAGCAGATGCACCAAGATGAGACAAGTTTCTGTAAACACTGCTGTGTTTTACCCACACTGTATTTTTCCCTTTCGGTGAGACAAATGCCTGCAATCCAAAAATACCAGCTATATTAACACCTTGAGAAGACAGGATATGTCAAAGCTATCTTAGCAAGCTCCAGGGGCTGTAGGCTGACAGACAGTTGTGCTGGCTGTCTCTTGTTAAAATGCTGGAGTCACCTGTCAAGATGACAGTGAGAGAGGTTAAGGCCCTTCAGAGCAGGATCTGTTTTTACTGCGGCAACCAGAGTTGAGAAAACCTTAGGCAGATCTCTGCCTGACTGGTTGCTCTTAAAGAAAACCCACTATATAGATGTCTAGGAATAAATTAAACTTTAATGATTTTGTTTCACAAGGATCAATACATGGTGATTTCTGAACTGTCAAATTTTACATGGAGGAACGTTTTTGTGCGAATTGTCAAAGGCCGTCTCTGCAAATTTACGGCTTAGCTAGGTGGGTAAAGGGTAACAACCCAGTCACGCTCTGAGGTTTATCAGTTGAATGATTAGTGCTCTAGACAACCATATCAACATTGGAACGGTTGCTATAGTTAACAAATAACATTTTTCGTTCCCTCACTCTTCTTCACAGAGCTCTTGAGAAGAAGCAGGAAAATGGTGAGACCATCGAGCTGTCGGCGGAGGGCCGACCGGAGCTGGTGGAGGAGAAGGAGATGCCCGTGGTGGACTGCACGTGCTTCGGCCTGCCCAGGCGTTACATCATTGCCATCCTCTCCGGCATTGGCTTCTGCATCTCCTTTGGAATCCGATGCAACTTGGGTGTGGCCATCGTCAGCATGGTGAACAGCCACACCATCCACAGAGACAACAAAGAGGTCATAGTGGTGAGTGGCAGTTATTGTTCTTTAAGATTAGGACAAAGCCAGTTAATTCAAATTAGAAGAATTTTATTGAATTCTACATCATATTATATTTTAGTCAAATGTGTTACCAGCAAGATCCATGAAGAACTGTTTCTCCAAGTCTGTGGTATTAAAACTTTATTACACATCTTCATTGATGGTGGTGAAATGGAAATAGGCAGGTCAGAAAGAGGACTGAAGCACCATAAAGTATCAGTCAGTGTGACAGTTTGACATAGCGTAGTGATGTGTAAGAATATTGGTGATGGTATGTCAAGGTGTGTAAGTCAGCGGTCAATCATACGTCCTCAGAGGACCATGAATCAGTATCTGGGTGTGACTGTTAGCTCTTCTCCGCACTGCATGGATTTAACTGTAATTCAGGTTCATATTCCTTTTTATTCATTTAATTGTCCTCCTCTTCTCTGTTCCAACAGAAAGCTCAATTTGACTGGGATCCTGAAACGGTGGGAATGATCCACGGTTCATTCTTCTGGGGATACATCGTAACGCAAATCCCAGGAGGGTTCATTTGTCAAAAGTTTGCAGCAAACAGGTCTGTTACCCCACTATGCAATGGATAATTGCAAGTTTTCTATATATTCTGAAGGTCTCTTCCTTTTTCTGTCCTTTCCTCCTCCAGAGTGTTTGGCTTTGCTATAGTGGCCACATCATTCCTGAATATGCTCATCCCCACGGCAGCTCGGATGCACTTTGGCTGTGTCATCATCGTCAGGGTGTGTCAAGGACTTGTGGAGGTGCTCAAGTTTTGTCTATAGCTTCCTCTTAAACATAAGAAATGGATGACACAGGGAGATTTTTATGTAGAGCATTCATCATAGTGTGATTTCTTCCCTTTCCAACAGGGGGTTTCATATCCTGCCTGTCATGGCATTTGGGCAAAATGGGCTCCACCTCTGGAAAGAAGTCGCCTGGCCACAACAGCCTTTTGTGGTAAGTCTCTTACAACCGTCCATGTTTCTCTGTCTTTGCATGATGGATGCTTGACTTAAAATAACCCTTTGTTTAATGCACCCACGATATCTCTGCATTACTTAGGTTCTTACGCTGGTGCTGTGATTGCCATGCCTTTAGCTGGAATCCTAGTCCAGTACTCAGGGTGGTCATCGGTCTTCTACGTCTACGGTAAGCAGCCCTTGACCGTTAGGCTGACAGGAAACCAAATCACACATCCAGCATTTACACTAATCGTGCTTTCTCAAACCCTTCTAACTAAAACTGGACTGTGTATTTATTACCTCCTCCAAAGAGGACTGAACTGCACTTGGGAAATAGCACGTTATCTTCTTATTTAATAAGAAACCAGTGACTGTTGTCATCATAAGCACGTCATCGTTAGTCATCCAAGGTGAGCACGGTAACACGGGGGAGGCTGACACATGCTGCAACTGAAAGGACAAAAAGACAGCAAACTGCACCATAAATGTGAGAAAGAAAATACTTGACCCATCACCCGTTGCATGTATGAATCAACATTTAAGCCCAGTCAGCAGCCACAGTCCTTTGCTGCTTGTTCTTTTTGACCTTTCTTCCAAGTTTGACAATTACATTATTCTTTTGCTTTTCCCTGTCTGTTTTCCCTGTCCACACAAACACATACACACACACACACACACACACACACACACACACACATAAACAGGAAGTTTTGGTATCATGTGGTTCTGCTTCTGGATTCTGGTGGCTTATGAAAGTCCAGCAGCCCATCCCACTATCACTGAGGAGGAGAGGAAGTATATTGAAGAAAGCATTGGCGAGACGGCCCAACAGTCAATAACGGTCAGTAACAGTGATAGAGACATATGATAGAGACAGTGTATCACATCACGTCGGCTGAGGTTGACAGTACTGATATGGTCTGCCCTGTCATCTTCAGTTCCTACAAGTGAATATGAAGCAATTTTTCATTTAGAATGTGGAGGTGATGAACAAGCCAACCAATTTTGAGTAAAGAGGAAGTTTGCTTGGGTGGATTTTTAGATTTGCTCATGAACTAATTCTGAAATGCCAGTAATACTTCATCAAAATGGAAACACCACAGATGCAGTACCCTTTGCTCACTTGTGTCATTCAAACAAAACTAATCTCCTCAATCTAATCAGCATAATAGCACATTGTTTTGTGTTATAGAAATTCAACACACCATGGAGGGCCTTCTTCACATCCATGCCAGTGTACGCCATCATCGTGGCTAATTTCTGCAGAAGCTGGACTTTCTACTTGCTTCTCATCAGCCAGCCGGCATACTTCGAGGAGGTGTTTGGTTTCGAAATTAGCAAGGTAACAGAATCCAAATGTGGGCAGTGGGGTAAGGGTGTTGTAGTGTTATGGAGACAAACATTTCTGCAAGCACGATATCAGGACTCAGATCATCCTGCATAGTCTCAGCTACAGTAAGTCTGTATTCAACGTTTACTGCAGTGAAAAATCCCTTTTGTCTTTCTCTTGTGTAGGTGGGCATAGTTTCTGCACTCCCCCATTTGGTTATGACCATCATCGTGCCCATCGGTGGCCAGCTTGCTGACTATTTGCGCTCCAATCAAATCATGACCACCACAAATGTCAGGAAACTTATGAACTGTGGAGGTAAGAAAGGACCAAACTGAAGGGAAAACAAAATTACCTCTGCAAAAAGGAAACCTATAAATATGGTATGCAAGAGCTACAGCTATCTGGCTGAAGGGGAGATTTTCTGTGCTTCCATTTTCAGTCAAGAAGCTATGACATGTGAACCTGAAAAATAACGTAACTCATGGCCAATTATACTTGTGAACTCAAGTATTTCTTAAGCTGTGTTGAAGAAATATTCTTGCATAAGGCACATAATGACTCACTATAAAGCAGAAGCTCTGCCTCTGCTGGCTATTGGCTTGAAGTAAACAGAAATATAGAAGTCATGCAGTCACTTATTTGTAGCTTTGTTAGTACTGGAGGTATTTTAGGATATGGCTGCGTCAACAACAGTGTGGTTGTGTGAAAAATTGGCCTTTGCTTGACTTGAATAAGCATTGTGCATCTTGAGTGGTACTTTTGTTCACTGAACTCATTCTTTGCTGGTTTCTGTGATATTTTGCTCGTCTTCATCAGGTTTTGGGATGGAGGCAACTCTGCTGCTGGTGGTGGGGTTCTCTCATACGAAAGGTGTTGCCATTTCATTCCTGGTCTTGGCTGTTGGTTTCTCTGGCTTTGCTATTTCAGGTAAAAGCACAACTTAGGACTATTCTTCAGAGCCCTTTCTACTATGGAGTACACCTTAACATTTGACTCAGATATTAATAGATTTTGGAGGCCCGGCATTTAATCATGAACAAGTTTATGGTGCTAACAAATGTTGGTCTTCCTCATAAGGTTTCAATGTCAACCACCTGGACATTGCACCCCGATATGCTAGTATCCTCATGGGTATCTCCAATGGTGTGGGCACATTGTCTGGTATGGTTTGCCCACTTATAGTTGGCGCCATGACGAAGCACAAGGTGAGAAGAGTTAAAGAGTCGTATATATAAAAACACAGTTTATGTGCAAACCTCTCTTTGACTGGTTTAAGCTTATGCATGAATATGTTATCTTGATTTCAAACTCATAATAGAAAGTAAAACACAAACTTTTGTTTATGCTTATAACCATCCTTCCTCTTTTTTCTCATTCTTTTTTGACAGACACGGGAGGAGTGGCAGGGTGTATTTCTTATTGCTTCACTTGTTCATTATGGAGGTGTTATATTCTATGGTGTGTACATTCCCCTATCAATTTTACCTCCACTCATTCGTCCTTAGAGCATTAAGATGTTTCAATTTGTGGCAATCTGTGTGCAGTTTGTAATGTAATCAAATGCAAAAATATGTCAAGCAAATGTTGTAGATTTGTTTGCAGCTCTGTTGCAAATCTGAATAATATGCCAAAGGTCAGATTTTGTCATCTTTGCTGCAGGAATTTTTGCG
Organism: Psettodes erumei; assembly: GCA_016785225.1. Classification (NCBI taxonomy): domain Eukaryota; kingdom Metazoa; phylum Chordata; class Actinopteri; order Pleuronectiformes; family Psettodidae; genus Psettodes; species Psettodes erumei. The sequence goes on along the minus strand of JAFBJZ010000865.1, from coordinate 464,733 downwards.
TCTGGAGAGAAGCAAGCTTGGGCCGAGCCAGAGCAGCTAAGTGACGAGAAATGTGGCATCCTGGACGAGGATGAACTTGCAAATGAGACAGAGGAGCTGTATCGCAGCAGTGGCGGAGCAGGGTACGGAGCCATGAACCAGGGAGCGGATCCCAACGGAGGCGGAGGCATGGGAGGAGGAGGCTGGGTCTCAGACTGGGACAAAACAGAAGAGTATGTTCAGCCAGCTGGAACTAATAATTACCTTTATGGAGGTGAGGGGGACCGAGAGTTAACATAAAACCTGCACATAGCCTTTAGTGAGGCAGAAACAGTATGTCAACAGTGTGAAGTTTCACCTGGCGGCATGGAGAACTTTAAAAGTGCTGATTTAAAATGGAAGGCGGGAAGGGACAATTTTCAGCAAGTCTGACCATATTAATATAAGTGAACTGAAATCAAAGAGACTGTGCAGTGGAGGTGAAGACGTTAGTAAAGGTTAGTTAGTGTGTTTGTGCGATTGCAATTGCCTACCATGTGACAGACAATTTGAGAACCGTGTTAAGTTACAGTGTTTTAGGACCCGTCAGTTTCCCTGTAATATCTGCTGGAGAAGGGCTGTGTTTTAGGCCTGGCGTGGTGTTCTTTAATGTTTATTCACTGCAATAATTGTAGAAATTTCTGTATTAATTGACAGGATTTGGATTCCATTAGTATGCCTCTCATTTATATTTGTGTTACATATGATACACATTTCTTTTCTTTGGGTGAGTTTGTTTAACTGGTTTTAAAAAAAGTTTAATTAATGGTTGTGGAGTCTTTGCAACCCATAGTAGCACCTCCACTGAAGTTAAAGTTTTTTTCTTAATGTGCACACTTTGAAGAAAAAGCATGTTACTTGTGCCAATACAACAAAATATTTTACACCGTAGTATTGGTTTACTGATCGATGAGAAATTAATGAATTAATTCATAATTAATAAATCGGTAATAACGATTACTGTTTCCTGTTAAGTTTAAATAGCCCATACTGACCAATTTTAGATGGAGTTTTTTGATTTCCTCATGCAAAAATGTTTTATGCACTAGGCCTCTAACCTGTCTGCCTGCTGACAAACTGGGAAGTAAATATACCCCATATATGACTACAAGGAATGTCATTATCCAAGGTAATACATTTATTTAATTAGCTTCTTAGTTTGGAGCTATTTATATCAGGTCCCCTCAAGGCTCCTTTCTTCAAAATCCAACGTTGGAATTTTGTTCCATAGACTTTTCAGGTAATAAATGGTTTCATATTTCATGCACAGTAACACGTTATGTTACTGTTGTGTTCAGGAAATTCATGCTCCAAGTGTTAACATATTCTCTCTCAGGCAAATCCTGGCTGTCACTGTTATTAATAACCTACGAACCCCAACACATGTCAGTCTCTTCTCTCAGTCACAGCAGCTGCAGCACCAGTTACGCATCCAGATGAATGTGCGAATAAAAAGGGAACTGTCAGTCTTGTGAAGCTGCCACATACAGTTGGTGTAAATTCATCTCGTAAGAAGGTGGAATTTCCCTCAGCTTTATTTTATAGTGCAGCAAGTTGAAGAAATGATAAATGATAAAATCAGTAAACTAAAGACCAATTACATATAAAGGCAGATAATTGACAACAAAACAATGACATTTTACTGTACATGAGCAATTTGTTTTATTTTTGTTAGTTGTGATGTTGTAATGTATCTAGATAGCCCCAAAGGTTTGGTTTAAAATTAAACTTAGTTCAAATGAAATATCCCTGTCTTAAGATACAGGGTGGTATCACTTTGGCTGATACTGTTTCAGTGATTAGAGTTTATTGATAGATGAATATTAAATGCCAGGGTTTTTACTGTTTTTGTCATTTTTCATTCATTTATTGTTGAATGTTTTGTTCCGGATTGTAAACTAAAACTGCAAATGTGAAAATTATGTACCACATGGAAAATTGTATAATAAAACCTAGAGGTGATAAGTCCCATAAAATAATTATAGATATTCTTTACAATTCATGCTTATGTATTACTCCCATTTTCATGTTTTATTATTTGATATTATGTAGTGCATAAACTATCGTGCTGTAAATATTTGATTACAGACGAGTGTTACATTTTTAATCAGCTTTTCTTTTTTTTAACTTACAGGACATCTTGTTTGAACCAGCTTTTCTCTGCTTAATTTGGATTCAGACGTAAACAATGCCGGTTTTTAAACCTTTGGATATAATGGTTTCATGTTACCCATAATCTGGTGCTCCTTTTCAGATGGTGTATCGATCCCTGAGCTAAAGTATGATAGCACGGAAATGAAGAAGAAAAATAGATTTTGATAGCACCAGGACAAAGGCCTCACCACGCCGAGGCTCGGGGATTCACCTTCACCGCCCTGCTCCGGTCTCTGAAATCAATGAGATTATCCTGCACCCATCTGTCAGTGAGAGGGCAAGTGAGAAACGGAGAGGAAAGATATCCATTGCTGATAATGCTGCACTAAAATGTTTCTTGCTATATTTTTGTAGCCAGCATCGTGTTACAAGGTGTGCACAGACACATGGCACAAAGAAAGGGACAGAAGAGAGCAGGAAGAATGGGGAAAGGAGAACAACAGTGGTCAAACAACATATTTAATGGGTCGACAGTAGTTTCCCACAAGAAATCTAATATCTCGCAGTCCATGTAAGGTTTCTTCTATCACCAGAAAAATAAAAACATTTTATAAAGACTGCATTAAAAATGTATTTTCTTGACAATTTTTATTATGCTTATTTAATTATTATGTTGTCATAGCTTAACCACTATTGAACGTAATATACAATATCTAAGAATTTTCCAGATTTTAACAGAGTAAGGACTGGTTGAGAAATGATCGAGTTAAAGTTTGTCAATTTGTCATCTTTTTTTTTTTTTTACCTTTATTTTCTCCGTGGCACCACAACCACTGACAGGATGTAATGTGTGATGGCCCTGAAAGTTTCATCGGCACTGAATTCCTTCATCACATCTTCACTTAAATGTTGTGGTGTAAGTGATCATAGAAAAGAACAACAATAAAACAACTACATAAAACCAGAATTGCTTTAATTCAACCTCCATTTTAGGGTACAGGTTTGCTACAAAACTTTGCTGAAACTACAAACTATTGTTGTATTTAATGCAAAAGAAGCATGTTACAATCTACTGTGTTGCACAGGAGGTTAATGTATGTGGTAAAGGAGCACATTGTGAAGTTAGCTGGTGTGAAAGAAGAGGATGTTGAGGATAGGATTAAATGGAGGCAGATGATTCACTGTGACCCCTGAAGGGAGCAGCAGAAAGAGGAAGAAGATTACACATTATTTGTCTTTGGCCATTTTCTCTTCTGCTTTGTGTCCTCCCACTCCTCCTGCCCACTCCATTCCCAGGGTGTGGTATACCCCCTCTTTCATTCCCTCTTTCTTCAGTGCCTCATATCCTCCCTCTGCTCCACCTGCGTCCTCCATACCAAGGGTGCTGTATGCCCCCTCTTTCATTCCCTCTTTCTTCAGTGCCTCATATGGACCCTCTTTCTTCTCTGTGGCTGGTGCTCCTGGGTTTAGGGTGTCATACATCGCCTCCATTTGGGCACCACGTGCCACCTGCAGTGTCTCATAATTTTTATCTTTTTCTCGAAGTGCCACGTCCTCGTAAACTGGGCCTAAATCTAAGAAAGGTGATATTTTGTTTAATTACCTTTAGTTAAGGTATAAGCAGTGGCCTTCAACGTGCACACAAGGTGGAAAACAAGAAGTAGTCACTCACCTGTGCTATTTCTCTTGTACCATTTATAGAAGCAAAATGCTAAAAATGCTAAAAGTGCTAAAATCAATATGAGCAGGAGGCTGACAAGCGATTTGTTTGTGTTGTTGACTGGATCTGAAAGTGAGATAGAACATATATAATATATCACGACTGAAATTCCTGTGAGCCTGCATTCATATTAGTTTGTTTTTCACATGTTGAAAGCTCACGCCTGAATCACAGAGGACACTGTACGTGACTTCTCACAGCTGGAGCAATGCACCTCATGACGAGTTAAGTATTCTTAATGTACAGCAATGGGGAACAATTTCAAAGCAGATTAACGGAAACAAAAGCAGGAACTCACAAATGAAAGAGTTGCTGAGAAAAGACCTCCCGTTAGGCCACATGGCTCTGCATGCGTAAGTGCGCCTCTTATTTGGTTTCATGTCCTGTTCGGTTACACCCATCGATGCCCATTGCTGATCGTCGCTCTTGCGGTACCATCGATAGGAGGTATTCGAGGAACATATTGAACAAGAACATGACAAGCCATTTTTCTCAGAGAGAACTGCCTTGATGGGAGGTTCTGAGAGAGCAACATATGAGGAACAGGACTTTAAAAGGTGTTCGCTGTGTAAATCATACAGTATCATATAAAAGAGGGAAACTTAAGTCATCACTCTGGCAGTCATAGCAGTCAAAAGCAGTCAAAAAGTATCGGTTGGATATACACACCTTGGACTAACACATCTTGAGTATCAGAGACTCTATGATTCAGGGACCCGTCAATGTTGCCCTTGTACTTGTAGGTTGCATCACACTTATATTTCCCTTGCGTAGATTCTGTCACATCGGTGATTGTGTAGGTAGGATTGACGGCGTGAATAATGATTGCATTGTCTTTGTAGAAAACAATGTTGCTAATTTCATCTGTGCCCCAGACAAGGCACCTCAGAATCAGATTATCGGAAACTACAGCAGGCAGCGGATACATTTCCAGTGATACGGCCTTATCTGAAAGAAGACGGATAGATGATTGAAGATGATTAGTTTGACCCCTACAGGTTAAATAACTGGAAATAAAAGTAAAATTGATACAAAATGTAAAAACTTAGAGCTTTGAGATCATGCTTTGGAATAACAAGTGCTGTCACATATCTTTCGACTCAGAAATGTTAGGGTTTGACAGAGGTTGCAAGAAATTGCACACCTACCTGAGGTCCTGACTACAATTTGGTTGCTTCTCTGTTGTTTAGCATGATCAGTACACCAGAAAATAGTTTCAGGGACTTGCAGTGGCGAGGACTGAAAGATTATACTCTCATTGTTCTGCAACCTAAGATTAATCCTCTTCATCTCGTTATTTTCTCTCCTGTACACCCAACATTTCCAGCCCTGTAGACCATCCTCGTAATCAAGCTTCAGGATAACTGAATATCCGGTCTTCATCACTGGGTGGCCTGTCTCGATTGAGAGTGAGGCAAGGGGGATGAACTCTGAATAGTAAATACATAAATTACACAATTATATACATCGCCACATCTTTGGGAGTATGAACTGTAATTATTATGTTCATGTGGTACATTTACCCAGGACTTTGATGGGGAAAGTGTCACTCTTTTGTCCATTGCTCTCACATTGATAAAAGCCCGAGTGCTTGGGTGAAGCAACTGGAATCTTCCAGGTTTCTTTCGTCGTCGTTTGTTCTACGTTGTTAATGTACCATTTTACTTTGCCCCCACTTCCAGTGCAGCTCAAGTAAAATAAGTCCCCATTGTAGATCACCATGAGTTCAGGTGACATAAAGACTTAAGAGGCAGAAAGACGAAGGAAAAGATGACATGCAGTGAAGTTCTTGTGTAGGCATGATAACACATGGCAAATTGGTCATTTCTACAGAAGCCGTAAACGTCTGTTGCACATGATTACTGCTGCCATCCATTTACATTTCAAACCTCTGAGAAGTAATAGAGGGAAAGCATTAAGGGGATGTGTGAATACTTATTACCGTTTGGCTTTTGGTGACATTTTGGCAGGAACACCAACACTGTAACAAAATTTAACTGTTAATATTAGATATAGATGACTTGCATAGCTATGGTGCACAAACAACAATGCAAATTAGCCTGCATAGAATAGTAATGTGCAAATCTGTGTATATGCAATGAGCATTTAACAACTATTTCAGCATTTTTAAAAATACATAAAAAATATATACATATATTTTTTTCAGTTTGGATATTATTTTCAACATTTTTCTTACACTGATACAATGCATGATTAATTTTCCACATTGTTATTAAATAGGATTTTTAATTAGTAATGTAGAATGTTGAGTTCACTGGGGTTAGTGAATCAATGTTATCTTCAATATAACATCTTCAGAAGTTTATAAAAACTCAGTGAGAAATGTGTGAGTGCATCTTTAGTGAATACATATCAACTTTTAATTGTTCAGCAATATAATTAATTCAAAATTGTGCTTCAGTTTGTGAAGCTGTAAATCAAATAGAAGGACCTAATGTTGACTGTCACCACCATGACAGAGCTTCGTGAAAATGTTAGAAATGCAAAGTAAACTCTTTTGAAAAAATATGAAATAACTGCAATATTAGCAAAAAAAAAATTAAACCTTTGCGATCCCAAACCTGTAACACCAGTGGTCCTACTTCATATTTCATAGAAACCTTACCTGCCAGGAGCAGAAAGTGTTCTCTTCCACTCATGGCCCTGCAGGATAAAACATACAACACTATGACAAAGGCTATGAGAAGTGACAACAGCAACTGGGTATTTAGAATGCTTGACAGGAAGTATAATTTGGGTGTGGAGTTTGGTAAGAATTTGGTCACAGCCTTTGTTCAGCAAGATTTTTCCTTAGTCCTTAAATAGCACATTTCAGACCATGAGAGATCAAATAGGGAACTTCAACCCCAGAAATTCACAACAGAATTTATGCTTTTGGTAAAAAGAAAACCCCCCAAACATTGTCATTAGTATGAATAGGGCCATATAATTCAACTTGACTTGCATGAAATGCCCTTCACATTATTATGTGCAATGTACAGTATTTTGTACTTTCTTCAATTTTGATATCTCAGGTGTTTTAGCAAATAATTCAAACTCAGCCTCTACTTATTCTGAGTGAAAGGTTTCTGAGAAAAAAGGAGAACAGGCATGGAACTGTTTTATTTGTGGCCACTCACCACAGAGAGAGAGAAATGTTTGAATACATTATCACTCAGACAGAGAGGCTCTGAGACTAAGGGGGAAAAACGTTTTTTTAGCACTTTATAATCAGTTGTTCATGTGCAGGTCATTTAAGGACACTGTTGGTTTTATGTGTGAATTTTATGAACGTGAGCTGTATCATTCGTACTGAAGAAAAAAAGAAACTGAAGTCATTTCTGCTCATTTTTGCAATGTTGCATGACAGAAAAACAAATTTTCTACTGAAATGATGCAATGTATGACCTCACCTGCAACTTAAAATGGTGCACACAAGCTACGGATCAAAGTATGGATGTGTTTTTGGTCAAGTGTCAGAAATACTACATGCACACCGGCTGTCTCAGAACTAATCGGTTGCAAAGGCACAAGGAGACATTTCCATTATGCATGGTCATAGTTTGTCTTGTTTCCCAGTATTCAACAAGTAGACAGTTTCACTTTGACCAATATGTATTTTTAGACTTACTGTTGGTTGCATCGCATGACAACAACAGTGTCTAATACACACTTCTTTTATAATCGGAAGATAAAACCTGGTCAATCTACTGTATGAATGTTGAAAAACACATCTTGAGCAACTGTAATTGTCTATTCATATATTTTTTTCTTACTTTACCACTGTAAATCGATTATTTTTGTATTTTTATATTCATGTCTATGCGCAGTAGTGTGTCTTTTATGTGTTTTTAATCTGTTTGTATTTTCATAAAAGTTGAAAATGGTTCCATTGAATTCTGTGTTTCAGTTACTTGGAATGGCCACCAGAGTCCAGCACCACATTGGTTTTCCTGGAGAATGTAATGCATGGATGAGGCCTTACAGCAGTTTTGAGCCTGTATTCCTCTGACTGTGTCTGTGCAGTTAAGCAAGGAATTGCACATATATGACATAGAAAGCATTTCATTCTATCTGTGTATATGCAGTGAATCTAAAAATGGGACTGCACTGAGTAACACTGATAATTTGGTTTACAACTCAAGTTTTTCAAAGTACTTTTGAGCCAGAGATTTGACTCTTTCTCTGTACACAGTTTCAATGTTCTCACACAATAATTTTGCACTCATCCTGCCGTCTTCTCCAATCTCTTGTTCTGCTTTTGTATTTCCCTTTTCATTCTTACAGGACTTCAACCTAAACAAAGTAACTGTACTCACCGAAACCCAAGCAAAAACAAAAAATAAAAACCTTGCCTGCACATTCTTACTAGTCTATGCTCCATCTGCCCGTGACCTACTTTTCTCTCCTTGCCTTTGGCACGAGAGGGGTTAACACAAAAAGCAGAAGGAAAACTAGCTTCTCAGAATAAGGACATTGGGCAGTGGAAGCACTGAGGTAGGATGAAAGTGTGGCAAATACACTCTGTGGAGCGGTGCACCATTAGAGCACCCACTAGTGCTCTTATCGAGGGTTACAATGCAGGTGTCATCTCGTCCTTAAGAGGCTGGATATGGCAGGATTCATCTACATCCCCTCTCAACAGAGTGTATTATTGTGTGCATTAATGTATTTCAGCCTAACTTGACTTTCTCTCCATCTTTCATCTTTCGTCTCCTGATGGGCTTTAAAAGCTAAACCAAGCATAAATACACTCAAACACTCCAGCGAAACAGGATTATATAAATTTACTCACATATGCCAACATTAGAGTACTGAATATGTAATTTTGTACATGCAAAAAAAGGCCCTGAATTGAACTGTGGGCACTGCAGTCACATTATATCTGTCTCAAACACTGAGCTCCAGGACGCCCCTACTGTTGAGGCTTCGTTTTGAGGTTCCACTTTTCCTCCCCCAGCAGTCCTTGCAGGTGTCATGACAAGTTTGCCATATGAGAGCGACGTGCGCCACGTGTAGGTCCCAAACCCAAACCGTGTCCCATTTTACTCAGTGGGACACGGATAATGATGCAGTGACTCCCAGAGCCTGTCACAAACAACCATGCATCACCAGGTTTTTTCTAGAAATGGGCAGTAATAGTGTATGAATGCAATGGGTCAAATGGTTAAAATGCATACAGCACAACTCCAATAGCTAATTACTCTTACTTTTAATCGAGCCAATTAACCAGAATAGAAACAAATATAGTCTCAAAGCAGAACAGAAATATAAAGACTGTTTACAGCTGAGTTTTTTCAGATGTCATTTTCAATGCAATGGGCATAACAACAAAATGCTTTTCAGCTGTACTGCACTGGGATTTTGGCTGGATTCCTAGCAGGAGATATCTCAAAACTCACCAAACCAATAGCAAGATAACTGAGAAAACATGTGTCTTTTTTTATTAGGGGGAATAGACCCCATTAATCAGAGATAACAACACAATGATGTCAGCTGAGACAATTCTCGATGACCGCTGAACCAACACGTAGCTGCAATGCCTGTCGTCATCTTTTATTTCCACAGCGTGGCAGGTAAAGACACATTTTATCAATGGGAGAAGTCAAAGCCATTTCTCTTGTTGTCTGTCACAACCTCACGGCATCAAATACACAAAGGGCGAACAGTGAGGTGGCCTGAATCCATCCACTGCGAGACAGGGAAAGATAAAGGGCGCAAGTATGAGTGTGTTTGACTGACAGAAATAACGAGCGAGGGAGGGTAAGACAAAGAACAGAGAGAAACAGTGGAAGACAAAAAGAGGGTGAGAGAGAGTAATGAAAAAAACCTGGGGATAATTGAATAGAAGAGCACTTGGGTGTGAGATTTAAAAAAAAAAAAAAAAAAGCAGAGCGAACAACTGACAGATAGATGGAGAAGAGTCGGCGCACATTGGAAGTACAAAGAGAGGAAGGAGAACGAAGGAGAGCGATCAATCTCGCAGCTGAAGTGAGAGAGCAAGAGAGAGAGAGAGAGTGCCACACCGGAGAGAGAGTGCACGAATGTGTGTGCAGTAGAGAGAGAGAGGGGGAGAGAAAGATGGCTATACTGGGGCACAGAGTAGGTGAAAGTGTATGTGTGTGTGTGTGTGTGAAAGAAAAAGAGAAAGAGAGGCTGCACAATAGGGTGGCTCAGGCTGGCTCCCACCGATGCACATATAAAGACTAGAAGGCATGAAAATGTGATTTTGAAAAAGCAAATTACTTTTTTCCCCACTTATTTTTCCTCATCTATATTTCAGCAATTGGATGGTTCTCTCATTTTCTAACTCTGGCCCCTTTTTACTCTCTTTGTGGTTTATCAAGGAGGTCACTGCGGATACAACGAGGAGTAACACAGCCAGAACTGCGGACCAAAAGGTATTTACTTTTTTTGTCGTCATACCCTGTTTTTTCTCATTTTTGTTTCTAATTAACCTAACTGAACGCAATTGCTGTGTGTATCTCACAATCAAAGTAACTTAAAGTGTTCATGATGCAGAAATTATGATGTTAAAAAGCTTGTGTGTTTGTGCAAACTACAAACTGAATATGAAAGACATGCAATAAGAAGCCCTGGGCACACACACACACACACACACACACTAAAAAAGAAGACCAGATTAAATTTAGCAACAAGGTGTATGAAGGTGAAAGTCATAGCACTTAACCAAAAAGAAGGTGTTGCTGCTAAAAATGTGAAAGAGGGGAGGGGGGTACGGTGTCCTCTGAGGTCTAATTCACATGTTTTATGCAGGTGGGAAGGAAGAGTTAAGTGGGACAGAGAAAAATAGAATTGCAAAGATCACAGAGCCTTCAAAGACAACTCCGTAGTAATTGCATGCATCACTCCAGAGCAGCTTGTAGTGTTAGCCAGGGAGCGCAGCATCGGGCAGCTGTAGTGAATGTTATGTAGCGATGTTTGCCTGTAGCTGAATGTCAATTGTGAATGTTAAATTATAAAAAGACACAGCAGAAGGCGACGTTCTGCCTAAACGGACTGCTGCCGCTGCATTTTCTACTCCACAGTGGACATTGATGGTGGAAAAGTTCATTTCTCTAAATGCTTTCATGCTGAATCCAACTTAATGGCCATAAGTCAATCCTTTGTGACCATTTAACACCCTGATTCAGGTACATTATTCCGTGTTCATTATGAATCATAATTGTACATTACAGCATTGTGCGAGGGAAGCAGGGATGGCTGATGTGGGTAAGATAAGCTTGGACTCCGTCTTGGAGTTTGTAGAAAGAAATTTGAATACTTGTGCTTATATAAACCCTATGTTTATGCAATGCCGATGTTAACACCACCCAGACACCTACAGGACTGTATTACATTTTAGTGGATGAGTTCAAAGAGTGAAGGGGCTGAAATGGAAAGGGTTGCGGAGTCAAATGAGAGCTCATCAACACCCACGTTTCACATACTTCTCTCGCTGCGACTTATCAGAATCGTTACCTGCTCACTGTATTTATGGTGTCAGCTGGTGGAGAGGTGGAAATCCTCTAAGGACCCCAGAGAACTGATAAACGTGCGCACACACACACACACACACACACACGCATAAACAGCTCATTTATTTCAGGCCTGCTTGAAAGACAGTGTTAAAGTATTAACTTGTGCACCAGCTTGTGTGTGTGTGTGTGTGTGTGTGTGTGTGTGTGTCTTTGTGTGTGTACTAGCACTGTGCACTTTTACCCTATAGACACAACTTAATTGACTTTGCACAGCCTCCGAAGACCTCAGCATAATGCATAACAAGCAATATGAGCTTCAAAAGCATATTTTTCTATTAACAAACTGGGCAATTTGGTGCTTTGTGGGTGCAGTAAGATTAATGGCTTCCTCACAAACACAGAACAATTGATCATAATGGAACAAAGCAAGGCGGGTGACGTTATCAATGCCACAAAGGGACTAAAGTGATTATACGTAATGTGTGGGTAATACCAGAAGAGAATGTGATTATGAAATGATCGAGTGGAAAACGGAAGACATGGAATATACTGAAAAGGGCAGAAAGCCTGGCACGTCAGGGGAGATGTGCGTTTCTCTGATTCAGAAAATTTCCACCACCGCTGCCTACTTACTTCCACTCCATCCTGTGTTGTGTCATGCTGCTCTTTCCTGCCCAGTCCTACCCTGTCCGCTCCGATCTCTGCAGGGAAGAGCAGGAGTCGATAAACAGGCTGGTCAGTGTAGCAGATGTGACAGTGCTATATGGTCCAGTAATTCTCCAGGGTTTGGAGCGGAGAGAGTGCAGGACAAGATAGACATGCTGGGGGAATATTACCAGTGACAGCACACTGCTGTGGAGGAAGAATGCTAGGCTCTATTAGCTGCAAGCTGCAACTGTAGCTATTAAGAAGAAATACAAAAAATCCTCCTTAAATCAGTCCCATAAGAGGTGAAAACTGGGCTACAGCTGTATGGGGCTATGAAAAAACTTGGAACATTGTAAGAAAAATACACACATGCACATTAAAATGCACCCAATTGTGTGCGTACACACACACACACACACACACACACAAATTCATTAGCTTGTAATTCAAGGACAGACACACCACAGACCATCTTCTGTCACACATTTAAAGTAGCGTCATCAAATAACCTTGAGAAGTAATTTTATATTGAAATAAAAATCATCGCCAAATATGATTTTTAATGAACTTCTAATTGTTATTTGTGGAGCTGACAGAGTCTCATTGTTGCACTCATTAAGATGGAATGTGAGAGAAGAGCTCCGTTTCCCCTGACTCTGCAGGCTTTTCATTATTACGTACGGGGAGATTTCCCCCCGGGGAAAGATCTGGAGGATTTGCCGTAAGCCATGAAAACAGAAGCCAGCAGACTGCAACACATCCTCCATTATGACAAACTTAGGGAGCTCCAGCTTCACGTTTTTGGAACACAACTTCTGTTTGACTGAGAAACATAGTCACACTCTTGCACACAGACAGCTGAAAAAGAAACTGGATTTTAAATGCACTGATTACATGGACTTCATTAGGAAATACAACAACGTATGTGTAAAGTGTGTAAATGTACTATATACAGTACGTAACATGAAAATTGGGATAATATGTACTATGATTACAGAGCAAGTGATCATACACCTTTAGGTCATGGTAAAATTGTCTCTCCCTCATTAACCTCACTGTTTTCTGATGTAATCCAGCTTCCTGGCTGCAGAGCAGTCTGTTTCAAAACAGCAGGGTCAGATGGCCCTGTAGTAATTATTTGGCTCATATCAGAGCTGTAACAAGGGAGCATAAATCTGATTTATGTTGAGAGAGCCTTCAGCACCGTCATTTGCTTTTTCTGTCGAATATCCAACCTCAGTTTCTATAGAAGTGTTCTCCTGAAACGAATAAGTGATGAATGTTCGCGATCAGGACATGTCTGAAGGTTTCCTCACACTTTCTTTTGCCCTCTTGGCCCAGGGTTATGAATGTTGGCATATACAGCATTAATAGTTGTGTAATAGTTGTAAGTAAGTAAAGAATGAAGATTCTTCTTATCTGTAGAACCAATTAGACTCCATTACAGGGTAGGTGGACAAAATGTAATGGGGTCTGACAGGCGTGGACATGGTCCTTACTTTGTCAGCCATGTCTAACAGCGTTTATTAGTATCTTGTTGACTTTTGTCTCTCACTGTTACCATTATGTCAATGGACGTGCAAGGTAAGTGAAACTGTCACTGATGGGTGGTCTATTTGTGGCTGTTTATCATGACCCAAAGCCTTGAACCTGCGCTCATCTCCGTCTGTCTTACTGGTTTGTCTTGTGGCCTGTTTTCATTGCATTTAAGGGCCTGAGGTCTTTGCTCGGGAGCTCTGGGACAAGTATGAAAAGTAAAAGATGCCCTTGAAAAACTTACTTAATACCAGGAATTCATATGGTCTGTTTTATTAGAAACTTTTTGACCCTGCAGCCTCACTTCCCTTCTTTGTTGTTGTTGTGAAACAGAAGGCAACCCGCTGCACAGTTGCTTCTGAAGTATCTGTTTTCATGACATTTTGATGCACTCTCTGTCATATCATATGCCGAAAGAGAAGTTGTTTGAAATTAATTCGTTTGTAGCAGACAATAGGGGCCACAATTTAGAAATTACTTGTCGACATGTCGGCATTGCACCAACCTTATGTTTTGTGTATTAAGTCATTAAGAGGTTGAGCATAATTCATCAACACACACTAGTTGCTTTTGGTTTCGCTACTGTTACAGGCACATGCACATGGACCCGGCCTCATTTAATTCATTGCTGAAGGGAACACTTTATCAGTACACAAACAATAACAAGAACATTGCATCTCATATATTGGGCCACATGGATTAGCTCATTAACCTGCAATAATAATCTCCAATAACAAGTGAAATATTGAGTTGTTCTAAGACCTTAAATGTGCTTCATTAATATTATATTGAGACTAAAGGTCCATATGAAATCATGTTGGCATGGTTTGAAACATTGTTTCCTCTTGATCTTGGAGTTTGTATCTCACATGAGGGTTAGCTGACTTGTGAACAGGGTCACAGGAGATTTGTAAATCCTTTACAGAAACATTTGACCGATATATTTTGGATAGAGGAGTGGGGCCCCTCAGCCAGAAGAAAATGTAAGTTCAGAAACCCTGATGGGGGATTTCTGTTGTGTGGTCCGACAGAAGAGCTTCAGCTACTGTATCTAACAATGTTGACGCTAAGGGGGAAGTCTCAAAAGTAGCGCAGGGGATGTTCACTCCTAAATCTGTACTGCATTGAGGTCTCCCAGCCCATCCAGCCAAGTTTAGCCCAAGCTAGGCCCTCAGCGCACAATCTACCTGACCCAATTATATCCAGTCTGAGGGGAAAGATAGCCCACTTTGATCAACACGAGACCGCCAGCCCGGCTCGGGCTGACTGGTCTGGCTTTTAATGCTGCTTTTTGCCAGGCATTTTTTTTCCAGGACAGATGTGTTTGAGTGCTGCCTAGATAGTCAAACTCAAGTATGTGTGTGTGCGGGCGCATGCAAGACATACAGTACGTGTGCATGCGCATACACAAATTCCTGGAGGATCAGGAGGATGAGCGGTTGTAAACCGTGGCCCCTTTTTCTGAAAAAAGATTCTTTGGTGAGGTGGCAGTTGGGGAGGATCGAGCTGGAACGCAGTTCAAAAGGAGCAGGGTGTTTATTGTGAAATAGAGAGCTGAGGCTAATTAATTTAACCATCCACTTAATTCCCGATTAGCAGGGTTTTCCTTTTTTTGTTTGATTAGCATCAGATGTACGGTTGATTGAAAGGCATCGTTTGTTGTTGGACTGGAGAACCCCCACGCCTACCCCACCCCCCTACCGAGGGGAATGCCAATATCGTTGGGTGCATAGATAATGAATCTGTTGCTGGTATTGTTATCTGACTGTAAGATTAATCAAGGACACAATAACTGTCAATTAAGATTTAATTAACGCCTGAAAATGCCAGGCCCTTTCACAGCAACAGGAAGGCATACAAATATTATATTATTTCTGAATAATGTAGACACTCAGAATTAATTTTTTTACTCTTTATCGTCCTTTAGAGTTAACTCCAATGAATGCTGGTGAAACAAACAACAGGGTACCCGCCTATCATACCCCAGCTTTGCCCTTCCCCCTTAGCCTCCTACAGCAGAATACCACCCCCACATCTGATGGCTGGTGATGCACCATTCATATATAACTAAGTGCCCTCTCCCCCCAGTTTAGTGACTCATCCCATCTCACCTGTGTTGGAGTAGGCCGAGAGTGTACCTGACTGTTCCTTTGTCACTGGTGGTGTGGTTAAAGAGGCTGAAGGGTGGAGACCCAGTGAAAGAGAGCGATATAGAGGACAGAACTTGGCCGCTCCACTTTTGCAGGACGTAAAAGTGGGACAATCTGTTCCTTGGCTGATCTCCAATTCTACTTTCCGGGGACCGATACACTGAAAATATATCTATACACATGCTCCGTCCTACATAGGGTGAGAGACCGAGAGAGATTGACAAAAAGAGGGGATGTGAGTGTGATTTGGACATAAGGTCCATAAGGTTTCTACAGCACATAATGCTGGAGCTGTGCTTCCTGTATTTCCCTTTGAGACTGGCCAAAAGATGCAGACAGCACTGCCACACCAGCTATCACAGCAATCTCCACAGTATACAGATGGGTAATGCATGTCTCTTAACAGGACTAGAAATAGTTAAATTGGGATGGCAGACTAGTATCAGCCCTGTGCAGGTCATTATTTTTCACATAACTGGCAATGCAGCAAACTCACGTATCGCTTATTAGCCCAAAGCATGTTTTATTTCAATGGAACACCAAGGACTAAACGAGCAAAATGAGCACCTATTGAAACATTTCTATGCTTATACAAAAAATGTCTCAGGAGAGGCACAAACGGATAAAGACAAGTGATATCGGTGACCTCTCTGCAAATCTCTCCATCCATCTCTCTTTGCTCTCCAGGTGCTCAAGGAGGGCATTCATCGCCGTCCTCGTTATCATGATTAATCAGTCCCCGATTCTTCATCTTAGTTTCACCCAATTTTCTTGCTGTCCGTTGACCCACGTTGGCCCAGAGATATGGAAACTGTCTTTTTGAGACTTCACATGGCTTCTGATAATCAGAAGTCAAACTTCTGGATGGGCCTCCCGTGGGCACACCCACTCACTAACTTCTGAAATCTTCAGATGTCCCTTTTTGATGCTCTGACATTGCATCACTGTTGAAAATTTTATTTTAAGTTTTGGGTTAGAGGCTAATGAGATCAGGAAAATAGTAGTTGTGTTGTCTGATCAAAATATTCTATTTAGTATACATTTGAACAATTATATTATATGTATGTAGATGCTAATTGCCTTGGCAATGCACAACAAAAGGCATGTGGTGTCCCTCATTTTCTTTTATACCCCTGTAGCCTCTCCACAATCTTAAAATCAGCCATCACAGTCACAATCTGCCCCCGAGAGATTGTCTGTGCTATTGTTGACCCTTGTTTCCTGTTTTATTTTGATAGTCATTGTCTCGCGTTTGCTGATTTTACTTCCTGTCTTTGTTCTTTCGCCTGTTCCCTGATTACCTGCTCCTGCTCTAAAGTGTCTCACCTGCACTGTCTCCCTGCCCCTTTTGTATTCAACTCTCAGCGTTCCCCCTTTGTCCATGCCAGTTTGTCTTGCCCTGTTGTGTTCAACAAATCAGCACCTCCATTGTAAGTTTCCCTTTCTCATGTACTAACTGTTTTTTTGTCTTTTGGGCTTTGCCATTTTTTCAGCACTTCAAGTCTTTGGTTGCTTTTGGCATTGTAGCCTTTTCCTTATATTTAATCCCCTTACAGCACTATTTCTCAAATCCATGTGGCAGTCACAGTAAAATATAGGAACTTTAAATCAAGGTGTGTGTTTCTGCTTGAAGTGAAACAGTAAAACAAGCCTACAAGCAACTCATACTTTGGAGGAGCAGGGTGCCCTGACCATATTCCTCTGATCCTAGAATGTAAGAGAGAATAAAGTAAGTTATATTGAAGAATAATTCAAGTGAGTGCCTTTTAAAAAAGAAGACATTCAGTCTAAGACAGTGAAAAATGAGTTTTCTGCCTCTGAAAGAAGATACAGCAAGACTGTTCTGTCATGAGAGTGAAAATCAATCATCCCCTCCACCAGCGTTCTCCCAGGAGGAGGAAAAGTCAAGACTAGTTGCAGAGATGATAGCCAGCACAGGGACAGTGGAGCCAAACAGCAAGCAAAAGGAATTGACTGAGATCGAGGCTGAACTGTTGTTGTGGCAGTTCATAGTAGCTGAATGACATGACCGGGGGAAGGCAAAGACATGACAATTTGCAGGAACCACGGTGGCAGAGGAGAGAGTTTAAGGGGATGTGATTTGGTTTTGCCATAGTTAGAATATGAAATCAAACAGCATTTTTTAGCCATAACTCTATACATGCACTTTTATCTGGTTTTATCCTCACATTACTGTGGATTTGGGGTTGGTCCTGTAATCTTTCTCATCACTCATCCAGCCAAAATTGTCCTGTCACCACCCCCCACCCCCTTTTTTTCTCTCAATCTGATTACTCCGCTTTATGCAAACTACAATTCTCTCCGTCTTTCTCTCTTGTGTATTCTCCTTTCACTTTTCCATCCCAATTAGTCAGCTCCTGTCTACTCTGGGGCCTGTCCTTTTAGTTCCTTATCTTGCCTAGTGCAGACTCAATGTTGTTCAATATTTGATGAGACTTTGTTCATAAATCAGCCTCCTCTATTCCCCTCTGGTGTACTTGAATGATAGTGTTAATCTCCAAAACCCGGTGAGTGTTAACACGGTGCTCCTTTTGTCAGCTTTTAATTAGAGAGTTTTTTCTGCCTAAAGTGTGATAGATACGCTTTGAACATGTAAGTCATACCTATAAGGAGTTAACTGTCGGCTGAATATGGAATTCAAGCCTGTTATATTTGAACAGCTGAGCTCTCTTATGGCTGTTGATAGGCACTGAGAGCCTTAAATCTATTGCCTGCAGTAGAAAACCTTGATGGAAAAAAAAGTGGTTATATAAGTGGTTAGATACTTTTTCTCAAGTGGTTGCAATGTTTTTCTGAAATCATCCCACAGTTTTCTCCCCTTGTTGTTTTCTCTTGTTTACTTGCTCTGACAAGTATTGTGTTTGTGTTTAAGTGCCCCACCCTGTCACTCTCTGAGCATCTTGGGAAACGGCAGTTCGCTTTCCACTCTGGTATCTTGTCTTGGTTGCTATTTTACCCAGAAATGCCCAAATAGCAGACTTCCTTTTGGCCAGAGAGATATGAACAGACCAGACACGACCTGTTTTGCATGCATGATTGAATGCTGACTTTATAGTTATGGCATTTAAAAGACGGTTGTCTTGAAAGATGCCGTGCGCTGCAGTGTATTGTTCCATAGCATAAAACAACCACACTGTCTAAACCAATCACAATAATTTCTGCAAGGTCTGCAAATTTATTTTAGAGATTGAGCCATTTTCCTGAGTCCCAGGATCTAAACTGAGCATAATCTTAACCCAGTGGTTTCCAACCTGGGGGTAAGGATCCCTAAAAGGGGTTGTTAGAATAACTGGAGGAATTGCAAGATGATTAACGGTACAGGACAGTAGAAAAAGGGATATTTCTGCAACACAAAACAAAGCTTCCTGTTATTGCAAGGATATTCCAAGAGTGAAGGTATACACACTCAAACACATTACACATTACACAATCCAAGGTTGAGCCAGTAATGACAAGTTTTCAAGCCAAACGACAAAGCAACCCTCTTGTTTCAGCATTTTGAATGCGGCTACACTATGACCTCTTCATTTACTGTTTCTGTTGGATGCCTGGCTATTGGCTAGCTTCTTTATCTCTACATTATTATCTATGTCAATTACAGGCCACTGTAAGCTGTGCCAGACACCTGTCGATGTTCCTTGGTCAACGATAGAGGTTGATAAGTCATAGATCACTTAAAGCCCCTTTAACCTCCATCAACGCCATGTTTTCTAGATATTCTAATAATAACTTATTGACTCTTTAAGTACCTGCATGTTGGTAATCTGCGAGTGAGTTTAGATCTCTGTCCTAATTTGTGTTTGTGTCCATGAGATCCATCTGTCCATCTGAGCACTCATCTATCTCAGACTCATATGATATTCAGAGCACCAAACTGCCAATGAGACAGTGGGGGATTCCCTGTGTCATTCACCATCACTATGTTGTCATTGTTCCAGATCTGCATGATGGCAAAGCCCCTTTAGCCAGACTTCACCAGAGAAAAACCAGGTCAGGACATATGGGAGGCACCAGTATGCCAAATCTGAAGCCATCTCAAACACATTATTAAAGCAAAAATCCACGCAAAAACCACTTTTAAAATTGTTTTCGAAATAGCTCTTAGTGATGCAACTTGTGTTGCAACCTAGTGATGCTACTTGTGTTGCAACACTAAGTTTGTTGGGTCACTTGTATTGTCTGATAGTGCTTTTTCCTTCCTGCAGATAGCTGGCCAAATGCGCAAGAAAATTTAAGATATTTTTCAAACAGGGTCAGCTGAGTTTTGTAGAAGGAAGTGTTTCAGTAATCTAAACATATCAACATTACGAATTAGTGTCAGTCCTTCAAGATGTAAAAGCCATGTAGGAAGAGCACTTGGGTTGGGTTTAAATGAAGGGGGCTGTTGCTTTTCTCAGCTAGAAAAATCTCCTGAACTTTGAGCATTCTTCAAACTAAGTTGAGTTTGGCCTGTTCTCGAAGTATTGAAACAACTGTGCATAGAGCGAATACTATTATACTCAGATGTGACTTCCAAGAAGCTCAGCTTTTGCTGAGTAAAACCCATAAATCCCCTTAAATTTGGAACATGGGCTGATGTTACTGTAGGTTGTCTGTGTGATCTGCTGCTTCGGAACAAGCCCAGTCTATTATTTTAATGGTGTCCACACAGGCTTACTGCAAAAGCCTGCAAGTTGTCTGCGTCTCAGAGGCCGTGCAGCCATCATATAACTTATGCTCAAAACCAGTTAACAAGGATGCACAAAGTAGAACTTTTAGAAGTTGGCCAGAAAACTCACAGCTCAAAGGCTTTATAGATATATGTTAGCAGATGCTTCTCACCAACTGTGTGAAAAACCTGGCTTTAGGCTTTCTACGCATCAACAACCAAAGCACATTCCCTGTGTTTTGTTGTTGCAAATCCATCAGTTTGCAAGTGCAAATAAACCCAATTTAATTTGGTTTGAAGTATGCTGCCGACCAAACTGTTAAAGCTGCACAGAGCTTTGTGCAACAAGTTCAGGCATGTCTCTGGGGGTTGTGACAAGGTATTGTGGAGAAAGAATCCCCTCTCTGAACCATGTCAACATGGTCAAGAGAAGGTGGAGGGACTGACGGGAAAGTGACCAAGAGATCCATCCCAACACCTTGTTTAACAACAAGACCTGCATCGCAGTGAACATCGGGCACAGGCAGTGATGATATGCAGTATAACAGCGTACAAGGTGCTGTGGGTGGAATTTTCCTTTAAGGAGCTCACATTTAGCTGCTTGCCCCGGGCTGTGCCTCAGACATGGGTTGGCTTCATTATCACAAAGTAGCAATGATCTTGACCTCATGTGAAACGAAACTGCATATCCAACTCACTCCCTTCTGCAAAAGAACCTGTGATGCAAATTCACTGAGTTTATATATAGCCTGTCTTCCATCAGCCTGCTATTCCCCGATGCATTCCCAGTTGCTAAATGGAAAATGTGGACCAGCTCTGTGCTCATTCACACATGTGGACTTATTAGCATTGCCGGTGGCTAGTTTTTCTATTATTGCACGTGCCTTTTTCTAATTTTGTAAAGCTCACTCTATCAGTGAAATGATAACAGTTAAATGACCAATGTTTACTCCCTTCTCTGCCTGTTTCCCACAGCATGTTTCTAAGGATGAAGCCAGTCTCATGGGATAGCCATGTTTTGTCTCCATGACAGCTATGTCACTCAGCCCTCTCTGCAGTGACCCCTGCACAGCAAAGGATGCTGGGAAATAATGAGCACTTTTATCCCGGTCAGGATGACAAAGATGGGGAGGATGAGGAGGAGGAAGAGGAGCAGGGAAGAGAAAACGGAAAAGAGGAAGGTGGACGTGACACAGAGAATGGAGGGTTAGAGAGTCTTGAGGAGAAGGAAATGAAGGGAGGACGACAATCCTGGGAAGGGACAGGCGGCGAAGTGGTGAAACCTGCAGCCATTGTGGTCGGCAGACAGAGAGCAGACCGGCCGCTGAGGCCAGGCAACCTGGGCAACCGAGGTATTGCTTATATGCCAAATCAAGCCCCGCTACATCACCAAGCTGCCAATAAGCAGCACCATCACCTAGTTTCAGCCAATCAGCAGTTTCATCACCAAGGCCTGAGTGCGCTGCAGAAGAGACGAGCTCTCATGGAGCGCAGCATGACCACAGTGGCCCCACTGGAGGACACTTTCCTGACCATGATGGTGTTTCGCATTGGAATTCCTGACATCAAACAAACGGTAGGTGCAAAATGCTCATGACACCGACACGACACGCAAAGCGGTCCAAGGTTCTTCTTGATCTGATCAAAATCTGGAAAATCCGAAAATGCAAACAAATTTTAAAAGTCAAGAAAAATACTGTGGAAAAAAAATACTGTAGCACAGCTCAGCTCCTCATGTCTAACATTTGTAAGAAAAATGAGCAAACATTTAGAATAATCAACTGTCAAACTCAATTAAACTCCAACGTTAATCTCTATTAAAAAGTAATCATTTCACAAACAGGGCACTGACTGGAGATCTTTCCAAATGAGAGCATGCTTCAAGGCAAGTCTCTTTGATATCACAGCCTCAGAGAGAAAGCCACATTTAATTCAACAAACTGAAGTGAAATATGTTTTTTCAAGGCAGTAATTTATTTTGCTTATGTAACCTGTAATCTCTGCAAGTACAGACAAAACTAAAATTTTAAAGATCATTTTAGTGTAGGGGTTATCATTTGTACTTCATCGGTATTCAGTGGCGAGCTCAAAGAATGTGTTATTCCAAATCACATCTTTGTATTAAGATTTTTGATAGTTCTTCTAAAACACATCTGGGATTTGGTAAGAGTTCACCCTGGGGTGTTGGTCACCACTTTCACTAACTGAGGCCCCTCAGCTAGCCTATCAGGTCAGGTCAGTTTTATATGCTTGCTCTGTCTTTCCTCATGGAACCTAAAAGGACTCAAAACTGTTTTCTTTCTAAACTCCGCTTTTTTGCAACCCTAAATGAAAACATTTTCAGCATTTTTGCTGCAGTGTTGACTCTACATCTGTTTCATATTAGCTGCTGAAAAGCACCCGGGGGTTCTTTACGCACAAAGTTTTGTGCATTAGCCAAATAGTGTGCACAACTGCACAAAGCGCATCTCTTATTTCAAAGCATTTTCATTTCAGTTCTCCCACAGGCCCAGGGATGGGTCCCAAAACGAAGTAGAAAAAAAATACAGAGCTTGACTTGTTTTTGTTTTGCAACCTGTGAGGGCAGACAGATTCAGTCAGCAACAACATGTAAGCATCTGCCATTGGTTAGGTATGGGCATAATTAGTTTCCAAAACTGAAGCTAGTATCAATTCACACTTATAGCAGCTCTCAGCTGTACAGTGGCAGCAGGTGAGAATTGACCAGCCTCCACACACCATATCCAGGTGAGAATGGGTGCCCGGCTGCAACCCCCCCCCAATCATCATCCTTTCTCCATTTTCAACTCCCTGAACATGCCGACTGTTCTACATGTCAGCTAATCTGCCCTCAATATAACAGTAATTGCTAATTATCTAATAGGTTTTTAATGAGTTTTGGGAGAGCTGAAGAAGTGAGTGACTGAAAAGGAAGGAAATGTGCAGAAGGCATCTGTGTTGCTCTTAGGTCTCCATCAGTCACAGGCATCGCATTCAAGCTCTGCGCCCAGCTGCCAAAACGGTCAGCACCCCAAACCTCGCAGCTGAAATATTGAGTCAAATTAAAGTGAGATGAAGAGAGGGAGTGAAAATAAGGAGCTAGTTAAAGGGACTGAGAGTGGAAATGGATGCTACAAAGAGAGAGTTGGGGGGGGGTGAATAAGCAAAAAGAAAGATATATACGTTTACAAATGTCATAATACTGCACAGTGAAGGTCAGAATAACAAGTACTGCTGGAGAAATCTAAGAAAATACTTGATTTTATAAAAGAGAATGATGGGGGGAGAGATGTGGTGTCACTGTAATATACACTATACATTACATTAGACATCTCTCCCAGGGATCAGCTAATCTCTCTCTCTCTCTCTCTCTCTCACACACACACACTGTAAAAATATATGCACTACACTGCACAATTTCACTCCCATAAGAATGCACTGATACACACATTCTTTGCAACTTATATGCATGCACATACACACACAAACGTGTACATCCTCATCATGTGGTTTACCTCCCAGGGACCACTAAGACATTGCTACGGCAACGGGTGCCTGGCTCAGCTAATGAACTGGTTGCCATGCCAATACAGTTGGCTACACTATCAAATAGCACAAACTAGTGTGTGTGTGCTTGGGGTGGGGGTGGTGGAGCAGAGGGGACACTGAAGTGTGCTGAGCTGTGCAATTTTAGTTACAGTTCTCTGAAATGGAACAATAGCATGGATGCATACATCTCATTCAGACCTCTCAGCTCTGTCCTCCGGCTCCAGACTTTAATAAGAAACGGATAAAAAAGATGGCCTTCCTGTGGAAATGCAAGAAAATGGAATAATATGGGGAAATGGGCAGTGCACAAATCACTGTGAAATCTAGTTAGGCACACCACAGACACATAATATGTCCAAGGTATTTTTTCATTGTGGCCAGTGGGCCTCTAGTGTACCACACAGAGACATACAGTAAGAGGCAAAAGCAGATTTTCCCCCCCCAAACTGGTGTGTTTTCTTATTCTTGTGGATTGTGCATGCAGAGATCAAAGAAAATAAATAAGGAGAGAGAAATATTTATCCCAATCTTTACTTCGTCATTAGGGGTAAAGACAAAAGTGGTGTGATAATGAGCAAGACCCGAGCGTCAATAGCCTATAGCAGACTGTAAGGATACCATATTTCCATTAATGTGACAGATGATTAATTATTCAAAAGTAGTACATTCATATTCTGTTCACAGCACACGCTCATGCGTTCGACATTCACCGACTGATGTTAAAGCCATCATGCTTCTATCACCTTTGGCTCAGACAGTGGTCTCAAATGGTATCAGGCAACAACAACAGGCAACAATAAAAAAGTGTGTTTCTGAAGATTTTTATTCACAGAAATTTAGTCAAATAAGCAGGCAGAGGTATCAAAAAGGATAGACTAACATAGGGTCCAAACTAAAAGTAGCATTGTATTAATTAGTAGTATAGTAGTAATAGTAACCCTAGTAAAAGTGATAATACGAAGAATGAGAATTTGCTGGTAAACAAAAGTTGAACATAAAAGACATGGCTGAAAACAAGACAAACTAGCACAGAAAAATAAATCAAAAAACTAGCTGCTATATGAATTAGTATGAATTAGCTTTAGATTGAAATTCTCCTTTCCAACTCACTCAAAATTGTACACAAGTAAAGTATTCAGACTCATCAAATGTACATAGTTATGTTCCTCATTTGAATCTAATTTGTGAATGAATAGTGTGACAAAGTCCTGTAATACATCCATGGCCTACACTGCCCTCTGACCTCGGCTGTGCCCTGTGTTTCCCTGTCCATCAGAGGTGTCTCCAGTTTGACCAGGACTGCACGGTGTGGAGCGCTAAGCAGCAGATCATCTTATCCCTCAGCGAATCATTGTGGGACGTCTACAACTATGGCCTCTTCCAGCCGGCCGGAGATGGACGGGACGCCAAGTTCTTGGAGGAGGAGCGGGCCCTGCGAGACTACTCCCAGTCCTTTGAGAAAGGGGTTCCTTACTTGGAGGTATGGAAGTGAACCACTCTCTGAAATTAAGATTGTTTAAATATTCATAAGTATTATTACTGGAGTTTTTTTTCCCATACTTGTGGACTAAGTTCAGTTATATTGTCTACAGATCTTGTTTCCTAACATAAAGATCTAAATTCCTCAGAGCCTTTATGTTCCCAGCAACAGCAGTCTAATAGCTGATTTATTTATATGTTGGCTTAAAGGTTGTCAAATTTCAATACACAAAAAATACAAAAAATCAATCTCTTACTGTACATTTGCAGTTTAATGGCATTAACCACTGCACTCCACTCCGCTTGAAACTTTATTGCTCATAATTAAGTCAAAAGTTTAATTCCCACGTTCGACATAGTAAATAAGCTGAAAATAACAAGCACAACATGGATTTAATTGCATGTTGTGTACTGTGTCACTGTTAGGGACTGGGCTGTTTCGTGCTGCGATATGATTATCTCACAGTGCCCTCTGGTGGTCCAGCTGCTGTAGATGTTGATGAGCTGGGTGGGGCTGAAACAGAATCCCTGCGTGCAGGGTTTGGCTCCAAACCAGAGTGTTTACATTCTTGACAAAGCTCCAGATGAGGACACGTCTGTGCACTGATGAGTCTTTGTAACGAGACGCCATGGCAGAATGTATCTCACGGCGCCATGCGTGGATGCATTTATAGCATGAGTCATGTCATATTTGTATTCCCAGTTCAGTGCTTGAACTGGACCAGTATTCGCTGGTATAGAGTAGTCTCTGGACAGTAGATTTTACGATGTACCACCACTTACTGATAAGCACACTGCAGTTTTTGATTCTAAGTATCTGATGCTTGAAAACTGCAGCTGCTCTCTGGCTGCCTGAGGTGCAGTATGTGGCTCAGTTCTGCTGTCAGCTCTTTAGACATGAGCGCAGACACAGCTCCTGAGACAGTAAATGGTTTGCCATCACAATACAGTACGGATGTGGAGACGGCACATCCTAGTCCGGTGGTTTTCATCAGTGCGGCCCGTCACTCAGAGTGGAAGGTAAACCCACCTGACCTCGGTTGACCCATCTTTTGAGGAGGGGATTTTTGAAAACTGATTCTCGAGACCATGAATAAAAAATTCATATTCCATATTATTCCAATCCAAACACTGAATCTATTGCTTTTTTAGTAGCAGGTTTAAAGGAGGGAGCCTTATGCGTGATCAAGCTTTTCCCCCTGAAAAAACAAAACAAAACAGGGAACCAAATCTGACGTCATATTATAAATCATGGTGCTGTTCCAGCACCTTTGAGTGGGAGAGTGAATTTGTGGAAACACTGAGAGAGTTTAGCTGCAGTTAACAAGAGAAATGGTGCTTTTTATGGTTTAAAGCAGCAACACTGAAATTAGCAAAATTGAATTATTTCCCCAGAAAAGCAGTTCCCAGCATTTCTTCTCTGCTTTCAAGAGAGAAATGGTCATAGTGTAAAACACAGTCGAAACCACAGATTTAGAAGCACAAAAAGTACTCTTTTTTCGTTATTTCCTCTATGTACACTGTCACTGATAAACTGAACTGTGTTGCAGTGAGTCACAGTTTTCATATGTATCTTTTTTTCTGGTCCTCAGTTTAGGTACAAAACCAGAGTTTATAAACAGACAAATCTGGATGAAAAGGCTCTGTCAAAGCTCAGCACAAAGGTATTTCTTCTCTTGTATATTAAACATTACCGGTGTGTTAATTTCCACTCAGTGACATCCTTTTCCTTCCTCTTCTACCCCTCCCAGGCAAGTCTGAAGAAATTCCTGGATTACATTCAGACCGGAGCAATAGAGAAGATGGCAAAAGTCCTTGATAAAGGTCTTGATCCAAACTTTCATGACCCTGACAGTGGAGGTGAGTTTGTCAAAAGCCCACGTGTGCAACCTCTCAATTCCTTTTTTGACTCAGGATATAGTTTTTGCTATAAGTGATATGGAGAAACAACTATTTCAAATACTGTTAGAATATCTTGAGATGGATTTTCAACATACTTGCCTGACCTCCCTCCCTCCTTCCCCAAACCTCCTCTGCTGGGTCAGAAACCCCGCTCTCTGTGGCTATGCAGTCCAGCCTGCCGGTGGAGGGCATCAGGGTGCTGGTTCAGGGCGGCGCCCATTTGGATTTCAGAAGCAGAGACAGCTTGACAGCTGTGCACAAAGCTGTTAGGGCTCAAAATCATGCTGGGCTGCTGGTAAGGACTTTGAATTAGAGTCACGTGCTCACAGACTGCAAACATACTCTTGTAGGGCCAGCGATGTGGACAAAATAAAGATTTGAATGATAAATGATAACTGTGAGTTTATAGTGACACTATAAAGTTGGTGACATGTAAACATTTTATATAAACAGTCTTCAGTGTTGAAATAAATGGGTGTACATCGAATTGAAAGATGATATGAAGCATTAGGTGTTTTTCTTTACCAATATATGATCATGTGATTTTTTAAAAAATCCCTGCTTCACCTTCAACATGCATGCACACTATTTGGCAGTTATCACACATTGAATATTCCTCACACTGAACAGCATTCTTCTTTCATTCTTCCTCCTCCTTTCTTACTTTGTCTGTCTCAACAAACAGAACATACACAAACCCACACTTAGGAAAAAAAAGCTTCTCGTTTTACCTCCTTGTCAGGTCCTCTTGTCCCTCGGAGCGTCTCCGGACTACAAAGACCGCTGTGGCCTGACCCCGCTGTACCACACTGTACTGACAGGGGGCGACACGTCCTGCTGCGAGACCTTGCTGTACTACAGGGCGAAGTTAGGCACGAGGGACGAGAATGGCTGGGACGAGTCCCATCAGGTACTACTGGACAGTTAATATTTTGGATCTATAAAGACTTCACCAAATACAGTTCAAGTCTATCTATCTATCTATATCTGTCTGTCTATTTTTTATCTGTCCATCCATCCATCGATTCCACTCATCTTGTAGCGTTAAATGTCTCTGGTCTGTGTCTCTCGCTCCGCGTAAACTTAAGCAATGCACCAACGTCACTCCGTCTCACCTCTGTGGTCATGTCCCATCGCCCTCAGTCTCCCACAGCCTTTTCTCACACACCCATCTCCTCTCGGCCTTCCTCACTCCTCTCTCCATTCCTTCTGCTTCCTCCCCTCCTTCTCTCTCTCTTTTCATAGCACAGGGATGAAGAGGAGTTTGGAATGGAAGAAATACATAAGGTACCCCTTCATCCCACCATTTCTCCATCTGTATCAGCCTGTCAGCGGTAAAAAGGCCCTGAGAATCATGATATCATTGAAAAAATATCAATAAACTGCAGTGACAGAGGTAACCACACAGTTTTTCGTAAACCTGTTCAAATCTGAGTCATCTCGAGCTGGGTCCAGTTCAGAAAGAGCATTGGATATTATCTCTTTCTTACTGTAGATATGCGTGCATTGCCGACATTACGTCTCTGTGACATTCTGGTAACTTTGCGTTTGTGCTGCGAGCTGGTTGTCATGGTATTTTATTTTGGTTTTAGCCGTGCTCTGTGTTTTCTCTCTTTACTTCGTACATATCTTGTGATATTTTAGTCCCTGCAGAAAAAAACATGAGGAAACCTCTCAGGCTGCAGCAGGCTCATATCTGTTGTTTTAATGGTTTTTGTTTCCTTTCTTTTTCACCATGGTGCAATGTAATTGACTCTGACCTGTTTTTCTTGTAAGAGTAATTATGGATCTAAATGTGGATGTAAGACACATTATTTCCCTTTCTTTCTCTCTGTATCTCTTTTGCAATATATTTCTTTTTCGCCCTTTGTTTTCCTAATTCTCCTGCACTGAAACATCCCTATATATAAATCAGCCCCTTTACTCTAACTTGTTTTCTTCCATACTTTATAATACTGACAATTTGTGGATATTTCTATCACACTCTTGACATTAAAAGGCTTGCCAGAATGGCTTTGCCCAGCACTTGGAGCATCTGCTGTTTTATGGGGCAGACACTACTTCTCAAAATGCCTCAGGGAACTCTGCACTTCACATTTGTGCCCTGTACAACAAGGCAAGTGTAGAAACGGATCCCTTATATTGAAGTAATATTACCATAATTATTACAGCTGTTTTTTCTAAAGGCCTTTACCTATCATGTTCCCTCTCTGAATGATCAGGAAAGCTGTGTCCGCGTTCTTCTGTACAGGGGAGCAAATAAGGAGGCAAAGAACAAACACGGTCAGACGCCTTTTCAGGTAAATGGTTTAACAATGTTTTGTTATTATTATTTTTTAGAAATGGGAATTTTTTATAATTTTTGCAAAGTGAAATTGTATTTCTAGAGTGGTTTCAACCTACAGTTTTGTCACAAAGAAAGAAAGACAGAGGAGAGAAGAGGAAACAACACAATAAAACAAGAAATAGCAATAATTACAAGAGCAAGAGCAATTATGTCTCATTTTCTTCTCTATTTTTGCAGCTAGCTGTAATGTCTGGTCACTTTGAACTCGGGGAAATCATCAAAAACCACAAAGATTCTGACGTAGGTAAGCTTTCATGCCAAACTTTCTCTTCTGAAGGGGCTATTATATCAGTTCCCAACGCCTGCCTTTTTTGTACCTTCCTAAATCTGCCACGTATTTGCCCTTATAATATCCTTTCTTTTTCCCTGTCAATGATTTCTCCCTCCATTTCATCCCACCCCCATCACAACCCACTCCCCTTCCTCACTTCTTGCTCCTCACCCCTGAACCCTTAATGTGATCCTCGCCGTCACGCCTCACGCCTCCATCTTCAGTGCCCTTTTTGGAATCACCAAAGTATGTTCCCAAGCGAAAAGAGAGCGCCCACACACTGCCTCTCCCCTCGCTCCATTCCCATCACCTACTGCGCGCTAACAGTGATAACACCATGACCCAGTCTGACCCTCTGGCCCTGCCCAGTAAGGCCGCAACCAATCCCAGCTCGGGACAGGTACTAAAACCATCGGGTGGATGGTCATCTACTGAGCTCTGTGATATTAGACATGATTTCTGATGTTGCATTGCTTCTCAGGTTCTAACAGTAATGATAAGGAGTTACCAGATCAGTTTTGACGCTCTGTCTCTCTGGGGCTTGTGGTGTGTTTCTGCAGGGCCAGCGCAGGGCCTCCATAGGCATGAGGAGCTCCAGCAGCCCCAGAACTCGCACTCGTTCCCCATCCAGAGGAAGAGGAGGCCAAAGTGACACAGAGGAGAGGCACCGGCAGCCGCGAGGCAGACAGGGGTAAGGACCCCATATAGGGAAGATGCACTGTGTGCATAAAAAGAGGAAACGCGGTGTGATTCTTACTCTCCCCAGGTCCTTTAAGGTCATCCTCAAACAGGGAGTAGCTAATCTCCAGTTACCACCAGGCTGCACACAGAGAAATTACTATTTGTGTCCCAGCTGCAACACCGTGCACTATTTTTAACTGCAAGGCTGTCACAAATTTTAAGGTGTGGTATGGGTGGACATTGTTGTCCTACAAGCGAAAATAAATGGAGGCAATATTAACAGCTCAATGACAACGACTTGGCCATAAACAAGACGGGAGGCTACAGCTACAATTGCAGCTCCATAAGGCTGCACAGAGTAGAGGCAGACTGAAGCTTTCTGCATACCTGACATATGCACTGAATGCTAGACACTGTTAAGAAAATACAAGATTGCAGCATGAATTCTTACTGTTGGTACGACTGAGAAGTATGACTCATCCGTCAACTGTCTCTGATGTAACCTGACAAGCTCTATGTCGTCTCACTTTGTCTCACTTGTTTTTCCACTTTGTACAAGCCACTTTGTCTTATCTCACAGTTTTGTAAGATACTCTCTCTCTCTCTCTCTCTATGTAGTGCGACCTCAGCAGGCAGTGGGGGAGGTCAGATGAAGCGTATGTACAGTGCGGTGCCAGGGCGGGTGTATGTGGCCACTCGGGCCCATTCCGCTAGCGGAGACAGAGAGCTCACCCTCAACAAAGGAGACAAAGTTAAAGGTGAGACAGAGCCAAAATGAATAAAGGGTGAGCTGAAATGTTAGAGAATTAAAACGCCATTATGAAAGATTATCTGATAGCACATTTTCAAGAGGATTACCTAAATGAGAAGCTTGCAGTGCAGCTGCAGTTGCGGTTTGATCCAGCAAAAAAAAAAAAAATCTAAGCAACTGCATCTAAAAAATCAACAGCGAGATAGAGCCATGAGGGGAAGAGAGGATTGTAAACAAGAGAAATGAAGTGAGAGGTGTGCAGTCATCAAAAAATATATAAAATATAAAAAAAATATCAAAACATTACATGTCCCTAGCCATTCTCAGTGGATGGTACAATGTTATTATTAGTTTTTATTAGAAAAAGGAAACTAAAAGTAAACAAGGACAGTAAAATAAAAGATATATAGCAGTGCAAGTATATGACAGTGGATTTATTACCCAAATTATATTCTATCCATCTATCTATGTCTGTTTATCTGTCGATCTCTCTGTCTCAGTACTGAGTGTAGGAGAGGGGGGATACTGGGAGGGAACAGTGAAAGGTCGCACCGGCTGGTTTCCTTCAGACTGTGTGGAAGAGGTGGGGGCTCCCAGCAAAGACAATCGATCAGGTAGGAAAAAAACTGCGGGAGCTTCATCTCACTGTTGTATTTTGAAATAATGTGTCCATTGCAAATGTTCAGGCTGTTCTATAAAAATCCCTTTGGGCATTGTGGAAATATTGAAAGAAAAATTATGTAATATGTGTATAAATTGAAAGAAATTCTTAATTGATGGATTTGAGATTAAAAGTCCTGAAAAACGATGACAAGAGGAGGGGTAGAAAGACATATAGCGATCATATTTCAGGCTGGCATTATCCTCACTGTAACATACAGCATGTCACACTCGTGTTTACCAGCAGGCCCTGTTTTAGCAGTGAAACATGTACGTCACTTTTCTCATATTCTCACAGCTGCACTGTTAACGCGGCAAGCAAACCATATGTCACGAAAAGAGGATATTTGATTAATTTGAGCCTCATGCTGAAATCACACCACTTCCACAAAAAAGACGGAGAAGGTGTCATGACGGAAGCGGAAAGATTGAACCGAGCATATGTTTTGCCTGCTTGTGCCTTGCAGAGACGCGCAGCGAGAAAGCCAAGAGAAAGCTCTTCCGCAACGTCACCGTGGGAGCTTACGACGGCACCGATGGCCCAAGGTAGGTTTGGTGAAGTCAAGTCAAGTTTGAATTTGAATAATATGTCCCTGAAAAGTCACATCAGTTGAAAAACAGATTCACTAAAAATAATAATAAAACTAATTGGCTGCAGCCCCTGATATTGTCATGTGAGCGTGGGCAGCAGCTGAACTGTCTGCTCTCTGGTTTATTACTGTAAGGTGATGGAAATAGGTGACAGACAGTTGTTTTGTGGTTGAGTGGAGATTCTTGTGTATGTGTGGGTACACGCTCACCCGTTTCACCTCCTGTGCTTTCATGCCCTCGTGCTTCCGCTGATCCCGACCAGTGCTTGTTCTCTGCTGTTTGCTGGGTGAACACATTTAGTGCTGAGGGCATGGAGTGCAGCCATGTCATTTTCAGCTCTGCCCCCCCTTTTTGGCTGCACCAGCCAAATGAACTTGTCTCTTTGAGACCACCATCCACATTGCCTTTCCTCTCCCCCTCTCGTTGCTTGTTTACTCTGAGCACAATACTGCTTAAATGAAAGGTGGAGGTTGGGTTCCTCCCTCCACCTCTGTGACATCTGTCTGAAGCTGCAGTTCAGCCCTGGGCGGCTGCAGTTGTGTATTATGAGGCTATGCGTGTTTGTCTGAGCGTCAGTATGCCGGAGAATATGCCCTTCTCTTTGCATTTACATACATCATCCTGCTGATGAGTCACAAGGAGGCTGAAACACCACATGCTGGTTATATTCCTGGGCTAGTGAGAAGGACTTTACAGTTGCCGCCCCAGGGTTTCACAGCCTCTTACACACCATAGCTGACATTAGTCTTGTGCTGAGCAGCTCTCACTGCCATTCAAAAGCGGCATTCACTTTGATGCAGCTGCGCCTGTGTTCTAAATGGAAATAGCAGCCACTGGGGTTGCATTACCTGTGTTAAGTTGGTTAAGCGTAATTGCAGCACTGTGGTGAAGTGGTGCTCAATTAAGAGCAAGGTGATCCGGAGCATGTTTCCTCACTGCAGCGAGGCATTTGGGAGAATGTCAATTACTGTTTCAGAGAGAAATAGAGAGCGGGAGAGTGTTCGTTAGCCTATATCGTGATGACAGCTCTGCTTTAGTGGAAAGGAGGGAGCGAGATGAAAGTTGGCAAGTGTGTGTGTGTGTGTGTGTGAGAGAGAGAGAGAGAAAATCCAGGGCGAGAATCAGCTGTTAGTATGTCTGTGATACACCAGTCAGTGGCAAGCAAACGCAAGTGCTGCTTCTCTCTCTCTCTCTCTCTCTCTGTCGCTTTACATTTATCCCCATCCCCCGCATCCCCACCCCACAAATTCAGCTCTCCGTCTCCCCTCTTCTGCAACCAAGCCCTCTTCCTGTTATCCACCAGCACACACACCATACAGCCTGTCCCTGTTGTGATAATCGCTGGTATTCTCTCCTCTCTCCCCCTGTCTTTCTTTCCCATTGTCTTTCTCTTGTCTGAAGTATGTGGGGTGCAGAGCGGCACATCCTCTCTCTCTCTCCTTCTTGTTCCGCACCTCTCTCGCTCTCTCTCCTCCACTCTCGCGGTTCTCTCCGGCTGAGCTCTCGCTGGAAGACTGGGAGGAGGGAGGAGGAGGAGGTGGTGGTGGTGGTGGTGGAGAGAGGAGGAGGAGGAGGAGGAGGAGGAGGGGAAGGAGAGCGCGCGAGATAGAGGAGGGGGGGACATGGCAATGGGGGGATGCGGAGAGAGAGATTTCTCTCTCTCCCTCTCTTCTTCGTGGCCGTCACTGGGCCCCAGAAACAGGAGCGTGTGGTTCATTTACAGGTAGCGGCTGTTTCCTCATTCATTGGCTGGCTATGGATGTGAGGAGAGGACAATGGAGAGAGGGGAGAGGTAGATGATGCTATTGAGAGGCCGTGCCTTTTCAAAGACAGACTAATAAGCTATGTATTGTGTGTGTGTGTGTGTGTGTGTGTGTGTGTGTGTGTGTGTGTGTGCGCGTGCGTCTGTGTGTCTCTGAGTGTACATGTGCGCATTATGTGCTTGTGTCTTACATTCGTTTTCCTCTGCATGTGAATATCTGTTGGGTCGTAAGTGTGTCTATTGAATGGAGACTCTGCAGCATGTTTATTTCTGTGTCTTCCTTCTGTGTGTCTGTAAACGCGTATGTGTGTGTGTGTGTGTGTTCGTGCGTGAAAGGGAAGCACATATTGATGCATTTCAGTCAGACAGTGTGGGTGTATTTCATTCTCTTTGAGTCATGATTTCTTTAAGCAGATATTTTTCATTCATCAGGACTTCCCATCTATCCCTGTTCCTTAAAAAAAAAATTGTCACATCCCATATTTCTAATGTATCCCACTGTATCACTAAAATGTATTTTGACTGTACAGAAGGATGAATGTCAATAAGTGGCAAGTGTGCGGTTTGTCAGTACCTTTCGAGTTCCAGTTTGAGATACCAGTCATTTCTGTGCACGTCTATGTGTGTGTGCATGCATTTGCGTTTATGTGTGTGTGCATGGGACTGTATACACTGCATAAAATATATGTGGTCTTCACATATAAGTGTATTCGTCATAGTGCTTGATTGCTCTGGGATTATCTCTCCTGTACATACTGTATAACTGTATGTGTACTGTTCATCCACCTCTTCATCCACGGTGCACGTCACTAACATCTGTCACTTGTGTAGGTATTGTCCCCTCATAGCCGGTCTATCTCCATTTGCATTCAGCAGGTGAATGGTTAAAAAGCTGCCTTTTTTCTCAGTAATTGTGGATAGAAGAGAGGATGACTCAGGAGGGTACATAATAACTCCGGTCTCTAGTAGGCTTACAGCTCCTTTTCAGCCAGTTCAGAGGTAGTGTGTCCCACTCGCCAAGAGAAATTAACCAGGAACATAGGCGCTTTTTATGTCTATAATTGGATGGGCCACAGTGA
This sequence comes from Psettodes erumei, assembly GCA_016785225.1. Taxonomy (NCBI): domain Eukaryota; kingdom Metazoa; phylum Chordata; class Actinopteri; order Pleuronectiformes; family Psettodidae; genus Psettodes; species Psettodes erumei. Next base: position 429,345 of record JAFBJZ010000865.1, on the reverse strand, counting down.
TCAATATGGGGGACAGATGAGCTAAACAGTTTTATGTACGGAAAGTAAATCGGGGGAAGGGGGGAGGGTTACTGCAAGCCGGTAAAACAACTTAGAACCACCTGGAGGACCAACGCTGGCCATGTTTTCCACCTTGTAGAAGTGGATGGATGAAGAGCCCGATGGGTCCGTCCACCCACTCAATGTTACTTTGATCCTCAGAGAGGGAAAGCATGATGGAGGACAGGGTGAGAGAAAAAGGAATGAGGTGTGAGGAGCAGATGGCTGGAAGGCGGCTGTGCGTTGGCGAAACAGTAACATTGATGGAGAGCACACACAAGGGACGGACCTCAGTAGGGGAAACTAGCGATCGTCTGTTCGGTGCTAAAGTTACAGCGTGGTGTCGAAGTCTGGATCTTCAGGCCTGGAGGCAAACGCTTGTGACTCTGCTGTACCTCTGTGACGCTGCAACCAAACTTGCCCTGATGAACTGCGTACAGGAGAATTTGCTGTGCCTGCGCTGTAACAGACAACGCTGAAAATAATATTATACTGTTATTTTAATTTTAGTACCAGTAAACACATCAGTGTAGGCTTGGTTTTCGCAAGTGGCAGAGGCTTCAAGTCTGCTGCCTGAAACCTGAAAATAAGACAAAATATTGGCACTTTTAAATAATACATAGATTTTTTTTTTCTAAGTGGTTTCATGGCCAAGTTACCCTGATGAGTGCCTGGCTGCAGACCTTATTGCCAAGCGCCCAATCAAATGGTTGTGTTTAGTTTTAGGTTGTAGACATTGAGGGCTCAATTCAGCGCCACAGTTTTTGAGTCTGCTGACTCAAGCAAAGGAGGCACAATTTGTGCAAAGCTTCAGAGTAAGCGTCTGACATGGTTAAATTCCATCTGTATATGTGAGTTCTCGTGAAGGTCCTGATGTGAGGCCACACACAATTCACCCAAACTTCCCATTTAAAAGAGGGAGGGAGACAGAGGGAAAGAAACTGTATTCCCACTGGAAATTATGTCCTTGAGTATACCCAGTGTTTTACTGCATTGTTTTGGCAGTCAAGCCATCACTATAAATAAAGGCAACTCTTCTCCGGGCCACTCGTCCTGTTAACTCATAGTTCAGTCCTTCAAGGAAATCAAATACTTTGATTTGATTCCAGTTGGAGTGTCAATTTGAGTTTCGTGAAGGAGTGCAAGCTAACACAGAAGTGAGTCGCCTCGGAAAGAAATATCTGGAATTCCTCTCAAATAATCCAGCTCTGCTCCAGCCCCGGGCTCTCTAACAGAACCAGGGTGAATTGACATTGTTAGAAAGTCAACTCCAGAAGTGACTCATGAGATATGTCTGTGCGTGGAGTCCATTTAAACAGTCCGGTATCAGAGGAAAGGGTTGTAATGCAGATCACCCCCCCAAAAAAGTCACAGACATTGTAATGGAATAATGAAGGAGCTTGCTGGGCCAAACCGATACATTACTCCAACCGTTTCATCATATCATTGCATCACAAAGGTCTGTGATCGTTGTTTCTGTGGTCTTTGAGCGAGAGGAGCTGTTTGTGGAGGGAGATTAGAGGCCTGTCTGAGTCCTTCTCGTACATAATTTGAAGTGTCATGTATGAACAGCAATGGTGCATTGTAGTCGGCAAAGCGGCATCCTTGCAAAAGCTGCCAGAGGCAGTGAAAGCTAATGCGGTGGTTTAGGTGCATTTGGAAGTTTCCCTTATCAGTGAAGTGTATGTGCACATTTTTCTAATGTGCCCCCCTCACCCGCCACCACCACCCCAGTCCAGCACTCGTCAGCTCTAGTGGGATTAGTGCATACTATGGATTGTCATCTCATGTACACTTCCGCCCATTGTGACACTTACTGTATCCCTGCCATCGACCCTTTTGTTCACCAGTGGTTTTTTGTATGACTTCCTCAAGCCATCCTATCTCTTGCTGCAGTGTGATTTCATAATGTGATGCAGTATAGCTGTTTCCCACATTCAGAAAATGCTTTATTTGCATGACAACAACACTTTTCTGTTGCTATAGAAGTCATATGTCTCTCTTCCTTTCCAATTGTCTCTCTTTTTCTCCCCGTCTCTCTCCATCACCGTTTCCTCTTCTCTTCTCCTCCCTCTTTGCTCCCTGGAAGTGACTACATCATTAAGGAGAAGACAGTGCTCCTACAGAAGAAAGACAATGAGGGCTTTGGCTTTGTGCTTAGGGGAGCCAAAGGTGAGCCTCGTCTCCAAAATTCACCAGATAGTCCTCTGTCTTTGTAGATATGCTCTATTTCTACCCCTTTTCCTTATTCCTCCCTCTTTTTCAGACCTGTGTTCTTGTTATTTGTGTCCACTCATCCTCATCTTTTTTTTTATATGCTTCTCAGCTCAGACTCCCATAGAGGAGTTCACTCCAACGCCAGCGTTCCCCGCGCTGCAGTACCTGGAGTCTGTTGATGAGGGGGGTGTGGCGTGGAGGGCGGGCCTGAGGATGGGGGATTTCCTCATCGAGGTGAGGACAAGATGTATTTTGGACTAACGGGCACTCAAGCCCATGTACCTTCCACTTCTGGGTCAGTTTTATGGTTTTGCTGGTGTATATTTCTCAATTCCAAATTGTCAAATAACTTCAAATTAGGATAATTCAGTCATGCTCATGCACAAAAATGTGACATGTGCAGCCATGTCCCTTATAAGAGCACCTGGAGTCTGTTTTGGCAGAGAAAACATGGACCAGGCAGAATGACGTAAAGTGGGTATATTGAAAAAAAATCTAAGTTTCCTTTCAAAATAACTTCCAGGATTCACTTAACCGTAAATCACAGATCGATTGCAGCTTTCGGGAGGACAACAGAATCATACAATACAACAGCCTTGTAGTAAATGCCCATTTAATAGAGCATATCATGTCTAATTTGTCAGAGATCAGTTTCTGTGGTGATCTTTCAGACAGCAGTTTTTATATTGTTTTGAAATATATATTCCATATGTAGTGTACTTTAGTGAGAGTTGGTGAGGGACAGCTGTACTCATAATCACTGTACCAGCAGGTCAGATAGCAACTCTCTGGTATTTATATATATATATATATATTTTTGTGCGCGTTAAAAACCCCTGTATGTTGCCGTGAAAACTCAGCTTTAAAAGTGGCAATTGTCAAACCTCTATTAAAGCTGACACATACAACTAATTGGTATTCAGTATGACTCACTGATGTATGTAGCTGCCCAAGCCTAAACCGTGATTTACTTTAGTCGCTGCCTGAATGGCTGGTGCACTCGTCCAAAAAACACAAAATGATGTACTGTACATTTCAAGTTAAGTCTTAAAAAACAACAGAGTTTGCTAGAAATTGAAAAAAAAAACTACATCACAAAAGCAAACCAGTGGTCAACCTGTGACATGTAGGCCCAGTTCTGCAGTCCTCTTCTTTGTTCTGTGTCTGTCAGGTGAATGGCCAGAATGTAGTGAAGGTTGGCCACCGGCAGGTGGTCAACATGATCCGACAGGGCGGCAACAGCCTCATGGTGAAGGTCGTGATGGTCGCCCGAAACCCTGAACTGGAGGACACAGCTCGGAAGAGGGGTGAGAGGCAAACTTTCCTTCCTTCCCTCTTGTGTTTGTGATGATGACGATAAAGCTGACTGCATGCCTACGTCACCCTAAAAGCCTTTTGCAATGTGGTTGCCTTTGGTGACTGCATGTTTATACAAGAATACTAAACATTAAGTCTGCATTTGGCCGGCTTCCTTTGGCAGCCCCGCAGCAGACTAAGAGGCTGACTCCTCCTGCCATTGCCCTGCGCTCCAAGTCAATGACATCAGAGCTGGAAGACATGGGTAAGATGAAAGAGGGGACTAAGGACTGAAAGCAGGGAATAAAAAGGAGCGGAGGCCTGGAAAGAACAAAATACACATGTCCCCCACCATTTTTTTTTTTTTTTTGGTGGGGGGGTGGTGGGTGGTGGGTGGTTAAGGATTCACAATGAATACATTTCTTTTTGGTGGGTTAGTAGCTTCTCAGCATGATGATGGTTCAGCACTACGGCACTGTTAGGGAAACACAGCATTAAATATTAACTGAGTTGATGCAGAAAGCCGAGAAAATGATTCATTAGCAATAGTTAGATGCTGAAGCAGTCTTTTGATTCATTTGCACTTTCAATATTACCTATGAAGAAAAAAGGTGATAATTAAGCAAAGTTATGAGATTATAAAAGCAGTTGCATGTTGTAAAATGCCACTTTTCTGATGCCAGCAGTAACAAACTGCTCTTTGTTTTTTTTCCTCTGAACCAAATGTGCTGCATACAGTGGACAAAGGTGGGAGAAACGTGGATTTGTGTGATCTCATTATCATTTCTGTCCCCATCCCCATCCCTCTCACCACATCAGCGTTCACACCATCACATGTGTCCGAGTATGTATTTCATCCTTTCATCTGCTTCACACACACGACTACCTAGCGGCATAAGTAACAGCTAATTTCTGTTTCCCAAATTATGTATGCCACAGCTGCCTCTCCATGGAAAAAGAAAGCAGGTGAATATCAGCCTTTATCGTTACCCCTATCAGCCCCCGAGCTTTAATTAAAAGTCAGCCTGCTTGATGCTCATTTTTTTCTCCTCCTTTTTCAGAGTACGAGTCCTCTCAGGTTCCTGATAAGAAGAGGACAGTCTATCAGATGGCACTAAGTAAGAAATCACTCTCACTGCTCTTGTCATACTGTGAGCCGGTGTTTTTAACCCTTGAGGGGATTGGAGGGGATTCACTAAAATCATCCTTTCCAAGTTTCTTCCTTTATTTTATGCTCCCTCTCACCACCTCTCTATCCTTCTTTTCTTGCCTGCTGCTGCTCTGTCTTTGTTTTAGATAAACTGGATGAAATCTTGGCTGCCGCCCAACACACCATTACATCAGACAACCAGGGCCAGAGAGGTCATGGGGGCAAGAGGGACCGGAGCAAGAGCATTGTTCCCAATGTCTCCAATGAGGTACTGTTGGGAATTGGAAGGAACTGCTCCTAGTTAATGTCGTTACCATAACATCCTGCTAGCATCTTTGACTCACTTTCCATAGGACATAAAACATTTTAATAAATACTGAACACCTGTGGACCTCTCGTCCAGTCCTGCATTACCAGATTCACTTTTACAACATGGTTTCTCCACTTCTTTAGGATTTGTTTAGTCAATGAAGGGACTAATGCTAGCAACAACAACAAAAAAAGATTTCTATCTATAAATCAGCTCAGGCTTTAGCTTGTTCTTAGCCCTGCATGTCATACTGCCCTCACTGCATTTCAGAGAGAATGATTGACAAAGTACCACCCACATCAAAACATTAGTTTACTGTGAGTCAAGTTGTGTCCATTTATCCATGCTCTGTTGCCAAATACACTAAGGCTCTGACAGACTGGTTCTTCTGTACTGCATTTTACGGTATATCACATCAAGCTTAACAGCGACTAGCAGGTTTATATGATTCTGTTCTGTTCTGATCTGTGTAAATGTTTCCTCTCCTCTTTTTACTCCCTCCTTCCTTCCAAATTCTCTTTTGCTTCCTTGTCTTCATGTGCGTGTTTGACACCTGAAGCAACCCTATGAGCAGCAGTCCTCAGCGAGCATGGCGCAGCAAGGACCAGGCTTTGGCTACAACCAAGCACATTTTCAACCAGGCCAAGGTCCTCAGCATGCAGTCATGATGCGTCAAAAATCTATTGGTAACACTATTGTCCTGGAAAGATTTCTGCTAGCACTGTATATGCGTGTTTGCTTGTAACTGTTTGTGTCTGTGTGCTCAGGTGTAACAGAGGAGGAAAGGCAGTACTTAAACCCACCTGCTATGAAGCTGGCTCGTAGCCTGTCAGTTCCCGGACCAGAAGAAATCCCCCCACCCCCTAACACATCTGCACCAGAGCCGCCTTTATCTGCAGGCCCTCATCCTGTGAGAGGGCCTGCTATGCCCATACCCCCTGTAGCTCCAGCCCACTACCAGCTGCACTCCCAGCCAGGTCATCCTACTCAAGCAGGCTGGGAGAGGGGAGGCCCTGGTGGGATGAACCAGCAGGTCATGGTCCCCACCCTCAGGAGACAATCGGAAGGTGTGTGTGTCAGAGAGACGGATGCGCCAAGGAGAGGCGGTGGCAAGATGGGAGGGTTAAGGAGGGGCTATAGCAGCGCTACACCACCAACAAGTGCTAAGCCTAAAGCCCAACAAGCACCACAACATCACCCGCACGCGGCCAACCGAGAGCAGGGTGGAGGGGCTGGCAGGGGAGCAGCCAGGAGGGGCGGTCGAGGAGCTCTGATGAAGCAGGCGAAAGTGGAAGATGGGACGCGACAGCACAGAGGAAAAGGAGGGGCAGTCAAAGAGAAGAGCTCCATCCCTATCCCCACCATCATTGTCAAAGCACCCTCCACCAGCAGCAGTGGCCGAAGCAGCCAAGGTAGCAGCATGGAAGCTGAGACCTCCCAGGATGTAGAAGACCAAGCCTCAGCAGATGCAACCACAGACAGCCCCAACGCCAGTCTACCTTCACCACTTACCTCCACGCCACCTCAGCCCCCCACTTCTTCTTCCTTGCCTCCATCGAGTGTTGCCCCTTCTATATCCTCGCAGCAAAATCTGGAAAACTTGGATTACACTTCAACATTCAGTACGGCCTTTGGTGGAGGAGGAGCGCGCAGGGAAAGAGAACGTTTCCGAGATATGAGAAGAAAGAGCGCATCTTTCTTCCTCTCATCTGAAGAGGATATTCAAGGGGAGGCAGGAGGAGGAGCAGGAGATGGAGGAGGGGCACTAGGGGCAAGAATTCAGCCTTTGCAGGGCACACAAATGGAAGTACCCACACCTCGACTCCGGCCATCAAAGTCTATAGATGAGGGCATGTTTTCTGGAGACAGCTACGTTAACTATTCCAGCAGCATGCCCCCAGCTTTTGGCCTGCCTGAGTATTCTTCCCCTGCCATCAGTCAGGATGGGCAGCCCAAGTCAGCTCCCTCAATGTACGGCACCCAGCCGGCTACGACCTTCATCCATCCGCTTACAGGGAAAGTTCTCGATCCTTCATCCCCACTTGGCCTGGCCCTGGCAGCAAGAGAGAGGGCCTTAAAGGATGACCGCAGGACACGCCGAGAGGAGAGACACTTTGGCCGGCAGCTGTCCACAGTGGGAGCTTTCCCCACCCCTGTTCAGACCCCAACTCCTTCCCTATTTGCAACCCCTACGCAATCAGCCTACACTTCCCCGGTGTCTCTTCACCTAAGCTCCCCCACAACCACCACCTCGCCTGCATCTCTGAGCCGGCCACAGTCACCAAGGATATTACGTTTGGGAGGAGGAAGTGGGGAGAGGGTGGAGAGAGAAAGGGAGGGAGGACCCAGAGAGGGTCTTAGAGTTCGCTTCTCAGAGGACAGAACCAGTCAATATTCAACACAGTATTACCCACAGAGCCACAGGGAGAGAGAAAAGGAGATGTATGACACCAGACCTGCTCCACCCATACAGCCTCCTCCACCTCCGTCTCAGCCTGCCCCCCGCAGACCTTCTTTTCTGCAAATGGAAAGCACTCCCAATACCAGCTACATCCCTCAGTACACTGTCCCCACAGCCCCTGCACAAACACTTGAAGCTATGGGAGATGCCAGAGCAGGGGCAGGTGGAGGTTTAGGACTGATGGTTCTCCCTCCACCAGCTCCCTCAATAGATGCAGATGATGAGTTTGTTTTTGTAGATCCCTTGCCCCCGCCTCTGCAGTTTGCTAATGGTAAGAATGAGCAAGTCCAGGAGTTTTCTCAGCGGCATCATCACCCAAGTCAGCACCCTGCTGCTGTTGCTCCACCTCCCCCGCCACCTCTTCCATCTTCCAAGCCTTCAAATGCTCCCCAACCTTCTCCCCAGGGTGGTGACTCTGCCGCCTCCAGCCTTACCTCCTATGACAGCGAGGTGGCCAACCTTACACAGTCAGCTCTCTCGCCATCCTATCCATCCCCACAGATATTTCCCCCTTTCTCCACCACCACCACCACCACCACCACCACCTCTGCCGCTGCTCTGCCCCCTACATCACTACACAGACCACAGCCAATGTCCCATTCTCATCCCTATTACAGTAGCTCCAATGACCCTTCAGTAGGACACACCCCAGCCCAGGACAGAGGCACAGCTGCCCTCACCACCACCATGACTTATGCTACCACTACCATGACAGCCACTGCTGCCGCCACACACACCACAACTTCTCCAGCATCCTCTGACTACAGCATGACCATTGCTGGGCCCAAGTCCGGCCTCAGCACAGGGGGCAAAGCTGGTGACCACACTCATCACACTACTATTATACCCAAGAGTGGAGATTGGCAAGATGCTGTGGTGGATTCTGGGATTGAGGAGCTGGACAGTCACAGCAGCAGTGACCACCATTTAGAAATGCTGGGACTGAGTGGGCTGAGAGGCGAGAGGGGAGGGGTCGGAGGTGTTGGGGGAGACGGGCGAGGAGGAGAGGGAGAGAAAAGCTGTGAACATGAGGATCCTTGTACAACCTACTCAGGTGGGCAAACATTTGAGGTGCACAGCGCCAAACTGGCAAACCCTGTGTTTCCAAAGATGACTCATTACAAGGAGGGGGGAGGGAGGGGCCAGCCTGTAGCGCTACGTAGGCAGAACAGCACCAACCCTGCTCCCTTGCAGTTGCAGAGACAAAGCGTCCCAGAAGATCCCAGGTTAGATGGAGCCCTCGTAGAGGAAAGGAAGCGTAAGCAGAGTCGATCCAAAATGGAGGACGGCTTTAGCTCCGCCCTGGCCGCCTGCTTAGAGAGACCTATGGAAACTCGGCAGGTAGGCTGGGGTGAGGTCGAGGAGTTTGAGCAAGGCGGAGGACTACAGAGAGGTGGTATGGTTTTAGAAGGTCGTAGGCTGCACTCACCTCTTTCAGGTGTGAAGGCCAGTATCATCAATGAACTTAGCTCCAAGCTGCAACAGATGAGTAGCATGAAGAGCATGGATGACTGGAGCCACACCCCTAAGTCACCCACCATGCATAGGTTGGTTTGTTTGTTGTCCATGGTATTAAAACAACAGTTTGCATATCCAGTTATCTTAACTGAAGTTTTGTTGTGAAAGTTTTAAAATTCACAGGTTCATTCTTTTGTCTTTCAGGTATTCAGCAGATTTCACTGATGCATTTCACAGTCCCCCCACTGGCCGCTCCACCTCGCCATTACCCACCTCCTCCCCACAGCACCGTCAGATCCTGACACCTAACCTGTCAGCCACCCCTTCTGTCTCCCCTTCCCCTCAAGTACCAGTTCAACGCAACTGGACCCGATCCCCTTCCCCACAGATGCCCTCCTCTCCAGTCCATTCCCACCCTCCCCATTCCCCGACCTACTGCCCATACCCAACTTCGCCGAAGCATCGGTCCAAGTTCCGCCGGCAGACTTTTGATTTCCAGTGCAGTCCCAGTAAGGAGATGCGGTCTTCAGTCACTCGGCGCCGCGCTCCAAGCCCTCTTATCTATAACACAGAACAACCAAACCCCACCCGCCAAGGCCCTCCTCGCTCCCCATACTTCCCAGCACACCAGTCTACAACAACCCTTTTGAATTTCCTGGGCCCCTCACTCCACCTTCTCCTGGTCTCCCTCTAGGAGACACCTACAAGGCTTCAACACCTCCACTGTTCTCCCCATCTGGTGTGCCAAGTCCAAATCCTCTACTTGTCTCACGCTCTCTCTCCCCCACCCATTTTCTCTCTGGAGCCTCCTCCCCCATGCATTTGCCCCCAAGCCCATCTTGTCTCAACTATCCCCATCTCACCCCTCCTCCACCAGCCAAACCCTTTGCTATCAAGCCCCTGCCCTATTGGACCAAGTATGACGTGGCAGACTGGCTGGCTTATCTAAACCTGGGTGAACACAGGGAGCGTTTTATAGACAATGAGATAGATGGATCGCATCTGCCTTCCCTCACCAAGGATGACTTCTTGGACCTGGGAGTGACACGGGTGGGACATCGAATGAACATCGAGAGGGCACTGAAAAAACTCACTGACAGGTGAGGGAAGACTAATAGACACTGGAACATGTAGAGGCAACGGGGTCAAAAGGTCAAAAGGGAAAATGAAGGAAAGTCGAATTGTCTCATTCCTTCCATACAAGTTAGCTGGACCATCCCCTTTCTTATTAGATGCATATAATTTGATAAGTTATTACATCCTCTCTCCATCCTCTCTTCTGTCTCTTTATTAATCTGTTTAGTTTGCTCCGTCTTTATTTAATTTCCACCCATTCTTATTGTTTGATTTGCCCTTCCTCTCTCCCCAGGCGGCTCTCCTCGCCTTTGCATGTAACTACTTCTCCCCGAGACACAGACTGAGAAAGTGAAGGGGTGAGTCAGTGATGAGAGAGACAAATTGACAAAGATGAACAATAACAGAAGATGTGCAAGAGAAGAACAGTGGACACCAACAGGTTACGATGAATTAAGACTAAGGGCTGGATATGTGGGGGGAAGCGTTCTCTTACAAATTTGCTTCAAATGTAGAGAATATTGTTTTACAATTTGTGGAAAGACACCTTGTCAAGAAAGAGTATGATGGCATTAAGAATATATGAAAAGGACACTCTTCAACTGAAAGTATACTTTTGATGGACAGGCATTTAATTAACGCACTGTTTTGTGCTGTAAAAGACAAACATGTATACATACCATCTGCTGCTCAGCAACAGAGAAAACTTCAGTCTGCGTTTAAAGAAAAGTTGACATGTTGCTGCTCAAAGGGTAAACCTCTGACTGTAGCTGAGCCAGAGATTCTACTGAAAACAGAAACTGGAGCCACAGCCTAACATCAGTTTTGTAGCTTTAAGCAGGTCAGAGTATCAGATTATTGTGAATACTGAAGCAAAAGTCAGAATATGAGAGAAAGGGTTTTGTTTGTAAATGATGATAGAGGACAATGATAGACAACTATAGTATTCTTTTTATATATTTGCCATATTACCCCAAAAGGATGCCCCAGTAAGCTTTGTATGTATGTACTTTGCGAGCACTAAATATATCTTACATGTTAAATGGGATTCACTATTAGTAGAACCATTTGTTTTGTACTAAGTGCTGATTGCAATCATTCATTTCAAACTGGTCAGCGTATTTGAAACTGTTGAACTGAAGTTGTGAATAATGAGGACATGCAGATATTGAGAAAATATTGTGGGGAAATTACTTTTTTTATTATTTTGCTGATTATTCTCCAGAAAGGGGAGGAAAAATCGGAGAGGGACTGAAAGGGGTTTGCATTTCATTTGCAACTCACCCTGAGACTATATTGGTGTTTGTGGTCATAGCACAGGTCAAGGGATGGATCCATCCTCTTTGATGCCATAATGTTGACCGCTCTCTCTCATACAGCAGGTGCAGTGATCAAAAAGGGCTTTTTACTGCTACTCTGTCTGCCTGACTTCCTCGACCTTCAGCCTTTGTGAGTCTGTGTGTCTGATTTTGTGCGTGTGCATTCGTCAGCCTGCGTTGGTGGCTAAATGCTTTCCCTGACCAACACCTATCTCTTTCTAATGCCTTTTTCCAAAAACATGTTTATGATGGTCAGAAAACATTGCTCTGTTTATTTCTCACCAGTTGACAATCCCAGTGTTTCCCTGTTCCACACATAAACCTCAAAAAGAAATATTCTGGCCCAAAATCTGGAAAGTTTTTTTCCAGAGTGAAAATTTAAAGTAAATTCTGTATATGTTGCGCAGAGGTTGACATTGACACCCTGGGTTTTTTTCTTTTTTTTTTTAACATGCCAGTTTAGCCATTCCCTGCAGTGAATTCCAACTGTTAGGCAAAAATACATCATTTATAGATCTATATGTAATGATGATGACGATGACAATGATAACATAAAAATATAGTATAATAAAGATAATAATATTAAGTATGTAAACATTTTTAAGAATCTCCGTCTTCCAAATAGTGTGGACAAATTCTTTGATGCTTTGTTTGGTTTGTTTCATTTGGGGGTTTCCTGTAAATGCTTTCTATACTGCTCGCCCTGTGGTGACTCCAGTGAAGCTGACACGTGTTAGTTAATGTATATTCTCTCTGTGTGAGTTTAAAGTTATGACTCTGTTCTCAAATGCTGAGATGCTCTATGCTACTTCATTATGGACGCTGTTCACGAGAAGTAAAAGGACTGAGCAGTAGTGTAGAAAGCATTGCGTACTATGATTTAAAAGAATATTTTAGGTCTAGTGAAATGCATAATGAATATGACTTCATACAGTATGAGAATAAGTATGCAGAGATAAAAGGTATATATATAAATATATATAGTATACATATATAAATATATATATATATATATATGTGTACAGTGGGGTCCAAAAGTCTGAGACAACTTTCCTATTCAAGCAAATTGGAAAATCATCTCAGATTTTTGGACCCCACTGTATATAAAGTTTTGTTTTAAATAAAAAAACAGTATATACTGACAAAAAATATGATAGAGGTACCGCTAAGGTGTTGAAATAAATGCTAAAATAAACTATGGCCCTGCTGTGATTCTCACTTCTCCTTGGATTCCCTCTTCTGACAGATTCACACGATGATCTCATTTAAAGTACTGTGTTTGAATTGAGTCATTTGGCAGCAGCTCCCATTAGCCCTGCGGTGCTTCGACACAACATTGTTTTGAATGTTGTGTTTTAAATGTGCGTAAGCTGGGTCCAGGCTCATTTTTCCCATAATGCTAGCTGAGCTAAAGGCACAAAAGAGCGAATCTCGTGGGGAGGGAGATGATGAGATGGCTTAATTCGAAGCAAGCGGCGGCTGCATTCATGCAGCAAACCCAGAGATGCCTGTAAGGCATGAAGAACAATAAAAGACAACTTGGAAGAAGATGAATGTGAGATTGTTTGCTAGCATGGTGGCCAATTTAAGATTCATTCTTGAAACTGTAAATACTGTTGTTATTTTCTTTAAGTGTGTGCCAGTTGTCCAGGTTACCCCTTCTTTCTATTTCACTAGTTTTGGGATCTGCTCATAGTTACAGAACAGGGCTTGTTTTTCTCCTCTCAAGCCTTCCACACATGAAGCTTTAATTAGCTTTCTTTTATTTTACCATTACTTCATGTGATCTGACTCATTTCATGTCTTTAGTCACCCCATGTTGTCATTAGTTTTTATGAAGAGCTATAGATGCAAGAAAAATTAAATGAGAGACCATTGGGTGTCTTAGTCAGCTATTGGGCTCCCACGTGCTTCCAGAACATCTTCAGTGCTCCTTGGTATAGATGCTACAAATCTCTGGACTCTTTTTTTTAAAAAAAGTATTATTCCATACAGCATTTGCTGAGAAATCAAAACCAGATGCAGACAGCAGTAAACATACTCTAATTCTGAATGACATTGGTATTTCTCATTTTGCTCCTGGCTACTATCCAGAAGAGCAGAGCAAGTAAACACTGTGCGGGTGAACACACTGCATATTGTACTCCCTTGTGCGCACTCTTTTTCTGGGCCTGACCAGAGAGAGAATAGCAGGGTCACGAAGGAGCACAAGGGCTAATGTGGCAGTTCATGGGACACCCCCCGCTGCCACCCCCCACCCCTGCTGTCACACACACTCACTAATAAGCTCACATGACTTTTTGCCACACTGACACGTTTCTGTGACCGGCAAACGGTCAAAATGAAGGTTCAGCGTCTCATTAGCACCATATTGAGAGAGACGGAGGGAGGGGAGGGACGGGCAGGGAGGGAGAAAAGGAGGGGGGATTCTTCCAGCTGTTTTTGTAATAGTAGAGTAGAGTGAAAGTGAGAGGGTGATAGTCAAAGAGGGGCATGAGAACCTAAACAGCCTGACAGGAGGAAGCCAGTGAGTTAAAGGAGCAAAGGATGGGGTTAAAGTAAAGGAGCAGGAGAGAAAGAGGAACAGTTCACCCTGGAATGAATGTGAACTAGAATATCACAGCTGACGGGGGAGTGAGACAAGAAAGGTAAGTTTCTTCCTTCCTCTGTTTGCCCCCGAAGCCAATTAGCAGTGGCGTGATTACCATGCAAATGCTCTGATTTGTTTAAAAAAACTTTTTTTTCTCCTTTCTGCTTGCTCGCATTGTCACAGTGTCTCACGCCCACTTTCAGATCAACAACGTGTGTGTGTGTAACTTTAACTGCCAAGGGAAAATTGGGTCAGTGAGAGAGGAGGGAGAGAAGCATGTGTTAGAGGAGGAGAGGCACACTGGGAGAGGGGGAGAGACGGACAGAGAAATGAAGAAAAATCCTCAGTAGCCCTTGAACTACAGTAACAAGTGGTCACTTGAGTAATCACTGGTGATTCAGAGAGAAATGTAAGTGCTGGTCGCTCGCAGGCATGACTGCTCTGCTGCCACTTCTTCTGCTGCTTTTTGGCTTTGGGAAGGATATTTTTTTTAGCATTAAAATACTTCTGTACGAATGCATCTTTGTGTGGAAAAATGAGAGGGTGAGCTATTGAGTCCTGTCTCAAACGTCTTCCTTTTCCTCTGCATGGACAACAGAATCAGGGTAAAGTTAAAAAAGGAACTCTAAGTGAGGCCTTCAGGGACTTTCTACCATGTTTCCACATGCAGGAGCTCATTGCAAGTGAGAAAAATGATGAAAAGACATGCCCATGTAAGTATGGAGAGCAGCTAGCTGAGAGAAACAAGGTCCTACAAGAGCCTGACTCTTCGTCAGGCTCAGTCTTGTGATGAGGTGTGGTTAGTCACTTTCATATTACTCAGCCAGCAATGTGCCAGCCCAGACAGAAATAGTCCCTAATGTGACTGCGTCCTTTACGTGTTTGTACATGCATCTCCCTTTGTTCAGTCTGCATTCTCCCTCAAATGTATCTGTCACATTTGCTTCACATCCTCTGCTATCTGGACAGGTTATTCCTTTTAAATCCTACATTTCAGCTTGTTTGCCCAGATCTGTAAATCTGCCCCCAATGTGCTCTTGCACTCACGAGCTCTGAGTCGAAATCATGCCGTGGGAGACAGTGGGTTCTGATCGGCCTTGTATTAGCCACAGCAAAGGGAAAGATGACCTTTCTATGCTGTTTATTTTGGGAAGGCAACAGGAAGAATGCCGGAGCAGCTGTTCTATTCCTGCTGGCAGATCCCACCCCTGTGAATTCCAGTCTGCCACTGTAAAGACACTCCCCTTACTCATACAGGAGGTTTGGATGTATCTGAGCACTGTACAGTGTAAATAACGCCTCATTAGGATTGTCCATGTTGTTATGGCAATAACTTCAACAACAGACAAACACGCACACACTGCAAGACTTCATCCGCCAATCATTTCCTATCAGACACGCCTGCCATAGGAACAGCTCTGCTTTGGAGGAAATCCTGCCTGCTGTGACTGCACATTACACCGTGCAGACGTTCAACCTGTTGCATGATAATCAGTGTCACCTGCCTGGCAAGAAAAACTCTCTTTCCTTGCTTGTTATTCATCTTAACCAGTCCGGCAACTCTCTCGTAACATACTCGCAGCTATCTTTTGCTTTCCGAGACAGATACGTTCCCAATAATGGCGAGCCTACCCAAAGAGCCGCCCGAGGATGCCAAGAAACTGAGCTTCTGGATGGTGAGGATTTTATTCATGATCAAACCTAAGAAAACTACCATAGGGATAGCTTATTACTACTTAGTACTTATGTTTTCTGAATGCCGCTGTTATCATTACATTTCATCCCCGTTTTCTCCTCCCAGCCGGGGAATTATGTACGTACAGTGCACCGAACTGAGCAGTCCTTCCAGGCCTGCAACGACCTCGTAGCCTGCTTCACAGAGAGAGCAAAGGTAGAAAAACAGTACGCCCAGCAGCTCAGCCAGTGGAGCAGCAAGTGGAAGTCCATAGTGGATTCTCGTAAGTATGAGAGGCTGCATGATGACTGGCTGCCAACGTGGTGGCCCGAAATCTGAGAACATGCATTCCCAGGCCTTTTTGATCATCTGAGCTCTCATCAAGTTCAAATTACCTCCTGTTAAATGAACGCATCTGTGCTTGTTTGAAAAGTTCCATTTGACAAATGGAGGTCATTATTTCTGTATTGTTTCCATGACTCCCCTCTGTGCTCTGTGTTATTCCATTCCTCCTTCCTGTCTTTTTTCCACTTCCCCAGGGCCGCTTTATGGCTCCCTCATGAAGGCGTGGCAATGTTTCTTCACCTCCACTGAGCGTTTGTCCGCCATCCACTCCTCGATCTCCCAGTCACTCATCACTGAGGAAGGGCAACGGGTGAAGACATGGCAAAAGGAGACCTTTCCGAAGAAAATCTTTTGCGGGTTCAAGGAGAGCTACGATAACAACACGAGTTTTTCAAGAGCCCAGAAACCCTGGTCCAAAAAGCTGATCAAGGTCCTGAACACATGTATCATTTATTTTGATCTGTGTGTGTGTGTGTGTGTGTGTGTGTGTGTGTGTGTGTGTGTGTGTAATGGTGGGTGGCTATATCTTTTTTCTGCAACTTTCAACTACATGTAATTACTATCAGAAATTGGAACATTTTTGGAAAATAATACTGATTTGGTTTCTCTCCAAGAGTTAAGGAAACTGATACCACTCTCATGTCAGCACAGTAAATATGGAGCTACAGACAGCAGCTGGTTAAGCTGGTTAGCTTAGCTTGGCAGAAAGACTGATGACAGGGAAACAGCTTGTCTCTCTCTGTGCAAACATAACAAAATTAGACTCCCAACTCCCTTCTAAGGTCACTAACATGTTAATCTGTGTAAGAATCTAAGCATAAAAAATTAAACAAAAATCATGTTCCTGGGATCAAGAAAAAGGTCCCAGACATAAGGCGGTTGGCTATAGCTAAATTTTTATGATACAAGCATGAAAGTGGTAACAGTCTTCCCATCTAACTTGCAAATAAGCATTATGTCAATCCCTGATGTAAGGCATATATTTTACTCTATGCAAGGTTTATGTAACTTTAATGAAAATGCTTGCTGGCTACAGCTTTATATTGACTGTACACTCATGAGATAGGTATCGATCATCTCATCTAACTCTCAACAAGAAAGCCAGACATCGCGTTTCCCAAAACATTGGATTTTTCCCTCCAGTAAATAATATGTAGATGTCAATGTATATTCGACAGCTGGAGAAGGCCCGAGTCGCGTACCATAAGTCATGCCAGAAGGAGCTAGCAGCACTCGACAAAGAGAAACAAGCAAATGACAATTCTGAGATGAGTCCAGAGAAAAAGCAGAAGATCACGGAGGCCAGAGAGAAAGCCGCGGAGGAGAAAGAACAGGTGAGGAGAGATGTTAACACCATGTCTCTCAGTCATACATGATGGATAAAAGATGCATTCACAGTACACTTTAATTCACAGGTCTTGATTCACAAAATGCCAGAGGTAAATGTGTTGCATTCCAAGTGGCAAAGTTTTGCAGGCAACCTGCATGTGGCGATATTTATTCATTTCAGAAGCTGTCAACTCTAAACATGAGCAACAACCTTAAATTTCTGTTCCAGGCATTTTCCTTGTATGGGCATGTGTTATTGTTACTATGCTCAGTGTTTCTGGAGCCCAGCATGGGAACAGTGGAGAGCACCTGATGATTTATACCTTTTAGATCTCCACTCCATTAAAGAAACATGGCAGATGTTGTTTTTTTTAATTTCCTGAGGCAGCATATTGCATCCTCTCATCATAAAACTGTTCTTCTGAGCTGCCTGCAGACTAAAGAACGCTATGAGAAAGTGCTGGAGGATGTGACGTCCTACACGCCTCGCTACATGGAAGAGATGGAGGCCATTTTTGAACAGTCGCAGGAGGAGGAAAGGAAGAGGATCAGCTTTCTGAAGCAGGCTTTCCTCTCCATCCACAGGCATTTGGACATCACCAACAATGAGAGGTGAGCAGCCAGTCAGTGCTTGCAGGTGTTTGTGTGTGGATAAATGGGTTCCTACAAGGCTTATTTGACTTGTTGCTTCATGAAAAACACAGCTCTGTGTCCTTGTATCAGTGTGAAGGCAGTGTACAGTGAGCTCCATCAAACTCTGATGTCCATCGAAGACCAGGATGATCTCAAATGGTGGAAGAACAACCACGGTCCCGGCATGCCCACTGACTGGCCAAAGATTGAGGTATGTTACACAATCTCACTGAAGAACACAGAGGACAAAATTACATGCACTCTCACGACAAAAATACATGCCATCATACATTCTCTCCCTAAAACCTATAAACACAAGTTAACAATTAACAGATCAAGGGTTTATCTTTTTCAGGAATGGGTCCCACCAGTGAAAAAGCTAAAAAGAAAGAAGAGAGACCAGAAAAGAAAAGAAAGCCGACCGTAAGTATCCAGTGTAATGCTTCTCACGTATGGCAATGGAAAAAAACAAAACAACAACAGACATGACTGCAAATTTATGCTTTTTAACTATTTAAATGTCTGTGTCTTCTCCCGTCAGCGTGATGATTGGAGGTGTGAAGGTGCGAGCGCTATACGACTATGTGGGAGAGGAGGGTGATGAGCTGTCCTTTAAAGCAGGTGACACATGGAGTCTGGTATTCACAACAAATGCAATACACTGTATTACTCTCTGGTAACCATATTGAAAGTATGTGCTCTGAGGAATGTTCACATAAATGTACAGGATGGGAGATGACACAAACTGTCTCAGTGAAGCTTTAAAGCATGAATCCAGTTCTTTCATAAGCAAATTTGTAATTTGCAATTTCTGTTCATAATTACATAAAACATAACTACAGCCATCTCAATGTAGAGGGAAAAAAATCATCAGCCTTAAACATACAGCAATAACAACTTTTGCATCCTGCACAGACAAAAAGTGTCAGAAAACCCGCATTTGGACACATTTGGACATTTGGATGAAGCTGAGTAGAGCTAAGAAAAGAGTAACCACCACAGAGGCAAATACATCCTCTGATGGCAAAAATATTATGCTATGTATGCTATAGGATCCTACTGTAGATTCTTATTGAACTTCCAAAGTGTCAATGAATGAGCAGTGACCAAAGGGCAAGCTCCCTGAAGTTTGGTTGTTAGTGCTTTAAGATTATTGAAACGTGATCATTTTAACATGAGCACGATGAGTCATAAGCAAGACAATGCATTTCAACCCACAGTTTTTATTACAACGTTTTGTTCTTTTTGACCTCAGGCGAAGTGTTCTTGAAGGTTGAAGAGGAGGATGACCAGGGTTGGTGTCGAGGAGTGCTGAGCGGGGGGAAGGAGGGATTCTACCCGGCCAATTACGTTGAAGCTGTCGAGTGACATCACACTGTCCGAAACCTTTATGTCCTAAACATATTTCTCACAAAGAGTTTTTAAATCTTTTAAAAATAACAGTTATTATCATTTAGTGTCTAATGTGTTTATGATTCTGAGTTCATGCCGGATATAATCTGTGCCCAGCTATTTCTGAAATGTAAAGTTATAAGGCCTTAATAGTCTAACCTATATGGTTTGTGCACTTCTGCAATATGAATTAACTTATCAAAGACTAGAATGTACTGTTTGTGCAAGAGTTGTATGCGTATATGCGTGAGTGTGTATGTGTGTTTGCATGCATGTGTGCATGTTCAGACAAAAACAAAAGAGAACAAGAGAGGATATTTATTTACTGTCATCATGTCTGAGAATTCAGGTCACTTTAAATGAAGATAGCTGATACTGATACAAGAGGTTTACCCAGGCACAGGTTTACAATGGTGTGTGTACACAAGGTTAATGTTTACTTCATACATATGATATAGAAACACACAGAAGTTACTTTGACTGAGGGGAATGGATTTTCACATTAAAAGTGTATTTGTTTTGCCTTTAATCTATTTTGTGGACGCTCTTTTTTGCCATGTTAGCAGACTGGTACTATGGATGGCAATGCTGGTTGGTCATTGCACCACTTTGGTTCAATAATGAGATATCTAAACAACAATGAGAATGCTATCATACCTCGGTACACAACTGTATCGACCCGAGACAACGACTTTGACTTTGGTGATCCCTGAACTTTTCCTCTGGTGCCACCATGAGGTTAACGTTTCTGGTTCTGACTGTAATATATCCACAACTGTTGGGTGGTTTTGTAAAGAAATCTGTTACATTTATGCTCACAACAGAAAGATATGGTGCTCCCTTTGCTTTTCACCTAATGGCAACATCAAATCAAAATGATCATTTGTTCAACACTTTGGGTAATGACCAAATATCTGCAAAACTGATGACATCCCCACCAGCTTCATCTTAAAATATATGTGTGGATAAGATCCCTCATTTTCAAATTATTTTCTAGATATATAAGATATATACAGCACATGTCTTAAATATCTAAGATAAATATACATAGACATTTAAGATATAAATATATATACTCTATGGTTTTTACTTTGAAAGAATATTTTCAACATTAATCATCTATCAATCTAGACCTTTGGCACATACTGCCCCGCATTACAGCTATGTGCACATACCACACTACAGTATTGTTACTGAAACCTGTTGGACAACAACTGTGACACAACGTCACACAGTAGTTAAACATTTCTGAGACCTGGGAGGGTTTCATGTTTATAGTACTGTACAACCAGCATTCAAGGAACACTCCATGTGTAAGTATGCCTTCTATATGCTTATTTTTGTTTCTTTTAATAAACTTGCTTGTCAACATATTAAAAACTGAATGTCCACATGTTGAAAAAATGTACTTTGATTGGATTAGATTTCGATTAAACATATCTGTTGAAGATGTTACTGTATACACTTATGGGTTAAATCATATCATTTCTGTCTTTGGCAGGCAGAATCACAATGGAATTTGCTTGTGCGTTTGTTTATGTGCCGCCATCAGTGAGTCAGCGGGACGCCCAGCGACCCAATATCTTCAAACGCTCAGGTGGGATTTCTTCCTCCTGACGGCAAAGGGGGAAAAAATCCACATTTCAAACACTAACACTTGTTTAAACTGACGTGTGTCAAATTTCTGGCTCCATGTTTTAGTTTCCTCACTCACACAGATCACTCGCCAGACACATGGTTTCTTTTCACTGTCGTTTGACAATTGAAAGTATTTCAGCTATCTAACACATAAACAGGAAACATCAGATTCTAGTCATGGTTGAACCTTTTCAGTGATCCACTGAAAGACTTTCTTTGTTGATTCGCCACCGTGAAGAAAGCCATTATAGCAGACGCAAAACTTTCATGCTTTTACATGTCACTGTCGCCTGTCATCTGCTGTCAGCTCCATTCTCTGGTGTCGAAAGGCAATCTGGGAAACGTAGGAAGTCATTAACTGGAGTAGGATATGATAGAACGACTAACATCAGATTGATGTTACATGACAGTGTAAAAATATCCGTAGGTGGATTTTTCCTTGCGTCAGAGCTTTTCTGGGTGACTGGTTGGTTAAGTACCATTATACAATCCGTGACACACACAAACTCTCCTATCCGTCTCAGAGGAGATTTTCTTTTCAGATACTTTGCTCTGCTCAGTAAATGCCATCTGCCACCTGAATCAGTTTATTCACGGCACAAAGGTCATCACTGCACCAGTTGTTTTGTCTGGGACTGCATTTCTCTTGCAAGAAACGGTTCACAATTAACTGCGGATGTATGTGTTTTCTTTTTTTGTTGTTTTCATGCCTTTCAGCTCTCCTCCCTCCTGTTAACCGAATACGTCCTCGCATCCCGCCACCTCCTCCTCCAACAAACTCTGCGGAAGCCAAGTCATCGAGAATCCACACATCTACCCCAAAAAACATTGAACAATTGGAAAAAAGTAAATTGAAAAAGGTCGTGAAGCCCGAACCCTTCTATGAAAATGCAGAATTTCACAAGAAGTTGGAATTGCCTTCTTCCATTAATACAACAGCTAAACAGAGAACAACATCTCCCCGGAGGACAGGTACTATGAATGTGGCAAAATAAATGTGTAAATGACTGTGCTTTAGAATTATCTGAAATGCTGTGGATGTGATGGATATCTTAAAGGACTCATTTGCAGCATTCAGGGTCGTCCTCTCAGTCACACTCCAGTTTCAACTACCAAACACACAGGATAGTTACAGGCCCACTTCTATGACCTTTAGGCCGCTGCTGTTTTATTTTCAGATGCAGAAAATATCCTTCAAATTTCTTCCAGTACTTGGGGCCAAATCCAGCTGTTTTGTAGCAAAAGGATATTGGTATAAAAATATTGACCTTGTTAACTATTATAAAAAAAAAGAGGCAGAGATTGACACCTTAAAATCTGACCATACTGACAACACAATTATCATAATGCCTCATCCATTTAAGCTTAAGTTTGTGGAAAACAACATTGCAATTGGGGGGTCCAGTGCACTCTCAGTAGCCATTTCACCAGTCTGCAACCTGTGTCCTTTCTTTTCTACACAGCTCTTCTTCCTCCACAGATGAAACCTGCAGAAGACCCTCCATACAGCCAGCCCTTGGACAGCAGTCGAATGTTTCCCTACGACCTGCCAAAAGATGAGCCAGATTTAAATGCCGATCAGTGGGACTCTGAGTATTCATATACTATACCAGAAGGCACCGGGGGTGAGGTGAAGCTGCCAGCCTATTCTAGCGATGTGCCTGGCCAGACAACAGGTGAACAGATAGCTCTGTTTTTTTCCTCTGTGTTCAGTTTAAACTTGATATGACCTGCCAGATCTGCAGCAGATAGTTTTACGGAAGCGACAGATCATCCAAAGTTCCTCTTCTCTCATGTCAAACCCCAGCCCCAACCCTTCCGCCAAGACCTTCATTCATGAAGTCAATGCCAGAGTACCTGGTGCTGTTACCTTCGCCTCGCTCCTCTTCTTCATCCTCTCAGAAATCACCTGCAGTCTCCTCACTTTCCCAACTGTCTAATGGTAAAGATAAATACAACGGTCTCTGCCAAGCTGTCAAAAGACTGAAATAACACAACTTGCTTTTTTTGAATGCACATTTCCCAACTCAGGATCAGCAGATAAGGAGCCTCTTCCAGGAAATCCTAACGTGGTCCTTGTCAGTTTAGGGAAATTACTCTCAGAGGAAAAAGGTCAGTAAACTTTTATTATCACCATAAAATTCTCATTGATAGCCAAAATCAAATCAAGTTTGAGCTTCAGTCTCATTATGTCTTATGTTTGCATACTTCCAGAGCAGTCCATACTGGGTGAACCCACTTCCTGCTCCCAGTGTGGCTCAGTGACGGACTCCTGCTATGTCAATGTGGTAATTACATCTTTTATTCCACCTTTACTGTGAAACTGGTAACACGATTAAGAGTTGTTAATTTCATATGTGAATGGCAACAGGTAAATCTCCTTCTATTCACTACTGGAAATAACAGAGCATATTAGAGGCAGTCAAGCATAAGCATTATTGATGGTAACATAATGAAACAGTGAATAATTGGGATTGTCTGGTTTGGTATTGGTTAACGGTGGTAATGTTTCTCAGTACCAGTAACGTTGTCTCCTTACACTCAACTGCAGCTTAATGGGTGTGACTTCTGTCAAGCCTCGGAGTCAACCAGCACTTCCAGCATACCACCCAGTATTCTGTTTTTGCTCAGTGTTGATGAAGAGCCCCCCGATGCTCTGCTGCTCTTCTGCATCGACATCTCAGGCTCCATGAGCATCACCTCCCAGGTAAAAACACACAGTTGCCATGGACACTGATCTGTTTGCTCATGGCTGACTTTCATTAACACAACTTGCGATGCTTCAACAAATCAGTATCTGTCAATTTAAGGTGTTGGATGGAGAGCATTTTGTCCACAGATCCCGTCTGCAGGTGAGTTTTTGTTTGTTTTCAAGTGCCCTTTTAACTTTGTGACACACAGCATAAGTTGACTGGAAAATTAACACAACCCGTTTGAGAATGCTGCACAATACAGAGTATGATAATAATAACAGCTGTCCACAGATGCTGTCAAGATGCCATTGGTGATAAAAATCGTTGTATTCAAATCAGTTTGTCCAGGATGCTGTGCTGCAATGTGTTCAGAGACTTAGTGATCAGCAACCAGACACAAGAGTGGGGCTCATCACCTTCAACCATCAGGTAAACATGAATAGACTAATAGACAGATGTAGTAACTCTTTTCAAACTCAGTGTTACTCAGTCACAGCATCTTTCTGCCTTTCATTTGATATCAGCAAATTGGACTGATTATTACCCTGAAAATCACTGTATGAGTAAAATGTTTTATTATTTTTCTTTATCCACTAATTATCGTGTTGCCAGGTTATAATGTATGGATATGAGAATGTCAAGTCACGTTTCCTGAGAGGTGCTGAGTTGACTGAAAGCAGCTTTCTGAAGGAGGCAGCAGCTAGTTTCCCCAGTCCACCTCCACTCACACAGACCAAGGACCTCTTACAGAGACAAGTTAAGGGGTAAGAAAAAAATTTTTATATATGATATATCTGCTCAATGTTCAAATTACAAATATATCCTCTTGATTCTGCCTTTTTAAAGATTATCTGAAGGTGGGACAACAGCTCTGGGTCCAGCTGCTCTCCTGGCAATTGCAATGGCCTCAAGGCAGCCTGGGTCAAAAGTAGGTTTGACTTTTTTTAATCTTATTTGCAGGAGACCAGTGTATTTGTATTATTTAGTGCATATATGCTTCACATACACCATACATGTGACCTGTATTAAATGGGCATTAAACAATATTTAGCTGTATTGATACAGCTAAGCTTGTGCGCCCCAAAAAAATCTCTACGAAAGAGTTGTATTTTCTAAAAACAATACAATGAATGAACCTGATCTGCTATCCCTGCTGATCTTGAAGGTGATTATCTGTACAGATGGGAAAGCCAACACAGATTTAGGAAATCTGGAGGTGGAGGATAACGATGCTCACACCCTCCTCTCGTCCACCATCTTCTACCAGGAGCTGGGGGAATATGCTGCTAATCAAGGGTCGGTACACATCTCCAAATCAATGCCAAGAGTGGGAAGATGTGTTTGAACATATATTATGCTGTTAAAGAGACAATGGGTGAACATACAGATGCAGACATTTTACATATCTGAAATGCAGCTGCGACAGCAATGCCGGTTCTAATAACACTAATAAGGGGCCTAGTGAAATGGAGGATGACTGATGGAGCTCAGCTGATCTAGATTTACTGTGATACAGATCACGCTGAAAATTTCTCTCTTCCACCACTAGTGTGACAGTGTCTGTGCTGTCTATAGAGGGAACAGACTGCAGGCTGGATGAGCTGGGAAGACTCGCCGATCGCACCGGAGGGAAAGTAAGAGACGGTGTGTTGCATGCCTTTTCCGTCAGCGCTTCTGTCAGTATTTCTGTTATGTACATGTTTTGTCTCTCATCCTCTAGGTTGTAATAGCACGTCCAAACAGGCTGCACCCAGAGTTTGAACAAATCATTGAGAACAGGACCATAGCTACACACTGTACTGTTACACTGCTGCTGCCCAAGTCACTGTAAGAGCCGCACTGCATATTGCTATATTTACTCCAAATTGGTGAATTGGTCTCGATAGTTGGCACCTTAAAGGATTTGAAGCACCCTTTAAGTCGTATGATTAAAAAGGCCCACAGGACTGACGGGTGTCCTCCAATTCCCCAGGCGTATGAGAGGAGAGAGAGAGGCTGGACACAAAGGGACCAGAGAGGTGGGGAACGTGGATCCAGATACAGAGATCACCTTCCAGTTTGCAGCCACTGAAAAGGACACAGAAGGTGAGAGAGTGGGGGTTATCACAGGTCGTGGTGTAATGTGCCCTGCCAGGTCTTGCAGAATGGTGATTGCTGCTGTTGTTGCCAACCAGTAATGTCTCAGTCTGAGATCATTACAAGACAGCCAACCCTGGATTTAATGAAAATGCCATAAATAGGCTATCACATGGTGGCCGTTTTTGGTTTTCAGTTAACTATGTATAGATATTTGCCCAACACTTTGATTTGTGTCCAAATATCTGAAAACTTAATGAACCTCAGCTGCACTTAGTGTTTGGTGCTAATTTAAGATGTTGCACATGCTAAAGCATTTGTACATGTGGGTGTTTTATTTTTTCCATCCACCACAGCACTTAGATTTTGACTTTTAGTTGCACATCCAAATCTATGAACCAAACCATTGTGTGATGCCATTTTAAGTGTGCACTTTCTCTGAGATCACAAAACACTAAAGAGGACTGTCTTTTAAAAAAAAAAAAAAAAAAAAAAAAAACTTGAACTGAATCATATTTACTTTGTGCCTGTGTATCTTTTCAGTGTCACCACCAGCCTCTGGTAGCCGTGTGTCCATCCAGCTGCAGATCAGGTACAGGGAGAGGAGCGGACAGACGTTGCTCAGAGTGATAACGTCGCGGCGAGATGTTACTGAAGACAGGTGATCATGATGTTTACACTCAGGCTTTGAGATTGCCTCACATGCACGTGTGCGCACACATACCCACCACACTGCTGCCATGAGCTACATGTACCTGCATGCTCGAGGCCTCCTTGTAAGCTTTGAGAAGTCTTTATCTTGTGATATCTCTCATCAGTGAGGTGTTCTCTCCCTTAAGAAAACTGTTGCATTATTACAGGTTCAGAGAACCTTTAGGCAAAACTGTTTTGAAAGTCCAAGGGGTCTGGCTGTTGTTGAGAAACCGGGGCCACCACATCATCCAGAAATGATCGCACCATGTGAATCATCTTTCTCATCCGTTCTAACGTTTAGTCACACAGCAAATTAATATCTCAGACCAGTCTGTCTGCTTCAGATACAGAATGAAGGTCACGCAATTGATCGTCTGAGCAGCTACAAAGTGGCCCCTGGTGTGTATTTGCAAGGCTGAAGCTGTAAATGCTGAAAGGCACTTTTTTGACAAACGTGTGACCCTCCTGCTCAGCTCGGCAGCCCTGTCCTCGCTGTCTCTGGCCATCATTCAGCTCAACTCGTCGCAGGCCAGTGCCGCTCTGGCCGTCAGAGGCCGCTTCCTCGACGCCAGGAGGGAGGGAGAGCTGCAGAGGAAGCTGATCGAGAGAGCCATGTGAGTTACAGAAGGGTTGGAGGAAACCCTGACGGGGCAGCTTGTAGAGCGAGAGCCAAGTTGTGGTGATCTAAATGACCCTTTATACATTCAACCCATCAAAAAATTACAAAATACAAGAAAAATAGATAACGCAAAGTTGTTTTTTCAGATGTGATTACTTTTTGTTGATCTGAAATGGTAGTTCGGGAATTGAGCTTGTTTTACCAAAATCCCTTTCTCTTTATATTGTGCCAGTATCAGATAACATGCTGTCTCTGTTTGCAGTGAGCACAATAACAGTGCACAGGACAAAGAGACATACCGAGACTGGGTTAAAACCATGGAGCCAATATACAACAACAGTCATAATTTGACACGAGTGAGTTTGTACTGTACATTTATGAGATTTCAGTGCCTTACATTAGTTGGAATCACCACACTTAAAGACTTGATTCTTTTGTTGTTGTTTTTTTTTTTTCAGAGAAGATTTGTCATTTCAGACTCACAGGTAATTCATACTGTGTCCCCATACTGTTCTAAACTGCTCAGTATTCAAATGCTACATTGTCCATTTTACTTTTTTTAAGCCAATTATTCTTCCATTCTCTTCCTCACAGCAGTCCCTAACAGATGCTGGTGCAGCACTGCTCTATGCCATGAAGAACAGCAACAGGAAGTCCATCTCGCTGAAGAATAAAAACAAACTTTAGCCAAAGGTCAGCCTCCACCTCTAGCCTCAGATCTTGAATGACGAGGATAAATCCTGCATCTTGACTTTGACTATCTGGTTGAATAAATACATCTCACAATGTAAACAATGTATAACTGTTCACCCCTTTGAGGCAGTACAGTGTACATGGGAGCGCACTGGATGGTACGTGCTACAGTTTCACACCAGATGATGCGCTGACTTAATCCCATTTTAGATTTAGTTTAGATGCTTGTACGTAACTGCACACAAGTTGTTTTTGCATACAAGGAAACATTTCTTCTTCTTTTTTTTTTTTTCTTTAACACATTTTTATTGGTATAAAAATTGAATTCCATTTTTTTTACTTGGCCATTTCTATAATATTAGATGACAGTAATTACCAATAAGTACACAATAAAACAGTTACAACTCATGATAAAAATGGAAATTCACATAAATGCACACTAAAAACATGTTAACCAGAAATCACCACATATTTATGTAAGATATGCTTTTTCAGGGATCTGCATATACTGTATGTTTGAAACATAACTTTTTTTTATGAGATTACAACAGATAAGACAATTCCATAATAGGCTGCTTATAGTATAGTACATATTTTAAAACATGAACATTATACGTAACATGTTACAAATATCATGGAAATACAAAGCAGTGACAAAGTGAGACTCTATTTTGAAGTTTTGAAAGTTATTTTGAAAAATAACACTTTTTTTTCAAAAAAGATTTAAGGCCACTGGCTAAATATCTGTGGAATTAAAGTTCTGAAACAGTACCCCAAAAAAAGCAAAAAAAAAAAAAAAAAGCTTAAAGTCCCTCTTCTTTGACCAAGTAATCTGGCAGAGTCTGAAAAGCAGTCACAGGTACAGTCACTGGAACCGTCAGGGATATGGCGCCGGGTTCCACGGTGGAGGGGGAAACCTCACTGGGAGGTGGAGGAGAGGGGAGCGGGTCTGTGTGGATTATGTTTATGGCACCGAGTTGTTGGGCAGACGGGGCAGCGTCTGCGTGAGTCCGTAAGTGCTTGCGAAGGTAGGCGGCGAACAGAAAGGATTTGCCACAGTGGGGGCAGCTGTGTGGTTTGTCGGTGGAGTGGATCTTCTGGTGTTTACGTAGTCCAGATTTGTTGAGGAAGCCTTTGCCGCAACTGTTGCAGACGTGAGGTCTAGGCTTGGGGTGCTGCTTCTCGTGCTCCTGTAGGTCGGCCAGCTGTGCAAACTCCGCCTGGCAGGTTTCACAGACGTGCGAGCCCAGTGGCACAATTTTGGTAACAGCTGGAGGAGTGGAGTCAATGGAGTGAAGGTTTTCGTGGGCCTGCACTTCGTCCCAGGTTCCGAATGTGGCGTCACAGTGCGTACAGGAGAACTGAGGGAGAGTTGTGTTGGCGGTAAAGCCTGAAGCTGACCCTGACCCTGCCTCTGTCTCCTGTTGTTGCTGCTGCTGCTGCTGCTGCTGCTCAGACTGCTCAGCTAGGTGAGTCCTCTCATGTTTGCGCAGGCTGGAGGACACGACAAATGACTTCAGACACTCCTCGCATTTGAAAGGCCTCTCTCCGGAGTGCACGCGCCGGTGCTTGTTGAGGCTGGAGCGCTCGGCAAAGGACTTGTCGCACTCAGTGCAAGAAAAGGGCCTGAGTCCCGTGTGGACGAGCATGTGGCGCCGCAGATCCCAGGACGCCACAAAGGCCTTGTCACAGCTCTGGCATTTGTACGGCCGCTCCCCCGAATGAACACGTTCATGCACGGCCAGATCAGCCGGCTGCCTGAACCTCTTGGAACACTTATCGCAGGGGTAGGGCTTGAAACCCAGGTGGGCTCGCTGGTGGCGACGGAAGCTGGATGGGTCCGAGAACATCTTGCCACACTGCGGGCAGAGGAACGGCTTCTCACCAGAGTGAGTGCGCAGGTGAGACTGGTAGGAGGACAGCTGGGTGAAGCCTTTGCCACACTGCTCGCACTGATAGGGTTTATTCTGGGAGTGGATGCGCTGATGGCAGGCCAGAGAGGAGGAGCGGGAGAAGGCTTTGCCGCAGTCCGAACACAAGTACGGCTTTTCCCCGGTGTGGGAGCGCTCGTGGTTTTTCAGGTCCTTCAGCTCCGTGTACGTTTTCCCGCACTCGTCGCAGGCGTACGGCCGATGGCCCTGGTGGTTCCTTCTATGTTTCCGGAACACGGAGGGGTCCGCAAAACTCTTGCCGCACTCAGCGCAGAAGTACGGCTTTTCTCCCGTGTGGGAGCGCAAATGCACCTTCAGTTTAGACAGGGTGGGGTAGCTCTTGGAGCACTGACGGCATGAGTAGGGACGCTCTCCGCTGTGCTGCGTCATATGGATCCTCAGGCATATGGCTTGCATGAAGGCCTTACCGCACTCTGTGCATATGAAAGGTTTCTCCCCGGTGTGAGAGCGGCTATGGTTGCGCAGCTCCGTGGGTGTCTTGTAAGCCTTGTGACAGTCAGGACACTGGAAGGGGCGCTGGGCCGAGTGAGTGCGCTCATGTTTTGAGAGCTGAGCCTTGCTCGAGAATGTTTTGGTACACTGAGAGCACGCGTGCTGCGGCTGACGATCCTTCCCGTGCGCTGAGAGCTTGTGGCCCCGCAGGGCCGACAGACTCCTGAAAGCCTCTGTGCATGTAGAACATTTGAAGGAAGGTTTGGCTTTCGGAGGCCTGCCTCTGCCACGTTTCTTTGCAGGCTGATCCCTCAACACCTCTTCCTCTTGCTGGCTTTCTTCATCGTGCGCAGGAGGAGTGTATTGTTCTGCAAGAGGTGGGCTGCCAGGCTGAGGAGAGGCCATCTTTATGTCTGCAAAGAGATGACATAAAAAGACATTGTAATAAATATGTAAATAAACATAATGAGCAGCATAAGGATGTGAGACTGGAAGATTGTTCCGTAGACATCTGGCTAAAGTCCTTTGCCAGATATTAATTATCTGAGCAGATCGTCATTGACAGTGGTTGATGATGGACTAGGAAAAAAATGTGTACAGACACATAATAACAGAAATATGTGGGTGTGCATTCAATCACAAAATGGCTGGCATTAGGACCTCAGGGACAATAAGCTAACCGCTTTGATGCCAGAGGAAGTTGGCCATGCAATGACATAGATCCGTGTGTATGAATGACTGACATGTGGCCGACCTGAGACGAGGCTCAAGAGATCACAAGACAGCGGGGAGGGTGTTGACAACCGGACACGATATGTACGTATTCCTTTCTGCTAGCATGCCTGCTAAACATTTTTTTTACTAACTCAAAATGGCTGGCTTTAGGACCGGCTGCACCAGTTCCCCCACGACGGTGTCATCACCATCATGACCGTCATTACACGGGGTGGCTTGCTCTAACAATAACTGCCTTTGCGTCGTATGTGCGTTAGAGAAACGACGGTCTTACTTACCTGGATCAGGACATTAATAGTTGGTCGATAACGTCTATGGGGGGGAAAATGCTACGCGACTGCATTTACTGTAAGACACGGTGGTTGCAGTTGACTGGCTGCTCCATCGGGGGACGGCTCTAGGACCATGATGACGAAAGCTCTCGGCAAGCCAAGTGTGCAACATTTTAATGCGTTTAATGGTTAAAAAAAAGAAATATCAACATTAGACCCAAAAAACGTATCATGTATTAGAACCACGGGTAAAACAGGTTAGTCCTTATAAATTTAGCAGGTTATTGCTAACATGGAAACGTGCCGAGTTGAAGCGAAGATATTTTCAAGGCTCATAAGCTAGCTCACGGTGCTAACCCAAGGAAGCTAATGTGCTTTAGGTATTTTGCGAAAACCAGAGGCAAAATAGTGCCATTGACTTTTAACGTGTTTTTTTATATATTGGCGTATAATGTTTGCTTTAACGCTGACGTCGCTGCCGTTTGGACTAAATCAACTTCTAGCCCGCCCGCTTTTTGAGAGGGAAGTATTTCTCTGCTGCACATTTCCTGTTTCCTAGCAACAAGAGCAATGTGGAAACGGGGATGGAAGAAAAAAAGACAATTGGGCAAAAAGGGGGGTGCCCTTTACATAAAAATAACGTTATCATAATTATGAATGAGAGTATATCTTTGGAGACTTGCGACGAACCAGTACTTGTGCAGGTAATTCGTTTTATGCAGTTTCTGACGTTGTGATTCCGTTTTTGAAACGACTTCTTGCCTTTTTGGTGCAATGTTTGTTTAGCTAGCCACGATGATGCTAAGTGCTGGCTCGCTAACGTTAGCGCACTGCTCCGTAACACTTATTCACACGTAACCTAACTTGTCCGCTCTTCCTTATAACGTTCGGTGAACGAGTATGTTCGCGCCTTTATTGTTCATTTCGTCCGAGAATGTGGGGGTTTTGCTGGGGCGATAAATCTGAGGAGAGGCGTTGGTCCCCGGTTTATTGACATAGCTAACGTTAGTGCAGTTAGCCTGCTGGTGGAGAGGTGTAGCTAAACAAATCAAGCAGGGCACACTTTCCAGCTAAGTGCATTCCACTTAATGAATCAGTCTTTAATTGCGGTTACATGCTGGTTAACCTACGCACTATTTCTGTGGGGGTTTTTGCATTATTGACTCTGACGGTCAAAAATCAAGCACCGGCATTTGTGATGAGTAAAAATCACGAGATCATTACAGCTGCTGCTGAAATGACACAGGTTGCATGGTATTATGTTTAATAAGTTGTTCATGTATTAACCAGAGCTCTAACTGGCGTTTCCTCTATTCTTCACAGCTCAATTTGACTGCTTCTCCCACGTGCAAGCCGTCCTTCTAACTGTGTGGAACTGGCTCTCGACGTCCTCTGCTGCGCTCCCACCCTGGACACCCCTCGGACTTTACTGTAGAGAAAGAACTCTTCTTATTTAACCAGACAAGAAAGGCGTCTAATGCATTTCCCTCCTGCAAATACTGCGTGGCTGGTGCGCTTGACTCAATCGCTATCTTGTAGTGACAGTACGAAACCCTGGCAGGACAACGGGTTTTCCTGGCAAACAGTGTGGCATGGTATGTCCAAATATGCCCAGTCTCCTCGAGCACATGGACACTCACCTTCACTTGGAAGAACGCAAATTTAAATGCGATGAGTGCGGACGTGGTTACAGGCATGCCGGTAGCCTAGCTAACCACAAAAAGACTCACGAAGTGGGTTCTTTTCGGTGTAACATATGTGGCAAAGAGAACTCCAACGCCTTGTCCCTGAAGAGTCATCTCCGGATCCACACCTCGCAGAAAAAGTACTCCTGTGCAGAATGCGGGAAAGCCTTTCGTCTGGCAACGCAGCTGACTACACATGAGAAGGTTCACTTTGCCAGGCGTGTAAAGGAGCAGACATACAGGAAGGTCGACATGGAATATCCTGCAAATGAAAATAAAATTGAAAGTGATCTCCCGCATCATCTCAGGGAGTGTTCAGCCAGCGTCGGAATTCCCACAGAGGACAGCCCAGTGGAGGACAAGTCGGCGGTCATTTTTAATGCGCAATCCGAGACCTCTGATGATGCAGCAATTCGACCTTTTCGATGCGACTTGTGTGAGAAGTCATACATACACCATCGGAGCCTGACCAATCACAAAAAAACTCATCAGGTGGGAATGTTTGAGTGCACCGTCTGTTTCAAACACTTCAATAACATGGCTGCCCTCTACAGCCACCAGAGAACTCACAAGGGGAGGAGCGGGGCAGACCCCAGTTCAATGCCCGGCTCGTACACAGGCACACCGCTTGGCCAGTTTTCACCTCAGAGCCAGGAAGCTCCAGTAAATTTCTGCCATTTGTGTCAGGTACTGTTCCCCAGCGACGAGGAGTTCCAGCAACACATCCAAATGCATAACTCATCATCTGTGCCGTTTGGGCTTCGAGACACCATGTCAGAGAACCACAATATGTCATATGACAACAGTATTGCATCACCTGAGTCTTTTTATGCATCTCCTATCGATAATATTCCTTCAGTATCATCATTAGATAATCACGGAGGTTTTGATCAGCCGCAGGAGCAGATAATGAGTAATGGTCACGTGTACTCGGACTGTTCCAATAATCAAACCCCATCTTCCAGTAGCACTCAGGGAGAACCCCCAAACCTGGACACAAGCATTCTCGACCCTGTCCTGGTGCACGCGCACAACGCTGACAATGCATCTGAAATGGAAGAGAGCTCGACTGTAGATTCTGATGAGCGTCCCTTCAGGTGTCAGATCTGTGGTAAAAGCTATCGGCACTCCGGGAGCCTCATCAACCACAAAAGGTCTCATCAGGTTGGGATTTACCAGTGTTCCGTATGCAGAAAGAGTTACCCTCACCTGGCCGCCCTCAGAAGTCATCTTCGCCTCCACAAAGCTCAGCCGTCATCTTACAGCCTCGGTGCTGAGGGAGACTGGCTCTCCTCTGAGCCTCTGACTCTGGATAACCAGCAAGGCTGCTTCTCCTCACAAGAGGAGGAAGACGGCATGCAGCCCGTGCTCAGTACCGATCAGCAGAATGGAGTCGACCACAGCAACGGATCATTGTACCATGAGCAGTTTAATCAGGACTTCTCCCAGGATATGACTGTGCATCTACCTCACAACGAACACCTGATGCAGAGGCACATGTGTGCGGACTGTGGTGAGACGTTTGCTGATATCGCAGGGATTAAGTCTCACAGTTGTCCACTGCTGCAGCAGCAGCAGCAGCCTGATGCCGCTAGCAGCGACTATGAGAGTAATATGAACTTCCAGGACAGCAATGGTCAGTATTCTGCTGGAAATCCAGGGAGTAATGTGGACTTCCATGGCCTGAATGGTTGCCATGACCAGAGTTACTTTGAACAGGATTTCCAAGAAAATGCGAGCAGCCATCAGCTGAATGGCGACGATGAAGACGATAGCGGCGAAGAGGAGGACGACGACGGAGATCTGTATCAGTGCTCCATATGTGGAAACAGCTACACCAGCATGAGGGCACTCAGGAGCCATCTCCGGGGGCACACGCAGTCCCACGGTACTCCTGCAAGCTCAGGGCCTTCGTCCATGTCCTCCCACGAAGAAACAAAAGACGACGAGCTGGGAGAGATGATGATCTGTAGCACGTGTGGGGAAAGTTTTGCCAATAGGCAGGACTTGATGGCCCATCAGCTTCTACACAACAAGGTCCAGATGGATGATATTAACAATCTGCACCCGAACGGCGACGGCGTGGCGCGTGGCCCCAAGGAGGAGGCGCAAAGCATCATCTGCGGCGGCTGCGGCATTTTCTGCACCAGCTACCATCACCTGGAGAGCCACGGCTGCACAGCTGGGAGGGAAGCCGAGTCAGCGCGGCGCGGCGAAGAGGAAGCGAAAGCGAGCAGCGTTTCAGAACGAAGACGCGGGCCGCTTCTGTGACGCGGGCCGCTTCTGTGAAGCCCGCCAGTACAAGTGTGATCAGTGTGGGCGCTCGTACAGGCACGCCGGCTCCCTCCTCAACCACAAAAAGTCGCACAAAACGGGTGTTTTCAGATGCCTCATCTGCCAGAAACGCTTCTACAACCTGTTGGCCTTAAAAAACCATCAGAGATCCCACTTTGATATCAAGAGGTTAGTTCTAACAAAAATGCACGCAACTGATACATTTGCCGCTCGTGTTAGAAAATATTAAGACCTGTTGGAAATGATTAACAAATGTTAAAGAGGGAGAGTTGCCGAAAGGGTCTGTTTTGCGTCACACGGGTTTCGTCATTGTGGCTCTGTTCCCTGTGTAGGCTGTTTCCAGTTTTACAGACACAGATTTAACAAGTTATGCCTTCTCTCCGCCTCCCCCCCCCAGGCACACTTGCCACGAGTGTGGGAAAGCCTTCAAAATTCAGAAGCAGCTATTGAACCACCTGAGACGGCACAAAGAGAACCAAGCCAAAATCCAGGAACTCAACAACCAGATCCAGGCCCTCATGCAGATGAACGGGACCAGGTCCGACGGAGGAATGCCGCCCTTGACTTCGAATTCCGGTCAGGCTTTCGACTCCTCCCGACGCTGCAAGCAGCCGCCCGAGGGGGAAAGGACTTGGACGAGGTGCGAGGCCCCTGTCAAATCGGAGGACACGGGCGACCAGCGCCCCTTCGCCTGTGATCAGTGCGGCCGTACGTATCGGCACGCGGGAAGCCTCGTCAACCACAGAAACTCCCATAAAACAGGTGAATACTACTGCTCTGTTTGCAACAACACTTACTCCAATCAACTAGCAATAAAGAACCACTTGCGCACCCACTTTGCATATAAAAAGCACTCTTGCCAAAACTGCGGGAAAGGCTTCAGAGGGAAGAAGCAGCTATTAGCTCATGTCTGCGCAGACCTCAGAAAAGATGGAGCGGCGGGCAGGAGGGGCCTAAAATCGAGAGCCTTTAAGTGTAAGGAGTGCAAGCAGGCCTTTCTCTCTGTCGACCAACTGGAGGCCCACGCCTGCGATAGACCCTCAGGCAGCAGCGGTGTCCACACCGGCACGACCCCGGGCAAAGAGGAGCGCCCTTTCACGTGCAACATATGTAACCGCAGCTACCGCCACGCCGGCTCGCTCCTGAACCACAAGAACACCCACAAGACGGGCCACTTCAGCTGCACGTTCTGCTCGAAGCCCTTCACCAACCCCATGGCCCTGCGCAACCACACGCGCATCCACACGCAAAAGAAGAAGTACGTGTGCCTCACGTGCGGGAAGGCCTTCCGCCTCGCCAGCATCCTGCACAACCACCAGCGGGTCCACAGCCGGGCGGCGGGTCACTTCAGCTGCCCGGCGTGCGGGAAGAGCTTCCAGGGCCGGTCTGGTCTGAAGAGGCACCGCTGCCGCCGGGCTCAGGAGAACTCCACCAGAGCCGCAGTCCAGCAGTCAGAGAGGGGGGACAAGTGTTTCATGTGAGTTACTGTCTTATTGTGAACCGGGTACTGACACATTAGTATGTTTTTTAAAAAAAAAAAAATCTGTTGGAAAGTATCGTAGTGTTTCGGGAAGGGATATCATTCCACTAGTGTTTTTGCAGTTTTTATAAAGTGAGTTTAAATGACTGGAGTTGCAGTGTCTTGTTAGAGACTGAACAGGCACATATCCCCGCTGCAGGTGTGACCTGTGCGGGCGCTCCTACCGCCACGCCGGCTCCCTCCTCAACCATAAAAAGACGCACTCGGAAAACCTCCACCACTGCACCTTGTGTCTCCAGACCTTCCCCGACCCCCTCGCGCTCCAGATGCACTCCCAGATGAGGCGTCACTGCTGCCCCGAGTGCGGCAAGACCTTCTGCCTGGTCTCGCACCTGCAGAGCCACATGGCGGTGCACGCGAAGGACCGGGCCGTGGTCTGCGGCCTCTGCCAGCGGAGCTTTCCCACCGCAGACGGCTACCAGCAGCACCACGATATGCACCACAGGGACCAGGGCCCCTATCAACAAACTGCGGACAAACCCGTAGATAACAGCCTCTGCTGGGACTCAGGAATAAATCAGGCCATGGGAATGGACGGGACGGGCGAGCAGGTTCCGCCGCCTCTGTCCCACGTTCCCGCAGGCGCCGCCGATCCGCAGAAGGGCGCCGACGCGGAGGAGAAGAGCCACGTCTGCGAGCACTGCGGCCGCACGTACCGCCACGCCGGCTCCCTCCTCAACCACAAGAACAGCCACAAGACAGGCTCCTTCTTCTGCTCCATCTGCCAGAAAGAGTTCACCAACCTGATGGCTCTCAAGAACCACCGGCGCATTCACACGGAGCCCAAGCGCTACCAGTGTCTGGAGTGCGGCAAGGCGTTCCGCGTGTCCACGCAGCTCATATGCCACCGTAGGATCCACACCAAAGAGAAGCCCTTCGCCTGCCTGCTGTGCGACAAGAGCTTTTCCAGCAAGTCCAACCTACGGCACCATCAGAAGATGCACCAGAACGCGCAGACCTACGACCCCTCTTTTAGCATGGATGCGGACGCGTTTATGGACCTGGACATGGGGTCCTTCCTTTAAAGCCGGACTGCAGAGCATACGAGAGAAGACAGCAGGTGATCCTCGTTTTATTTCTCTTTTATTTATCCCTCTATCGGTAATTGTAAAACAGTATTTTTTTCAGAAAGTGCTCCTCGGGCCTTCGAACAGAAGCGTTCTATTTGAAGACGCACATTTCATTACTGACTTCCAGTCTTACCTCCACGACAGATGGCAACGTCGCTGAAAAGTCTCCGGAGGGAGTTTGTCGGTCGGCATTTAGCAAGGCCCGAACGTTTTCCCTTGGACACGCAGGATCCCAGAACACGGGGGTGGGGGGGGGGGATTAAAACATTAGCCGCCGCTCATTCCTCAATGACAAATCGATGCAACCAAAGCGAACAGAAAAGCGCAGCCCAGGTCAATATAAGAACATTAACACTGACGACGTGTTTTGGTTTGTTTTTTTTTTGTTTGTTTTTTTTGTAAGACTACTGTCCTGACGGTGATCTCTCCTCTCTTGCTATGTATAATTTTGTTCAGTGCCTCTGTAAGTTCCTTAGGAAACAAAACATACAAACTATATATTTATCTTTTAATCCTTTTGTTCGCTTTGCCGTCGATCTCGAGGGACTGCTCAATCTCCTTTGGGATTCCACATAGGGCAAGCCTGTTGTTGTTATTGTTATTATTATTATTATTATTAAGTCAAATACCTCTGGGTGTGTCCAAAGGTCAGTGGCAAGGTGATTTACAGAAATCATATTATCAAGTAAATAGTTGTACTGCTAATAATATTCACATTGAGTGACATTGTATGCTTAAATGGATGTATTTATTAATTTATTCCTGTTATTTTATGTCCATATTTTAGTAGAGGAAGAAAAAAGAACCTTTTTTTTTTTTTTTTTATTGAATGTTGTAAAAAGAAACACAAACTGTCTTCTAGAACTCATGTAGCCTTCAAGGAGCTCCATCGGTCGATTTGTAACTAGTTCCCGGTCACAACTGGCATGGAAACGGCCGAGCCGAGGATGGCGCGTCATCGGCAGCGCTCAGGGTGAACCTTCAAAAGGAACATACCCGATGTGTAAAACATTGTTGATAGGTTGCTGAACTGAACATAGCATTTTTTAATTTTATTTTATTTTATCCCCACCCCTCCACTCGTGCCATTTCAAAAACATATTTTAGCTCACGTCGGCGGCCGTCAGAGCGACTCCCAACGCGAGTCGCGGCCGCGCGCGGGTCCAACCCGAGAAGCATCAGCTAAGTCCACGTGCCAGTGCCTAAAGCGTAAACCGATTGTAGCAGTTCAACGTAAGCAGACCTCCTCTCACTCTACCTGTCTTGTACTGTTAAACACCAGGTTGATCTTCTTTTTTTTTTTTTTTTTTCTCGTCATTTACCTGGATCTTTTCGGCCGCAAATATTTCAAACGTCTCCAAGCAGCCGGTCACTAGGACGTCGCAACAGTGAGATAGGAAGGGGTTCTTTCCCTCGCAAATGCTGTATGGAAATCAAGTAGACTGACTCTCTGTTAATATGTGGCCAAAAACGCCTCATTTTCTGCTAAGCACAAGTATTACTGCAAACGTACCACAGCTTTGTAGATTTTACGGCGGCGAACCGCCGTGGTCTTCGTTGTCCAAGTTCATCAACCATTTGTTCTGTGTAAAATGTGCAATTGTTTTTGGTTTTTTTTGTAGCTCGAATGTTATTCCTTAAGTGGTTTCTTTCTTTTCAGAAGTGAACACTCTGTTTTTTCTAACAATCTCACATTAGATTTTCTTTATGCCATATACATTACACTTTATGTATGAGTATTTTTGGCACTGGTCAGAAGTATGAAATACCTCATGGAAAGCCCTGCCTACCTAGCGACTGCTACTTAAATGCCTCACGCAGCTCAACTGTAGGGAATACACTGTAATCTAAACAAACTCAGATAGTTACCAGTTCTCAGACGCGGAATGGATGAAGCATCAGTTCTAAGGTGCCGCGTCGTCGTTTGCGGTATCCAAGCCCCCACCCCCTTCTGCGGTTGGTTGTTTTTTCGAGTCCTGTTTGCACACGTGCAGTCGAGACACTTGCAGCCTCAGCAGGTCCGGGGGGGCGGGGTTCTGTGACGACGCAGCCGAGATGCCGTTTTGTTGGGGTAGTAGTTCTCCTCAGCTCGTTTTTGCGGGTCGTAATATTTAAGCAATATGCTGAAAGTATTGTTTCAGTGCACGAAACTGAGTCCATCTCATTTGATCCATCAGATTCAGTATACTGACACTAGCCTTGAAAAACTATGACAACTTGCCATCTGCCATTTTTGTGACGTTATTTAAAAGTCTTCTTGTAATGATTTAGATTATTTACTGTAACATATTTTCGTACGCCATGGTAGCCTACCTATGTTATGACATGTGCACATTTCAGTTAAAACTGTAAACTTTATTTTTGTACAATATTCACTGTCTTTTTTTTTTTTTTTTTTTCTTTTTCCTGTGGCACTTAACACTTTCACTCCTCTGTCACTGATCACAATCACAGCCTGGTATTTGTGGCGTGCGTTAATCTCAAAGCTCTCGATGTAAATATTAGAACTGAAATATCAGTCGGATCTCTGCACATTTACTCAAGGTTTTTGATCGACAGGAGACAACTGCTAGATTAGCTATTGTGTATTTAAAAGAAAGGCATATACCACATGTTCTGATTTATTGGATTATCAGTGCTCAAAAATGTCTGCTCAGTATTTAATTCATATTTATATAACTATTTTGTCACTCGGAAGCGTAGATTTTTACTTCTTTGTTCTTTGTTAGTTTAGAATATAAGCAAATTATTGATAAAAACTAGTTGAAATGAATTAAAAAGCTCCGGAATATACCAAGTGTTTGTTGTCCACATTCTTCCGACCTTCAGTCATGAATACACCTTTGATTATTAATGAAGGTTGTCAGTTTTATTGTGAAAATACTTTTGGTACACAAAGCGTTTAAGATTGCATTAAGTAAAAGAAGCCAGTGCATGAAGAATATATACAGTTAGAGACAGAAAGAATTGGAAAGGAGGAGAAAGTGTTAGTTATTGCGTAGTAACATCGTTGGCTGGCCTGGCGGAAGTCGAACAAAAACCTTCACTGGAGTCCCTTTAAAATGTGCTTGTCCCTCGCAGTCGATGCAATACAACACTGCGAGATATTTAAAAAATAAATAATATAAACATCTAAAAAAAAAAAAAAGTAATGAGAAAATAATCTGTGTTGTAAGCAAATCCCTAATTTCTTTTTTTTTTTTTTTGCTGCCAGAGGGCAAGCAGTTCACCCACAAGCAGACAGATCCAAAAATAAGACCTGAAACATTGTCAATGAAAAAAAAAATATATCAAAAGAATTCAAAATACCCACATACTGTATGATGGTTTGAAGATTAAGAAACAAAACAATTCTGTACTATAAAAAAGTGGAAACAACAATCCTACCCCCATCATGTTTCTCACTGGTTTCAATGGCCACAAAATAACAAACAGACGTGTAAACCATGCCATTTTTTTTTCCTTGTTGCAGATGTGAAATCATTCAACAGGTCACACTGAGCATGCATTGTGATTGTGTAGCTCCACCCAAAAACACTGTAAGTGCAAGTTTCTCCACTACAGTACGTTTCCTTGCAACATTCCCACGTAACCGCTCTGGGATTTGTGTGTCTAGTGTTTCAAACATCCTGTTCTACAAATGCTGAGACGGTAACATGTGCATTCCGGGGTTGTCATAGTGCTAAAATCATCTACAATTCAGTTAAAAACATGAAAAAAAAGTCAGGACAATAGTGTCTTG
This sequence comes from Psettodes erumei, assembly GCA_016785225.1. Taxonomy (NCBI): domain Eukaryota; kingdom Metazoa; phylum Chordata; class Actinopteri; order Pleuronectiformes; family Psettodidae; genus Psettodes; species Psettodes erumei. The sequence goes on along the minus strand of JAFBJZ010000865.1, from coordinate 387,922 downwards.
ACCTGTGTTGGTCTCGGGGAACCCGGTAACAGTGAACGAGCGCAGTCTGCTCCATTAATCAACAGCTTTATCACTGTGTAAGGCTACAAAGATAACAGGTACATGGAGGTACTGACAGGGACGAAGGCTAGGATACATTTCACCTAAAAGTAGCTACATTCAAATGGCCTTAATGTGCCTAACAATGTGTCTTACTCACATGTGGTTTATCTTTAGGAGGCTGTTGTGGGAAACGACCAGCAGAGAGACCCCGTCTCACCATACAGAGTAGGAGGGAATCAAACTGCAGCCCAGCGGGCAGCGGTAGCTGTGTTACATTCATTGGAGTCCCGCTGGGAAACAGCACAATACGAAACAGATGCGGGGATTGTAGTTTTACCTTGGTTCTAAATCAAACATCTCTAAACCCACAAAGGTGCCCCGGCTCGAAGACAGTCTCATGTACGTGGAATATGAAGGCACGCAGAAAAAAAATTATACCTCTCTAGTATAATGTCTCTATTCCTACGGAAGTGTGAGAGTTGTGACTCCTGTGGTTGCCGCTGGACCTACGCCGAGCATGAGAACTGAGCACATCTCCACTGAACAGTCTAATAAATTAACAAAAGGTCTGATTCTGGTCAAGAGATAACCCTGCGGTCAGAGTATATGCTTCGTGGTCCAGAGGTTCCTGCGTCCGACTCTGAGCCCGTCGCTGCTTGGTTCTGTCACATCTGTTTCCAGAGGAAGATGAGGCTGTGGACGGCATGACAGCGAGTAAGTTCTCTGTACGCTCACATCACGTGAATATACGCACAGCCGAAGTTTGTTCTGACCAATGTGGATTCTCGGGGAATTCTGGCTTCAACTTCTTAATGTCTGATGTTTGTTAAGATCCCAGCATGGTTTTATTCCAAATCAATTGTGAAAAAAAATGCAAACTGTCCATGACCTGTTTCACGTTATCTACAGTGTGTCAGTCATCAAACTGTCATCAGATAAAATTAATATCCTTAACTTCTGGTCCTCTTTAGTATTTGAATGAAGAGACTTACTGTAAAACAGTTGTAGACCATAAAGTCTGCAACATTTTGCATTAAAACTGATGCAGCGCTTACATATTTGTGATTGGCAGGTGGTTTTACTCATTGGTGGAATTAAATCTTATTTGACCTAACCCTTCTGAAAGCAAAATGAAAATTATACCTACTGAAATGTTTAAGCTTGATAAAGTGGCCCCGCAGTCTCCTCGATGGGTTCTGTAACACAAAATTAAGGCGAAAAAATTACAGTTTGCTCAGCGGTTATTGTGTATTTACACGTGCGACTTGTTTCTCAGCATGAAGAGTTATTTTGTTCTGTTTGTGATGCAGCGGCAGAGATTTCATGCCCAGCAAAGGGAGCTGCACACAGTGTTTGCTCATGTTTTTAGACATTTACTTAACCCCAAAGTTGTCAATTCATCCCTGTTAGCCTTTGACCCATTTAGATAATTTGTTACTTCCTGTCGCTTTAAAAGACACTATACTTGCTACTATTTTTTATTTTTATTTTTTGGATTGTAGCATCTCTGATACACTTTTAAAAGTCACAAAAGCCAGTTCAGAGAATCTCACCACGTAGAGTCCGTTCGTGTGAATTGCGCCGAAGCACCATGACCCCGATAATCAAAGCAGCACTGACCAGCACGACAGCCAGCACTGAGAAACTGGTGATGGCGGCCAGTTTCCACACATCAGGCGTGTTCTCCGCTGGTTTACCTGTTGTTAAAAAAAAAAAAGAAAAAAAGAAAGTGAAACCCTGGAAGAAAGGGATGCCTATGAATGAATCAATCGCAGCAGAAAATAAGTCACATTTTAATGCGCAGGCCTTACATGTGTTGCAGGACGGGGTCTTCGGGTACTGTTTACAGGATGCACATGGCACACAAACATCCAAATCTGAGTTCCAAAACTCTGAACTGCCACATTGACCTGCACACACAAATATCAGAGATCAACTCTTAGTTGCTATGACACTTTGGAATGTCAAAAACAGGCCCTGGAAGTTTTTATAAGCACGATTCTTGGCAAAACATTTTTAGCATATAATACAAAAACAAAATACAAAACAAAATGCACCCTAATCCATTTATTTGCAGGGGAAATTCAGCTCTTTTTGCTTTTGGTTTTTGTTTCTAGAGGAGTGACCGGAGCACAACTCACGAGCGACTTTGTGGCTTTCCTTTTCTTCTAAATCAAACTGGGAAATTCCTTTTTGGTCAGACTGCTGATGCAACCAGACTACATGACAGAGAATTACTCAGTAACTCCGGTTGCAGCAGCTGGTAGGCAGCGTGTGAAATGCAGGATGTGTTTTCACAGAGTGCTTCCGCTGAATTGTTTTGCTTGTGTACATGTGTGACTTCCAGAGAACGAGCGAAATGTGTCAGTGAGCAAGAAAGTAGGTTAGCTTGCAGTTAACACTTGGAGAGAAAATATCTACCTCTGTAGACACAATGGGAAGTTTTTCTTTTTTATGGAAGCCAGACAGCTGAACAGTTATGCACTCCCCATGTGATAAAGATTAGATGTAACACAGTTAACACCAATAGTGAATTCAGTGCAGGAGACTGGTTTACTGTTTTAATAGTGTGTGATTTAACATCTTGGCTATGGTTAAGAAGTCCCAAGGCACTGAAACCCCAAGGCAATGCATGAAGTAGTGAGTATTGCGACATCAAGCTGAAAGAACTTCTCCAAAACAATATTGCGAATATAAAGCCAGCCTAATGACATGACTGTAACAATGCCAGAGATGGGCCACCGTACATTGTAACACGGAAAAAAGAGTGCAGATAATTGATAGATAAAATGATCGCTGTCTCTCTTCCCTTTCAGTGTCACATGCATTTGCATGAAGAGCCTCTCTTGTTTCAACCATTATAACAAAAGGGACCATGGCGGGTCTGAATTGAGTCATCGTTTGTGGGAACTTTCTACTGTTTGAACTAGCCACTTTAATCATCACAGAAAGCCATACCAAAGCAATCAGGGAGTCGATGTTTAATGAAAACCAAGAGAAGCTAAATGAATGTGCAGGACCACTGCAGCCGATTCTTAATGTAAAGCCCTGGTTGGCATTTATCTGTTGGTGTTGTTGTTTGTATGTAATTTTCTGGAAGAAGTTCTCAGTGTTGTTTTCATTTCTATATGACAGCGGACAAACTCACCACTGCCCTAACTTTACTCAAATGTATTTCGATATGTAAAAGGAGCGCTTGGAATATGTTTCCACCACAGCTCCACACAGCCAACAATAAGACTTCTATGGGCACGACAGCATGCTGGATCCATCCATCCTCGTTCTTTGCAGCACAGGACAGCAGCCATCGCGTGCAGGAGAGTGAGAGGGAGGCACGTGCGTGACGTTGTTGTGTAGGTGTGATCGAGCAGGTGCACGCAATCATACGTGCATCCCTCCACACCACAGATTTGCGACGCACACAGTCTCATATGCACCACAGACATAGAGAGGTGGTTGTCATCAAACCTGAAACCAAAGCGGTGCACAGGAGTGCCATTGCCAAATATTTGGGATGTGGACCAAAAATTGTAGGTCAACTCTGGCATCCAGAGATTGTAGAGAAATTTAGCAGGAGAAAGCTTTTGGTTCCCACTAAAACATGATGCAAACCTGATGCCACATGTTAAATAACTTTAGCACGTGGCATCAGGTGCGTTACAGACAGAATACCAGTTTATAAAAGAGTACTGTATGGTACTGAAGCCACTGACAATGGCTTTGGATATTTTTCAAAGTGAGGATGACTGCTTTTATGGCAATGTCCTGCCAACACTCAAGGCCCTGGCTAAAACATTTGGAATGAAGCACAGTCTCTCCAGTAAGACATCTGACCTGCCCAGTGAAATGGTCAAGGTAAATATATTTTTGTTATGCTCACTTGCAAATTTATGTGCAGCCTACACAAGATCCATTTTAACAGTGTAATAGACTGTGTTGTAATATATGTGATGTAATATATCTTGAAGGCCATCAAGACATGGTTCGCATCAGCGCTGGACAGTAAGGAAGCTCTGCTGGCTGCAGTGACCATTCCAAAATTCAAGTTGCACTTGCCTTGTTAGGTAGCCCTTTGTTGGTGAGGTAACTGTTCAATGTCAAGGCTTTTTATTTTAAAATTTTGTTCATTGTTTGTTTTGTTCAATTTTCTTAAATAAAGCCCACCTGTGAGTGGTTTTAACATTTGTTTTATCCACATTGCCTGTGTGTCTTGATTTTTGGAGTTTTGACAACATACTACATGACTGTGTTTTTGGTGTTTTCTTTACATATTTGCGATAGCGCATGTTCTCGTTTTCATGACATGCTGTAAAATGACCGTTTCTTGCATCTTTGACACATATTACGCTATGGAGTGTGAATAATACACCATTCTTGACGTTCTGATGCATTTTTAGGCCATTTCGATTTTTGACATTTTTGGGCTTTTTTCGACATACTATACTATGTCGTTTTTTCTCATTTTCATGACATGCTGTAAAATGACTGTTTCTTGCATCTTTGACACATATTATGCTATGGAGTGTGAATAGTACACCATTCTTGACGTTCTGATGCATTTTTAGGCCATTTCGATTTTTGACCTTTTTTGGCTTTTTTCGACATACTATACTATGTCGTTTTTTTCTCATTTCATGACATGCTGTAAAATGACCGTTTTTTGCATCTTTGACACATATTATGCTATGGAGTGTGAATAATACACCATTCTTGATGTTCTGATGCATTTTTAGGCCATTTCAATTTTTGACCTTTTTTGGTTTTTTCGACATACTATACTATGTGGTTTTTTCTCATTTTCATGACATGCTGTAAAATGACCGTTTCTTGCATCTTTGACACATATTATGCTATGGAGTGTGAATAATACACCATTCTTGACGTTCTGATGCATTTTTAGGCCATTTCGATTTTTGACCTTTTTTTTGGCTTTTTTTTTCGACATACTATACTATGTCGTTTTTTTCTCATTTTCATGACATGCTGTAAAATGACCGTTTTTTGCATCTTTGAAACATATTATGCTATGGAGTGTGAATAATACACCATTCTTGACGTTCTGATGCATTTTAGGCCATTTCGATTTTTTGACATTTTTTTTTTTTTTTTTCGACATACTATACTATGTCGTTTTTTTTCTCATTTTCATGACATGCTGTAAAATGACCGTTTCTTGCATCTTTGACACATATTATGCTATGGAGTGTGAATAATACACCATTCTTGACGTTCTGATGCATTTTTAGGCCATTTCGATTTTTGACCTTTTTTGGCTTTTTTCGACATACTATACTATGTCGTTTTTTTTTTCATTTTCATGACATGCTGTAAAATGACCGTTTCTTGCATCTTTGACACATATTATGCTATGGAGTGTGAATAATACACCATTCTTGACGTTCTGATGCATTTTTAGGCCATTTCGATTTTTTACCTTTTTTGGCTTTTTTCGACATACTATACTATGTCGTTTTTTTCTCATTTTCATGACATGCTGTAAAATGACCGTTTCTTGCATCTTTGACACATATTATGCTATGGAGTGTGAATAATACACCATTCTTGACGTTCAGATGCATTTTTTAGGCCATTTCGATTTTTTTGACCTTTTTTTGGCTTTTTTTCGACATACTATACTATGTCGTTTTTTTCTCATTTTCATGACATGCTGTAAAATGACCGTTTCTTGCATCTTTGACACATATTATGCTATGGAGTGTGAATAATACACCATTCTTGACGTTCTGATGCATTTTAGGCCATTTCGATTTTTGACATTTTTGGGCTTTTTTCGACATACTATACTATGTCGTTTTTTTCTCATTTTCATGACATGCTGTAAAATGACCGTTTCTTGCATCTTTGACACATATTATGCTATGGAGTGTGAATAATACACCATTCTTGACGTTCTGATGCATTTTTAGGCCATTTCGATTTTTTGACCTTTTTGGCTTTTTTTCGACATACTATACTATGTCGTTTTTTTTCTCATTTTCATGACATGCTGTAAAATGACCGTTTTTTTGCATCTTTGACACATATTATGCTATGGAGTGTGAATAATACACCATTCTTGACGTTCTGATGCATTTTTAGGCCATTTCGATTTTTGACCTTTTTTGGCTTTTTTCGACATACTATACTATGTCGTTTTTTTCTCATTTTCATGACATGCTGTAAAATGACCGTTTCTTGCATCTTTGACACATATTATGCTATGGAGTGTGAATAATACACCATTCTTGACGTTCTGATGCATTTTTAGGCCATTTCGATTTTTGACCTTTTTGGCTTTTTTTTCGACATACTATACTATGTCGTTTTTTTTCTCATTTTCATGACATGCTGTAAAATGACCGTTTCTTGCATCTTTGACACATATTATGCTATGGAGTGTGAATAATACACCATTCTTGATGTTCTGATGCATTTTTAGGCCATTTCGATTTTTTGACCTTTTTTGGCTTTTTTTTCGACATACTATACTATGTCGTTTTTTTTCATTTTCATGACATGCTGTAAAATGACCGTTTCTTGCATCTTTGACACATATTATGCTATGGAGTGTGAATAATACACCATTCTTGATGTTCTGATGCATTTTTAGGCCATTTCGATTTTTGACCTTTTTTTGGCTTTTTTTCGACATACTATACTATGTTTTTTTCTCATTTTCATGACATGCTGTAAATGACCGTTTCTTGCATCTTTGACACATATTATGCTATGGAGTGTGAATAATACACCATTCTTGATGTTCTGATGCATTTTTAGGCCATTTTAGATTTTTGACCTTTTTTGGCTTTTTTTTTTCATACTATACTATGTCGTTTTTTTTCTCATTTTCATGACATGCTGTAAAATGACCGTTTCTTGCATCTTTGACACATATTATGCTATGGAGTGTGAATAATACACCATTCTTGACGTTCTGATGCATTTTTAGGCCATTTCGATTTTTTTTGACCTTTTTTGGCTTTTTTTTTCGCATACTATACTATGTCGTTTTTTTTTCTCATTTTCATGACATGCTGTAAATGACCGTTTTCTTGCATCTTTGACACATATTATGCTATGGAGTGTGAATAATACACCATTCTTGATGTTCTGATGCATTTTTAGGCCATTTCGATTTTTGACCTTTTTGGCTTTTTTTTTCGACATACTATACTATGTCGTTTTTTTTCTCATTTTCATGACATGCTGTAAAATGACCGTTTTTTTGCATCTTTGACACATATTATGCTATGGAGTGTGAATAATACACCATTCTTGACGTTCTGATGCATTTTAGGCCATTTCGATTTTTTGACCTTTTTTGGCTTTTTTTCGACATACTATACTATGTCGTTTTTTTTTCTCATTTTCATGACATGCTGTAAAATGACTGTTTTTGCATCTTTGACACATATTATGCTATGGAGTGTGAATAATACACCATTCTTGATGTTCTGATGCATTTTTAGGCCATTTCAATTTTTGACCTTTTTTTTTTTTTTTCATACTATACTATGTGCGTTTTTTTTCTCATTTTCATGACATGCTGTAAAATGACCGTTTTTGCATCTTTGACACATATTATGCTATGGAGTGTGAATAATACACCATTCTTGATGTTCTGATGCATTTTTAGGCCATTTCGATTTTTGACCTTTTTTTTTTTTTTTTCACATACTATACTATGTCGTTTTTTTTTCTCATTTTCATGACATGCTGTAAAATGACCGTTTTTTGCATCTTTGACACATATTATGCTATGGAGTGTGAATAATACACCATTCTTGATGTTCTGATGCATTTTTAGGCCATTTCAATTTTTTGACATTTTTTTTTTTTTTTCGACATACTATACTATGTCGTTTTTTTCAAATTTTCATGACATGCTGTAAAATGACCGTTTCTTGCATCTTTGACACATATTATGCTATGGAGTGTGAATAGTACACCATTCTTGACGTTCAGATGCAGTTTTAGGCCATTTCGATTTTTGACATTTTTTATTTTTTTCACGACATACTATACTATGTCGTTTTTTTTCTCATTTTCATGACATGCTGTAAAATGACCGTTTCTTGCATCTTTGACACATATTATGCTATGGAGTGTGAATAATACACCATTCTTGACGTTCTGATGCATTTTTAGGCCATTTCGATTTTTGACCTTTTTTTGGCTTTTTTCGACATACTATACTATGTCGTTTTTTTTTCTCATTTTCATGACATGCTGTAAAATGACCGTTTCTTGCATCTTTGACACATATTATGCTATGGAGTGTGAATAATACACCATTCTTGACGTTCTGATGCATTTTTAGGCCATTTCGATTTTTGACCTTTTTTGGCTTTTTTCGACATACTATACTATGTCGTTTTTTTGTCATTTTCATGACATGCTGTAAAATGACCGTTTCTTGCATCTTTGACACATATTATGCTATGGAGTGTGAATAATACACCATTCTTGACGTTCTGATGCATTTTTAGGCCATTTCGATTTTTTGACCTTTTTGGCTTTTTTTCGACACATACTATACTATGTCGTTTTTTTTTTTCTCATTTTCATGACATGCTGTAAAATGACCGTTTCTTGCATCTTTGACACATATTATGCTATGGAGTGTGAATAGTACACCATTCTTGACGTTCTGATGCATTTTAGGCCATTTCGATTTTTGACCTTTTTTGGCTTTTTTCGACATACTATACTATGTCGTTTTTTTCTCATTTTCATGACATGCTGTAAAATGACCGTTTCTTGCATCTTTGACACATATTATGCTATGGAGTGTGAATAATACACCATTCTTGACGTTCTGATGCATTTTTAGGCCATTTCAATTTTTGACATTTTTTGGCTTTTTTCGACATACTATACTATGTCGTTTTTTTTCATTTTCATGACATGCTGTAAAATGACCGTTTCTTGCATCTTTGACACATATTATGCTATGGAGTGTGAATAATACACCATTCTTGACGTTCTGATGCATTTTTAGGCCATTTCGATTTTTGACCTTTTTTGGCTTTTTTCGACATACTATACTATGTCTTTTTTCTCATTTTCATGACATGCTGTAAATGACCGTTTCTTGCATCTTTGACACATATTATGCTATGGAGTGTGAATAATACACCATTCTTGACGTTCTGATGCATTTTTAGGCCATTTCAATTTTTGACATTTTTTGGTTTTTTCGACATACTATACTATGTCGTTTTTTTGTCATTTTCATGACATGCTGTAAAATGACCGTTTCTTGCATCTTTGACACATATTATGCTATGGAGTGTGAATAATACACCATTCTTGACGTTCTGATGCATTTTTAGGCCATTTCGATTTTTGACCTTTTTTTTTTTTTTTTCGACATACTATACTATGTCGTTTTTTTTCTCATTTTCATGACATGCTGTAAAATGACCGTTTTCTGCATTTTTGACACATTTTATGCTATGGAGTGTGAATAAAACACCATTCTTGACGTTCTGATGCAATTTAAGGCCATAATATTTTTTTGACATTTGAGTTTTTTTTCGACATACTATGGCGTTTTTTTCTCATTTTCATGACATGCTGTAAGATGACCGTTTCTTGCATCTTTGACACATATTATGCTATGGAGTGTGAATAATACACCATTCTTGACGTTCTGATGCATTTTTAGGCCATTTCGATTTTTTGACATTTTTGGCTTTTTTTTCGACATACTATACTATGTCGTTTTTTTTCTCATTTTCATGACATGCTGTAAAATGACCGTTTTTGCATCTTTGACATATATTATGCTATGGAGTGTGAATAATACACCATTCTTGATGTTCTGATGCATTTTTAGGCCATTTCGATTTTTTTGACCTTTTTTGGCTTTTTTTCGACATACTATACTATGTCGTTTTTTTTCTCATTTTCATGACATGCTGTAAAATGGCCGTTTCTTGCATCTTTGACACATATTATGCTATGGAGTGTGAATAATACACCATTCTTGACGTTTTGATGCATTTTTAGGCCATTTCGATTTTTGACATTTTTTTTTTTTTTTTTCGACATACTATACTATGTCGTTTTTTTTTCATTTTCATGACATGCTGTAAAATGACCGTTTCTTGCATCTTTGACACATATTATGCTATGGAGTGTGAATAATACACCATTCTTGACGTTTTGATGCATTTTTAGGCCATTTCGATTTTTGACATTTTTGTGCTTTTTTCGACATACTATACTATGTCGTTTTTTTCTCATTTTCATGACATGCTGTAAAATGACCGTTTCTTGCATCTTTGACACATATTATGCTATGGAGTGTGAATAAAACACCATTCTTGATGTTCTGATGCATTTTTAGGCCATTTCAATTTTTGACATTTTTTGGTTTTTTCGACATACTATACTATGTCGTTTTTTTCTCATTTTCATGACATGCTGTAAAATGACCGTTTCTTGCATCTTTGACACATATTATGCTATGGAGTGTGAATAATACACCATTCTTGATGTTCTGATGCATTTTTAGGCCATTTCAATTTTTTTTTTCGACATTTTTTGGCTTTTTTCGACATACTATACTATGTCGTTTTTTCTCATTTTTTTCATGACATGCTGTAAAATGACCGTTTCTTGCATCTTTGACACATATTATGCTATGGAGTGTGAATAAAACACCATTCTTGATGTTCTGATGCATTTTTAGGCCATTTCGATTTTTGACATTTTTTGGCTTTTTTTTCGACATACTATACTATGTCGTTTTTTTCTCATTTTTCATGACATGCTGTAAAATGACCGTTTTTTGCATCTTTGACACATATTATGCTATGGAGTGTGAATAAAACACCATTCTTGATGTTCTGATGCATTTTTTGGCACCATTTTATTTTTGACATTTTTTGGCTTTTTTTTTTCGACATACTATACTATGTCGTTTTTTCTCATTTTTTCATGACATGCTGTAAAATGACCGTTTTTGCATTTTGACACATATTATGCTATGGAGTGTGAATAAACACCATTCTTGATGTTCTGATGCATTTTTTGCAGCCATTTTATTTTTTGACATTTTTTGGCTTTTTTTTTTCGACATACTATACTATGTCGTTTTTTTTCATTTTCATGACATGCTGTAAATGACCTTTTTTGCATTTTTAAAAAATATTATGCTATGGAGTGTGAATAAAACACCATTCTTAATGTTCTGATGCATTTTTAGGCCATTTCGATTTTTGACATTTTTTGGCTTTTTTTTAGACATACTATACTATGTCGTTTTTTTTTCATTTTCATGACATGCTGTAAAATGACCGTTTTTTGCATCTTTGACACATATTATGCTATGGAGTGTGAATAAAACACCATTCTTGACGTTCTGATGCATTTTTTGGGCCATTTTATTTTTGACATTTTTTGCATTTTTTTTCGACATACTATACTATGTCGTTTTTTTTCATTTTTCATGACATGCTGTAAATGACCGTTTTTTGCATTTTTGACACATTTTATGCTATGGAGTGTGAATAAAACACCATTCTTAATGTTCTGATGCATTTTTAGGTCATATTAATTTTTGACATTTTTTTTGCTTTTTTTTTCGACATACTATACTATGTCGTTTTTTTTTCTCATTTTCATGACATGCTGTAAATATGACCGTTTTTGCATCTTTGACACATATTATGCTATGGAGTGTGAATAATACACCATTCTTGATGTTTCTGATGCATTTTTAGGCCATTTTAATTTTTTGACATTTTTTTGCTTTTTTTCGACATACTATACTATGGCGTTTTTTTCTCATTTTCATGACATGCTGTAAAATGACCGTTTTTGCATCTTTGACACATATTATGCTATGGAGTGTGAATAATACACCATTCTTGATGTTCTGATGCATTTTTAGGCCATTTCGATTTTTGACATTTTTTGGCTTTTTTTCGACATACTATACTATGTCGTTTTTTTTTCATTTTCATGACATGCTGTAAAATGACCGTTTTTGCATTTTTGACACATATTATGCTATGGAGTGTGAATAAAACACCATTCTTGATGTTCTGATGCATTTTAAGGCCATAATATTTTTTGACATTTTTCGAGTTTTTTCGACATACTATACTATGGCGTTTTTTTCTCATTTTCATGACATGCTGTAATATGACTGTTTTTTGCATTTTTGATGCATATTATGCTATGGAGTGTGAATAAAACACCATTCTTGATGTTCTGATGCATTTTTTGGCCATATTAATTTTTTGACATTTTTGGATGTTTTTTCGACATACTATACTATGGCGTTTTTCTCCTTTTTATGACCTGCTGTAATATAACCATTTTTTGCATTTTTGACGAATTTTATGCTATGGAGTGTGAATAAAACACCATTCTTGAGGTTCTGATGCATTTTTGGGTCATATTGATTTTTGACATTTTTGGCTTTTTTTTTCACATACTATACTATGTCGTTTTTTTCTCATTTTCATGACATGCTGTAAAATGACCGTTTTTGCATCTTTGACACATATTATGCTATGGAGTGTGAATAAACACCATTCTTGATGTTCTGATGCATTTTAGGCCATTTTAATTTTTTGACATTTTTTGGCTTTTTTCGACATACTATACTATGTCGTTTTTTTTTCTCATTTTCATGACATGCTGTAAAATGACCGTTTTTGCATCTTTGACACATATTATGCTATGGAGTGTGAATAAAACACCATTCTTGATGTTCTGATGCATTTTTTAGGCCATTTCGATTTTTGACATTTTTTGGCTTTTTTTCGACATACTATACTATGTCGTTTTTTTCTCATTTTCATGACATGCTGTAAAATGACCGTTTTTGCATCTTTGACACATATTATGCTATGGAGTGTGAATAAAACACCATTCTTGATGTTCTGATGCATTTTTAGGCCATTTCATTTTTTTGACATTTTTTCGCTTTTTTTTCGACATACTATACTATATGCATTTTTTTCTCATTTTTCATGACATGCTGTAAAATGACCGTTTTTTGCATCTTTGACACATATTATGCTATGGAGTGTGAATAAACACCATTCTTGATGTTCTGATGCATTTTAAGGCCATAATATTTTTTGACATTTTTCGAGTTTTTTTCGACATACTATACTATGGCGTTTTTTTCTCATTTTTAGAAAATACTCTACGATGACCGTTTTCTGCATTTTTGACACATTTTATGCTATGGAGTGTGAATAAAACACCATTCTTGACGTTCTGATGCATTTTAAGGCCATAATATTTTTTTTGACATTTGAGTTTTTTTCGACATACTATACTATGGCGTTTTTTTCTCATTTTCATGACATGCTGTAAAATGACTGTTTTTTGCATCTTTGACACATATTATGCTATGGAGTGTGAATAAAACACCATTCTTGATGTTCTGATGCATTTTAAGGCCATAATATAATATTTTTTGACATTTTTCGATTTTTTTCGACATACTATACTATGGCGTTTTTTTCTCATTTTCATGGCATATTCTACTATGACTGTTTTTTGCAATTTTGATGCATATTATGCTATGGAGTGTGAATAAAACACCATTCTTGATGTTCTGATGCATTTTAAGGCCATAATATTTTTTGACATTTTTCGAGTTTTTTCGACATACTATACTATGGCGTTTTTTTCTCATTTTTAGAAAATACTCTACGATGACTGTTTTTTGCATTTTTGATGCATTTTATGCTATGGAGTGTGAATAAAACACCATTCTTGATGTTCTGATGCATTTTAAGACCATAATATTTTTTGACATTTTTCGAGTTTTTTCGACATACTATACTATGGCGTTTTTTTTCTCATTTTCATGACATGCTGTAAACTATGACCGTTTTTTGCATCTTTGACACATATTATGCTATGGAGTGTGAATAATACACCATTCTTGATGTTCTGATGCATTTTTAGGCCATTTCGATTTTTGACATTTTTTGTGCTTTTTTTCGACATACTATACTATGTCGTTTTTTTTTCTCATTTTCATGACATGCTGTAAAATGACCGTTTTTTGCATCTTTGACACATATTATGCTATGGAGTGTGAATAAAACACCATTCTTGATGTTCTGATGCATTTTTAGGCCATTTCGATTTTTTTGACATTTTTGGCTTTTTTTCGACATACTATACTATGTCGTTTTTTTCATTTTTCATGACATACTGTAAATGACCGTTTTTGCATCTTTGACACATATTATGCTATGGAGTGTGAATAAACACCATTCTTGATGTTCTGATGCATTTTTAGGCCATTTTAATTTTTGACATTTTTGGCTTTTTTTTCGACATACTATACTATGTCGTTTTTTCTCATTTTTCATGACATGCTGTAAAATGACCGTTTTTTGCATCTTTGACACATATTATGCTATGGAGTGTGAATAATACACCATTCTTGATGTTCTGATGCATTTTTAGGCCATTTCGATTTTTGACATTTTTTGGCTTTTTTTTACATACATACTATACTATGTCGTTTTTTCTCATTTTCATGACATGCTGTAAATGACCGTTTTTGCATCTTTGACACATATTATGCTATGGAGTGTGAATAGTACACCATTCTTGATGTTCTGATGCATTTTTAGGCCATTTCGATTTTTTGACATTTTTGGCTTTTTTTCGACATACTATACTATGTCGTTTTTTCTCATTTTCATGACATGCTGTAAAATGACCGTTTCTTGCATCTTTGACACATATTATGCTATGGAGTGTGAATAATACACCATTCTTGACGTTCTGATGCATTTTTAGGCCATTTCGATTTTTGACCTTTTTTGGCTTTTTTCGACATACTATACTATGTCGTTTTTTTCTCATTTTCATGACATGCTGTAAAATGACCGTTTCTTGCATCTTTGACACATATTATGCTATGGAGTGTGAATAATACACCATTCTTGACGTTCTGATGCATTTTTAGGCCATTTCAATTTTTGACCTTTTTTGGTTTTTTCGACATACTATACTATGTCGTTTTTTCTCATTTTCATGACATGCTGTAAAATGACCGTTTCTTGCATCTTTGACACATATTATGCTATGGAGTGTGAATAATACACCATTCTTGACGTTCTGATGCATTTTTAGGCCATTTCAATTTTTGACATTTTTTGGCTTTTTTCGACATACTATACTATGTCGTTTTTTTCTCATTTTCATGACATGCTGTAAAATGACCGTTTCTTGCATCTTTGACACATATTATGCTATGGAGTGTGAATAATACACCATTCTTGACGTTCTGATGCATTTTTAGGCCATTTCGATTTTTGACATTTTTGGGCTTTTTTCGACATACTATACTATGTCGTTTTTTTCTCATTTTCATGACATGCTGTAAAATGACCGTTTCTTGCATCAAAAGACAAAAGTCATTATCTCGCTGCCTCTCCCATTTTAGTTTAACCTTTCTTGCCTTCTTTTGTGTGTTCCCCAACTTTATGGGAGTGCAATACCAAATGGAGTCGCTCTTCAACTGAAGATGGGGAAAAAGCTAATTCACTCTCATATTGAAGGCTGTAGCAACCCCAACATTGCTGAGGCAAATGTTTTAGATTCACTTGGCTTGTGTCTTTGCTTACAACCAGAATAGATCCAGAATAAATCGGAAACCTCAAATCCAGAATAACATTGAAGTTTACCATGTGCATAAGATCCAGAGCCTTCATGGCAAATATACTGGAAGCTGTGCTGCATGAGTTTCTAGTGTTGTCACGTATAACACATTATACTTGACAAGCAGTCAGTACAGGTCATTATGAAATGGCTGCAACCAAAAGGCACCTGCTCAGGAAGTCATGTTTGAGGCATTTTAAGCTCTAACTCTCTGGTTATGTTGCAGCCACATGCTCAGGCCCGTGGAGACTCTCCGTCCTCCACAGCCAACCCGCCTGCTGAGCCGGGCTGACTCATTTTATAGTCGTGGTCACAGTAAAAATGTGTCACATTTCTTGAAAGCCTCAGGATTTTCAGTCCTGCATCACCCATCAAAGTCCAGCTGGACTTTCATTCAAGGGTTCAAAGAGTCACTGAGAGGAGCTGAACCTTGACTCCTGGTTGACCTTGGTTTTTAACCCAAACCACATCTGAGAAGTGCAGCTTCTTTGTTGCTCAGTTAAACTGATCAAAATACTTCAGTCATGTTGAGCCTGACCCAAATGTTAAGGTTAAAAAAAGGAAATTATTCTGATTTTTCTATTTTATTCAGAGGTGTTACTAGAAACTCATGACAACATCATCCAGCATCACAGCTTTAAAGTAAGAGGCTGCAGGGATCATATCTCATGTCTCATAGCTCAGCATGTAAACTCTGGGAAACAAGAAAAAGTTTGCGTGTGTGTGTGTTCATGACCAAAAGACCTTGGCAAATCTCAGCACCTAGCCTGACAAAGGGTGTTTTTTGGGTGTGGGGGTGCTGTATTTTGTCATGATTTGCAAGGGGGTGGGTGGACCAACAGCTGATGTCCAGATGTAGAGATGGTTTCACGCGACAGAATCTAAATCAAACATGTTTTCAGTTAAGTTTGTTTTTGTTTTTTCTAAGTACACTTAGTAACGTCAGTGACTGAGGAAATCCATGTAATTATTCACGTTTGTTATGTTCTCAGTGGAATCTGAGTCTGCTGTTCTCCACTGGGATTATATCCAAACTTCAGAGGACTGTGGAAACAAAGTCACAAGATCTTCCTTTTGTGTTTGTGAGATAGTAAAAATGTGTCTTTTTGCAAAATGGACTCAAGCGGTGCACCCTCTCCATGTGGCCTGTCCTTCGCACCCAGGGGCACGGATGGATGGGGTGAAATAAGATGATCGGAATGCGGAACCGGTGAGAAATGCAGCTGGTTAAGGAAGCGGCTGTGTAAAGCAGACCCACTATCTGACTCCATTATTGTGAGAGCAGACCACCAGACCCTTAACAGTGTTTTCAGAAAACAAGGACACCAGCATTTGCTTATAAAAAAAAGTCAGAAAAGGAATAAAACTGCATTGGATCATTGAATCGAATCGGGGAAAAAACTCTTGACAGTCACCACTTTACATTCTATTTGACTTTGCGTTTGATGTGTCCAAAAAAAAACCCAACAACTTAGTTTACTTACTTTTCTGTGCGTCCACGGCGTGGAAATTGGTCACAGCCGCTATAATAAGTCCACAGAGCGCGCAGAGAGCGTTTGAAGCCATAGTGTGTGCGGGTGAAAAGCTGCTCGCTGTCGGCCACGCAATTCCCGAAAGTTCATCTGATTAGCAGTCCGCGCTGGGGTTTTTCAGCATGGAAAAGCGAGCATCAGAGTGAGTCACCCGGAGGAGTCTGCGCCTTGTTTTAATAGCGCGCACACACCCACGCTAACAGTTCAACTCCTATGAGTCATTTCCTATGTACTGTACTGCTCGGATTCTCTGTGCGCGCACTCAGCCCCGTCTCACAGGAAACTCCACTACCATAGTATGTGGTTTTTCATGTGTTTCGCTTTAAGTGAAAGTTTCGATCAAACCCACCCCGGGTATGAAAGTTTCGCTAGATATATTTCATATTTTATGGCCACACCCTTTACTTTTTTCCGTCAAATGTTTTTCTCCACTTTTTTTTTTTTACCAGAGAGTCTGTGTAGTCTGGACTTAATAGTGTTCTCATTGTTATTACCACGCCTGTCGACGTCATTCCCTTCCCTTTGCCAAAAAACACAGCTCTCTGGCAGGAGTGCGGGTCCCATACACAGAAAAGAGAGTCAAAAGCAACTGAGGCAAAAACAGATGACACTCACTAGGAAAGACTATCTTGTTTTTTTGTTTTTTTAAGGCTTTGGGAGAGTCTGCTCAAACTTAAAAGTCAGGTTAGGGTTCTTCTTTATCCACATTCTTCCCTCTGCAGATGCAAACAAGCAAATACCTTTCTGTAAAAAGAAAAGAAAAAGAGCTGAGATGGTCTTAGTTTTTGGAGACTGACATTTAAAAAGCGAGTGTCCCCGATGCAGGGTGGTGTTATTAATGTCTGGGGCTGGGAGTAGCCTGCCGCTGCAGCACAAGTATGTAATAACAAAGCCAGTGGACGCCTGCCTGGAGTGCTATCAGGTTGGCCCTTGTGACAGCATTGTGTCATGTATTAATGAAGACCAGCAGCCACTATGACAACATCTGTGCTCTGTGGCATAACAAAAAATGACCACTTTGCACATGGTGAAAAAAAAACAACTGCTAATTTATTTAAGACAGGTTATGCACATTTCATAAGAGTAAACAAGCACTGCCCATGTAGTGTTAACAATAAAATGAGCCTTCTTTTCGTCAATTCCTGCAGGGACTTCTACTTAACTGTTCCCAAATGCCTGATAAACGTTTTTGCTGTTTTTTTCTCTTCGCATATTCGCTTTTTTTTTCTCCTCAGCAACCTGGAACTTTTTATGTGTGTGCTACATGGTGTGAACTGCCTTTCCCACAAGAGCTAACGTCAAACAGGCACTAACCAAACCCCCCCAGTAAATAGTTCACATCATCGGAACAGAGGGAAAAGGGGTTTCATTGGCTCAATTACGCTCGAAGCATGTTGTTAAACAGATGTTTTTGTACTCCACTGTCACAGCTAACCTTTAGGAAAGCGGTCTAAGAGGACCTGGAGCAGCACAGCCCACTAAGGACACCCATATGAGCTGACTTTCCACTGGAGTGATTTCATCAGTAATGAGGCACTATAAGCTGCAGATGTTGTGTCAAACTCTCCAATAGGAACCATGGCAACAAGATGAACACACACAGAGGACCTTGCCCAAGGTGATCCAAACACTCCTGTATGTGCTGACTGGGTGCCAAACTAGCTGATGTCTCTCAGGCGTTGTTAATACTATAGCCTAAGCAAAGAAGTTAAACAAATCTGCCTGTTGTGTTTTATATAACAGACACATGTTTAGTTTTACACATGCAATCCTCTGTAGAGGATGGCTTTTTTTTAATTTTGAAGTTTCAAATTCAGCTTCACTGATTTTACAGGATTTCCAAAACCAGCAGGACAAAACAATTCAAAGAAACACCTCGGGAGTATCAGCCGCGTACCACTTCACTTCCAAGCTCCTCAATACATAAAAAAAAAAAAAAAAAAAACGCTCGAGAAATATTTAAAAGTGGGCCCAGTTTCTTAAAAGAGAGGATGTTTAACTTGGCAAGTACGGCACAAGACAGGAAAAACAGTGCAGGGCGGCTCGACGTGGAGGAACATCACGGTGTGCACAAACAACTTATTAGCTACAGCACAACTCTCTCCGTCAGATGTGTCACCGTGTGGGCACCACATTAATCACCATGTGGCAATGACGCGGTACGACAATCCCTTCCAAAGAGAGATTAAAACAGGAAACAGGCTCCAAAATGTCCACCTCTTTGAATAAACATCATAATTAATTAATTAATTAATCATAATATCTCCAGTTCCCTTGATTTATCTCCATTCTTTCCTCTCCTTTGGTTCCATCTGTCTTTACCTCCATCCGCTACTCTGTCGCGGTGCGAGTTAGGTGATGTAGATGCGGTGAAAGTCATTGGCGCCGAAGGCACAGTTGCACTTGGGGCACTTCCTCTGCCGGGTGTCGTAGCGCATCTTCAGGCATTCGTAGCAGAATACGTGGAAACACTTGGTGAGCACCGTCTCCTTGTCCCGCGTGTTGCAGCAGGGGCAGCGCAGCTTAGCCTGGTCACGGGCACACACATTGTTTTTATGGACCACAAAACACACTCGCTGGCAATGTTGTATGTCAATACGGCTAATACCAGAGGGTGCAGCAAAGTGACTGCGGTATTTGCCGGGGTTTTGAGCTCACTTTCTGGCACCATACTCACAAAATTAAAAAAAAAAAAACTGCTACTGCCGGCCAATCAAGCAAATTACAAAGCAGTAGTTTTGCAGTCTTTTTAAAAATTATTTATTTCATGTATTTGATTTTTCATTCGACTGTTGTAACTTCTTTGCCAGCAGCATTCCGCGTGAGATTGTGCCAGGAAGCAGTTGGGAGGTTGGCGTTTAATTAAAGCCCGTGCATTTCTTTTCACACAAACAACGTTCTGTCTCTTTCTCACCTTGTACTGGTTAATCTCCTCCTGCAGGATCTCGTCCGCGTCAGAGTAAACCTCCACCTTCTTCTGCTTCTCCAGCTTCCGCCTCAGCCTGGAAAGATCCTCCTACGGGGCACGAGGAGAGAGACTTCTTAGAGCTGCGGGCCAACCGGGATCCTCCCATCGAAAACCACAGGAGCAACTTGCGAACGTTTGGAGCGAACCCCCCCCCAATCCTGAAGTACGACGTACCTGCGCTCGCTTCAGGTTGCTGCTCTCCCTCTCCCGGGCCGTGCGGTTCTCCGCCACGGAGACCTGGATCTCCTTAAGCTTGGCCTGCGTGTGCTCCAGCTGCACCTTCAGGTCCTCTGCCAGCTGGGCAGCCTCCACCGCCTGCAGCAGCGAAGGAACCGGACGCACTCAATAAAAAAACACCTCATGATGAGATTCCTGAGCGGTAATGTGCTGGTGCAAGGGCGAGCTCGGAAAAAAACATTCTCGTCTCGCCTGCTCTTTGCACGTCGACTTTAGAAATTCAGCTGTCTGGGCTAACTTTAAAACAGACGCTACCACCGAATTAGCATTTTTTAAAAATCATATTTGCTGCAGATTTTGTATATTTTCCATCTCTGACGACCATTTTCCATGGCATAGGACATATTTGTAAAACCCTCACATAGCGTCACGCCATCCCTGGTTTCAGTTAACGTAAACAGCACATTTTCTGTGTTTCCCGTTATGTTTTAATTTTCTCGTTATGGTGGTCCCTACTTGTGAAAATAAGATTAAAGGGGCAAGGAAAAAAAGAATAGAAGTAATGTATTCATGTATGTGACGAGGGGATTTCATTAGCTTTTGCCCTGAGCACTCCTCTGCAGTCCTATCCGGTACCTGGCCAATGTTGGCAATTACCAGAAACACACGAGCGAGCTTGCAAAACTCGAAAAGTGCGGGAATCGGGAAAGACGCTGAGTTTAATATGTATGTGTATATGTATGTATGTACGTCTTACAAGCACCTTAACACGCCAAAATGATATGTATGATTTGTACGCATGCTATTATCACCCAGATCCTCTTACAGCGCTACTCAGGACTTATATTTTTGGACCACAGACATCTGACAGCAATTATGTCACGCAGTGATTAGCGAATCTTAAGCGTAAGAGACGACAATATGGCTGGTGGCAGCTCTCTTCTCACCTTCCTCTTGTTGAGTTCTAGTGCTTGTGTCCGGACGGCCAGCTCTTTTTCCAGAGCGGCCAGCGTGCTCTGCAGGACGCCCTCTTTCTCCTCCAGCTTCTGCACGACCAGCAGCTGGGCATCCACCTGGGAGAGGCAGCAACCAGTTAATATTTCAGCCCCCCCCACCTCGGCAAAAGCTGCATTTCCAGATTTAAGAAAGTCAACACCCCACCTGGGTTTTGAATGTGAGGACTTGGTCGGCCAGCTCCTCCTTCTCCTCTTTCAGCAGCTTGTAGATCTGGTTGGATTTGATGCGCTCGCTCATCAGCTTGAAATTGGCGTCGTCCTTCTCCCGCAACTGCTGCAGCAGCCGGCTGTTCTGCTCCTGCATGTCCTCGAAGGCCTGGCCCGTTACGTCCATCTCGCTCAGCAGGGCTTCCTCCTCCTCAAGAGACACACGGGTGTTAGTGATCAAACACAGGGGTATTCCTTTCTGCTTCTGGACTCCGTCGGTGCCAAAGAGCTTACCTATAAGAAATGTGCATCTGTAAAGATAATGTTCTGTACTCACGGCTGAAAATAACAAAAACTAATCCACGTGTATGAAATTAAAAAAATGTTTTCGATCTGCTGTTTATTTTTTTTCCCCACAATTCTAAAAATGAATCAAAGAAAGATACTGCTCCTAACTACTTCAAAATAAACAATAAAAACCCCACAAATCATCAGCATCAACAAAGATGATACGAGCTTTTGGCTCGCCCGTGAGTCACTATTTTTCAAAAATGAAACATGTTGTCTCAGTCTGAAGCAAACAAAGCACTCGATCCACGCGGTATCTTTCGGTAAGGAGACTCGCAGATGCTCAAAGTTGGCAAATGTGAGCCGATTGTGTGCCATCGTCACACGACCTGCCCTAATCGACTGCGTTGCACCATCGTCGGCCCGTTGGCGATTATGCATCTCGAGATGCAGTCACACCTGCTTTGTTTTTCTGCGCTACGAGCGCAGCTACAAATTTGCTGCATTTGCTTCGTTTTTTTTTTTACCTCACGCTGCCCGCTTTCAAGCCAACGAGGGCCTATTACAATAATAAAAAAAAGAAAAATAGTCACATAAACTCACGTTTGTTTATTGGATAGCTTTGGCAACGGGTTCCCGTGTAACGTTAAATTCGGGGCTGCTGGGAAGCGAGGGGGGGGAACGACTCGAACACGTCTGACCGGTCAAAACAGTCAGGTTGCTGTATTTTCCCCCGTAGCGGCTAAAGAGATGAGTAAGCCATTGTCTGTTCGGGGGCCGCGGTTTTTCCTTCGTGGCGTTAGTCACGTTCCGCTAGACCTCCCAAGCATGAGGAGCTGCGGGCTATCGCATCTCACCACCTGTCTCCTCTACGCTCATGAAATGGCGTGGAACAGCAGTTAAACAACTCGAAATAAAAGTTTTCGTGTAATTTTCCTCCATTTGATTTAATTGCATTTTCAGCACAGCTCGCGCTGCTTTTTAGGGTGGTCTCAGTACAGTATTTGCTCTGCAGAGGAGTTGTCACGCGCACGCACACACCATTAAACTGTATCAGTAAATGCTCAAGACTCGCTCAGGCCACATGGGTGAAGATAATATGATTTATATTAAGTGATGGGCCTCTAAGACCGGTCATTTTGAACGCAGCGCCAAGGTCAACAGCTGAATGAGTACTATTGTGACAAGAGGGTATTGTATTATCTAACGCGGGCGTGTGCGCCATTTACGCAAGTCAAGGCCGTCTCCTGCGATGACATTACTCAACCGACATTTGACCCGGGTCAGATAATGGAGTTGTATTTTCCATCTCACGAGAGTCTGCTCTCTTATTCCCTGAGTTCTTGCTAATGAAATTCCATAAGAGTGTCTCAAGACAGCGCAGCCAAGTGAGTGAGCTCAGATCTGCCTGTATTTTTCATACCTCGGCTCCACCAAAGAGATTTCTCCCCCCCCCCGTTTTTGCGGGGATATATTTTTCCGCCCTTCGATGTCAGTGCGATCACTTCATAGCACCTCCCTCCTTCTCTGTCGTCGCGCGTTCGGACGTCAGGGAGAACGTTTTAAAGTTCTTGTGCAGTGTGACTTAAACAAAAACCCTCCCTAAATGGGTATTACGTCACGAAGGGAGCAACTTTTATGGCACGATCTCCAATTACTTATCATTTTCAATTCAGCAACAATAAATTTTAACGGGTTCGCTGCCATGACGACATCTTTCTTGTGTCAGTGGATGTCGTACGTGCACTAGAAGCACTAAAAAGAAATTCTGCCCACGCGCTAAGAGCGACAACAAACTTAAACGGCAGCAGACAGAACCAACAGACCAGCACGAGGTGAGTCGGCCGATTACATTTACAATACAGGCCACTGCGTCAGATTTCAGTTCCTCTTTGGTGGTCTAAGATTAGGAGAACCTCTTTGTCAGTCAAATGTGACTCTCACTGCTCCGTGTTCATCCCTGACACAGCTGGCTTGTTCACATTTACATGTGGTGCAGTCACGGAGGCTTCAAGCTGACTTTTTCTTATAAAAGGGCCGATGATTCATTTCTCTTTTTTTATCTTTACTTTTGCTTGGAGAAAGTTTCGATTTGACTGCTCTGACCAACTGTAAAAAAAATGTTCATGTGTATCGATGTAAATCGATACACAGGAACATTTGCATGCAGTTTGACTCCCGGCCTGTATAGATATATATAGATAGATACCTGTTTGGTGGCAGCAAGTTTCTTCTGCAGATGCTCAATGGTCTCCTCCGCAACCCTGATCTTCCTGAGGGCGTCCTCGTCAGCCAGCTTCTTGCTTTCCTTCCTCTCTCTCTCCTCCAGCTCTCGCACCCTCATCCTCAACTCGTCCACCTGGATGTTTCAAGACATGGACGGGCACTCTGCTTGAGTATTTTCATACATGCAAAAAAAAAAAAAAAAAAAAAAAGCAAAGCACACGAGAATGAAAGACTAGCGAGATGCCATAGAGCAAACCTCAGCTTTGGATTTTCGCTCAGCTGCCATGAGTTGCACTTTGTCCCTCTGCTCCTTTGGAGCCGACTTGTACATGTCCAACAAGAGCTTCATCTCTTTCTGGGACTCCTGGGCTTTCCTGATGAGTTAGAAAAGCAAAGGGTATTACATCAGCGCAAGTAATCAAGTTAATGCGATTGGTTCGGTGCTGCAAAGCCCACCACGACACATTTGCTAATTATACAAAGGACAATGGTGGTATTAGACTTTTTCGGAGTCATGGAGGACGCCAGGCTTTCTGTGCACAGTTTGTAATCGCTGCCCCAATGTCACGAAACATTTGGAAACGAGAGCGGAGCAGTGAGAAGTGGGGCTTACTTCAGTTCAACTCTGAGCATCTTCAGCGTGTCCGAGTCCTTCCTCTTCAGCTCGTCGCTGCGCTGCCGCTCTCTCTCGCGCTCCCTCTCCCGCTCCCGCTCGGCCTCCCGCTCCCTCTCCCTGGCCCGCTGTCTCTCCAGCTCCTTCCTCCTCTCCTCCTCCTCCTCCTGGTCCTCATCCTCCTCTTTCTTCACGTCCATGCTGTCGGTCGTCGTCTCCTCGAGAATTAGCACCCCCGTGTCGCCGCTCTGACAACGCAACTGTCAATAAAGTAAAAGATTTATGAAACATTACGATCATGATCGTTTTCTTGATGCTGATTTTCTTTTTTTAATCCGACGGTTAGAGGGTTAGAGGAAATGCATCACTAACGTTTCAGTTTAGCTGAAAACATCCCACATTGGCATCACCAGACTGTGGAATAACGTCATCTACCTTATTAATTTCCATCTGTGTTTCCCGCAACTTCCTCTTGTAACGCTGCACGTCGCCTTTCAGTTGTAGGTTGTGGTTCTGGAGGCTGCTGATTAAGTGTCGCATCTCCCTGTTGATTGGTCCTGAGAGAGCACCGAGGGTGAAAGTCGAACATGCACAGATTTGAGCGAAGGTGCGGTTTGGTTATGACTCAGCTGACATTATCAAAATTATTTGACGCATGACCCAAACGACCTAGTATCCACTGTTCCCAGCAATGAAACAAGATGATGAGAAAATGCGTTGCCTGATATCCACTGATGTAATAACTCATCCTTGCAGCGCATCATAATATTTACAAATACGGTGGTGGATCACTGGAAAGTGCGTGCCTGCGCCCTACGCCGTGGCATCATTTCCCTTCCCTCTTCCGAGACGCCTCGACCGACATCAGGACGTGCGTGAAAAGGTACCTGCTTGCTCGTTGGCTGCCAAGTTCTGCTCGAACTCGATGCGCAGCATCTCGTACTCTTTGCGCACCTGCGCCAAGGTATCCTCCAGCTGGATGACCTCGGTCCGCAGCTTCTTCTGAAGGGACAGCTCGTCGCTCTGAACGGTTGAAAACACCAAGACATCAACATCGGGTCACGTTGCCGGGCGGCGGCAATAAGACCCCACATCCAGGTTGAGGTCGCAAAGCGAGAATGGAGAGAAAAGCTTTGGAACAGCAACACTGTACTAAAACTCAGTGCGCAGTTGAGTGCGTGTGTCTTTTTCCCGACGCATGAGGCGTTTATCTCCGTGGGAACAACTTCACAATTACCTCCATGTGCTCAATCTGCCGGAGGTGGGCATTCTTTGCGGTGAGCAGGAGTGCCCGTGCCTCGTCCAGCTGGGTTTTCACCCCGAGAGACTCATTGTACAGCAGGGAGAACTGAGACTGGAGACATTTGTACTCCAGAGTCTCCTTCACAACCTCTTCTGGAATATTGCGCAAATCCATCTGAAAAATCAGGATTGAGACGTCGTTAAAGAATGAACAATGGGAACTTCAAAACTTAAAAGAAATGGGGTTCTTCGCCATGAGATGCTTCTATCCTCCCGTCAAAATACTTTCTCTTTACCTTGAGCTTCTCACTCTCCCTCACAGCCTCCTGAAGCTCCACCTGCAGTTTCTCCAACTCTGCCATGCGGCTATTTGCCAACTCCTGGTTGTGCTCCAACTCGGCATTGAGACTCTCAAACTGATGCAAAGACAAGGGCAATGCGTTACAGGAGAAGCGTGCACAGTGTGAAAACCTCTTTTGCCGGGACGAGAACCTCCTATGAATGCTCACCTTCTGAATGTTGAGTGTAATCTGGCCTCCGGGTAGCCCACCTGAGCTGCCTGTGCTGCTGTATCCGGACTTCAGCTGCAGGCGGCGAACAGCAGAACATATATCAGGAAAGAAGAAAAAAAAACAGAACTGAGGCACAACACACAACACACACACACACACAGAAGAAAGAGGCACTGACACGCATGATGCACACATAAAAACAAACCTGCTCCATGGCCTCCGCCAGATGTTTGTTGAGCTTTTGTTCCCTGTTGCGGAGTTTCTCGATGTCCCACTGCAGGTCCTCCACCGTCGTCTCCATCTCAGACACCTTGGTCTCAGAGCTGGTCACCTTGTCCACCAACTCGTTGTACTGCAAGGCGGCGAAAGATGACGAATGGCACCGGTAGCAGGTACGCGTCAAAATGCCGTCGCGGCACGCATGCAGTGTTACATTTTCCATCGTTCGGATTCACTGTCCATCTCTCCACGACGACATCTCACACCTACACACGTTCAACCGATGCCGCCCGCAAAAACAAAGCCAGGGACACTGTACCTCCATCGACATCTTGTGGTGCCGGCCTTGCAGGAGCGTGGCCAGGTCCCTCAGTCGACTGTTCTCTTCCAGCAGAGTGTGGTTCACGCTGATGATGTCGGACTGGCTATCATTGTCACACGCTGTCAACGAGGATTCGCGTTAGCAGTGTCCCATGCTCGCATTTACGTACACCAACAACTCAGTAGTGACATATGAAAAGCAAACAGTAGGAGATAATTTGTTGTTTCTCATGTGGGATGCTTGCCGCAGGCAATCCTCTTTCTCAGTTTGAAGAATGTGCGGCAATGGCTCGTCATGTGAACGAATCGGTAACGCCCGTGTCTCCGCAGTTACCTGCAGCTTGGGCCTGCTTGCACATGCTGTCGATGCGGCTGTGCAGCCTGTCAAACACGCAGACCAAGCAGGCTACGGATTCCTTGCTGAACTGCATGCGGTCCTGGAGGTGCAGGGTGAGCTCCTCCTCGCTGCTGTGCTCCAGTGTGGCCAGGAAACCCTTGGCATTCTCGCTCAGGGGCGGCGGGGGCGGCGATGCCTCTGAACACAGCAGGAGGAGCTTACGTTCACACAAGGAAGCTAAAGCAGTTGCTTCTTTTAAACGTACACTTAAGCACGGAAAATAAGGGATTCACACGTCAGGACGCTTTTCTGTGGATTTAGCTCAGAACTCGAGGACAGGCGCCTCACAGAGTTCCACGAGAACCTCACTATCAACACCAGACCAACAAAAAAGCTCATAACCCATGTAAACACTGCCACTGTAATTATCTATGTATAAAATGATTATATAGTCACATTAAAAAAGTTCATGAATGCAGTCAGGGAAAATCCTGCTTACCTGATGTTGAGTCCTGTGACGGCTCTGTCTGTGTCAACTCTTCGGACCCCGCAGGAGGAGGGGGCTGCTGCTGTTCCTCTGGATGCTCTTCCTGACGCTCCTCCTGCTGCTGCTGCTGCTGATCTGCCTGCTCCCCCTCATTCTGTGCCTCTGGAAGAGGAGGCGGAGGAACAGCAGAGGCTGGCGACGCCAGACTGACGCCGTCTTCCTCCATCGGTGTGGGATCAGGGAGAGGGGCTGAGGTCGGGTCAGGGGGAGACGTCACCGGAGCGTCTGGCTCGATACGTTTGCGTAGGACGTGCGCATTCTCTTCCAACTGCAAATCAGAATACACGCATCGAAAAACGTGTTAATCGTCGGCAAAAACACATTTACACGTGTTGTATGAATCAAACTGACTGGTTTACATGTAGCTTGGAGAGGATGATATGCACCCCATCCTGTGTTTACACGGACATTTCTGGAAAACAGGATTCAAATATTGTTGCAACAATGTAATCCAAAAGTGCAGAAAGCACCTGCGACCAGTAGCGGTTGACAATCAGCAGGGTGGTGTCATCCGTGGCTTGTCTCTTCTCCAGCTTCTCAATTTTCTCTCGTAACTCATCCTCCATCGCCTGCCTCTGCTCCAGGCGCTCACACAGCTTCTTATTCTTGAACTGGAGCACCTTCATGTCCATTTCCTCCTGCGCAGAACAAACAGACACCGGGTTAAGGAATATCAAGGATTCTTGACCGCTCAGCAGGAAAAAAAAATATCTTGAAATGAGCTGCAGTAATGAGCTCCAGTGCAAGTCTTCTCTGTGGAAATAGAGGTAAATGTACCACGATTGATGACTTGAGAGAGTAAACATTGAAATGACTGACCGTAGAAGAGACTCCGGCTATTCGAATGGGCTCAATGAGAGTGGTGGTGGTCTTCTCCTCTTTTTTGCTCTTCTTCTCAGGTGGACCAGGGGGGCTGTCCCCTCCCGATGGACGCTTTCCTCCCCCAGCACCTGACATCTTTACTTCCCCTGCAGGAGATCAAACGAGGCATGAAATCTCTGAGCTGGCGTTGCTTTTAAAAAAATCGGGATTCGTTTGAAGAACTCACTCATTTAGTGACAGATAGCAACGGCGTTATTATGCTCATATGGCGAGCGCAGGGCCACTGATTTCAACCGTCTCAAAACGCCGCTATTCTGGTGTTCGTGTGAAAACGTGTGTTCCGGAATTGTTACGCTGACTGCTGCTGTACAAGCCACAGTCTGAAAATCTCGCAAACATTTTTATGTGGCATTTCTGCTACGATTAACGCATATTAGCAAGCGTGCTAACGCTACCTATGCTACTGCTAACGATTAATTCTCCGGGATCCTTTTGGCTAAGCGGAGCTCTTTGTCCAGCATATTCAATGACTGGTGGTCGGCGTTTTGAATCTTTGACCATCATTTCACATGTAAGATATTATGTAAGGATAATCTAACCGCACGGAAACGTATAATCCGTTTTATTAACACATATTATCGTTACAAACCTTCACAGGCAGCGGTTGAAAATGTAACTCAGGGTACACAGGAAGCTACGGGAAATGACGACAACGTAATTCCGGAGGGGGGTTTTCCAAAACGAAAAATTATAAATAAATGTTAGCTCAACATTATTATGGTGGTATATTACCTTAAAACGTAGATACTTTGAAAAGAATAATTAAAAAATATTATTAGATAAAGAGATAAAGAAATGCCTCAATGAAACTGCAACCTTCACTCTGGCCTCAAGGGGGCAGTAGTGTCGCACTTTGTGATAACAGACTGTATCGAGGAATGTGATCAGAATGTAAACAGTGTCCGGGTGCTAGCTAAATGTTGCTAACGTCATTTGGTGGCTAACTTTGGCGCTGT
Organism: Psettodes erumei; assembly: GCA_016785225.1. Lineage (NCBI taxonomy): Eukaryota > Metazoa > Chordata > Actinopteri > Pleuronectiformes > Psettodidae > Psettodes > Psettodes erumei. Next base: position 358,240 of record JAFBJZ010000865.1, on the reverse strand, counting down.
CGCCACTGTATCGCGCACAGTTATGACAACCCAAAGGATTCGCTGAGCTAAAATGGGGCGATTATACTGATTCCCTAGTCGCCGTTTCCCTTTTTGTCGTTCCACTTCATACATGGTGAGTAGCTTCCTGTACGGTCAGTGAACCTGCCGCTTTAGCCAGGCCGAGGCACGACACTGCTAGCTAGCTGTCATGATGGATCAAGGGCACGTTTGTAAATAACAGTAAATAACAGTACAGAGGACAGAGATGTATATGTCGCAAAGTCACAAGTATGTCTGGATATCTGGAATTAAAACGAAACGAAACTCGCCAATTCCTTGTCACGAGTTAGCTCAGTAGACCCTGTTATACATCATACACCACTGTTACAAAGTGAGAAATGTGACGGGCAGTTTGTTGTTGTTGTTGTTGTTGTTATAGATTTATATGCTGTCACCATGACCAAAGACATCGTTGTTGGAGATGAATTACCAGACTGGGTGGGGGCCAAGGAGTTTTACCAGAAATATGACCCCAAAGAGGTGATTGGCAGGTGAGACCAGTATAGAAAACCTGTAAGTTTCCTCAGGTTTCGTGTAGGAATGACAAAAGGCAATGCTACATTCTTTGTCAATGGTGTGTCAGGGGTGTCAGCAGTGTGGTGCGCAGGTGTGTGCACAGACACACGGCTCAGGAGCTGGCAGTGAAGATAATCGAGATCACGGCGGAGAAGATGACGGCGCAGCAGCTGGAGGAGGTGAAAACCTCCACGCTGAAGGAGATCCAGGTCCTCAACATGGTGAAGGGACACTCCTCCATTAGTATGTTTGGATTCTACTCTATTGGACCGTAAGACACTTAAAATTCCTGTTCTTAAATGGTGGTGAAACCATTTCATGTGCCTTTAATTGCTTTTTTAGTTACTCTCATTGATTCCTACGAGTCCACAACCTTCATCTTTTTGGTGTTCGACCTGTGAGTATCAAATAGCAAAAGTATCACAGCCTTTCCGACTCCTTCCTGCATTAACATTAGCATTTGTATAATCATTGTCAGATATTAGGACTCTTTTTTTCCCCTTTTCAGCATGAGGCGAGGGGAGCTGTTTGACTACCTCACAGAAAAAGTCACTCTGAGTGAGAAGGAAACCAGGTGAGCTCGAGCATCAACGCACAACACGTTGCAAAAGTGATTTGAAAGATGTGGAGCTCTGCTTTCACTTGTCTCAGATCAAACTGAGGCAGCCGAAATGCATGGCATGCTTTAAAATGTGGCCACTTGCAATGTAAAACATGAGCAAAACCTGTCGGTTTACAGGAGTATGATGCGAGCTCTGCTGGAAGCGGTGCAGTACCTCCACTCCCTCAACATCGTCCATCGGGACCTGAAACCTGAGAACATTCTCCTGGATGATCAGGGACACCTCAAACTATCCGACTTTGGTTTCTCAGTGCAGCTACAGCCTGGAGAGAAACTGAGAGGTAATGTAGTAGGACTGTAGATCTATATCAGAACAAACACCCTGCAGTTGTGGTAAGGTATGTTAATTATATCAACTTTGTACAAACTGGGATTAAAATACATTTGTTGTCTTCTGCTCCAATTAGAGCTTTGCGGGACGCCTGGTTATTTGGCCCCTGAAATACTGAAATGTTCCATGGATGAAATGCACCCAGGTTATGGCCAGGAGGTCGATCTGTGAGTCCTTCCTTTTCTTAACGATGTAGCATTTATCTCAGGATAATCCCAAAGCGTGGTCCTGGTTGCCGATTTCACCTTGATTTGTAATCCACGCGTATATGTCAATGTGTCTGCGGCTAAGCTGGGCATGCGGAGTGATCCTCTTCACGCTACTGGCTGGCTCGCCCCCGTTCTGGCATCGCAAGCAGATGCTGATGCTGAGGATGATCATGGAGGGTCGCTATCAGTTCAGCTCCCCAGAATGGGACGACAGGTCTGACACTGTGAAAGATCTGGTAAGTGCTGATGTGTTCCCAGGATTCTCTTTGAAAAAATCCCTTTAGCTGAAGCAAAATATGTGAAGTTACGCAAAACAGCATTGGCAACAGTCCTTACGCTTTAATGCAGTTGCTATTTTCAGTGCAATGAGTGCACGCTTTCATTTATCATCATCATTTGTTTTTTTTTTACAATTGTTTTGCTTGTGGTACTCAGATATCCAGACTGCTGGTGGTGGACCCAATTGTCCGTCTCACTGCTGAGCAAGCCTTAGCACATCCCTTCTTCAGACAGTACCAGAAGGAGGACGTGCGGCTTTTTAGCCCCAGAAAGACATTCAGGGTGAGACACAGTGTTGACCTGGGAAAATCGTTAGTCTTGAGGAAAAAAAAAAAAAGAAGAACGGCTGTGCGGAAAGGCACAAATGAGCCCAACATTCTCACCAGCTTTCCTTTCTCGCCTCCTCAGGTGTTGATAGTGACCGTGCTGGCTTGTATCAGGATGTACAGCCGTTACCGCAAAGCTCGCCCGCTGACTCGGGAGGTGCTGGCCAGAGATCCCTACTCCCTTCGCAGCGTCCGCAAGCTCATCGACGGCTGCGCCTTCCGCATCTACGGCCACTGGGTGAAGAAGGGCGAACAGCAGAACAGGGCCGCCCTCTTTCAGAACACAGCTAAGATCATGCTGCTGGGCCTGGAGGACTTTGAAGCGTGAAGGGCCGACCTCATTCCGAACCACCTTGATTTTTTTTTTTTTAACCATTTGCATGTGCTGTAATGTCTGTTTTTGTCTTGTCGAGTTACTGTGTTTAATTTTTAAGACGAAGAATTCAGGGACCGGGACGTCTGTACACCTTAATGCGCACCAAGGCTGAAAGTTCAAGATAAGCATGCACAACTTGATACTCCTTATCTGCCTATGATCAGAGTTTCTGGCTCTCTGAAACTCTTCAGGTCATCATGTTTGCAGTGCCACTTTGCAGCAGAGGACACATTGCACAACCCATTACATACTGTATACTGTAGGTATATTGATCGTCGGGTACGACCGAGGACAGGATGCGTTTCTAAGCACCGTGTGGCTGAAGTGGACATTAAAGCACTGTGATTAATTATGTAATAGTTAATTATATAAACCTAGTGTTTTAAAACAGATTTGCAAATATTCCAGTTTTAGAAATAACTAGAGGATGTGCGTGAAACATTTAAGTAGAGTATCTGAGGCGTATGCGGTAGAAGAGCACTTACCTGTCATGCATGCAGACAATCCTCAATAGGGAACCCACTTACACTTACTGTGAAGACCAGTTGCGACTGTATTCCCTAATAGAACTAACAAACACCATTCCTACTCTGTTCAGTTTGACAAGTGTCACTTTGATTGAAACGGCCTGCCTGAGAATTGTACAGTAATTGTACAACTGCAGAAATACATTGTACTGTATATGAAGAAGAAGAGGAAAAAAAGAGGTTTTATTGACAATAAAACAAATGTTTCAGTTTGAGTGTCTTATTTTGTGTGAGTGCTCAACGGAAAAGCTGAAGGAAACTTTCATCATCCACTATTTTTTGGCCTTGTGGTTGGGCTGCGGAGGATCTAACGCGCCGCTGTGCTCATCTGCAATTTCTTTCATTCTCCGATTCAGTCGTCCAGACACGAGCATCATCTGCTCTCTGACTTCTTTCTCCATCAGCGCCTTCAGTTCTGCTGCGGTACCTGAAGGGGTGAGCAAAAAAAAAGGAGTTACAGAACATGGTTTGGGGTGCCTTGGACAAGAAAAGGCACTTCTGGGCAGTTGCTCTCAGTCCTGACATGATTTGTGATCTTACAGAGTGCGGTTTCCTCTTGGTCTGTGATGGAAATTTCCAGTGTTTCAGGAGATTCGTCTTTCTTTGGTACCACCGCTGTTCCATCTTCCATCCCTTTTTTATAATAAAAAAAGTAATTCTGCTCAAAGGAGCTCCTAAAATATCAAGTATATTCTGTTCCCTGTGTAAAACAATGCTGAAATTAACAGCTATGTGTGAGGGAATTTCTTACTTTATTTTTGAGTTTTAGTTTCAGGTAGAATGAAAAAGTGTTTTTTTAAAGCTCAAACTTTTGTGCTGTGCAAACTGTGATCATTACCTGCAGCAGGAGGATCCTCATGGTCTGGGATCCCAGAGTAAGTCAAACACAAATCAAGTTCGAACTGTTGAAAAATGGTGGTGGAAAATAGACAACGAGAGCACTTTTAAAACCAAAAAGCACAGAGGAATTTGCTTAAAACAGTTTGTGTAGAATAAAAAAAATTGTAGTCTCACCCGTGGAGTGAAGATATATCTGTACAGTTTGTGGTGTCTCATGTAGTTCTTATGGATGTACTTAAAGATTCGGTCCACCTCCGTGGAGTTGAAGAGGTTGATACTAAAGGGAGGTCGCTGTAACAGGCAGAGACAGAGACATCAGGGTGAAAAAACTTTACAGCACTTGAGAATGGATGGGTGTAAAATTGTTTTTGTTGTACACACCCTGACTGAATGACAGAGCAGAAGATCCTTGCAGTATCTGCAACACTTTTCTAAGTTGTTGAGTGGCATTTCTGCAAAAAACAACAACAACAAAAAACCCACATACCACATAGAGTCAAAGATCATATAAATGAACCATCTGAATAAATTCATCTGTAATATTTGCCCAGCAGTAAACACAGAAGCCAGTGGCCTTAAGTAAGACTTGAGTAGCAATGTAATGTAGTACAGATTTTATTTGGAAATATATTCAAATTCATTTTAAACTACAACATATTCACTATTTTGTTTTATTATTTAAATATCAAATTGGTTATGGACTTCTTGGACAATATGAACTGTATATAGACTGTGCCACAGAAGTGTCAGCTGAACAGGCAGCTCATACTTTTTGCATTTCACAAATCATCCGTGCTGACATCCATTTCCATCTCTTCTACAACTACTACAAAGCAGTTACCTATGTTAGCCTCGTGGATGGACTTGATGATGGAGAGCAGAGCCGAGGTTTGCTCCTTCTTGAAGCCGCACTCTCTGCAATAAAGCACAGTGTGGACGTACAGCTCCAGCAGAACTCCTCTTTTTGGTTCAGGAAGATCAACTCCAAGCACAGTGCATAAAACACTGTCACAAAGGGGAAGAGGTGTGACTGAAAAATAAATTTAGTGCTGTGTGTGTGTGTGTGTGTGTGTGTGTGTGTGTGTGTGTGTGTGTGTGTGTGTGGTTGTGCGTTTCTGATCGAAAAACAGGTGCAGAAACCTCTCCAGATCAGGGATGGACTGCATTTTGTCGATCTCCTCCATCTCGTGGTAGCTGACATCTGTCCTGAAAGCACAGAGGGGGGGCAAGTCCAAATAAAGCAACACACAATCAGAATGAAGATAATCTTGGATGGTCGACAAAGTGCTCACCATAGCATCACTTTAGCTTTGAGGGCCCGCGGTACCTACGGAACAAAACGAGGCTTGCTTGACATGCATACATCCCTTGGCAACACTTTGAGAGAATAGTTGCAACCTGCAAACGATGAAGACTTGTAGGGTCTACCTTTAATTTCGCATCCATGCCGAATTATAAGGTAAAATGTGCGAACCGTAGAAGTTGGCGGCTGAAAACAGAAGTACGATTCATTCTGAGTGTGAATCAATCATAAAATAACATATGCTACACACAACAGGATTCCCTCCTGAAAAAAACCCTTAAAGTTAGCAGTTGGTTTGCCATGTAAAATAATTGTAACCTTACGTTGACCAAAACGCTTCGATGAAGACTCACTATTTCATGTTTGGTTTACCTGGTTGTATCCTAGCAACGTTTTTTTCCGGTTTAACATGTCGTACGTAAGAACATTACACCCTCATGAAAACAAGTACATAAAAAATTAAAAGACATTAAAATGAAAAGATATATTATATTAAACATATAAAATGCTTGCGTAAAATGCTTATATAAATATGTATATAAAACGCCAATAACAAATTATGGTAAAAAGAAAAAAAGTGCAGTATTTATGACATAACTATTATTCGTAGCCTACATTAACTACTACAAGAATACTAATACCATTACTACTTTACTTAACTTTGGGTTTCAGTCATAGCCACATACGCCTACTGCAACTCAAGAAAACCTATTTGTAACGCGTCACAAAAAATACACTTCAAAACATCAATATATTTAGAATACATAATATTACTACTATTACTACTAAAAACTACTACTACTACTACTAATAATAATAATGATAATTTTTAAAAAATTACGCAACCAATTGTTGAGAACTTGTAATTGACTTGTACGTCAACGAAAAATCTGAATTTAAAATATATATATATCCGAGTCTCTCTCTGAAAGGTGAAATAATAATAATTTGGTCATGAGAAAAATGTTTTCTGTATAAACATACGGGTGGTCGCTGTAACCATGGCAACGAGATAACCCTGCCAGAGCGTCCCGCTAAAGGCCGGCGATTCAACCGTGTTTGTGTATGTCTTCCGGTACGTTTTGGTCAGTTTAATGCCACCCGGGGTGATATCAAGCATGTCGCGTGACAGTGCGGAGGACAGCGAGGCGCACTGAACGCGAGCCGGAAGTTTTCGGCCAATTTGCGGCGTCTGCCGCGGCTTCCCCGTTTGACTGCGCGCGCCCGGGGTGAGTAACACAAACTGCTGACTTGTAGTGGACGGAGCGAGCGACCGCCTTCCTGTTCGCCTCGTCTCGCCCTGCATCCGCAACATAACACAGGCCCTGGCGTCTCACAAAGCAGCCGCGGGTCGTGGAGACTGCTCGTCCACACTGAAAGAGTCATGCAGTGCAGTTTAAGAACTTTATCCCCGTTTAATCCACTTAGCCTTCTGCTACATGTAGGTGGACAGACTGTCAGATGGAGCAGGGTGGCGCGATCAAACACCCGCTTCCATTGCTCGATGTGTTTTTAGACTTAGGACCTTTTCTCAATTTGAAAACTGATTTATTTGTGCTTCCGTTTAAAAAAAAAAACAAACACATTTTGTCTACTAATAACTGCAATTAGCAGGGACTCTTTCCTCAGACATGGAGGACCCCGATATACGACAACAGAAGCTGGAAAACCAGGTAAAGAAACAGGGATTGCAAATATTTACAAGGGCAAGGTTTATAATGCATTTACTGCCATTATACTATAGCGATTTCATGTTTAAGTTGATGGAGTAGATTTTTTTTTATCTGTTTCATTTTCAAAAATATATTTGTGGGATAAATATAATCATCAGGCTGGAGCAAAGACCTTGTTTAAAATAGCCGACAAGTGGTTAAAAGGGGTTTGCAAAGAAGCGTAGCTTCCTTCAGTCCCAAGAGATCAAGGCTACCTGTGTCAAAACCACCTGCCGAGCGGAGCCTCTGCTCCACCTTAAGTCACAGTCTTATTTAAACTCCACAGTATGTGAGCTGCAATGGCTTAAGTCCACTGAAGTACTGCATACTGTAAACACCTTATATCAGAAAAAAGAGCAGCAGCTAATCAGCAGTTATAACTTATCTTAAATTACCTCCAGTACTGGTATTGGCAGAAAATTACGCAACCAATTGTTGAGAACTTGTAATTGACTTGTACGTCAACGAAAAATCTGAATTTAAAATATATATATATCCGAGTCTCTCTCTGAAAGGTGAAATAATAATAATTTGGTCATGAGAAAAATGTTTTCTGTATAAACATACGGGTGGTCGCTGTAACCATGGCAACGAGATAACCCTGCCAGAGCGTCCCGCTAAAGGCCGGCGATTCAACCGTGTTTGTGTATGTCTTCCGGTACGTTTTGGTCAGTTTAATGCCACCCGGGGTGATATCAAGCATGTCGCGTGACAGTGCGGAGGACAGCGAGGCGCACTGAACGCGAGCCGGAAGTTTTCGGCCAATTTGCGGCGTCTGCCGCGGCTTCCCCGTTTGACTGCGCGCGCCCGGGGTGAGTAACACAAACTGCTGACTTGTAGTGGACGGAGCGAGCGACCGCCTTCCTGTTCGCCTCGTCTCGCCCTGCATCCGCAACATAACACAGGCCCTGGCGTCTCACAAAGCAGCCGCGGGTCGTGGAGACTGCTCGTCCACACTGAAAGAGTCATGCAGTGCAGTTTAAGAACTTTATCCCCGTTTAATCCACTTAGCCTTCTGCTACATGTAGGTGGACAGACTGTCAGATGGAGCAGGGTGGCGCGATCAAACACCCGCTTCCATTGCTCGATGTGTTTTTAGACTTAGGACCTTTTCTCAATTTGAAAACTGATTTATTTGTGCTTCCGTTTAAAAAAAAAAACAAACACATTTTGTCTACTAATAACTGCAATTAGCAGGGACTCTTTCCTCAGACATGGAGGACCCCGATATACGACAACAGAAGCTGGAAAACCAGGTAAAGAAACAGGGATTGCAAATATTTACAAGGGCAAGGTTTATAATGCATTTACTGCCATTATACTATAGCGATTTCATGTTTAAGTTGATGGAGTAGATTTTTTTTTTATCTGTTTCATTTTCAAAAAGATGATCAGTACAGGAACCAGGCGCAAGACAGTGTGTGCTGACAATGATCTTTATTAGCTTACAATCCAAAATCCGCAAATCCAAAAATCCCAAACAAGTCCGTAATCTGGGTCCGAAACCAGGGCAGCAAAACCAGAGGCGAGTCAAAACAGTCCGAGTCAGAAAAACCAGAGAAACGGCAAACAAATCCGAGGGCTAGGGCAAGAAACGGTGGTCAGACAAAACTGGGTCACGACGAAAAACAGATCAGGCTTGGCGACAGGGTTCTCGGCTCAGGCATGAAATGGTCACGATTCGACACCAGGGAATTGTGAGGCAGGGTTTAAATACACTGGGGAGTGATTATCAAACGAGGCACAGGTGCGGGGAGTTAGTCAGGTGATTAACCAAAAGGGGAAAGAACACCAGGGGAGCCCTAACAGAAAACACCAGGAGAAGACAGACAGAAACCCGAAAGGACATGGATCATAACAGTACCCCTCCCTTAAGAAACGCCTCTTGGCGCTTTTAACAGGTGGTTTGGGATGAGTCCTGTGGAAGTCCCTTATCATGTCCTTGTCCAGGATGAACCTGGCCGGTGTCCAGCTTCTCTCCTCGGGACCGTAGCCCTCCCAGTCAATAAGGTACTGAAGGCCCCTGCCCCGACGACGACAGTCCAGGAGGCCCGGACTTTGTATGTCTCTCCATTCTCGATGATGCTGGGGGCAGGAGGGGGCCTAGGGGCAGAACACAATGGGTGAGTGACCACCGGTTTGATACGTGAAACGTGGAATGTGGGGTGTATCTTACTCATGGCAGGGGGAAGCCGAAGCCTGACTGCAGAGGGGCTGATAACCTTGATAATGGTGAATGGACCAATGTAGCGAGGAGCCAACTTCCGCATGCCCCCTTCAGTGGGATGTCCTTGGCAGCCAGCCACACACGCTGCCCCACGAGGTAAACTGGAGCCGGAGTACGCCTCCTGTCCGCCTGCTCTTCATCCGAGCCGCCGCCGCTTTCAACAGATTGGAGCGTAATGCTCCAGGTCCTTCTGCATCTGCGGATGAAGGCCTCAGCAGACGGAACCCCACCTCCTTCTCTTGACTCGGGAACAGAGGAGGCTGGTACCCCAAACAGCACTCAAGGGGGGGATAACTTGGATGAGGCGGAGGTGTGACTGTTAATGGCGACTCGGCCCATGGCAATTGCTGGCTCCAGGAAGCTGGGTTTCTGGCACACATGCACCTAAGGACAGTCTCGAGAGATTGATTAGCACGCCGGTCTGGCCATTAGATTGGGGGTGGAAACCGGAGGATAAACTCACAGATGTACCTAGGAGAGTGCAAAAGGCTTTCCAAAAGCTAGCAGAGAATTGGGGACCGCGGGTCTGAGACGATGTCGGAGGGGATGCCATGTAATCTGACTACGTGTTGGATGAGTAGTGTGGCTGTTTCCTGGGCAGAAGGTAACTTGTTGAGGGGAACAAAGTGTACGGCCTTAGAGAACCGGTCAACGATGGAAAGAATGGTAGTGTGGTGGTTGGAAGTGGGTAAACCTGTTATGAAATCTAGTGCTATATGTGACCAGGGACGAGTGGGAGTGGGTAGAGGTTGCAGGAGACCTTGTGGCGGTTGGTGATTTACCTTGGCTTGGGCGCAGACCGAGCAGGCTGAGACGTAGTTTGCACGCCTCTTCGTAGTTCTGGCCACCAGAACTTGCGGGGATGAAGTCATATGTGCGACTTCTCCCCGGGTGGCAGGAGAGGTTGGAGGCATGTCCCCACTCAAGGACTTGGGGTCGTGCACTGGCGGGTACGTAGAGGCACCCACTAGGGCATGCACTTGGTGCCGCGGACCCCTCCTGGGCACGCCACACAATCCTCAATCTCGAGGTCAACCGCATTAATGAAAATGTCGGACGGGAGGATGGTGTCAGGAGCAGGGTCCTTCCCCGGTGGATCAAACCTTCTGGATAGAGCATCAGGTTTGACATTCTTGGAGCCCGGGCGATATGCCAGATGGAAGTCAAACCTGGAAAAGAACATGGCCCACCTGGCCTGGCGAGGATTTAACCGCTTGGCCGTCCGTAGGTATTCCAGGTTCTTGTGATCTGTCCACACCAGGAAAGGGACCCGGGCCCCCTCCAGCCATTGCCTCCATTCGTCTAAAGCCAGCTTGACTGCCAAGAGCTCATGGGTTGCCTATGTCGTAGTTCTGTTCTGAGGGGTTAGGCGATGGGAAAAGAATGCACAGGGGTGCACCTTTCCATCCTGTGATGATCTCTGGGACAGGACGGCCCCCACCCCAATGCTAGAAGCATCGACCTCCACGATGAACTGTGCCTCCGGGTCGGGGTGAACGAGGATAGGCGCAGTAGTAAATAATTTCTTCAGGTGCTGGAATGCAGTCTCGGCTTCCCTTCCCCAGGAATACTTGGCCTTAGTGGAGGTCAGGGCGGTGAGAGGAGCGGCAACTGTGCTGTAGTCTCTGATGAATCTCCGATAGAAATTGGCAAATCCCAGGAAGCGCTGCAATGACTTACGGTCTTCTGGTCAGGCCATTCAGTGACAGCCTCGACCTTGGAAGGATCCATGCCAATGCTTCCCGCTGAAATCTTGAACCCCAAAAAGGTGGTGCTGGTGCATGAGAACTCACACTTCTCGGCCTTGACGAACAGTCGATTCTCCAGCAATCGCTTAAGAACCTGCCTCACATGCTCTGTGTGTTGTTCTGGGGAACGGAGAAAATCAAAATGTCATCCAGGTAGACGAAGACAAACTTGTTAATCATGTCTCTTAACACATCATTCACCATCCCCTGGAAGACTGCTGGGGCGTTAGTTAGGCCGAAGGGCATCACCAGGTACTCCCAGTGACCTGTGGAGTGTTAAAAGCTGTCTTCCACTCATCTCCTCTCTATATGCGTATTAGGTGGTAGGCATTTCGTAAGTCCAACTTGGTAAAAATGGTGGCTCCCTGGAGAAGCTCGAATGCAGTGGACATGAGCGAAGGGGATAACGGTTCTTGACAGTGATATCATTGAGACCGCTGAAGTCAATACAAGGACGGGGGAACCGTCCTTCTTGTTCACGAAAAAAAAATCCCGCCCCAGCTGGCGGCGAGGATGGGCGGATGATACCTGCAGCCAGGGACTCGCTAAGGTATTTCTCCATAGCTTCAGTCTCGGAAGGGACAGGGAGAACAGCCTGCCTCGAGGGGGCGCGCCCCTGGCTTCAGGTCAATGGGGCAATCATACGGGCGATGGGGTGGCAGGCAAGTGGCACGCGCCTTTACTGAAGACTTCTTTAAGTCCAGATACTGGGGGACCTCCTCCAGGTTGGGAATTGGCCCGCCTCAGCGACTGGAACTGGTGTGTGGGCTTGACGAAGACATGTCTGGGAGCAGGCAGGGCTCCAGCCCATGATTTCATGCCTTCCCAGTCTATGACTGTTAGAGGGTGGTCATCCATGGGTGGCCAAGGATGACAGGTGAACGGGGAGTTGATGATCAGGAAACTGATGAGTTCCTGGTGGTTACCTGAGACTAGCATCTTTAGGGAGCTGTAGCATGGGTGATGCGGCCGATCCTCCGCCATCCAGAGAGACCGCCACTGAGGTTGAGAAAGCACCACCCAGGGAATGCCCCAGCGCTTAGCCGCCTCAAGTCCAGGAAACTTTCCTCTGCTCCTGAGTCCACTAGTGCCCTAGTTCCCTTAGAGCCCCCATTCCACTCTAAGGTCACTGGTAGGCTGGTGCGCTTCTTCGAGGAGGATTCCACGACATTGCGCCCACGAGCGCCTCTCTCACTGTGGGCGCTTGCCTTTTACTGGGCACCTGATCTTGAAGTGTCCAACCCCCCACAGTATAGACATGCTTGTTCTCGGATCCGCCTTTTCTCGCTCCTCCTTTGAAAGACGAGCTCGATTTACCTGCATGGGTTCTACCTCCGGGCGGGTGTGGGGGCGCGGTGCCCCAGAGGGCAACCTTGGTCGACGAGGGGGGAGCAGGGGATGGCTGACGGTATGGGCTAGAGGGGCCTGGCGCCCACATTCCTCTAGGCGCGCCGCCACACGGATAGCCAGTTCGATAACCCGATTCAGATCGCCAGGGAGGTCCCGGTCAGTAACTCGCCCTGATGCATTCAGCGAGACCATGGAGGAATGCATCATACAGGGCACGCTTCTCCCCAGCCGCCGCGTCAGTGGCGAACGCCTGAAACTCGATGGAGTAGTCCGAAACTGACCTGCACCCCTGACGAATCTGTAGCAGCGCTTCTTCCTGCCTCCTGGCCGTGTTTGGACCGATCGAACACTCTCTTCATCTCCTCAGCCAGCAGAGCAGAGTTCTGGACATGGTAAGTCCGCTTCCCAGGCCGCTGTAGCCCACTGTTTGGCCCTCCCGGTAAGCTGGGTGATGATGTAGGCGACCCGGGATTGCTCGGTGAAAAAGGTGGCTGGTTGTAAGCTGAAGATGAGCTTACACTGGTTAAGAAGGCCCGCAGGACCCGGCTCACCGTCAGATTTCTCTGGTGGTGGAAGACGGGTTCGTGTGTCGCCATCGGAGCGGTGGAGCTGGGAGCAGGGGAAGCAGATGGATGAAGAGTGGGGTGAGCTGGTTGTTCTAACGGTAGCTGCCAAGTCAGCCATTCTGTGGATCAGCGCCTGCAGATGCTGCGAGAGGGCCAGGAGTTGTTGCTGTTGTACTCCCAGCACGGCGCCCCTGCCTATTCACTGCCGCTAGAAGGCGCGCACTGCCTGCTGGTTCCATGATGGTCGAATCGCACTGTGATGATCAGTACAGGAACCAGGCGCAAGACAGTGTGTGCTGACAATGATCTTTATTAGCGACAATCCAAAATCCGCAAATCCAAAAAATCCCAAACAAGTCCGTAATCTGGGTCCGAAAACCAGGGCAGCAAAACCAGAGGCGAGTCAAAACAGTCCGAGTCAGAAAACCAGAGAAACGGCAAACAAATCCGAGGGCTAGGGCAAGAAACGGTGGTCAGACAAAACTGGGTCTACGAAAAAACAGATCAGGCTTGGCGACAGGGTTCTCGGCTCAGGCATGAAATGGTCACGATTCGACACCAGGGAATTGTGAGGCAGGGTTTAAATACACTGGGGAGTGATTATCAAACGAGGCACAGGTGCGGGGGGAGTTAGTCAGGTGATTAACCAAAAGGGGGAAAGAACACCCAGGGAGCCCTAACAGAAAACACCAGGAGAAGACAGACAGAAACCCGAAAGGACATGGATCATAATTAAGACACCAGCACTCTGCGTAACATACTTTTTACAGTAGCTAGTGTTCAAAGAAGTAAAGCCTTTTGACTGACTGATAGAGCTCTACATTAACCTTATGTAACATTATGCCTAGTAGCTTTCGCAGCTTCTGAGTGTCTCCTCTTTTGCAGAGACGCACTTACAGGAGGCTTCGACTCACAAGACAGAATCAGCGGTGGAGGTGGCAAGCCCAAAGATGAATAAACGTCACGAAAGTGATGGTGAAGAGGACGTCGGGGCCCATAGCCCCGTCCCTAAGTCGTCTAAGAGGAAAAAACAGCTCGACACATGTGAGGGGCCATCTGGTCCAGTGCGTTTTCATGATCAACGGTAGCGTGAAGACGTGCCGAACAACAACGCTACCTGTTTTATCTCCACAGCCAGGTGCCAAATAAGTGACGAGAGCAAAGACGACGAAGTCCAGGAAAAGAGGGCAGACAAAGCAGAGAAAACTACGCCCAGTCTAGCTTCGCTCAACTCCAACTACAGGGAGACTTCATCCTCAGGCAGCGAATCCAATGAAAGAGTGAGATTTGTTTGTTTTTTTTATTTTTAAAAAAGCATTTGCAAACTATTCTGTATTTCGAATGTATACCGCTTATCTCGATTTATCGCAGAAATCATTGAACTGCTGTAGTGGAATCATTCTCCTGCTCGTTCAAATTTCAGTCAACTTCTCCAATGTCATTGGAGGATCTCGAGAAGTTTGCGTTGCGTCCTGCCCCCAGAGACGTAACGATCCAGTGCAGGGTCACCAGGGACAGGAGGGGAATGGAGAAGGGCATTTACCCGACTTACTACCTCCACATGGAGAAAGAGGACGGGAAGAGGGTGAGCACACTCTGAACGTGTCGAGTCGAGCTCCGATAATATGAGCTCCCTTTCTTGAGATGTCATATTTATATCAACCTTCTCCTCTTCCTGAAATAAATTTTTCTCACCGTGCCGGCGCCAAGGTGTTTCTAATGGCAGGCAGAAAACGGAAGAAGTGCAAAACATCCAACTACCTCATCTCCACCGACCCAACAAATCTATCCAGAGACACAAGCTGCTACATCGGAAAACTGAGGTATGACTCTCAGAACGAGTCTACTTTCTACTTTGTGAAAAGCTTTCATTTGTGACGTTATCACATCACAGGAAGAAGTACATGGCTTCCCTTTGCTGCGACAAAATTCTCTGAGATCTTAGGATAATGAAACTCTTTCCCAGTCCCTATAGAAAGTATTAAGAATGAGGGTTCCAGGTTATGGGACCCAAAATGCAGACAGATGCAGGAAGGGCTATACGGCGAATTCTTTGAATTAACAAAAGGCTTCCAAAACAAACACGAGGCTTGGCCCTCAGCGGCCAGCAGCAAAAATGAAAACACAAAAGCGAAGCAAAACAAAAACTTACAGACTGAAGGGGAGCAGTCGCAAAAGGAACTTAGAAGAATCACAGTAGAAGCAAAAACACGACGAACTGACATTAGGAGGGGGCAGACAATCGCAAGGACTTGAAGCAGAGCTTAAAAACCAGAAGACGCACGTGGGGAACTGCACAATAAAACAGGAGAACATTAGAACCGAGTCCCAAACAGTCCAAACCTTGGACTTCAGGTTTCCGAAACATCTAACTCACAGTTTACATTTGTAGAGGTGAGCTTCATCGTAAAGCACCAAGACTTTTCACGTTCCACCGTGTTCTGAGACACGAGCATTTCAAGGGGGGGGGTGAGGCTGCATGTTTCAAATCGCGTTTCTTATAAGAGTTGTCCATTTCAGGTCCAACGTCCTGGGTACAAAGTTCACAGTCTACGACGGCGGCGAAAACCCAGAGAAAAAGCCCTTCATCAAAGAGTGTGAATCAGTGCGGCAGGAGCTGGCAGCGATTTGCTACGTGAGTCCAGATGTGCAGCCCGCAGTAAAGTACACATCCCACAGTGCATGGTACGCAAAACAAATCTAATGTGTCATTTATAATGTCGCAGGAGACGAATGTGCTGGGTTTCAAGGGTCCCAGGAAAATGACGGTGATCATCCCCGGCATGCTGGAGAACGACGAAAGAGTGTCCATCTGTCCAAAAAATGTACGGTGAAAACCAAAAATCTTGAGCCCATAAATCCTGTGAGTTTGGATATATTTTAGATCACCTGCAGTTTAACTTTCGCTCAGGATCTGGAGACTCTCCTGGTCCGCCACGCGAACGGCAACACAGACAATCTGGTCACCCTGGCGAACAAATCCCCCAGCTGGAACGAACAGACTCAGTCTTATGTGCTTAACTTCCACGGGCGCGTCACCCAGGCCTCGGTCAAAAACTTCCAGATCATCCACCCTGACAACGGTAAGATGCGAAGGAAACGCTGTCTCTCTTCTTCTTCTTCTTCTTCTTCTGTGCCCCCCCCCCAACTTCAGCGTTATCCACCCCCCTCCTCTCTCCCCTCCCGCTCTCTTTTCCAGACGATTACATCGTGATGCAGTTTGGCCGTGTAGCGGAGGACGTCTTCTCCATGGATTACAGTTTCCCCCTGTGCGCCCTGCAAGCTTTTGCCATCACCCTGTCGTCCTTTGACGGCAAACTGGCCTGTGAGTGACCCATGCTGGTGTGCCTCGAGCGCTAAACTAGATCCATGATCTAGTTCACGACTTACAGCTTAAGTTAAAGCTCTACCCATTATTTTCCAGCATGTTTTTTTTTCATGTTTTGTATCCTGCTGAAAAAACCTTGTATACACTAAATATTGAAAAAGACTTAGATTTCAGAGGAGACTTGTTTTATAGGTCCAGTATTATTTTACCACTGATTTTGTACTGAAGTGGAAACAAAGTCATTTAAATGAGTACAATTTAATTTAATGGTCTTACTTTTTATATTTGCCAGATGTATAAAGGACAACTGCAAAC
Organism: Psettodes erumei; assembly: GCA_016785225.1. NCBI lineage: Eukaryota > Metazoa > Chordata > Actinopteri > Pleuronectiformes > Psettodidae > Psettodes > Psettodes erumei. The sequence continues at coordinate 341,623 of JAFBJZ010000865.1, read as the reverse complement.
ACTACTAGTGAAATATTAAATGGTAATAATACAAGTTTCTCACATCAACGAATCACTTGTTTTTAAACAGAAAGCTGTCACCGGACTTCGTGTTCATGCAGAAAATTAACCGGCAGTAGACTTTACACTGCCGCGATCCTCCCCTCAGATCTCCATCCATCAGATTACATGTCCTTTCCAGTCAAAAGCGACATCTCTAGCTGTTTCCTATCATCTCAATCTTTATCACAAAGAAGGAAGCATGTTTTTTTTTTTTATCACAGAACTAAAAAGCCGAAAAAGTATTCTTATCAGATGCAGAGGAACTGCAGCACGTTTCAGTTGGAGCCAGTTATGTCAGGGTGTATGCTCTTGTACTATACAAACGTGAAAATAATTCCATCTTCATTTCTCATCTCAAGGTCAAACCACTTCACACGTCAAGTCATTTCCTTTTCAGCTAATGGAAATAGGTCCCTGTTACGCTCTGTGGTAAACAGAAGTAAACAGATCAGAAGTGCACAGATATTTTTGATGGCGAAAAAGTACTCCAAGCCTCTGTTTTCACATCAACGTATCTAACTGCATGTGAACGTGTTGAGTTTACCTATTTCCTGTTCAAATGATCTTGAAATGATTGCAACTGGCGCGCCAGTGGACAGACGTGCAAAATAAATTCAACTGCAACTCATGTTTTGCCCGAAACAGCACCCCAAAAAACTGTGTACAGTGTGCGTGTAAGGTGTAACGCAGTCTGCTGGTGCGTAAGTTCACGTACTCACAAACTAGATCAACTCAATTGAAAACCTCAGGAGGAAAACATGGGCTTCACTGTCTTTTTACAGAATCACTACAACACGCACAGCCAACATTCAGCTGTCACTGCAGCACGTGTTGCACAATACTCTTGTGGGTTACGCAATAAATCATATATCCCATTTAGCGGTAACACCACTTAACATTGCCAATACTATTTTGTCCAACATATTATACATATATATATATATATATATATATATATATATACCATACCATATATATATATACCAATCAGGTGACATCAAACCACGTCCTCAAGGACGTGCATCAGCATGAAGTGAATGTGTAAATTCAATGCAATTATTTTAGTTGAGTGACTGCAAAGCATATTCTGTGCAGGAGTATTTTGTGTCGGTTTTGGAGTTTACATGATAACTTGCATGCGTATATTTTCTGTCTTATCAACCGATCAAAATCGATCTCACAATGGTGCTGAAGTGAATGTCTTTCAGTTTTCTGCTTATTCGGTAGATTACCCTGAATGAAGACCTCTCAGAGGTGCTGAGAGAATGCATTTGAACGCGCCTCAGTTTAACTGAGAAGTATTTCAGCAGGAGGGTAAAACATCAGCATCTGCATTTCAGATATAAAGAAAGTGGCCTAATGCTGATTAAATGTGCGATCACTTGACCACAGTTTATAAAAAGACACGCCCAGCTCGGCAGACCTTGTGAGAGAACGTGTGGTTGTGCTGTGAGGCTCGAGACTGCGTTGGGTTTTACAGCCTCCCCTACCCCCTTCTCACACTTGCATGTTTACAGCTGCTCTCCTACAAAAAAAAAAAAGAAAGCACATGCTCTCCTCCAAGTTCTGACTGACACCTCCCTCGCCCAGTCTTTATCAAAGACTGACTTTTAGCAAGTGCTTCAGGGCGCCATGACTTAATGGAGACGTCTCAGGGCTGAGGTCCAGACCAGCTGGTATGATGGACCGGAGGGCTGCACCGAGGCTGAGGCTGATGCAGCTGTTTCTGCTTGCGACTACGAGCATCACCTGTCTGCATGGAAATCCTGCTGAAGGTTATGTCTCTTCCAGTATTTTTAAAAAATCTGATAGACTAGATTTTAACTAGACATATGCAACACACACAAGATTAGATTGCATGGAGCAAGGGTAGCTGACCTTTGACCTCTGGAAAAAGGCTGACATACATTTTGTGTTGTCTTTTATCAGTGTTCAATACTTTACTGCAATTGTAAGTTGCAATAATAATCTAATCTATTATTTATGTTTGTTTAATAATAAACCTAAGTCTTGTTTTTGATCTGCAGTTTAAAATGTAGAGTAAAAAAGTAGTTGCAGCGCCGCTACCATCCTTTTGGACAGGTGATAAATTGAAAACACTTTGTGCATGAAGGCAGAAAAAATATGATGCAAGTGCAGCCCGTCCATTTACACTGCTCACATTATCTTAAAACGACTCTCAAAGAAATTTTGGTCGAAGGCATGGGGAAAAAATGTGGGTCCAAAAAAACCCTCCAGAATTTCCAAATTGATACGATTATTTGAAATAAAGAGAGAAAGACCAAAGGCCAATAACATTTTCTGTGTACATAAAGGCATACCAGTACTGTTTTAAACCCAGCTTAAAAATGTTGAACCTATTGCTTAAGTTCTTTAAGTCTTAATTTTAAATGTTCATTTGTTTAATAATTCATGAAGCCTTTGATGTGAGATATTCATAAGTCATCGGTAATGGTTGTTGGACTGAGTAACGAACAGTCCATGAAAGGAGTCCTTTGTGATGAAATAAAAGAAGGAAAAAGTTTTAAAATTCATCGTAAAATTGTGTATTGTAACATCTTCGCTGACCTCGAGGTCAGCGAGGGTTATTTCAGGGTTAGACTCTAACCGAGCATGTTCTCTTGTGACGCCTTGGTACCATGAGTGGCCAAAATAAAATGTCACCTGTATATATATATATATATATATATTTTAGACAACCACAGTCTTTACTGTGTGAACGATTACCTGTTCACCATCAACTGCACCCTGAGCCTCACACCATCAGAAATGGCCTCAGACAGCCGCCACTCCCACCGCCTCATCTTCACAGAAACATACGAAAAGTGAGTCACTTTTATTATAATTATTATTACTGATACGTTAGTGATGGATGATGCTGTTTCTCATCCCTGTACCTCAACTCCTCCTCCTCGGTGCAGAACGACGTATGAGTGTATTTTAAAGAAGAACCACGGGGATTATTTCTGCTCGGTGAACACTTCGCAGCCAGTGGCCGACGACGTGGACTATCCGGAGATCTTCACGGACACGGACACTTTCGAAATCTCACTCTGTCGCAGCGGGTCGGAAACGCGCGAGGTGCTGGACGATGAATACGCGCCGTTCCTGAACAGTAAGCACCACCGCGATCGCAGTCTGTTCTCGCGGGAACACCCTCGCGGATGTCCGCCCGACTGCCCGTTAATAACGCGTTTCCCTCCCGCCAGTAAAGCCGAACGCGCCGCGCCGCCTCGCGGTTCGCCGCAACGCGAGCCAGCACCACTTCACCTGGAGCAGCTCCTACGAGAAATACGGCCTCGTCACCACACTGGTAGACAACCTCGAGTATCAGCTTCAGTACTTCGAAAGAGGAGACGAACACAGCAGCAACGGGGTACACTTTGTTGGTTCTGTTCAGTTCTGTTCGATCCTACCCGGCTTATCTTTTTTTTTTTTTTTTTTTTAATCTCCAGGTGACGTCACATATTAACACACGCCAGACGAACTTCTCCGTGGACGATGACGTCTTTGTGCCAGACGTCGAGTATGCAGCCAGAGTGCGGTCCAGCCCTAACCTGGCCTTTTTTAATGGAGAGTGGAGCGACTGGTCCTCTGAGGTTCGCTGGAAGGTGGAGTCTGGTGAGCCCCCCCCCCCCAAAAAAAGTATAAGATAATCTCTGAAAGTGCATCTTCACCTTCACCTGATCACGAAGCAGCTCTTCCTATTCCCAAACTTTAAAACGGTTCTCGCTGTGCATTTCGACCACAACCTCGCTCTTCGTAATTTTCTTCCATCCCGTGTTGCCCTGCACAGATCTCCCTCCAAACATATCCTTTTCTGAAGTGGGAAAGGTGATCATCCCCTTGTGTGCCTTTGGGGCACTCGTCATACTCCTGTGCTACGTTCCTGTAAAAAAGTAAGCTCCTCCTCCACCTTTTCCCTCCACATCAAATCCCAAAACCTACAGAGCAGCGGAATTTCCTAAATCCTCTCAATGTTAATATCTTTATGTTCCTCGCATTTGACAGGTGGAAGCAAAACGCCTTTATCCCGACTCCGGCACCTTATTTCCACACCCTGTACAGCGACTGCCAGGGAGATTTCAAGGTGAGTTAAGCCTGTCACGTAAAATAGGAGCCATCGGCTCGCGAGAATGTCCTTAACCGTCGCTGTAATCGCAGAGCTGGGTAATCACCCCAGAAAACACCGCAGACATGCTGAAAGAAGAGGCATCGGTCCAAATCGACACCCTGACCAAATGCCCGCAGGCCCCGGAGGAAGACCGCCAGCCCCAGCCCCAGCCCCAGCTCCACCACCAGCCGACGGAGGGCAGCGCGTACAGCGCGTACAGCAACCTCGTTGACCCAGCGTGCGAGCCTTCCCTCCTGGGCATCCCTTACGCCGTGAGCACCATGGCCCCGCCGCCGGCTCCAGGGAGCTCGCTGAAGAGCCTGACCCTCAGCTCTCTGCCGGGGAGCCCCGACGAGGGAGACTCGGGGTGTTGGCTCTGCAGCGACACCTCCCTGGAGAAGGACTCTCCCTGGTACTGTAACGAGTACTGCACCCTGAGCGCCTTCCAGCAGACCGGTCCAGTCGCAGCAGAGCACCACGGGAGCCCGTCAATGAAATTTCGCCCGCGAGAGATTATCGGAGCGGACGCTATCGGGGAAGCATAAAATGACTGGTTAGCATGAAGTCGACTGGACAACAACTGAGTGCAAAGGTCAAATTGGTGGGGCCAAAAGTTCAACTCCACACATCCATACAGGGAAATTCAATTTCTCACGTAACTCCAACAGCTTCGTGCGGTAAACGGCTACTGTAAACGCTTCACTTTTGGTGGCCCAGCACGGCGGTACCAAGCATTACGCCATTTATCGGACAGCTTATTAGTAAATTAGCCGCAAAGAAGACTTGGGCTAACCTTTCATAACTGAACGTGTTTTGTGTCTGACTCCTAAAAGGCGAACCCGCTGCGCATTTCGCTCGCGCAATAAAGAAAATGTTAAGATTTTGTAGAAAGTTTTATTTACGCCAACACATACATGAACAAAGCACCATATAACCTTAAAGTCTGATACAGAAGTAAGCCTACCTGCCTCAGTCATTGTGGCCATTTTTATTTACTCCATAGCAAACACTCTGAATAACAAAAAGACAGCCAAGGCAGCAGATTCTATCATATATTACAGCATGCTGAATAGAAAACCTGGGAAAGAGAATTAGACAGAGCCATCTAGAGACACTAGTGAGATACAACAGTATAAAAGTGCCATTCATTATACAGCAGTTGAAATACTGACAATGAAATAAGCTAATTTTACATTAGTTTTATGGAAAAGTAAAAGGGGGGAACAAAAGGAATAGACCCTGTGAAAGAGCAAAATAAAACAAAAAAAAAAAAAAAGACTTCCTTGAACACTGATGACAGCCAGCTTGCATTGGGGTTGATGAAACTGGTACCGAGCTGTGTCCCTTGCACCACATAAGACAATTAATGTTTAAAAAGAAATAACCAGGGTGCTGAAGCACCCATCCCCTCCCAGCATTATGCGCCAACCGGCAATTTAAGAGCAACAAAAAAAGGGGGGGGGGGGGGGGGGGGGGGAAGATTGGCCAGGGGAGAGCGGATGGCACAGAATGTGTGGAGTTTAAATAGAAGTCTTTTAAGCAAGTCCCGATGTGAGAGGAGCACATTCATTGAGAGACTGAGCGGGGAGGTGATTCTTGTTAAACCCATTCCTTCTGCCGCAGCGGAGCAAGTCTTCGCCCTTACGAGGGGGAGAATTTTTTGGCTTGTGCTCGAACTCTTTTTTCGTATTCTACTCTGTTTTGGCTGCAAAAGGTGTTGGGGGGGGAGAAAGAGTTATCACGGTGTTCCGATGCCTCACTCAAATCAGACAAGAGGTACTTTCAAACTATGCGGAAAAAAAAAAAAAAAGAACGCAAATAAAATGCATACGCAAAATTAATATTTTGACCAATGAGACAAAGAGCCAGGAATCCTCTCGGATTTATCTTTCGGCATATTTCTTGCCTGGTTGTAAAAGCTGGACACCTCAAAATATTTATGTTATTGGAGTGCAATTGGCACTTTTCGGACACGCTTCTCTTTGTGAATGAGTAATTTTTTTTAATGGCATGATAAGGTCACAGACATCACTTACCAGTAGATTGTGTACGCCTCAGCCTGGGCTGGATCCTGGATATTTGGCTCATTTAGGAGTTCCTGGATACCTAATAAGATCTGTCGGGATAAACGAACCAATGAGACGAACTGATGTTAATAATAAACAATTAATCTATTTTAAAATTTATTTACAGAGCTCCTGATGATACTTGTCTGTCCCAAAAGATCCAAGTTTTAAAATGATGACAAAAGAGAGAAATTACATTGAATTGAGTGATGCGGTAGTCTAAAATATTAGTGAGCTTGAATCAAATTGGGTGCAGATATATTTAGATATAATTTCAGGAACAGAGTACAGGAAAAAAAAAAAAAAAAGATTTTTTTCCCCCTCAAAGAACCCAGTAATGAAAATGAGGTGCGCTTGGCAGTCCATACCTGCTTTATTGTGATGGCCGGTCTCCAGTCCTTGTCCTCCTCTAGAATAGATAGGCATACTGTGCCTGATGGATACACGTTTGGATGGAAGAGTGGAGGCTCAAATTTACCTGAAAAACACATTCAAATGCTGACTGCACTTTTGTTTCAGCTCCATGACGGATGCCGGACAAGAGGAACAAACTCCGCAAATGTCACTGAACCTTTTCGCAACAGGAACTGAACTGTTCCACTAAAAGGCGGCAGCTTCTGATGCTCGCGCCAACGGACCCTTAGCATTATTTTAACTGTATCAGCACGCGTGCAGCTACCAGTTAACATCCAGATCATCTAATGTACAGCAATGAATGGATAATATTACAGTGGCCCCTTATTATCAAGGATTATCAAGCCCCCAAGTAGTAGTATGTAGTAGTGAGACTGTCCTCTGCATTTTGATCAGCAAACCTTACAATCTTTAGGAATCATTAACAAGCCTTTCAAAAAATAAAAATAAAAAAATGATGATGTTGGATAGTGCGTTTGTTGCTGCTATGGGAAGAAAAAAAAAAAAAAAAAAAAGGGAGACACCACATGCTATACACCGAGTCACAGCAAAAGATGTCAAGTGGGTCCCAAACATGCTCAGCCAAAGTTAGAAGTACGACGTTTACGAGAATCCCAGCCAGCAAAATAACAGTTACATCCACGGCGGACGAAGGTCAAACATTGTAACTTACATTTTGGAGGTGAAGAAGGGTAGTCATCCTTGAACAACATGCGCAGTTTGAACAGGCCTCCTTCCCACGGAGTCTGAGGAGACATAATCATCAGATCAGCTTCGTAATGGAAGGTCATGTCGTGTTTCCACCAAAAATACCTCTTAAAAAGCCTTGTTGTTATCGTTGCCGCATTATTTTCAATACAGGCTAACATGAATGATTATGCTTTCACACATTGTTTTGGAATATTCAGCTCAGTACTCTCTCCGTTGGCCTATGCCGACAATAAGAAATGCAACATTTACATTATACAACAGAACATGAGAGCTCTTTTTCTACCGCAACGCCAACTCCTTATCAAGCTCACTGTGCTCCATTCAGCAGTATCTGCTATGTAAAGCAAAGACGCTCCGTATGCAAACAGACTTAAACATATTACCCCCTTCTTGCCAGGAATAGCACATTCCCAATTCATGAGATTCAGGGTTCCATCTGGGTTTTTTGTTGGTACAGCAACAAATCCCTGAAAAATTGAACAGGAGAGTACAAACAGTCGGGACATCAGGTTTTAACAGAGGGCTGGACATAACGAAAGCTCGGAAAGAATTTCACACAGAAGCCAGAGAGGGTGCATCTTCCGCGATAGTACTTACGAAAGGATGGTCCTTCCGCCATGCCTTGCGCTCCTGGGCAAGCCGGCTCAATGCAATGCCTGACATGATTTGTAGACTCCTGGAATGAAAACAAATGCAAGGTCAATTGTCATCCCTGGACCCATTAAAGCGCTTATAAAGCAAAAGAAAACATCACAGCCTCAATAATGTAAGGATTCGATGCCTTTCTCTGCTTTTTATCAATTTGGTTTTAAACAGCTTCATTTTCTTTTGGACTGCTGATCCAGCAAAACTAGTGACTGAGCTTTGGGATGGACATTTAAAAAAAAAAAAGAAGCAAACAAATAGATCTATTGACAACAAAATCAAAACAGTAGTCGCTGTCGAAATTGTTTTTGACTGTTGTGACAGTCTCTGTGACCTCAAACCCTCTCTTTGATTTGTGGAGAGCCGTGCGAATGCAAATGCCAGCACTTCTGCAAAGTGCAGCAGGAAGAGGTGGGAAAACCTGACATTATCCGCGTAATGAGCCGCAGTTGCCTATGTACACAGCGCAGGACATCCTTTACAAGTCCTCCAATACATAGACGAATTAATTAGCGCCTCCTCTGTAGAGAGAGGTGTGATAATCAATTAAATCACCTGAATTCAATTACGGTTAAGAATTCCTATACCTCTCCGTGGCGTGTCACGAGAGACGGTTCGGTCGTCCTCATTTTCACGAGCTTTTCGTGCAACGCGGTGTTGCCGAGTTGACTTCCGGACTCATTAGAAGCTCTAATTAAACTGTCCGGAGGAATGTATAATAATCTCTATAGCAACGGTGCTACGGAGGTAAAAACAGCGAGGTAAACCCACAAAACGACACGAGCAACAACTAGTAACTGCCCACTTGGTAGCGTCTCGTTACCTTATACGTCCACAGTAAAGCGTAACGATAAGCAATTCACGTCAACCTTACAAATAACACGATTAAAAGTATCTCTATAATCGACAGGACTTAAGCGCTAAGAGAGCTAGCCAAGTTAGCCGGAGGTGATACATGTCCACAAAAAACGCTCTCTACACTTTGCGCGCCTGGCGTTTTAAAACTAAAAGGGGGCCCAGGAAACGACATCATTAAGATTTCGTTCGGTTCATATCCGCCAAGCTTTGGTATTAAGTTGCTACGCAAGGCTTCACAAACACCCACAAACTAAGTATCAAAGCTATTTGGTTAGCAAGCTAGCCGGTTAGCTCGACAAGCTAACTCATGTGCGCCAGAATCGTGCTTCATCCCAACAGGCGCTGGCGCTGTTAGCGTCTGACACGGCCTGATGCAGCACAAAAATGCGCAAGTGCACTTGATTTGGACACAATTTTGGATGAGAAAAGGTGACTGTTGCCTTTCTTCTAACGCTCAATAACGTCTGCTCTGAAATAGTTAACAAGGATGTGAAACGCTGTACAGGAATAAACCATTCCATTACCCATTAAAGAATAGAGACAAAGAACGCCAGAGCTAAAAGGCGCACATTTGTGCATTACCAAACTAGCGAAAATGGCGCAAACTGAAGCGGGTAAAATACCACAATACACGACAAAATTTACATGCTGCGTAATCAAGGTGTACCCCTACCTTTCAGTACGGCTGAACTGGCACTGGTAATTAAGCGAAATGAATTAATCGCGCTCGAATCCCGTTAAACCTTGTAAAGTTTCCCTCCTGAAAAACCACCCGCTCCGACTCAAGCTAGACACAGAAACAGCGGAACGAAATAATAATCCGTCGTTTACTTCCGTCTTTGCTTAAATACCCCAAGAAGAACTGACGGCACGTCTGTCTGTTACCGGTTGGGTTTTCTTAATGTATCTCTGCAACGGCCGAGGATTCTGCCGAAAGATTTCATCTGGTTATTCGTTTATCAGTTTCCATTCTGGTAAAATGGCATAGCTTCTGCTAATTGCGCTCAGACAATTACAAGGACCTTTATGCTGTTGATGAATCTGGGCCTTGAGGTCGTTGCTCTTCGCGCATGCGCCCTCAGGCTTTCTAAGTTACCTGTTAACAAATAAAACAAGCACAACCCACATGTAAAATACACAAGAGGCGAACTATGTTTACTGTTAGTAGGTTTTGGCGTTCGTTAGAAAAAAATTATAGTTATGTGAGTTAAAACATTGTATTTCATACACCAGGAAGGCCCAGGTCCCACTCGGATAAGCACAGGCGGATTTCTATCTCTCATATAAAATCTTTGTCCAAACTAAAGACCGTTAACCCGAGCAATAAATCAAATAACCTTTTGTGTAATATAACAAAAGAACGGAGATTGACTTGACATTACGTTTTTGGCTGTAAGACACATCATTTTCGAACAATGTTTCATGGTCCCGCGTGAAAAAAGAATTAAAAAGTCGAAATTTAAACAGGCACTTTTCCAGGCAACTATAACACGATCTTTGAGAAAATGACACAAGAGGTCGCGATTTATCAAAAATTATGATTTGTTGCCACGACAGTCTCTACAGGTGTATAAACACTTGCGTGATGCACACGTTTGCTATGATTGCTAATTAGAATAGAAAAATCGACCCCTATGTTTACTGTTTGATGACTTCTATAAACATGCCTGACATAAAAAAAATATATACACACACAGATATGAATGACAACATTTTTATTGTTTACCTTATGCAAGACCATATAGATCTATCCCCTTATCCTCATACTTAGTTTATACATTTTTAACATTGCATAAGTTCATATAGAAGTGATCTATGTAGTGATATGAGAACCTTATTCTTTGATGTAACTGTTAGATTGAGGAAAAATGACACATTCATTCCTTCTGGTTACAAGTGTGATAATTTTCAATCATGCATTACAGTGGTCTGTGGCTTATAACTTGAATGCAAAAACAAACTGGGCACTTGAAAGTATTAGGCTACAGATTTGATAAGTTTGTCCATCTCATGAAATGGATATCAGTGCCAAATGCTCATTCAGACAACCTGTTTGTGAAGGGCTTAAAGGTTAACACAGCTGCTAAAGAAGAGGGGCTGAACTCCTCAGACCAGAGTATAGCAATTTAAGTTACAACTGAACACACAAAACACTTTAAATCTCATTGCAGAAAAAAAGTCAAAAGAAGACCCAGATAAATTGCAGCTCGGAACCAACACAGGTAACAGTTTCATCCTGTTTAAAATGAGCTACTCTGCCGTCACAGAGGGCGGACAGCAAGATTGTCTGCAACGCTCAAGCATAGGCTGTAAGAAATGGATGGAGTATCGTATGATGTGTGTTAGTATCAGCTCGTGTGGAGTGGTGAGTGCTAGTTGTCCCTGGTGCAATCACACAAGTCAGACATACGTTTAAGTGTGTGTGTGAGGGAGTGCAAAACAGTACATAATTGGAAGGCTTTAGAATACTATAGCAAATGTAAACATAGCCTAGCTCTGGCAGGAAATCCAGTCTACTTTGATTGAACCTCTTTGCGGATCTCAAATTTTGCACTTTAAAAGCCCTTGTGTTTTTTGTGTGTATGTGTGTGTATATATATATATATATATACACAAATATAAATACATACACACACATCTGTGTGTCTATATCAAAAACATGCATCCATTCTCGTTTCCCCAACAATATAAAAACTGTTTTAGTCAAGTGTATAAGTGTACTGTAATGTGAGTAAATGGAGGTTTGTGTGTCATTAACAAGTCTATATGTACAGAGTGTGCCGGCATTAAGAAAAGTTTACTCATCCCTGACACTAAGATCAATGTGTACAATACACATAAGACATTGGATTTTGGTCATTGGGAAAAAGGCAACACTAAATGATTATTTGTGAATGAAATATCCAACCTATCAAAAAAAAATATCACACATCAAACCTGAAAACAACTTCCTATAAAAAAAAGTGTTCTAAAATGCAGTATTTACATTAACAACATTACAGGCTGTAAGCAATGTGCACAGTGTTGTTTTCCACTGTCGTGCTTGTAATGCTGTGTACGAAATCTACACAATTCAAAATGCTTAGAAGAATCTATCACACTGCAGGAAAAAAATACATTTGTTTTTTTGTTTTGTTTTGGGTTTGTTTTTTTTTTTTTTTTAAATGTAACAGTCAACTTCATAGCCAGCCAAGTATAGCTTTGTTATTGGTTATCAAAACATGTTCCAGGCATGTTCTCAGTGAAAGACACCGTATTCAGCATCAGCTGTTTCAACCCTATCTTGGAAATCTCTGTAGAGTCCTGTACAAACAATGCAAAACAGAAGTTAACATTATCAAGATTTTCTCATTTTTAAAGATCCAGTATAAACAACTTCTACTCAAAGTTGTATTTTCTATACAGTGTACAAAACGTGCAGTTTTTTTAAGAGTTAAATATTAATATTGAATTTGGATTATTTACATCAAAACCAACATCCTCTCGACACAGAAAGTCCTTCACCACTGCCTTCAACCAGTTCCAGTCCCCAAACCGCAAACATAACAGATACTTCCCCTCAAAAAAGATCTTAAACCAGATGCTCCCTCTAACCTACAAAATAAACCAGTTAAGGAAAACTCAGAAATCAGTGGGAAAAATTGAAAATGACAACTGTCTCGAGGATGTTTTTCCTGACAGGAAACAGGACATTATTGGAGGACACAACGCTTAAAAATATTATGACTGTAAAAGAGTCCTTATTTGAAAGATCTTTGATTTGGTTTTTGGCAGTTAACTTTAGATTTATGAACATGAGGTCTCAAACTAAAGCGGAGTTTTAGAAAAAAAATGATGGACAGATTAAACTTGATAAAAAAAAAACATCACATCTACAATTTCAAGTTTAGCAGAAGCTGTAGAAAAGAGAAACAATATTTCAAAAGCTATATTTCAGCTACAGGTGCAACATATTTACCTCTCGAACCAAGAAAGTGAATGATATTAAGAAGCGTCTTGCATCGCCACATCTGCTGTGTCTCTCAGGTCCGTCACTTAGTCGATGCGAAAATGGGACTTTCTTATCTTCATTACAGGTCATTTCCTCATCACCAATAAAAGCCCTGTAATTGACAAATTACCTAATGCCCCTTAACCTACACGGTCAAATCACAGTAAAATTTTGTTCCTTTTTCCACCGTGAATTATTACTGGAAAAAAATAATAATAATAATTTTGAAATGCCACCTTAACTACACCTGACGATGTGTGACGTGTAGTTGGGATCCTCATGGTCACAAATCTCAGTATAACGGTTTTATGGTTTTGTTTTGTTTTTTTGTTTAGGGGTGAATTTCACATTTAATAGCCTAACTCTTTAACATGTGCTAAATAGATGCACAATTCCCTTCTTAACATCTTTAAGCAATGATTTTGCGTTGATACTTTTGAGATATAAAGACCAAACTGATCCCTTACCAGACCCTTGAGTTGGAGGATATAATGAATTCAACAGATGACCCTGAGTGAATCATTGGCCTTATATGATGACGGCCATATTTTATAGCTTAAAACATTTGTAGATTGCAATTCCTTACTTTCGATTAGAAAAAAAAACCCAACAAAAATCCCCCAAAACTTGCCGCTAATTCAAAAAGGTCCAGTTTAAATGTACAGGCACAAATTGTCAGTAAACAGACTTATTTACATCGAGAAATAAAAACAAAAAATGTGAGGGAAAACACAAAATAAATGCAACCCCCCCCCCCCCAAATCTCCACTGTGCCAAACGTTCTTCCACAAAGATGATATGTTTGCATCATAACACCTGGAGCTCATAATACTAAGTCCTCCTCACATCCGGGAACCCCTTTCCTGAAGAATCTGCGGAGACAAAAGCGGGATAAAAAAAAACACAACATACAACATGAGCTCGGGGTCATTTGCAACCGATTCTCCCCATATTATTATTATTTTTTATATATACTGTAACAGTTACAGCCAGAAGCATTCGTGCATTTACTCTACACGCTGGTTCAATAAAAAAAAAACACACTGAAAGGGGGAAGCAGGGGATAAAGGGAAATGCTTGCATGAGCGAAGAGCCTAAACGCTGTGCCAGAAACTACGCAGGATGTGGCTGCTGAGCAAATTGCGGGTGAGAGATAATCTCAGGAGTCTAAACCACGCTGTGCGAAGCGCTCTTCGCTGTCGTTCAGGTGAACGCGAGATAGCCGGGTCAAAATGTGGCAAGAGCGGCAGAAACGTGACTGAGAAATAAAGACTTTTTTTTGGTTATATTCAGTTTAGCAACATTTTGCTTCTACGCCAATTCTTTTACACTGTCATTGAACGAAAGATAATGGTTAACTGCAGCAGCTGACGATTTTTCGGCACGCCCTCCATTAACCGAGGCCGTGAGCGTGACCGTAATTACAAGGGTGTCACTTACGCAACTGGAACAAATTGAGTTTGTCCCATCTGGTTTCAAAGGGTGCATCACCTGCAAAGAAGTTTTTCGAGCGGACCATCTGGCTTTTAAAAAAAAAAAAAAAAAAAAAAAAAATCAAGCTTTGGCCCCGTAGACTCTGAAGGCCAAAGCTGATTTCCAACCTGGAGTCTGTCACTTCCCTTTAGTAGCGTAAGATGCATCAGGGAGGGACGGGGAAGGAAGAGGAGGTGGCGGCGTTGCGGGCACTACAGGGCAGTTGAGCGCTCACCAGTTAGTCATAAGTGCTCAACCCTAATCAGAGTCATTCATTTCATAATCCGTCTCCTCGTCCTCGCTCTGAGCAACATGCAGCATGCAGACGGCACAGAAGAAGACAAGAAAGGCATGTTGTAAAACGGTGGAAATGAATGGAGGAGTAACGTGCAGAAGGGGAGAACGAGGGGAAGGAGTCAAACTAAAGGGTCACGTTCAGAGGGGGATCGACGCCGACAACTACGGTTGGTTCAAAGGGATTCAAAGACATAATATATCGGCAACCCCTAATATATCAGACCCAACCCCTCCGTGGGAGAGAGCTGACGGGAGCTCGAATTCCTCAAGGCGCGCCTCCCGCTTTCGCTCCCGAAGCCCTTGAGAACATGACAGACCTTGCTCCGCTAATCTGTAGACCCGGCCTCTCTTAATGCTCCTAGCACGGATTATACAGTTCAGAGGTTAAAATTATTACTGGAAATCAAATGTAACATGACCTAAACGCCCATCACTTCAAAATGAACGCGGTTCTTTTCATCCCCAAATCTACACAGGCGTGGTCCGGTTATGACAGTTTCCAAATTAACGCCTGCTTTGCTCTAATTTTATTATCTTATTTTTTTTCCTCTCTCTCTCTTTTTGCTAGGGGCGGTCTGGTTTTTAACTGAAAGCACAATGGTCTCCTTCATAGAGGTTTTCTCATCAATAAACTAGAGGTGCTCTCAGTCCCCCGGTGGCACGTTCATAAATGCAGTGCATTTAAAACATCCAGCACAGGCCGTCATTCACAGATGTTTGCTGTGGACGGATTTTTCAACCCGGCCTCTCCGCACTCAAAACACACACACACACACACTTACCTTAGCCTTCTCACTGGGCTCACTGTTTGTCCCGTATGATTGATTGTGCAGCTCCTTGGAGACTACGCACAGGAACTCGGCCTGGTCTTCGTTTCCGTAGTTGTAAGAGGAGCCTATGCTGACCAGCTGGGGAGAGACGGGAGAGCAGAGCACATGGGACGAATTAGCCGGAGACCGAGGCAGCAGAGGCAGAGACCGGGGTTACACGTGGTGGGAAGGCAGAGGTCGGGAGACGTGAGACGCAACGTAAGAGAGGCCGGCGGAGAAACGCGGAGCCAAGAGAGTCCACAGGTTCCTGCGGCTTTCATTTCTCAATATATTGCAAATGACATTTTGGACAAAACGTGTCGCCAATTGGACAAAAGCTGTCTGAAACAGTTCATACAGACCAATCTGAGCGTATTACCTCACAATGTGGGTCAGAATGAAACGTGACAGAGATTCTTCTGATTTTAACCCAGGATGTCATGGCTGCACAATTTCACGGTACGCCGAGACCGCTCGGCCAACAGGAAGCCCCGCTCAAACATTTAAACCGGACTAATAATAGGACGTGTGTTAAAAACAAATCCAGAGCTTTAATGGCTTCATTACGATGTGTTTGAGTATTAGTCAGCACATTTAGAGATGAATTATTTTCCAGGACCTGCAGACATACCAGCGTGGATATCAAAATTAAAAACGCTCATTTGGATAACTGAGATGGCTCCGAGGAATCACAGAGAAACAAATAAATCAGTGGTCCACAAAAACAAGGTGATCGTGACGAAAGGAAGAGCACGAAGACAGCGTCGAAAGGAAACCGCGATCGGCAGAGAGTCGCCGACAGGACACAAGTGCAGGGACCACGGGAAGCGAAACATGCTGGTCGAGAAAAAAAGAAATGATAATCTGTACGAACTGGCGGATCGGACTCGTGAGGACCGGGCTGGTTACGAAGCGAACGAGTAAACCTAAAGGCTTTGAAAGCTGCGGCGTCTCCTACAAGGCAAACAAAGGTGCAAACCGCAGGGGAGCCCACACCCATCCATCCTCTCAGCTCTGAACTCCGCGACGTTTGCCTGTTTGTAGTATCGTGACGCACACGTGTAGGGTTTTCCCCAGCGCTTCCGCTGTCGAATCAATTGGGATCAATGCGACCGGCGTGGTATAAATGGAGCTGCGGTCTTTAAAATGCCTCCCGTCGCCGTGTGTACTTGTGTGTACCTAGTACTGGTTTGGCGACCGGTCTGGCACCAGGGTTGAGACTTTATAGGGAACTGGGGGGGGAAACCTGAATTCAACCACTTGGGGACTTGTGGTGAGAAAAAAACCTACAAATGGCACCTTTAAGTACATCTGAAAAAAAACCAACCGGGGTAACCTCGACTCTTCCTGTCCCAAGTCAAATCGCCAAATTAAAGGCGCGGAGGACGAGAGGGGACAATTAAAAAGGGCCGAACTGCGTGCACGCCCTGAAAAAGATGAGAAGGAAAAAAAACCAAAACAACAACAGTGTTTCCTGTTCCTGAATAACTCCCTTTTGCTGGGGACTGTTAAGTGTGTGCATACTGCAGGCTACATGTATACCCTCAGTACCCAGGTGTGCGTGTTCAGACACGCACCGCCTCATTAGCCACTGCTGCCGGAGACCTGTTGTTGTGAAGCCATCCCGCTTACATTCGGCATCAATGCAGGAAAAAAAAAAAAAAAAACACCTGTCACACGGCAACAGCGCGCGTCAAGTCCTGCAACTTTAAACATCAGGCTTTGCATCGATCCCGGGATTCGTTCACACGTCCGGCGCGCGCTCCTCCGACAGGCAAACATGCGTTTACTCATTAGAAAAAGAAAAATAGCCCGTGGCCTGTTCAGCTGCACAAAAGCTCTCATGTCAGCTCGGACGAGTCACTCCTGACGTACGGGTCTAACTCACGCAAGAGCTACGTTACCTACTTCGAAGATAAGACAACATTCATGTTAAAGCCTCACCTCCAATAACAACCAGCACCATATTAAAGCACAGCGCCCCCCCCAAGAAAAACAAAAAAAACACCAACAACAACAAGGTGGTTACAAAAAAGCAGAACACTGAAAGCTGTTGACGAGCTTACAAAGTGCGAATGCGGTATGAATAATAACTAAAAAATAAATAATAAAAAGGGAAATCGCAGACAAGAAAAAGGTGTCATGTTCTTTCAGCCTCACTGGTGAGCAAGCAGCACAAATGAACACCGAAAAGAAATCGATTCCAAACAAACAACAACAACAAAAAATATATATATATATATATGGCCAAAAGCTAGGTGTCTACTTGGGACAAACAATGGCCAACGGGGTGTGTGTGTGTGTGTGTGTGTGTGTGTGTGTGTGTGTGTGTGTGTGTGTGGACGACGTGGGGACCATGCAGTGATCAGCCCGTGGGCAGAAATATGTGGGACACACCTCTCCGCTGTTGCTTGGCAAAGCAGACTCCTCTCCCTTCACCTCCCTTGACACAATCAGCAGAAACTCTGACTGGTGGGCCCGCCCGTAACCTATACTGACAAGCTGCAACAACCAATCAGAGCACAGAAGGGGATGCCCGGGATCATGTATGCGCACAACGAGAAAAATGCGATTTTTTTTTTTTTTTTGCTGTGTGGCTTTTGGACGCTCGGGGGAGGGGGGGTCGACGCGGGCATGGCGGGTGAAAGGCACGTGAAAGGAGGACTGCTGCCGGAGGGGGGGGGCGGGCGGGAAGAGGGTTACCTGTTCGAACTTCCAGCCGTCAGACATGGTGGACACCATCTGCGTCAGCTCCTCCTCCTGGCACTGCAGCACCCGGTAAACGTGTTTCACCGGAACCTGAGAGTGGAAACCAACGGGAGAGAATGGGATGGAGAGGGGGAAATAACCGCTCTCTCACACACACACACACGCACACACACACACACGCACACACACACACACACACACACACACACACACACACACACACGCACACACGCACACACGCACACACACAGAAAAAGCTCATGGAAAAGAAACGGGACGTTCATAAACTTTATGTACCTGTGATGTTTTGCAGTCACGTTCCCTGATCTTGTCCTTGATGAGCTTTATTAATGATGTGATGTTGTAGAATTCGGCTTCTTCTAACACACCTGCAACGGTGGGAAAGCAACGATTTAAATCTATATCTTTTTGACAAACCAAATTATTTATACTGCGCAACATCTAGCACTTCAATGCGCCATATCCAACTACATTCTGAAAACCTTCCGGAAACGTTCGTCTCGTTTTCCGCCCAGATGTTACCTTCCTCCGCCAAGTCCCTGTTGAGCACCAGTTTGCCGTGCCTCAAGTAGTTCAGCACTGGCCCGAAGTACGTGGGGTCTCTGTCTATGAGATAGGCACCGGTTTCGTCCTGAAAAGCAGAGGAGGAGGAGGGTTTGAGGCGAAAGACACGGCATGCACCGACTGAGTGAGCTTTACGGGGGTCAGCTCCTGCGCTGTTAATCTCTGCCGGGCGATGGGAAGTCATGCGCACGCAGACGCACGTGGAACGGCTCTGGGATATCACTCCACTATTCCCACCGGCCTTGGGTCAGATCTTGATTCTTTCGCAACCGCTGGGTATTCCCCTATTTCTTTAAGTGCTGTGATTAGACCGTCCTCGTCTCCACGTGTGTGTGTGTGTGTGTGTGTGTGTGTGGGGGGGGGCTAAGACAATTAGAGCAGAACAGAATTAAGGTTTGGAGCAGTGGGATGAATCCACCGAGGGGACCAGGAGAAAGCACCTTGGCTTACAAGCGACGTTCCGTCACGTCGCTGGCCTCGCACGTGACATGAGAGTCGGTTTGTCCCAAAAAAAACAAAAAACAAAACGTTAAACCAGTAAAACAAGGAGAGGCCTCGAGCTAATTTTGCGCGAATCCCCAAACGCCGCGGGATGTTTGGCCTCGGCGGAATCGGCGTCGGCCGAGCGGGTCGCTTCGGGCGCGACCTCGGCTAAATGAGCGCCGCGTTATTTGCCCCGAGAAGCCAGCAACGCTGTCGCGCACTCCAGGCCACGGAGGTCAAACGCACAACCGAGTCTTCCCTGACGAACACGTGTACGCCATTCTCCAGAGCTGGATTCCGCTCCGAACCCATTAATCTTTCCAGTAATGAGAAAAGGTCCCGGTCCGTTTTTCTTTTGTAACGACTCTGCGAGCCCTCTCGGCTGATTGGCCTCCTTTTATCGAGGGCGAAAAATACCACGCAGGGGCCCAGCGGAGCTCTATTCTGGTCTCGCCGCCCGGCGTGGGCTCCTTACATTTCCATCACCGCTGAAGTTTAAGCAAAAGTACAGGTGGGCCGGCGTGGAGAAAACGGAAAGTGGCGAAAGCCGCGCAGCTCGCCGCGTTCGAACTGTGCGTGACGGTTGATCCTCGCAAGGAAAGTCACGCTTTTCGCTCTTGGCTCCCATCTGACACTTCTTTGCACCGCGATCCTTTTTACCACATGGCTAACTTTAACCGCCGGCAAGCCGCTCCCAAAAATACACCACAATGTTTGCTGTGCTGCATCAATATGAAGATTTTAAAAAAAAAAAAGGGGTAGGGCAAATACGAAAATTCGAAACGCCACTTACACGATTTTTCTTTCTTTCCTCAGCTTTGGAAGACAAAAGCATTTCATTTGGGGAGACTTGAAGGTCTAAAGGGTCCTTTTCGAAACTGTCGAAAGTCACTTGACGCTGTGTTGCTTCCTGTGTCTCGGTGGGTGACCCTGCCGGCACCAGAGCACCGCTCTGGCTTTATATTGTTTCGAAACGACTCGCGGTCCTTCTCGCAGCCAGGAAACCACCGTAATAACGTCTCCATTCCCACGGTCGAGAATATAATTACTCACACCTGTGCGACCATTTTTAATGTCCGCTTTGACAAAAGGCCTGTTCTCCTTTAGTACTCCCCCTCCCCCACCGACCCCCCCCCCCGGTCATGTGCACCTTCACTTTAATGGCTCTGTGAGAGGACCGTTCGACGGGAACTTGTCGACGCCCGGGCAGGAGATTTCCCTGTTGTTTTTGTACGTTTGTCGTGCAGTACACAACGTTCGCTGCGGCCGAATTCCCGAGTTTCCAGCACTTTCAGGGGTTCCCGGGCATTGTGTCGGGCCGGCGCGCTGCCGCGCCGGGACGCCTGAATAACGTGGTCATTGTTCATGTTATTAGTAACACCTGTGCTCATCCTGCTGGCAGCGTCCGCTGCTCTCCACGACCGACCTTTTACAGGCTGCCTCGAAAAACAAAAATAACGACGATGGACCGAAACGCGCAGAGCTACTGTGTGCGCGCTCCTGTGCACACCTCTGCAAACTCTTCCTGACTTGTCGCGCGGACGGGCCGGTCCTCTGGGAGCGCACGGGTGACGGCGCCCCATTTCAGAGAAGGATGATTATTGGGGCGTCCGGCGTGGCCTCGGGTACACGAAGGGAGAGACGGTGCTCTTAATTAAAAACAAAAGGCTGTGTCTCTGGGGGCCCAGGCTGGGGGAGCGCTGGGCAACCGAGGGGTGGGAACAGCAAGGAGGGAGGAGGAGGAGGAGGAGGAGGAGGAGGAGGAGGAGGAGGGCTGCTGCTAGGACATGCTGTGGACTGACGCGGAAAAGGGGCGGCAACGTGAAAAAAAAAAATAGACAGCTCAAACCCTTGAAGTGCGTCTGGAGGAGATCGTCTGAGTGGCGAAGTTGCAAAGAAACTCTCGACAGACTCACAAATGACACAAAATAAAAAAAAAAAATATGCCAGACCTGCACGAGACGAACCCTGATCAAAGAGGATCAGACGATAACACACGGGCTCGCTGACAAGCGTCAGCACCACCTACAACAACCACCAGAAATAGGTCGGTTCAGTGTAGGTCAGGCGTGCTTGCGTCGGTGTTTCGTGGTCCGACCTTGCAAAAAAAAAAAAATATTCAAACTGCAAGAGCCTTCCATGTACACAGTCGCGGGAGCCAAGTCAAAAATCGAGCCCACGCTCGGCTGGATTCAAACTGAGGACAGCTGAAAACGGTGGGTAAACAAAAGCCAATTAGAAGGGTGGCCCCTCAGAACAGAGGGAAGTGCAGCGTATCTGCGTTATCAGTCTTCTCCTACGCACAATGCACATCCTCCCACAGGAAATACCGCGGCGACCCACCCTTCGAGCGCATGATGTCCAATGAGGCTCTCTGCAGAGACGCATTAACGCGGGCAAGTCCGCCCGTAATAACAGCGAAACTGACGAGTCACTGCACGCTCGCTTAAAGCGACGGGAGCGCACCGTTTGAGGCCGAGATACTCGCTGCCACATTTCGCATCGTCTCCTTCGCAGGGATGCTTAAAAGGAATGAAAGAGTGAAAAATAAAAAAATTGTTTCATCCAAGCGTGACAGGACACGATGCAAAAAAAACTAAACAATCGAGGCCATCACGTGAGGTCGTTCTGATTTGCTCAGGCCGAGGCCCGAGAAGAATGGGAGCATTATGGAGCGCGGCTCGGCCCCTCGCCGCAGCCGGGCCGGGGCACGGGCCCCACTGAAGAAACGGCGCTCGAAGATGTGGCGGCGGCGGATCTCCCGAGTCACATGACTGCGGCTGCTCAGCCAAGTGGAAGTCTGATCCTTGCAGGGCAGGGAGCTGGGAGTCTCTCTGGAGCAGAAGCGGTAATGGCATAGTCAAACAGGCCTTCATCTTTTAAATAATATACACACACCGCGCCGGGGGCCTGCATTATGCGAAACTATCTCATATTTCAGAAATATTTCACACTGTCATTTGAACGCATGTTTGACCTTTTCCGCCGCGGCGGGGAGGAACTTCTCGCCTTTCTACCGTTTTCAGCTGTACGAGGCAACACCTTCCGTGCATTTTGCAGAACAATTTAAAAAGAAAAAAAAAAAAGGGGGGGAAGTGTTTCAGGCACTAAATGAACTCCTCCTTTGGAAAAAGTCCCCTAAAAGCTTTGCGGTCACGGTGAGAAGCAGTTAGGTAGCCCGACGGCTAAGCTGGCAAGTCGGGAAATCACTGCAACCTGGTGTTTTTTTTGCTTTTTTTTCCTGGACAGGAGGAGAGATGCGACTTACAAACGTAAAAGAAGCCGGGAGGGAACGGCTGTCCTCCTTAATTAGCGCGGGCTAAAGTCAAGATGGCATTTTCATCCGTCGCAACACCGGGGCCAAGATCGACTGTCGGTGCCTTTCTGTGAATAAAAGTAGCTTCGGAGCGATGAGGGCAGGAGTCGCGCTTAATTCGCCAGCAGCTGCCCGCGGCGCCCCGCTGAGCGCTCACCGCAAGGAGACAGAGCAGTGGGAGACAATATCGCCGTTAAATATTTACGCAGCCCCCCCCCCCCGCAGTGCGCTCAGGCGTGACATACGACCTGAATCGGGCATTAAATGTGGCCATACTTCTCTCGCACATGCTGAGAGGACTTGTTCGGGCAGCAAATGGATATGAATACGAAAAGAAAGGGATGCTGAAGGAACACGAAGCCTTTGTGATGGGAAGGGGGGGGGTGGGCTTGAAAAATTGATGCAGCTCTCAAAGATAGAAAGCTGGGTCTCGACTTGAGTGGCCCTGAGCTGAGGAGCTTGAGAGCAGGAGCCTGCCGAAGGCGGCCCGTCCCTCTGCCCCGTCCACGATCCCATCCCTCGGACCGCATCCCGGAGGTGGTCTGGGCCACCGGCTTTTGGCGGCGTGTGCATGTACGCGTCCTGGGCCGCAGCGAAGGGACCGTCGATTCAAATGACGTCCTCCGCGTGAGAGCGAGCAAGTATTCATTTGCGTCCTCAAATCGTGTGGCGTGGCCTTATGCGGGCCAACTAAAAATTTCTAAAAGCCCATACAGGCTCATCACGGTGGGCAAAATACCCCGAACACGCCAAGTAACACAACCAGCGTGTCTCTTTTCGATTTCTTCTTCTTCTCCTTTTAATTTCCAGCAGATTGGACACAGGAAGTGCACTGCTGCCTCCCGCCATTTAAAAACGTTTGGCCTCCGCGAATAGAAACGACGTACGTTTTTGATGCACGAGTTTATTTGTGCGTAGAGCGGGGAAGTGAGATACGATCACAGGTGGACAATCATGTCGAGACCGATTTAAAAACAAGACTTGTGAGCTGCTAAGCCCGTGCACGTGACAGCACTTCCTCCACTTTCTCCCCCGGCCTACCCCAATGGGCAAAACGGGCTCCAGTCAACAACATGAATAATGCAGCTCTCCTCAAGAGTCCTGCCGAAGCACGTCAGCCTGCGTGACTGAGAGCCGAAGCACTCATTTCCTCGGCTGGGAAACACAATACTGCATTCGCCCCAAAAACAGAGCTCCGCGTCGATCCGTCACTCCGCCGGGCTTCGCGTGCAGCTTCGCGTGACGCGAATAAATAGCTAACTAACTAAATGAATCAATGTTTTTTTTTTTTTTTTTTTTTTAAAGGTAGCAAATAAGATAAAAAATTCCCATTTGCGTACGTACTTTGAGACACAGTGCCAAGTGATGCAATATCTAATAATAACCTGCCTTTTAACGGGTGCTACCGTAAACTGTCTGCGGGAGAAAGGTACAGTAACAGCTCGAGAGTCTGATGCATACTTAAGACGAGGGATTGAGATGAACTGATCCGTTGCTGGCGGGAGGATAAACCGACAAAAAAGCAAGCTGATTATTCAGAGATTAAGATATTTGCATGAAAATACGAGATGAGCCTCGGTTTAAGCTTAGCGTAACGGGGGGGGGGGGGGGCAGAGGTGAAGATTAAAATGTGCAAGTAGATGAAAACAATGAATAATGGGGGCAGTGAAATGAACAGTTGTAAAACGAGAGCACATTACACTATGTATGCAGTCACTAATACATTGTTTTTGGTGGTGGTGGCGGGGCTCAAAGCGGGCACGCTGCTGCTGGACGTGGCAGATGGACAAACGGGAGAGGAGCCTGATCCTGGAGCATCGAGGCCATTCGGGGAGATGAGTGACTTCACCCCCCCCCCCCGGCTCTCGGTTGTCAGCGGCACCTCACCCCACTTGGCAATGACTTATGTGCTCATTCGGGGAGCCTCGCCACCGCGGCACAGAGGCTGATTACTTCGCCGCAAAACAAAGGCCAAGGAACAGGAATAACCTCAAGAGAGGAAGGCGAAAAACACAAATTGATCAGGCCGTAAAGTCTTATGCGTGTAGGTGTATCCGGCTGGTTAATTAATGGGGTAATGCGTGCAGATGCTGCGGCGAATGAGGCCATAAAGGAGAGAGTGTGTCAAACAGCATGCGTGGTAAGATTTTTAAAAAAGATTAAAACGATCAAGTTAAAGCTAACTAGTTTCCTTGATTGTTAAAGCTGGAGTGAAACAACCCACCCGAAGTTTGGGTGAAATATTGCATTGTTTACCGCCATATGCAATACTAGGTTACACTGTCTATCTTGAGATTTAAAGTCGAAAATATAACTCGTTGCAATCAGTACCTGTCAATACCATTTACAGTAAAAAAAAAAAAAAAGTTTGTCACTATTTGACACCTCGACGATTGCAACGCAATGCAATCGGCTTCAAATAGGGAAAGTTTCCAACTACTGTGGCGACTTGTTATTTACCACAGTTAATAGGTTAAAAAAACAAACATTACTCTTATTTTTCCAAGAGCGGATACTTCATATGGCATACCGTAAGGCCTGACATCTTACATTATTAAGGCACATAACGAGCAAGCTACACGCACACGCGCGCACACGCAGACACACACACAAGGTAGCAGCAAGATCGTATGTCATGTGGTGACTGTCGGAATCTAGCTAGCTTAACGAGCTAATGCTAGGTAGCGACAGAAAATGAGTTAGCGCTGAGCATATGAATAAACACACATTTTCACAGAGCCACTAATCTGACCATGTAAGATAGTAAGCGCAGCCATCAGCTACTCTCACTGCTGAACATTTCAGTAAGCAATTAAAAACAATTTTGCGGAAAATAAAATGCACTTAACTAAGTACGCTCCTAACTACTGTGCTAACTAGCTGGACTAGCTTAGCATTTACCTTGTCGGAGTCGAGCTCGGGGTCAGCTTGGCTCAGTCTGTACAGAAATGATTTCGGATCTCGACACAGCGTCTGTCTCGTTGTTAAGAAATACGTGCCCCCGACGTTCAGCCGGATCCATTTGGGTGCCCCGACAGCGGACGAGATGTTTCTCTCCGCCGGGGAATGGGCCAAACACCTCCGGTGAACGGAGGCGCTCGTCTCGGAGCTGTTCTCTGCCATCCCTCTCCTCGTCTCCTCCGCCCTTGCCTCGGCTCTCTTGCCTGTGCGGCTGACAGGAAATATCTGAGCTGCAGCCACTAACTCGGGAGTCCGCGGCTCATGCAAAGCAGGCTGCCAGCTCCTCGGCCACTCCTACTAACCCACTCCACCGGCACTGTCACACACTTGCATAAATTATTCCAGAGGAAAGAGGTCCTTCCTAGGATGATCCACTGGCGCTTCAATGTGGAGCAATGATCTTTTTTTCCTGCTGAGAGACTGGAAACGTCAGAAACGTAATGTCTTAGAGCTGGGGCGATAAAACGTCTTATTCATGCGTTTCGGGTACGGGATTTCACGGCTGTTACACGGAAACGGGCTTTTTAAGCATTCGAGGCTGACCTGAATAATCTTCCTCTGTGATGTGTGCATTCAATGCCTATTTAAGTCATTTCCACGACACACACACAGTCACTGATAACGGGCCGGTACTTTATTTACATGCTGCAAAAATGTGAGACGCCATTGCCACTGAACGCTGCTGCTGCTTTCACTGTCATGACCGTGGCCGTTAACAGAAGACAGGACACATGGCTTTATTTGTATGCCTAAATCCCTACATGCTTTAATTACTGGACTACCAAGCATTAAGTGGAAAATTCATCATTCAACATCTACTGACCTAGCGCACAAATAATCAGAGAGAGAATGAACAGATTCATTAAATTATCAGAATATGATTAAATCACTGAGCAAATAGAAAATGTATGATATAGTAAGAAAAAAGCTGTAAAATATTATAGTTTACAATAATTATTCACATTCAAAGGCTTTACATCTCAATACATACACAACATGGCCCCTGAACATGACTTCAATCCAAATATGATTCATATATTAGAATTTAAATAACACAGAATGAACTAGAGGCTAAACAATAGCCATCAAATAACCTTATACAAGAATAAAAATACAAAAACTGTATCCTAATATCATTGCATTACTTGCTTCAGATTTTAATAATACATCATCTGTACATCACAGTTCTTGTCAGTTACAAGCCAGGTAGAGTATTCCATACACAATGTAACCGACTGCCATCGACTTGATTCAAACAATTTTTCTAACTAAGAGGAAAACACTTCTCTAGTGCTTTCTCAACTTTATAGACAGATACAGCAATTTCATCGGTTATTTGGATCAGATAGATATCCTTTAACTGACATCCAACCACATCGAGCCCCGGGCCCCAGGGCCAGAGGGTCCTATTCACCTATACTCCAGTCACACACTGCACACGCAGACTCAGCTGAAGGAAGAGGACCTTTGGAAAGGGCCTTAAGGTATTATGTCAAAAATTAAAAGCATTATGATAATACATATTGCTAAAACAAGAGCACAAGTTAAATCATTCGCTTTAATTTCTGTTGGGCCAAACGTCAGAATGGAAACAAAACAAAACAAAAAGATGGGCCGACGAGCCCGATGAGGCAGTTCTGCCATCTTGTCCAGGGACAACAGCTTTACTGTGATTGCTTCCGAGAATGATAGTATGTGTATGTATCTCTGTTGATAAAAGTTTTCTGTTCAGCATGGGGTGGTCAGCACATAAGATTTTGTTTTCAATAGGACGTACTGAAGATGAGCCGACTATCCCACCGAAGAAGAAGAAGAAAAAAAAAAAAAAGAAATTGAAGAATTCACACCACAAAGAAATAGCCAGTGAATGGTACAGAACAGCCAAATCATCCAATAATATTCGCTATGGTTGCCAATGCAGTCAAAAATACCCACCTTTAAACTTGAAAAAACTATAACTCCAGTGCCCTAGGAGAGAGAGAAGCGGACAAGGCTGAGCTACAAAACTGGCCATGCAGGAAAGATAAGCAAGTTATGGTTAGGAAGTACAAGCTAGTGGCATGTTTACCCACCCCCTGTTAGCAATACATCCTCAGTAACAGCTACGGAAGGCTTACACTTGTACAGAGACTGATTCAGACCCATGTCTCACTGCAGACCGGCACTCTGCTTTGTTACATAGATACCTTAACTGGACTGCAATAAGCAAGTACCAAGAGACTTTTTAAAAAAAAACAAAAAAAAAAAAACAACTCAAATACATTGGGAACATTTGGGCTCTGACAAAAATATATAGAGGATTTGAGTTTGGTAAACGCGTGAGACTGAATCAGCTTACAGTATCAGTTACAACTATGGAGTATATGCACTAGAAGTGGGGCCTGACTACAGCTTGCACGCACGTACGATGTAGGATTAGGATATGGTTTAATTAAGATATCAGGAGAGGCTCTGGTTCACAAAAGCTAGAATTTGTGTTACGGTATCATTGGAGCAGGAAACCAGTCCTTGCATTTGAGATAGTCCTAGCGGTACCCAAGCTTGTGTCACTCTACGGGACAAGCTTGCCCTTCTTATTTCCCCCCCTGCAGAATGTACAAAAAGCAGATGTGCGTGGCGGCAGTCTTATCATCCATACATGGAAAAAATGCAATAGAAGCCTCACAGAGAGCACAAAGAACAAGCAAAGCAACCCTGAATCCAAAGTTGTATTTTTCCCCATGGTTCTACTCAGGAAAACAAACAAGGTCTAGATGCCAGCGTCTCTAAGAGTTTGTTTACACTGCGGTGATGAAGGGCACTAAAGAGGGTGTTACTCTGCTCAGTGATTGGCCTCAGAGCTAAAGAGGAGTGGCCACAGGAGGAACTGTACTCCTATAGACCGGGGTTTTGGTGCCTTTGATAGATCTTTCGCCACACTTCATGGATCTTCTTGCACCATCTGTCGGCATTTCCACTGGGGTCCATCAAATAGTATGTTCGGTTAGGCTGCAAATGTCACAGGAAAGGAAGAAAAGCATTAAAAAAAAAAGGGAATTTCACGACAGTCGAGATTCTCTGCAGCGGGCATGTGTCAACATGGTCACTGGCCGAAAAAAAAACCCCGAGCTGGCCAGACATCAGAAATAAACCGGCCGTTTACCGTGTGAACAAAGAAGGTTTTGAAGTTCTTGGCCTCGGGGCGTAGCTCCAGGGACCAAGGAATCTCCCCTTTCAGGACCTTGTTGACAGGATCCACGTAGTACAGGTGCGGTCCTTCAGTGAGAAGCAGCTGTCTCCGTCGAGCAAACAGACCCTGCAATGGAATGCAAAACGGCTCGAGACGTCAGTTCGCCGACAGAGGGCGCTGTTACGCCAAAGACACTTCCCCTCCCACCGCAGCAGCAGGGAATTCCCCTTTACTTCCCATATTATTCGAGTTGGCAGAGCGTTGCCTTGGGAGGTGACTTCACTGATGCCGAGCCAAGCATTACTGGAAGACACAGCTACCTAACGCGAAGGTTCACGCGCCGACGTATAAATAACTGTACAACAACGCAGCAAGAAAATAGGAGAGTTTCAAACGCACAGGCTTGAATTCACACACACCTTTCTTTTATCCACTGGGCCCATTTTCAGGATCAGGTTATTCTCCACAAACTGGTGCCTGTGTAAATAAGCAACAGCAGATTGCTAAACACCCGCTCCCTTTCACTCAAACAAATGCATGTACTGATACACGAACACATCACTACAAAAGAACATTCAAATTTGACCTGCCATTTGACTTTTAAAAAATAAAATAAAGAACATAAGAGCAACACACGTCAACAACGTGTGGAACGGGGTTTACCAGGGGTTTCCAGTGGTCTGTTTATCCAGCAATAGCTGCTTCTCCTCCTCGGTGAACTGCAGGTCCAGCTCAAAGGAGTTGTTGTCCAAGTCGTGGATGTACTGCTCAATGTTGCTGCTGGACCTCTGCGGGGGCGTGGACTCGTGCGGCGACAGGGAGTGTGATGAGCTGGACTGGGCCACCTGCATGTTGCTGAACTGGCTCAGGAGATCGTCGTACTGAGGTCGGAGATGAACAAGCGAGAGAAGGCGAAGTGAGGTTCGGCGGAATCCCCCCCCGTGACAGCGGAAAAAATGAACAGGGAGTCGTGAAATATTTTACATTTCCGTAGCAGTCCTCATCATCCTCAGACATGGCTGGCAGATAGGGGGTGAGCTTGGGTGGCGTCTGTAAGTGCAGGTCACTCCAGGAGATGGTGTCGAAGAAAGGGTGCTGCTTCAAGGGGTCGTAGCCTCCCATCTCTTCACACCCAATCCGCTTGGAAGGGTCCAGTGACTGAGGGTAAAAGCAGAAACTGTGTTTTCATTCAGGAGAAAAACAGTACTCTGTAAGTAACCAACACCAGCGCAGATAACTGGTATACCAAATTAATTCCCCCACAGATATCAGTAACATTTTACTTTGTTTATGTATAAGGATTGTGATATTTGATAACTCACCAAAAGCTGTCTGACAAGATCCTTGGCTTTGGGGAAGAATTTCTCTGGAAATTCGTACTCCAGCTTGATTATCTTCTGGAATATTAGGTACTCATTTCTGTAGGGAGAAGTAACAAGTGAAATATCGTTAGGGAGATTAATATTGCTGGGGCGTGGTTATTCTCACACCTACTATTAGCTGAATTTGAAATGATCCTCAAACAGTAAGCCTTAATGGGAAAAGGGCAATGCCGCATGATCGGCCAATACTGTAGCTTTGTATTAATGAAAATTAGCTGAGCTGTGACGGCAACATCCTCTCGGTACTTACCCAGCTCTGAACGGTGGTAAACCAGCCACCAGCTGATAGATAATACATCCCAAAGCCCAGAGGTCAGAGCTAAGAGGAAAAATAAAAAAAGAAATGGAGAAATGTAGTGACAGATGTGATGCCATCGCAAACAAACGTAACAGTGACAGGCATGTGTATCAGTTGCACAAAGACTGAACCCTGTTACCTCTTGCAGGCCGATTTCTCTGTTAGCAGCTCTGGGGACACGTACTGTGCTGTTCCGACAAATGAGTTCGCTCTCGCTGCCAAACAATGCAAATCAACGACACAATAGACATGACTACATTATACTGCTCACAGAAAGCAAACGACCAAATTCAAGATTGATATGACATTAGGAATGTGGTTATACCTTGTTTACTGTCTGATGATAACTGTTTTGCTGTTCCAAAATCTGTTATCTGAATGTGCATCTCTTCACTCAGAAGAATATTCTCTGGTTTCAGATCTCTGAAAGGAATGGGTTAGAAGTTGTGGGGGAAACAAACGCTTAACATTGCTTGAAGA
Source organism: Psettodes erumei (assembly GCA_016785225.1). NCBI lineage: Eukaryota > Metazoa > Chordata > Actinopteri > Pleuronectiformes > Psettodidae > Psettodes > Psettodes erumei. Next base: position 310,820 of record JAFBJZ010000865.1, on the reverse strand, counting down.
ATTATATAGAGAACACAAGGACAGAAATATCATTTCGATATAAAAAAAACAAACAAACAAACTCTTACCTGTGTATTATCCCCTTATTGTGTAAGTATTCTAGAGCGCAAACTATTTCAGCTGAGTAGAATCTAGTACAGGTCTCATCAAATGAACCAATTTTGCGAATGTATTTCAGCAGCTCTCCGTTCTTGGCGTAGCTGAGACCAAAATCTAAGATCAGCAAGTTAAGGATCACTGCGATTACCGGAAATTGTTTGTTGAAAAATACCATCTATACCAGTCATATAAAACATGCCATGGCAGACTGCACTTGTTAAAAGGATACATAGCTTCTCGTCATCTTGAAATGTGAAGTAGAGTTTGACAAAGAATGGGTGATCTAGATTTGACATCAAGTCCCTTTCTCTTTTCACGTACTGGGCTTTGTTCTCCTTCATAATATGGCGCTTCTCTAAAATCTTAACTGGAAAAGAGAAAAGGGAATTTCAGGATGTAATAGCTGCAAATAAAAACACGGAGTAATCTTTCCTTTTAAATAATGGCGTGCAAGTCGCTGCATCCACTGTTGCATAATCACTTACTTGCATATTCTTTCCCTGTTACCTGCTCCCTTGCCAGGACAACCTTTTGGATGAAGGAATAGAAAAAACATAATATGACATGTTACTATCTTGTCAGACCTAGGAAAAAATTCCTTAAGACCTGCTTTGTCTTTTCACCTCTAAAGAACTGAGAATGACTCATCCAAGTACATTAATCAAAAGAATGCTAGCATGTAGCAACAGCGACCCAAGTAAGTTGCATACCGTTGAGAAGGAGCCCTCTCCCAGTATCTTGCCAAATCTGAAGTCATCTGGCTTCTTCTTGCGTGGCTGAGGGGTCTGGACAGCCGGCTGCGTGCGGAGGTCTGAGACCTGGCTGCTGGCAGACGCTCCTACGGCACGAGCCTCTGAGGCTGAGCCCTCCATGCTGGGACAGTGGCTACTGCTTGCGCCTGGGATAGCAAGTGGCGAGCAGGAGTCAGGGTGGTTTCTTACCATTGATGGATGCGAGCAGGAACAGATGACAACACTGGGCTGAATGGGCACAACATCATACTGAAACAAGAAGGGAAGCATTGGAAATATTTCAGTCAGGGTGACGCGTTTCCAGATCATGTTTTAAAAAGGAAAAAAAAAAAGGCCACGTACATATGTGGCTTAAATAGTGTATCTTCACCTCAGAAACATGTGCTGCACATCCTAGTCTAAACAGGTCAAAACAAACCTTTTACTACATTCAATAAAACTTAAAAATACATGATTCTTCCTTTCACTATGATGAACAATCAATATACTGGCAGGTTTATGCCAATGTTATCCAGCAACCAGAATAAATACTAAAATAACAGTAACAACAATGAGAGCACTTTGAACTGGCAATGGAACTCGATCTGTCAAGTACTTTCACTTGCTTAGTTATAGTGCATCATAATGGTAGGTGGTGGGAAATTATCAATAAATACCAATGTATTAAAACAACCCAAATCGGTCCAATTTTTTGCATTTTCTGGTGCTGTAGACAGTATAATGAAAACAATATAAATGTCCCACAAATTACCCAGCCTATTCTGGGTGAGTGGACCCCCTTTCCAAGGTCGCCAAATTACATTGAATTCAACTAACAGTCTCGCAAGGATATCATGACTTAAATAAATAATTTTAAGTGAGACCACTTGAGGAGCGAAGTCCAGAATTGATAAGGACATGCGACGACTACCGAAGAAGCCGCTTCTGAGCCAGGTGGTCCCACCCTCCAGTGTCACAGTTGTAAATACTATTATAAAGTTAGTGCCTTCATGTGACAGGTGTACTTACGACCACAACTGCACTGAACTCATCAAATTTGTATGTAAATGATCCAAGTTGACATGGCTGCTAACGCGAGCAAACACTGACGAGAGACCCACCAAATGCTCGTTGAAGACTCGCAGATAACGCACAGCGACAGGATGAGCTTTCCAATAAACAGTTTGGGGGCTTCTTCAAACGTTGGTTATTTTTAACTTAGTGAACTACTGTACTAATAGTTCAATCGGCCTAGCTTTTTCTCATTCAAAACCAAGGTGTGGCCATTGAGCAGCCTTATCCGGACTTGACTGTATGGTTGACAACTGGCCATATAACTATATACGGATCCGTTATTATTGGTCAAACATGTAATTGTTGATAGAAAACCACCGCTAACGTTATCCCAACCCAGGGTAGTCGGGTAACAACAGGCCTATGCGAACTTTCTTTGCTAACTAACGCCTGCTAGCAGGCTAACGCTACCTCCTGCTGCCTTGTCAAATAATGCCGGCCATCGCTGACAGCGACTTATAAACTTAACGCTAACAGCCAGGCAATTAGCTAACGTTAGCAAGCCAGGTAACCGATAAGTAACTTCAAAACACGATGCTGTTTGCGCATGACGTAAGTTAGTCGTGTTAAAAGTTGGTGAGCTGACATTGGTGTCAAAATTTAAAGTTTATTAGTTGACAGTCGAACTACACAGCCTTAACATTAAAACGCAATCTTCTAACTATAGGTGGGTTAGGCAATAAAGCTAAGTTAGCTTGTCAGCAACCAGCAGCATCGTTCGAAAGCGCGAACCCGTATAGCTAACGTTAGCCTACAGATACTAGCCATAGAAAATGAGTCTACATTGTATAAAACCGATACCAAGCGCCGCTAAATGCAAAGTCAACACTGAATATTTCCAAGGATCTTTAATCACGAAACAAGCCAGGTGCTGGACAGCCCCGATTAACGTAGAAAACATTTGGTGTTGTGTTAGCCAACATTAGCGAGCTAACGTCGCTAGCTAGTGAGTCGTAACGTTAAACGATCTTTTGCGGCTAGCACCGCTCTTCAGATGAAGGCCCGACCTAACTATTTGTTGTCAAACAGCCGCCGCACTGTGCGTTTTGAACACCGGCTTCGAACTGTTATTCGTGTTAAAGTTGCAACACTTACCAGCTGACTTGTAGCTCTTGCCATGGGAGTTCTCCTCGAGTATTTATTTGGAATAAAATAATTAGAGAAGCTCCAGTAATGGCTGCCTCTGCGCCTTCATTTTCGAGCTGTGACGTCGTTCCACAACAATGTTAGCGCAGGACAGCAGAGGAGAGTCCCGCTGTGTCCGCCCCCCTCGCCACATTTACAACCGACTGAGCTTACTGATAGGGATGGAGTCACACGGCAGCAGTTGTTGATATTCAAATACCACAGTAGACGTGGCCTAAAAGTCTTTCCGCCAGTCTGTTCTACATTTAGTAACACAATGCAGCGATATTCGTCTACAGGGTGTTTTATACCATTTTAACTCAACTTTTATAGAGAAACAACCAGAACACTTACAACCCACAAGTCTGGTTTTACTGATCATCTCTTCATCCATTCAACCATGTGTATCCAAGTTTGAAAGGACACTCAAAAATCATTTATTAATTCTTAAAAACATACAATATATTGTATAATTTTCATACAAAACTGGATTGCCCCATTGCGTTTAAACCGAAGTGATGAGTTGTTAAAGCAAGTTTTTGCCAGTCCATGTATTAAAAGCTTACGCGGTTGAAACGCGCATTATTGTGATTACTTTCATTCAGTCTCTTCCTCTTCATGATGATGCAAGACTGTGCTTGACTCATCATCACTTTCTGTTTTCTCCTCTTCTGCTTCATCCTCATCATCCTCTGAGGTGTCCGTATCCTCGTCATCTTCAGGCACACTAAAAACAGAAGTTCCAGTTTAAAGACACACATGGAAAACCAACTCGGATATATTTGGTAATTTCCAAGGGAAAGGGAACTCTGATGAATTCAATACCCTCATGATACAAACTAAATGCTTACCACTGACGTCTGTTGAGATTCCCACATTCTATTCCTGAATTAACATCAAAAGGATCTGTGAACGAGACAGATTTTTAGCTTTGATTTGTGAAAATAAGAAAAAGTTCCACTTTAGAAGTCATAACTTAGCAACAGTAAACAGCCACAGCAATTTTCCAGAGATGCAGGAAACAATCACTATTGTTCCAGAATTCAGAATCACCGCCCACTGATTTCTTCAGCGATTCAAATCAAATAAGATTAATCACAAATGAATGGAGTAAAACAACATAGCAACTATGTCTGATGAATGATCAGTCCGCATCAGTATTTATACAGATGACAACTCACAGTGACCTTTGTTTTTTTGATTAATTATTTTACTCATGAGTGATTCATGAAGTTTAAAAGCCATAAAAGGAACATGAGACCAGTGTTTCCCCAAAAATAATTCAGCAGCGGTTAGTACAATTTCCCTAAAATGCAGTCACTCATGGTGACACACAAGTCACTACAAGTTTCACCTAAAAAAAACAAGACTAAAGTGAGGACAAATATGGGACAAAACACAAAACGACACTCGGTCACCACTGCTACAAAAAGATGTAAGGAAAACACTGGATGGGACATCGATTTACAGCATTTCTCCCCAATTTTACCAAATTCCTCCTCCTCCGGTCTGGACGTGAGAAACTCCTTCTCCACAGAGAGCAGCTCTTCTTCTGACTTGCATGCAGCATAGCGGTCCAGCAGAACTCTGTTGAGATCCAGGAACACTGTACCCCACTTGAATTTCTTCAACAACAGCACTGCCAGTTCCTCAAAACCTGCAAAAGCAGTTACAGCGTATTATAGTTTTACTGCCATAACTTATAGCAGAATGCTGACGTCAGTAAGGGAGACAATACAGTCTTACCGACAATGCAGAACGTAGCAGCAAAGGCCTCAACACAAGATAACTTGCAAGGCTTGCCGTAGTTGACGGGGTTTGCAGCTACGAGATATGGCAGTAACCTGGGATGCGTTCCGACCATCTTATTGAAGGGAGTCTCCTCCAGTTTGGCCCAGGAACAGTCAATCACTGCCAAACCATGTTGGGCCACAATCTCTCTATATGTAAAAAGACATACATTTTTTTAAATCACATACTGTGACATTTGTAGTTGACCAAAAATATAGAGATGACAATGACAAGTCAACTGAAATACATTTGTTATGGACCAAAACACATTTGTATTATGCATACTTGTGGACACATTGAAGACATCCTTGAAAGATTAGATCATTAATAAACCACATTTAGCAATAAAATAAAATTATTGGAAAAAAGAAAAGATCCCATGCATTTACAGGATTGACCTGCACATTCAAGGATGCTTAACTTGGTTTTTCCAATTCATTTCACATCAAAATTCATGTGCATATTTTCTGGCTTGGCTGTTGAGCTTAGAATTCCCATTCATGTGTTATTATGATATTAAAATGCAGTGATATCAATCAGTGCAGTAGATGCAGCAGAAGATTCAACAAACCTGTCTGCTGGCGTCACATACTTTGTGCCCATTGGACTCAGTATGAGTCCATTAAATCTCTGATTGAGGCGCAGGTTACGCACAAACCCTTTGCGTACCAACTTTCTGCCAGTGCAACGTTTGGGATCGCAGTGACCCAGCTCCCACATTGCAAGTGGACAGGGCAGTTTCACCTGAGGGGCCTCTGCTCCTTCCTCGAGGTGAAGACTTGCTGAAAAAAAAAAAGTGACAGGACAAAAGGTGCATTATAATGTAGCCTCACTCAAGCACAAGGTGTTTATACAGTTAGGTTTTTATTTTTTCACACTTTTCCCTCAACCACACTGCTCCTCAATATATAAATAACAACTTATTTACTGTGTATCACCTAAGCATTAGGTGACATGGGTAGTTTCTTGGCGTATTCCACATCAGCACATTGATTCAAACATTAAGTCAACTTAGAAGCTTAGTACATCAAGGCCTTATGTCTCCACTCTGTAACATACGGATGTCATGTAAACATCGTACTTGTAGTTTTAATACTCGGGTACAATTACCATTTGATAAAATATTTCATTTAGCAATTTTAGACAGGGAAACTGTTGTACTTTTTAAAAGCTCCATGCACCATTACCTTCAAAAGCAGTGTGCATTTCTTCTGTAAAGGCCTCTAAGGACTTCCCCTTCATTTTATGCCGTTTGTCTTTGCCCTTGTTGTCAGGGCGCACAAACTTGCCCTGTTTCTTTCGTCCCATGTCTCGCCAGTAGCTGTTTACCTGCTTTGATATTAGCGAGCTAGCATATCTGAGGGGGGAAAAAAACGCAAAAAGGAAATGTTTCGTAATTTCTCCCTGACACTTTAAAAAATCATTAACACTATCACCACGCAACTTTTCCTGGCGTTAATTTGCTGTTAATAAGATTTAAAAATCAGTTCAGTTACACCAGCTACTTCATGTCGTGGAAAGCACGTCGTAGTCCAAGAAGCAAACTGCGCATGCTCAGAACTTATTCTGACCACGTGACCTGTCACCTGACGAATGACCAACAAAGCAGAAAATGTAGCTGGAAAACAACCCGATATCGCGTTGGAGTCATTCAGAAATAAGCCATGCACTCTTTATGCAACGGAGTATCCAGTTTAATAAACCCGTGGATGGTCTGTGTGTCTGTTTTCAGTAAGTACTATCTTATCTTCGCTGAGCGTATTTTGTAACAGATGTGAAGGACCAAACTTGATGTGCTACACTGTGCCGTGTCGCTTTGAGATGATTCAGCTGAGTCTTTAATCGACCACGTTTTCACACAGTAAACTATGGATTCGCCGGTAAAATGAAGATAGTTGAGGAGCCTAACACATTTGGGTACGTTAAGCAAAAACGTGTCTGTTATAATGTTGACATCTGCTCCTATCTGACTGAGCTTGTGTGTGTGCAGGCTGAACAACCCTTTTCTGGCTCAGGGAAACAGGCTACAGCCCAGAGTGACCCCATCTCCAGCGTCTGGTAAAATAGTTGTTTTTATGATGATTGAATGCTTACTTTTATTTCATGAAAGAGTCCACTTATCCTACATTAATGTTTTCCTCAAGGGCCAGCGCATCTTCAACGGCTTGCAGGAAAGTGCTTCAGTCTCACAGAGTCAGTGTGAGTACATATCTCGAGTGCCCTGCGTTTGTATTTTTATTAGCCACTGGCTCTCTACTGCTCCCTAACATACTGTGATTGGGTCACTTTGTAGGTATAAATATGAATTCTGCCCATTTCACAACATCACACAACACGAACAGTCTTTAAGGTGGAATGCCTACAGTGGGATACTGGGGTAAGATGCTGTTGCCTTACCCTTACCTACAGTAACCTTTATTCAAAATATTGTACATGAATGATGGGTGGTAAACAGTGAGTTTGTTGTGGGAGCAACCTATTTTGTGTTCCTTACAGGATTTGGCAGGAGTGGGAAATGGCAAACAACACTTTCACAGGAATGTGGATGAGAGACGGGGATACTTGTGGAACCAGAAACAGGGAAACAAAGGTAAGTGTAGTTTCGAAAATGTAAACATCCTCCTTCACCAACAAATTTGCTGTGTAACTCGGTCTTTGTCTCTGTCCTGTAGGTGATTTTTGTCTGCAGTACAAGCAGCAAGCTTGCTGAAGTCTCAGAGCCCAGTACTTGTGTGTACTCGCTAACCTTTGAGACCCCACTTGTTTGCCATCCACATTCTCTTTTAGGTAAGACAAAAGAACCATCTTGCAGCACAAATCAGCGGGGTAAGTCAGCGGTTACAGTGATTTCTTATCATTTGTGTGCTCATTTTAAGTGTACCCAACCCTGACTGAGAAACTGCAAGGCGAATGGGATGAAGCCGAGCAGGCTCTCTATGAAGGTCTTATTACCGAGCAGGTAAGGAGCGGTTTCACTGAGAGATGTCACAGCATGACAGGTGTGATCCTTGTGGCAATCTATGCCTACTTCCGAGATGATAAAAATAATATGCATATTATCAGACCCCCAGAATGATTAAAAAATGTGGCACGTAGCACTTGTTCTACTTGCATTCAAAAGCAATGTGTATGTTTATTGCAGGGATACAATAATCTTTTGAGGGACATATTTGAAGATGCTGGTCTCCTGAAGAGCCAGAAAGTGAAGGTCAATCTGCCAGAGGTTGTGACCAATTCAGAAAGGCATAACTCTTTCCAGAAATGTACCGAGGTATGTGCATTTATATAGAAATTTAAATACTCCTCCAAATTATAGCCTACGGGACAGTGTGTAGTATTACTGCTAATACAGCTTGTTTATGATCTGTTAATATATTTCTGTACAGGACTTCCAAAAACAGAGAGAAGAGATTGAGAGACTGCGTGCTCTCCTCACTCAGCACAATATTCCTTTTGATTCAAAGCCAAGTAGGTCAACTCAGCAACTCATTTAGGTTTTACACAGTATGAAGTTACATAGTCTCATGTGTGATATCATTTGCTATCCACATGTGTCACAGGTGAAGTAAAAGGTACAGCCAGCACGACGGTGAAGGATCAACGCCTGAGGGGGGACGATGGACTTATTGATCTGCTGTGAAAATCGCCTGGCACAAGTCACGTTCCCCATTTTAAAGGACCTGAAAGGATTTTGTTGGTCAATGTGATCAACGGAGACACACACCGGGCAATATTCCTGCCAATGGTGACAACAGTAAAAGTTAAACAAGTGACACTAAGGACAAACTGAACTCATTTCTGGATTACAAACTCGACTGTTGCGGACCACCTTCTTTTTTTTTTTTTTTTTGGTTAGAGAAGTTAGTACACTCAGCTGGCTCTCTCTGATGTGTTTAAAAGAAAGGATCAGCTTATTACATGCTTCAAATTCTGTAAGTATGCAACATGTTGAGAAAGAAAAATGGTTTATGGGTGCTGAACGAAAAAATAAAAGAGGCCCAAAAATACATACAATACAGTGACTTCACTGATTATGGGCCTCGACAGGCACAAACATGTCTCGACTACAAACATTCCTGGGACGTTTAACTCCAGAGGTCTCTCAGCTTTTTGTTTCATCCATGGGGGTTTACATCCCTCCTGTCCGGCCATGCTAATGAAACTGGACATTATCTCATGAATTCGCAACTTTTGGGGTCGTAGCGATTCAACTACTCCCCCCCAAGGTTCTACTGTGCCCTAAATATAACTTCCTATTAAGATGACTTGAACTGGAAATGGGTTTTAAAATTTTTACAGAATGTACGGAAAATTCCAACCCCAAAGAACCTTTATAAAAATACTACATGTAAGACAACACTTTAAGTCCCGGCCTGAGATCAGGTCAGTCACTAAGTCCATAGATCAACGGAGTTCAGTCTTTTTTTTTTCTGCCCTGTGCGACGCCTTCCTTCCTTCCTGTCACAATGGCGGGTCAGGAGAGCAGCTGGATAACTTCTCTGGCTCTGTGCGCCCTCTGCTGGACAACGACGTCCTCCGGCGCTTGTCCGGACTCTTCAACCACAGCTAGGGCCTTCTGCACGGTCGTGTCTCTCGCAGCTCCACGAAGCCCCTCCAGGTACTGGAGAAGCACGGAGAACTTCTCATCTGGAATCTGGCAACAATTCTTATTTTTAGTTGATGGTGTGTTTTCTTTTATTTATTTTTTAAAATCTCGTCTTTACATTAGTCTATATATAGTCATTCTTGGCAAATAAATGAGTAAAAATCGTACATGTAGTTAGCAGCAAATACTAGATTCTGCAATTCTACGATTGAGTAATTTTAAAAAAGCAGGACAGGCGCAAGCATCTGCTTTCAGTTAATTTTAAGACAGTTCAAAAGACCTTTTATATTCCTGTGAAAAGCGTTCAAACCGTGCTTTGAAACTTTCTGAATGGAGATTTAAAAAGTTGGTGCAACTCACAAACTAATCACACAGTAAGAGGTCAACACTTTGCTCCCTCTACACCCCTGCTGGCATAACATGACATTTCATTTTACCTGCTCGGAGATAAACATGTGTTGCAGTAACCACGTCTGCCTGGTCTTCTGGAACTTCCACTCTGTGCGGTTCTCAGCCCAGCTTACATGTGCAGGGGTGGAAAACAATACAATGAACACATACACGTCGGGTCAGAATAGCTCTTCAACAAAGACAACACATACACAAGCAGGACAAAATGCCAGAATGCTGCGATAGCCTGACTTTTGGAACCTCAACTACTGTGGTTATGTCTCAAATGCACGACATCTATGTAGTTCTACTACACTCCCCACAATTCAACTTGAGCATTACGACACCAAGGGGTGGACACAGAGCTGAGCGGTGCTCCTAGAAAACAGATTTTTACTTTAATATTAAACTTCACTTGCCACGCAGCACGAAATACAAAAACAATGACCAAACTCCTGTCTGACATATCATTATCAAGGTAGTACATGTTCTGAGACCTGTATTACAGATGATAGTGCATGTCCCTTTGTAGTTTGGCAGTGAAATGTTACCAAGGAACTCGCCAATTTTAATGCCGTGGGCAGTAGACAAATGCCTGAAAAGGAAATGTTGCACAGGTATGTGTTTTTCTTTCGAAGGCCGACATGCTGGTTCATCTGCCCTTCCTGTACCAGATACGAGTGGCTCTTACCAGGTGAGGTACTCTAAGGCCTGCTGAGGTGCAGTGGGTCCAGCAGCTTCGGTCTTCTTCAAGCTCGCGCCCTCGGCCTTAAGCCTCTTCTTCTCCTCCTTCTTCAGGATCTTCTTCATCTTCCTCTCCAGGACTCGCTTCTCCTCAGGACTCAGGTCCTCTTCCTCGTCCTCTCCCTCCGGCTCGCGTGTCACCACAGCGCGACTGGGTGGGTCGGAAATCTGTCACACCAAGGCAAAACAAAGGCTGCTGGGACTTATCTACAATAACAGACCTTCCTTTTAGACCCTTATTATTATATAGTGCTTCATGCAAAACCATTGTGAAATATCCATAAATGAATCACAGTGACCATGGCTGAATGATAAGAAAAGCTGAAACAATAATATCACTTTCTGTGAACATTATCAGCCATTTCCTGCCAAATTTCAGCATTTAGCAATTTTCTGGTTTGGTGCAGAGCTAATTTTCTTACAATCCAGTTTGCCGTTTAGAAAAATAAACCTGGCGTTTTGTTGCAATACAGTTTAGAGAAAGGGGAAAAGTTAAATGTAGCTTCTTGGATTCGATGAGTATCTATATAGTTCCGGCGGATGATTGCAGGGCTGCATTTTGAAGTACTTGCAGTTTTTAAAAAGAACCACCTCTTTAGTTAGTTGCTCGCCAAATTGTACAGGGGTGTTGAGGAAAAAAAGCGAGCAAGCAGGTGTTGCCTTGAATGAAAGCAAAAGTGGGTTTCAATCTTGTGAAACTCTTCTGAGAAACACAACAACCGCAGAGAACAAGTAAATGTAATATTTTCTCCTTATATACAGGATGAAATTGAGTAACGACCTCCCCATTTGAATAATTGACGCCTGGCAAAAGACTGAAAGACCCAATTTACACTGTCTGCAATACATTTCATTTCATACTGTAAAAATAACATACACATTGATTCAGTACTCTATGCCATTTGCACTATCCCCCCATACCAACTTAACCCACTGGTCACTTTACTTAATTTTGTTAGAATTAATTATATTTTTTATTATGAGTTATGTTATTATGTGTAGTGTTGTGTATCGTTGCTGTCCTCATGTACACAAGTCGAGTGTCAAAAAAACCAAGACTCAAATTCCTTGTACGGTTGCACAAACTTGGCAAATAAACCTGATTCTGATTCAAAGCTCTTATTAAAGCTGTTTCACTCCCGAAGCCAGTAACCACAGGGCAGCATAAGTGCTGCAGTCAAGTCTCAGGGGAATTTAAACAAGGGATGCAGTATGCTCTCCGACTTAACGCACTCAGTCTGCGCGGTGACGAAAAAAAAAAAAGGGGGGGGGGGGGTTGGGGATTCTGATCACATGGCCACGAAGTCATTCTAAAAGTATGCTGGTGAGGTACTGCCCACAGGAATATAAAAGCGAAGCGCTTCACAGCGAGTGGTCGTGTCCATTCAGCCAGCATCATTTTCAGAGCTTTGAATCAGTAGGCAGCGTCCGACTGGTGGATACAAAACAGGAGACGGGTGGGTGACGGCAGCAAAAAGAAAAAAAAATGGTAAGTGGAAATGCGTGGGTTTTCTTTTGGGTTTTTTTTTTTTTTTAAACCGAGCAGGCAGTTCCTCAAAGAGGAGCAGACAAAGACTTGCAAACAGGGACATAGAGTTTTAGCAAATATTTAGAAAGACAAAGTAACCTAATATCAGTGATTAGCACTTCATATCCAAATCCAATCCAATCCAATATTGTTTGCACAATATACATTATCTCAAGGCGCTTTACAGTGAGATAAGGCCTCACAGTGTTAAAGAGAGAAACCAAACAGTACATATACAGATATACTGTGTATATATTCATACTGTATTTATGCTCAGAGATCTACAAAGATGACCCACAGCCAGTCTAAATTTCAGTTTAACCTTAACAAACTTTAACTTAGGAAGGAAGTGCACTTCATGTTGTAAGAGTATCTTCCTGTGGAAAACCTATTTCAGGGTTCATGGGCTGAGCAACAGCAAACGCAGTTTTAAAAAAAAAAAGAAATGCGTTAAAAAACAGCTGGGAAGTAAATTCAGTCACCCAGGCAAGGTTGATGATGATGATGATTGACAACTCAAGAAGCTGAAAATCGCTGATAGTTCACTCTGTCTCTGTTTGTCCCCTGACAGCAGGAAAGGCTTGACTCGCTGGGGAGGGTGATGCTGAAGAGGTTTCATCAGAGGGTGTTTTCTCTTTTCGTTTGCAGTCTGATCCAAGCAGAGACTTTGTCACCAGTGAGAGGAGCACCTCGCCTCCGTTCTCCAACAGCTCTGCCATCACTGGCGACGCCACGAACGCCTCCACCACGACGCTCTCCCCTTCCGATCTGTTGGACAAAATCGCAGCCAGCGACATAACCTCCAGGGCGAACTATTTGTACAGTTTCTTCGCGGGTCTGGGCTTCTTGGCAGGCTGCTTCCTGCTCTACAGCTTCCTCCAGACCTACAGAGCCCACAGAAAGCTGGCCTGGCTCAGCTGTCTGCTCTGGGCGTTCTGTGGCCTCCAGCTGCTGCTCCTGCTCCTTTCTCTCCACGCTGTGGCCTACAGACCCGACTACCTGAACACGACGGCTCTGGGCTGCGCTGCCCTCTCTTCGTCATCAACGCGACCTCTCTGTGCGGCCTTTTCGTGCTCGTGCTCATGGCATACGTGCTGACCCTTGGCCTGCCATCGCACGCCCTGCTGCAAAGCCCGGGGTCTGCGTGGCTTTGGTGACTCTGACCTCTGTCCTGATCTCTCTGATACTGGCCGGGATTCGCGGACCCCACGACCATCTGCAGGAAAAGAGCGACTGCTTTATGGATCCGGCCCGAGCTGGTGTTTCATATGCAGCAGCTAAGTTCTGCCTGGCTTTTTTGATTCCCTACATCCTCCAATTAGGACTACTGATAGGTGGCTGTGTCCGACAGTGGAAATCTAAAGGACGATTCCTCTCCGGCTCGGAGGAGGGTCCCATGTTCTTGACGGTTACTCTGGTCATGTTCTTCTGCCTGCTGTTCTACAGCGTGGCGCTGGTGAGAGGGGCGCAACTACAGAGGGAGGTGGGGCTCAGCCACCGTGAGCAGGCGTTTCTGAGCGTGGCCGAGTTCGTGCTGTTCTCAGCGAGCAGCGCCAGCCTGCTGCTCGTGCTGCTCATGCACAAGCCGTGTCGAGAGAGTCTCCACGAAGTGTTCAGGCAGCTGAGGGGCTGCTGCCGAAGCCCAGGGCGCACGCAGCCCAACAGAAACATCATCACCCCGCACATCGAGATCACAGACACCCTGCAGGACATTGAGTCATGAAATACCAAAAATCTCCGGTGTGAGGACGGAACCCCTCTGATGCATCGATTAAAGGCTGCTTTTTATGTGATTGAAGACTTTTGGTATCTGATGCATGAGAGTTTTTTTTGATCTACGCTCTAAAATGTTTTTCTTTTTGGTTTGTTTTTCTCTGAATTGACAGTGTAATTTTTTTATGTACATGCATCCTCCTATTTAGTGTCTCCAGTGGCTGGAAGTTTGTAAAACTATTTTTGAAACTATTTTTTGTTTGTTTGTGCCTTTGTATTTTACAAAAAAAAATGTTTTGCTGCACAGCTTCAGATTGTTCACCATATGTGCACAGTCCTTGGTATTACTATAATATCAATATGTTAATATTGTTAACAGTTATGTTTTAAAAACCTGAAATGTTAACCATGGTCATGTTTAACCTAAAAACAAAACTCTCACGTGCTTCGGCATCAAGTCTTCGTCTGGGAGACTCCCAGATGAAGACTTGATGAGTTTGTTTTTTAAACATGACCATGCCATAATAATAACGGTGTTTTGAGTATTTTTTTAAAAAGCATTTTTAAAAAAGAGAATGCCTTGGAGTTTTCTTGGATTTCTGTCTACATGTATCTGACAAGCACCTCAAACAAACTCAATCTGAGTCTAGGAAGTACTCCTGCACTAACATTTTTTAAAAAAAAGCTTTTATATAGTTTGTCAACAGCTACCAATAAGATCATTAACCTCTTCTTGGAAAAAAAAGACTCACATACATGATTGGCACATTTGGACAAAATGCCTGGACAAATCTCTGCATTTTCCCAGAAAGCCAAATAGGAAAGATGCAGTCTTGGAAAATAAAAGTCAGATGCTAAGTTGAAGCCAGCAGTATCAATATTCTTCTTGTAATTGCAAAAAAAAAAAACCTCCAACCTGTTAAAAAACAACCAAAAACAGACTAGTGATATACTGTGAATTTTCCATCTCTTTTCAAAAGCTGACAACAACGGGCCACAGTTCTGGCAACAGTTCTGGCAACAGTTCTGGGAATAACTGACCTGCATGGAGCATAAGTTGCATCGGTGCCAGCAAAGAGCGGCACAGAACCGGTAGGAAAAATTTATACAGGAACTGGGTTACATAAGTCGGCGTCATGGCGAAAATGTCAGACCTGATTCATACCGAGTAAAATCACAGAAGCAATACTTTTAAGTCAGGGATCCAACATGTCCCTCCTTAGAAGAAAAATCGTCATTGAATAGATGCAAAATGCACCGAATAGCCAACATTTACATGGGAAATTATCCATATCCATCTGTAAACTAGAAGCAAAAGCAGAGGTGCTGCTATATAAGTTTTGTCTTAAGTACTCTGAAGCACAAAACAATGAGGTGAGACTATCCCCGTCTGTCCTTCATCTTGTTTTCTGTAAATATGCTATTGTGGTGGGTGGCACAACACAGCCGCTCTGGATTCAGTCGGACATTGGATTTCACCACCAAAGGACAGGGACAGTTCGAAAGGCTGCATGCAGAAAACTGAGGTATGTTTAAGATATTTCATAAGAATGTCTACAGTACTGTATGTGTCCCACAACCATCTATGTCATAGCTACCTGACTCATACTGTCTTAAAGTTTTTAAACAGCCAAATCAGAGCTATAAGATAATCACAAGCTGGTTATGTGACATTTATGACATACGGTAATTGCCTGAGTAATTTTTAACATCACTTTCAAAATGATCCACTGATACGCATTCAGTGTTTTGAATGTATTGTCATTTATCGATGATCGACTGACAGCCAATTCTTCAACATTAAATCTAAAAATGAAAACGCTGAAAACAAGCTGCTGACTTTCTGCATTTCTCCTCTACGTCTCCAGTCGACATAAACTCCGCTCGACGTCCAAGAAAGGGGGAAACGCGTGTCACCAAATGCTCCACGGAAGCTAAAAACCCTTGGAAAACTCTGAGAATGTAATTCCAGCTCAACACAGAACTGTAACTGTCATGACGATGTACGCAGGCTACGGAATCATTACGGAGTATAACTTCACTGTACACCTCAATGACTCCCAGACAGTTGTCTCAGATTTTCTGCAAGTGGCTTCAGAGGCTCATCAGCATTACATTATCGGCCTCGTCCTCTCCATCCTCTACACCACGTTCCTCTTCCCTATCGGCTTCATTGGGAACATCCTCATTTTAGTAGTCAACCTGCACCACGGGGGCCGCTTGACAGCCCCAGACCTCTACTTCGTGAACCTGGCCGTGGCTGACCTCGTCCTAGTGGCCGACTCTCTGATCGAGGTGTTCAACCTGAAGCAGGGCTACTATGACAAAGCCGGCCTCTGCATCTTCATGAACCTGTTCCAGCAGGCCAACATGTACAGCAGTGTCTTTTTCTTGACTTGGATGAGCTTCGACCGGTTCGTTGCGCTGACTGGCACGACGGGTCGCAGCCTGCCGCGCGCACGCCTCAGCTGCTGCCTGATCTGGGTGTCCTCGTCCTTGCTCACCGTGCTGCCTTTCGCCGCAGCACAAGCTCAGCATGCCGGAGAACTCAACTTCTGCTTCGCCAACATGACTCAAATTCGGTGGCTGGAGGTGACGCTGGGTTTCTTGCTGCCTTTCTGCATCCTGGGCCTGTGCTACTGGAGGATAGCACAGGTGCTCCGGCGCAGCCAGAGGGAGCAGGACAGCCTGCGGCAGAAGCCTCGCAGGCAGAAAGCCCTGAGGATGATCTCAGCAGCTGTGCTAGTCTTCTTCCTCTGCTGGCTCCCAGAAAACGCGTTCGTCAGCGTCCAGCTCCTGAGAGGCGACACAGAAGGCAGCACACTGTGGCAGGACTATCCCCTGATGGGCCACGCCGTCAGGCTGGCCGCCTTCTCTAACAGCTGCCTGAACCCGCTCATCTACAGCGTCCTTGGGGAGACCTTCCGGGATAAAACAAGGCTTTTTCTCCAGCAGAAGACCAAATGGGCCAAGCTGCATGGGTCTGCCTTGGGGAAATCCATCTGTGTACCAGCTGCAAACAATTAAAGCCATGCTACGCGCAACAAACCGTGCCAGTCCACTCGTTTAAGCTTTTACGTCTTCCCACAAACTGTTATACACCCATCACATAAAAAACAGATGCATATGGCAGATCTCACAGATCAGCACATAACAGATATCTGTCTTGTGAGAGGAAAGACAGTTCTCATTAATGGACAATGTAAGAATAAGGACTTCCAACTGTTGCACAAATTATTATGCAGAATTAGTTAGTTGAACTTTATGCACACCATGTATTGGTAATTTTGGAACCCATTGTTTTTACAGGAGACAAATGAAAATTTGGATTTCTCATGCATGAGAGCAACATGAGACCCTTTTTTCCCATTTAAATGAGAATAATAAATATAAAGTGCTACAAACTTTTCACTGCTGTAAAGTGTGTTTTTCCTCTACCTTTGCAAATTGTTTTCAGTCAATATGAAACTCTCTAAATATGAAGTTATTAGCACTTGTAAAGAATTGTCTGTATGGAGCATCACATATCACAGGTCAGCTGTTTTACCACAGAAACTAGCAAAATAAAATAATGAAAACATTCTAAAAGGAAATGTTTTCATCAGTGGATGTTCTTACCTCAGTTTGCTTTGCCTCCGATTGCTCTGTCACTTTCTTTTTACTTTTCTTTTTTTTCTTTTCTTGCCGTTGTTTAACATCTACTGCGATCGTTATGTCAGGAACCTGCACTGGAGCCTCCTGGGTGAAATAAGCAGATTCTGTATTTTGGGAGGGATTTTGGGTATCATCTGAAAGGGGCACGTGTACAAGTGACTGTGCAGCTCACCTCTACCTCCACTTTTTTCCTTTTCATTTTTACTTCAGCATCCGTATTTTTTTCTGCATGAACCTCTTCGACATTTGGACCCAACTTTTTCCTTTTCGGAGGATTTGATCCCGATTTCAAAGATTTATCTTTGGCCATGAGATGATTTTACTGCTGCAAACAAAAACACGTGCGTGTTACTAAAGGACAGGTACACAGACATTCTGTAGCCAATGTAGTTATAAAGGGACAGATAGACTGAGGGGGTAGAGTGCTTCTGCATGCTTTGTTTGCTGTGATAAACATGACACAAACTCTGAGAACCAGAGGAACACACTGACCAGTTCAACCGTACAGTAATATTCAAATGGGCTGAATTTATTCTCCTGCTGCTTTACGACCCGACAAAATAAAGGAATATGATCGAATTCGATAACAAAACGTTGATAGCTGTTCTGGATTAAACATTACTTTCATCTCGTCGTGCTTTTATATCATACATCTCATAAAACTTACTTGAACTACGAGAGAAACGTGCAGTACTCTGGAGGGCACACAACAAGCATGGGAACTCAACCGGGAAGTAACGTCGCGCCGATGACGTTGTATTGGACGGAAATCTGTCTTTGGTTTATGATTGGTCGATGAGTATGAGTATTTCAAAGACCCTGGGTAATAACATAACTAAAGTCTTACGTCTCATCCCAGGGTCCATTAACTTGGTCAACAAACTGCATCTCCGACTACATTTCCATGAATCCTTAAATATAACAATAATATACAATAAACACATTATTGGCGAAAGTATTACTTTGATAATCGATTAATCTGCAGGTTATGTTTGATTTATCACAGCAGCTCCTAAATTGACCTTGTGGAAAGATTTTTTTGTCACAAGACGCGGTATTGTTTCTGTATATTAGACTTTTTCATTCATATCATGGCGCTAAATATATCATAAAATAACAACACTAATAATTGAGCGTAAAATTAGTAAATCAGTGCAACAATTTTAACGGAACCGTCCATACCAGCGTTCCACGGCGCCACCGGAAGAAATTCAAAGCTGCACAACGTCGTGTTACATGACCTAACCAAAGCGCATTTGGTAAGAAAGCCTTCAGTTTCGTTGACCTATGATTGTGTGCAGTAAGATGACCAATTGTTCGAGATGTCTACGACTGCAGGACGAGTTTTCGCCGGTCTGACACGAGCATCTTTCAGTCGAGGGATTTTAATTCATAACTCGACCGTGAGGTGAGTGTAAATCTATTGCTGGCTGTACGCATGTTGACTCTGTAGTGGAAGCTGGGACTCAATGACAACGTCTTTACTTATTTCTAAGAGGAGCAGTTTGTAAACCGACGTTATACTGAGATGTTATTCAAAG
This sequence comes from Psettodes erumei, assembly GCA_016785225.1. NCBI lineage: Eukaryota > Metazoa > Chordata > Actinopteri > Pleuronectiformes > Psettodidae > Psettodes > Psettodes erumei. The sequence continues at coordinate 291,824 of JAFBJZ010000865.1, read as the reverse complement.
TATTAGTTCTCAGCCCATTCCAGCAATCACTGAGAAGTTTGTTTTCTGGCAAGCTGCTTGCTATATCAACCTAAAGCTCACTTCCTGTTATTCCAGTATTATCTTTAATAATACTGTCTTAAAAAGCTAATTATCGTAATTACCATGTTATAGCCCACTGCACATCAGGCACTACCATACATCTGTTGAGCATTACATGATAAGTACAGCAAGGCCGGTGGTGGAAGAGGTACTACGTACAGCACTTGAAGTGCACTTAGTTACTTTCCATTATTAAGTTAGTCCTAACTGGTGTTTTTTTTATTATTTTCTTTGTTTACAGACCGAACAGCGCACGGTCCCTAGTTCTGAGTTCTCAGAGGCCAGCTCCGTCCAAGAGGCCCACCAGTCATGAGGAAGAAAACCAAGAGCCCATCAAGTTCTCCACCAGCAAAGCCAGTCACAGGACCTGGAAAGTGGAGCGCTCCATGGGGAGCCACTACCAGCAGCCCTGGTGGAAGGTGCTCCCCATCAGCCTGTTAGCCACTGGCTTCCTTCTGTGGTGTGTACTGAGAGGGGAAACGGAAGTAGACACACAGCTGGAGAAGCAGCTGTATGACCATTTACCAGGCCTGCTTCCAGATAAAGAGAAGCAAGGTGAAGATAAATCAAGTTAAATGTGGGACTTTGGATGTATATATATTTCAGGCTATATTTATTGGCATGTGTCTGTAGTATTTGAGGCTGTGGCACCAAATCATTGTGATTGTGACAATGCTGAAGGTGTAGAAATGGAGCCGTCCAGTACTATGGAAATGCATGGGGGGGTTCTCAGTGAGAGTTAATAGATGCGTTAGACCATACATTGCCTTCTGTCATGTTTCAGTTGAATAACAAAAATGCCTTGGTTTAAACCACTCCACTTAGTTTAGTCTGCCTTTCTAATGTTGATGTATTTAAATTGCACATTTAGTGCCCATCAATTTTACAGTTGGACATTTATCCAAACTAAACATTAAATTTGAGCCTTCCTGTAAGCACTTGATCTGATTACCTATACAAGACATGTTCAGATTTAAAAAAATAAAATCCAGGTCAAAAGTGAGGTAGCGGAAAGTTTATTTACAGCACAAGAAATCCTATGACATGCACACACAGGATTTTAAAAAAAAAAAAAGTACAGTCTTCTAAAATAGATATGCAAACCTGAGAAAGGCAGTGGAATATGTCAGCATTTACAAGTATGAAGCTCTGTTCTAGGGTAAACTGGACAACCGAGAAAAAAAAAAAAAGTGAAATGAAAAAAATGGAAGTACAAAAAAAAAAAAAAAAAAAAAAAAACGTGTCTGAAACTACAAATGCCAAATCAGGTGGTATAACATGCTGGTAATAATTCAAGATTTACAAAACAAACCCAAGTCAGCCCCTTCCATCCCCCCCACCCCCACACTAAAAAGATAAAATCCAATCATTTATGCACGCTCTCCTCGAATTCGCCTGGCCAGCTGAATGTCCTTGGGCATGATGGTAACCCTCTTTGCGTGGATAGCGCACAGGTTGGTGTCCTCAAACAGTCCAACCAAGTATGCCTCACTGGCTTCCTACAAGAAGAGATGGGAACAATTAGGTTAAACTACAAAGATGTACAGCCTGTACACAGAGCAATCAAAGAGTTAAAAAACAACAACAAAAAAAAAACCCTCAGTGGCATCTCACCTGGAGAGCTCCAATAGCCGCACTCTGGAAACGCAGATCTGTCTTGAAATCCTGAGCGATTTCTCTGACAAGACGCTGGAAAGGCAGCTTCCTGATGAGCAGCTCAGTGGACTTCTGGTACCGGCGAATCTCACGCAGAGCAACAGTGCCAGGCCTAGACAGACAAATACATGTTCTGCCTTTAACAACCCAAACCACATTACTGTTGTATGTGTTCTGTTAATTACACTATTAGTAGAAAACTACACCGAACCAGAAATTTAAGTGCCGTGTGTACCTGTATCTATGGGGTTTCTTCACTCCGCCGGTGGAGGGCGCGCTTTTCCTGGCAGCTTTGGTAGCCAGCTGCTTCCTCGGCGCCTTTCCTCCGGTGGATTTACGAGCGGTCTGCTTGGTACGAGCCATACTTCACCTGCAAACAAAAACAAACGAAAGATAAAGTCACCTGCGAATATTTTCAATAAACTATCAAAAATTTACTAACCTTTTTTCCTAACCAAAGCGAGCCACCGCCTCGAGGGAATGCACATGCAACGCCAAGCGGTTTAACCGATTGCACGGGGCTCACGAGCGATTTTTAAAAGGAATACAAATGTGCTTTTCAACTGTAACCGTTGCTACGGATACAAAAAAGCTCAGTAACATTAAGGGCAACAAGGCGCAATTGGTCAATGGAACACTTCTCCATAGGCCGACATGGTATAATCCTTTGTCGACACATAACCGTTTGAATTGAATACAGCACCAAAGCCCCGCCACCATTAAGCTGCTGGGGACACACACGTTTCTTCACTGTCGTTAGCGAGCAAATTTAAGGCTAGCATAGACTGTTGCAAAATGGCGCCAGCTAGCTACCATAGAGATTAGCCATATTTTTAAACACACCCACGCCGTATGAAACAAGTTAATACATAATCATTATCAGTGGGGTAAAGTCCAGTGTGACGTTTAGTGGCAATAAAGTCGAGTTTCTTGATAAGCAAAGTTTGTACAGCGTAGCTCAGGTGGAGCTAATAGTTAGCCAACTGGCTATGGCGCGCGCTGTTGTTGTCAATTGACTGACGATTAACGCGAGTATAACCGTGTTGTAACGTTTCTAGTCGACTTGGAAATCAAAAGTAAACAGTACAATTGACAACAGACGACACCTGATAATGGAAACACAATAATAACAACAATAAATGGCCCCACGTTACCTTTCTGTTTATTTTCCGGGTAGGCGTCGGAATCTCCTTGCTTCTCGGCAGACTATATTGAACGGAAGTGAGCAGGAGGTGGTATTTATAGCCTGACAGGAGAGGCGTCATAAGTCCCGCCTTCGAGCCAACAGGATTTGTCCAGAATGAAATTCCTGAGCGAATGTAATTGGTGGAGGGAAAAGTAGGATAGCCGGTTCGACATTTGAAATACAATTGAACAAAAACGTCTTCTTTTAAGATCGACATGCTTATCGATTCGTGAGCCCAAAACAGCCTATTGTTGTCACTCCGCACAGATTTGCCATCAGCTTTTTACTGTACATTCTTGACTCTTATCAAATGACATAATAATTATCTCTTTATTAAATGCAAATAAATGCTGCCTTGTTGAGCCACGGATAGGTTGTGGCATGTGTAGAAGTATCTTCACTTTCCCTAATGTATGGGTAAAAACATGTTCAGTGCCAGGTGAAGATGAACGGGGATAAGTTATTACATTTATTATCACAAAACAAATTCTAAAATTCTAAAAAAAACTGTAAGTGATAACAGAGCATTACAAAGAGTCTCCAAAACTAAAGTCATTACAGACATGTTTTCACCAAAGGAGGGAAGCCATGTTTCTTTCGTTTTGTAAACCGAGTGTCCTTTAGCATATTTCACATAACCCAGCATGAGCTGCATAAATAAATCTCTGTGCTTCCACAAGTGCTTGTGCGAAAACCTGGGCAAGCACAACCAATTCAGCATCATGCTTCTGCTGACGGAGGCTGAATTGATCCTTGCAATAAAATCATACACTCACGGTATCCCTATTGCCTTCCCAGCTCATCATCTGTTTAGGAAACACCCTTGCCTGTCGTGGGATCTGGTCAAGCACCAGACGGCAGGCCGAGGAAACAAACTATCTTATCCTTTGTGTCTGCTAAAAGAGGAGGGCTCAGCAGGAAGCTGATACAGAGACCACCCAGCCACCAACAGCCTGGTGATAAAATAACCCCTTCCCAGTTCCTCTCTATACAGGGACTTTTTTTAGGTTGTAAAACGTTTTTTCAACAGCTAGAAATTTGGTCTGAATTTATTTGCAAATTAACCCCTTGATCCCCATTTGCAATTATGGAAAACATAGAATTCTGTGTCTGCGCATGCACTGTATATTTGTTTGAAAATGTACGTGTATATGTGTATGGTTTCTAAAATAAGTCGTGATCCAACTCGCCAACTAGGTCGTGAGAACTTCCAACAGGCGGAACGACAAACGTTGAGGTAATGTTACAAGACGGACCTGTTCTTCAGAGACACCGGAGGTAAAGCGTCCCGAAACAACATGATTTAATGCAGACTGAAAAATAGGGGATACATTTTTAAAAAAGAAATAAAAAAAATCTGACCATGTCTTCATGCATGAGTCCAGTTAAATAGCTGAGTCCAGCAGGATCATTTCAGCCGAAAACCCACAGCGCCGGAGGAAACGGCATGGCCGAGCAAAGGCTGCTGTTTATTGGTACATGATCATTTAATTACACTTACGAGTCTTATCTGACGCAAGTTTGTTGTTTACTGTAAGTCGTTTTCGGCGGCAACGTGTGGAATTAAGTGGCTGGAGTGAGGCGCTTGGTCTAAAAAGTCCCCAGTATAATAATTTAGCTGAAATGTCTTAATTCGTGTTACTTTGTGCTACGCGTTTGTGTGTATCTGTAAGTTAGAGTAGTCTCGAGGCAGTCAGTGTAATTCAAACTCAGTGTAGTGCTTTCAAAAGTATGTAATCGTCAGGTATATGCGTATGTTGCTTCAACAGATATTGAACCAAAGTCAAACAGCTCCGCTCCTGCTGAAGGCCGAGCAGAGAAATCCCTCTGGGCTCGTAGCGACAACACCTTCAGATTCAACTTCCTACCAGACAACCCTGCAGCACTTCTGGAGAAAACATCTCCCCCGGACGGGACCGAGCCAGCGCAGAGCCAGATATCCTTTACCGGACAGGGCTCTGGTTTTGCCTTCGACTTCCAAATCCCTGGTGTTGAACCTGTACAAGACATGGAGACGGCAGAGGCCCAAGACACATCTCCTCCGGGAAGCCAACGGTGCCTCCAAGAGGTAAAAAACGCGCCCTCACTGCAGGAGGTTAACCCTCCACCTGAACTGGTGGTGCAGTCCAAAGCAAAGAAGAAGAAGAAGAAATCTGAAAAGAAAAAAGCCTCGGATATCACTGAGGCCCAACAGAATCCAGCTGCGGGGAGTCAAGGGGTTGAAGACACGGAGCTGGTCTGTGTGAAGCGTTTGCCTTTAAAGTAATCATGTTTGGTTCTGATCGATTACATGACCTGATGTCTGAATATGATACCGTGTTTCAGAGTGCAGAAGAGCTGTTGAACAGAGAGCTGGACTGGTGCATCGAGCAGCTGGAGCTGGGGATGAAATCTCAGAAGGGCACAGCGAAACAGAGTTAGTGCAACATTAACCTAACACAGCACCCGCCCTGTATTGTATTGTGTTGTGTTTAATATCAGTATAGCAAGAGCAACCTTCCAAACACAAGTAAATGCAAAGTCCTGTCATTATCCACACAAAGTATCCCAAGCAGATGAGCTGCTAATACCAGGTGTACATGGGGTTTTGGCCCGAATAGCTTTGAGGTTTGACACCTTGACTACGTTCTCCCTGTAGAGGAGGAGGCCTCTCGTGCCCTGAAGACTCTACGTAGCTCCAAAGCTCCCCTGGTGAAGAAGAGGCAGGTGATGAGAGCCATGACTGGAGAGTACAGGAAAAAAATGGAAGAGGAGAAGAACAAGCAGTTTAAACTCATTCAGAGTGGTGAGTGGTTTGGAGAGTCATTTGAACAGTGAAAATTGCATGTGGGAATAGGTCTGCTACCTTGGGACTGCAAAAGCGTGTGGCTGCGGCACACGTTAACTGACGGGTTTCTCTGGTCCCAACAGAAATTGCATCAGCTCAGGTGAAAGTCGTGTCAGATTCCCCAAAGAAGTCTGTTTTCCGGCGGAGAGCTAACGTCAGAACCCAGACACCCAACACAGAGGGCGACCAGCGGCAAACCGAAGTCGAGGACACAGACCTGACACCACAGACCCAGGAGGAGGCGCCGGCTTTTGTCTTCACTCAATCAAAGGAGGAGTTTCGCTTCAATTTTCTCTGATTTCTTTTTAATTTAACCCTCAAGACAAACTTCTCAACTGAGTTCTTGCGGACTGTGCCTGGACACCTTGGTCTGAGCTGGACAGTCTTTACAAAAGAAACAATGATAAAACAAAACAAGGGGCTGCATTGGAGGTAAAGGGAGAACAAAATATTACAATCACAGTGCCAATATTGAAAACCCTTAACTGATTGCTGCTTGTACCATATTTTGGAATAAAGCATTTTGTATTTGTGTTTGCATTGATTTTATTTAAAAGGGGTTTGTAAAAACTATAACAAACTAGTTATATGCAAGACACAATTTGAAATTGCTAAAACAAAGGCTTATACTTTACTTGCGTAATAAATTTACAGCTAACAAGCCTGTAGTTGAAAAAGTTCGGCGGTGTCTTTCAAACAGGAAAGGGCGGGGTGTGGTTCGGTGGTTCAACACGGGCCCAGTTGAGTGTAACACACAAAACAAAAAAAAAAAACTCTGAGCCGCTCAGAAAATCCAAACTACCTGCTGCTTGTAAGTTTTGAACTCGTGACTTATGTCCACGGTTTGAAACATTAGCCACTTCAGGTCGTCGTTTAGCCTTCGTTTAGATGCATGGTGGTGTGTCGGGCAGTTAATTCCGGGTGGACGTTTTCTCGCTAAGCTAACGTTTACCAAGCTAAAAGAGAAAAAGTTGGGAGTTAGCTGGAGGCAGTGGAGACGTAAAGTAATCGCAGGTCAGAAGATAGTAATGGACGACATTGTTTGCATGCGTATTACAAACTCGATCCCAGCGGTTCAGCGGTTCTTTCTGTCCCATATTCAGGCGTTTTTGCAGCGTGAACCCAGGGCTTTGCAGTTTTACGAACATGTCATGGCGGTGCTCAGACGCGGGGTCCACCTCTTGTTTCGCAGGTGCGAGGAGGGACGAGTGAAGAGGTGGGGGAAATGTCCGAGCTAAGCGACGAGGCCAGCGAGTCGGAGCAGCTGGGTGCCAGCCTCTCCTTGTGGCTGGGCGACTCCCTGGTGCGCCCCGAGGAGCTGGACGTCCCCCTGGACCTGCACACCGCCTGCTCCATCGGCCAGTACGACGTGGTGGCGGAGTGCATCAAGAAGTGGGTGCCTAAATACTAACCCCCCCGGTGCCTGCCTTTCCTCCCCCACCTCCAGTTACATGTGATCGTGTTTGTTTTTTCAGACGTGAGGTGAACCTGGATGGCAAGAACATCGGAGGATGGACCCCGCTGATGTACGCAGCCTACATTGGCCACGACAACATTGCAAATCTCCTGCTGGAGGCCGGCGTGGACGTAAACGCCACCACCGCCAAGGGTCTAACCCCGCTGATGCTGGCAGCAAGCTGTGGCAACGAGAGCATTGCATACTTCCTGCTTCAGGTACAGAGCGGCACCATGCAGTGACACTGCACAGGCTAAAATGAAAAGGATTAAATGTGATTGGATCGTTTGTTTGGGAGAAGGGCTGAAGAAGAAGCCACAAGTAAAAAAAAAAAAAAAAAAAATCATCGTTAATACTTTGTAATGCAAAGGTTTTGTGAAAGGCTTTTCTGGTCTTCCTGCCCCAAAAAGCAAGGTGCTGAGTTGGAGCTGAAGGACTCCATGGGCTGGACCGCTCTGTTCCACTGCACGAGCACGGGCCACCAGCAGATGGTGAAGTTCCTGCTGGATAACAACGCCAACGCCAACGTCAAGTGAGCGTCGCCGTTCATCCCAACGCCGCCGCGGACCGGACGCTCCGCCCCCGGGCACCTGGGTGTGACTTCCTTTTTTCCTTTTTCGTCCACAGGGAGCCGGGGTCTGGTTTCACTCCGCTGATGGAGGCTGCCGCTTCTGGGCACGAAATCATAGTTCAGTACCTGCTCGATCACGTGAGTGGGTCGCCGTCGACGCAGCGCCGGAAAATGCCCGCCCGAGGACGTGCGGCGACCGCTGTTCTGCTCGCACAGAGGTAATGCTTTATGATCCCGACATCTGCCCCGGTTTTATTCGTCAACAGAAAGTTAAAGTGGATGAGCGCAATGCTAAAGGAGAGACTGCCCGTGCCCTGGCTATGATGTACAGCTACACCAAGATCGTCAGCCTCATTGACTCGTGCTCTCCGAGGCTCAAACCGGGTACTTGTCTCAACAGCTAAACTTTTTTTTTAATATATATATTTTTTTACAAAGTCGTAATCCATTCTTCGCCCTTTTATACTTCTGATCCGTCCCCGCCAGGGCACTTTGAAGACCTGAGCTCCTCTGAGGACTCGGACAGCGCGCCCCCGAGGATAAGGCCGAGTCGGAACCGCGCTAAAGGCGTTAGCATCCACGATGGGCCTCAGGCCGTCGCCAAGTTCCGAGTAGGAGGCGCCAGCAAACTGTGTGGTAGCGTCACATTGTGTATCCAACCTGCCGGCCCGTATCCGCACGGGTCACACATTAAAGAGTGTTGTGGTTTGCAAGTTTCACGCTGTGTGGTTTTCCTTGGGGCCGCAGCGGTTCCTTGATGTCGCTCTTCTCCCCGCAGAGCCTCCTGCCGTGCCGCCAGGCTACATGACGTTCCGCGATATCGGCGAGCAGAGCGAGGGCCTCTGCTACCGCGACGTCACCTCGCCCATCAACGAGCTGGACGGCCAGAGCAACAGCAGCAGAGGTGAGAGGCCGCGCGGCCGCCGGCGCTTCCCGCGGGACGTTTACAGAAATGCCTCGTGCCCGCTCGTCTTCCGAAGCGGTTTTAATCGCTTCCTCCGCCGCAGATGACAGTCCTTTCTTCGACAACGACATGCCCACCATGAGGAGCAGCAGCAGCAGCAGCGAGGGCCTGCCTCACGTGATCGGCCTCAACTGGGAAGGCTCTGTGGAGAGCAACGAGGTGAACGCGAGCAAAGAGATCCCGCCGTTTTCTGTTTTTTTTTTTATATATATGCAGTGACAGACGGATGAACCTTTCGTCCACCAGGACTCCGACCAGGGCAAAAAGAGCAGCTCTCGCCGAGGAAATAAGGGTCATCACTCAAAAGGCAAAAGTCGCCACGGAAGCAACGATGCCGTTCACCCCGGCGGTACGGGGAACTACGGGATGCGATCACACGTGGTTCCTCCTCCCTCCTACACTGGTCCAAAGGCACGTCTGCGTTTGTGCGCTTTCTGATTCGCCTGAATCCTATGTTCAGGTTCTTGACTTGAACACAACTTTAATCTCTTCTTCCTGCAGGATCTGGCAGAGTTTCTGGAACAAATTGGCTTCTCGAAGTATCTCCCGTTACTTGAGGAGCAAGACATCGATCTGCGGCTGTTTCTCACCCTGACTGAGAACGATCTCAAGGAAATAGGAATCACGTAAGACAACCTTTACCCTGTGCGCATACAGCGTTTTTTTCCTCAATGCAGGGGATAACATATCCTCTCTTACTGTACAGATTGTTCGGGCCCAAGCGTAAGATGACCTCAGCGATCGCGCGGTGGCACAGCAGCGCTCGACCGCCCAGCGATGCTCTGGAACAGGCGTACGCGGACCAGCTCGAGGCCGAGATGCAGGAGATGGCCATTCAGCTGCACAAGGTGGCAAACGCACTCACGTTTCCGACCTCTCCTGACCCCGACCCCACGTCTAACCGGCCGCCCCTCTCCCTGCCCGCAGCGCTGCGAGGAGGCGGAGAACCTGCAGAGCCAGGTGTCTCAGGAGAAGGAGCTGCGCACCGTGATGGAGGGATGCCTGATGGAGGACAAGATGGCGTGGCGGAGGGTCCACGCCGAGCTGGTGGAGAACCACCGGCTGGCTCAGGACATGAGCGCCACGATGGCGAAAGCCAGGAGCTGCCGCGCCGAGCTGCTCTCCTGCCTCAGCGCCAGCAGCAGCTCCTGCACCGGCGTGGAATGTAAAGCAAAAGACGACGCTGGCGTTAAAGGTGAGTCGTCGCGCTTTGTACATCGTGCGACTTCATAAAATGAATTTTAAGAAAGCGATTTTGCGTCTCCTCGTAGCTGCAGACGGCCCGACACGCTCCAGCATTGAAGGGCTGATGCAGAAGCTGGATTCCTATGAAGAAGACCTGGGTAAGACGGCGTGACGTCGGGTGATTAAAGTGCTTCCGGGTCATTAGGGCGGTGTCATTCTAATATCTGGCTATTTTCATCATTAACAGCGGGGACCCTGCAAACTGTACTGCAGAGTCTGAGGCGACTCAGCGCCCCTGAGAAAGTCTCAGACAGCTGGGAACGCCCTTAACCTTTTCCAGGTGAGTCTTTTCCTCGCCGGATGCGACGGGTGCTGGAGGAAAATAAACTTAATTCTCTCCTGAACTTCCGAAGGGGTTTCTGCCAACATACGACGGAGGGTGACGTAACCACCCTGAACAGACGGCCGAAGACAAGGGCCAGCCCCGCGGGATCCGAAGCGGCCGGCCCCGCTGCCCCCTCTCTGAGCCCGGCCGGCGGTCCGGAGCTCGGGCGGACGCTGACGAGGCGGCGGGCGACGGCGGCTGCCGCAGGGAAACGACAAGCAGGCAGGAAGGGCAGACGACCCCCCCCCCCCCACCCCCCACACGCTTGTGCTGGTGAACGCTGGACTCCGGCAGCCGGGTCGTGACAATTCGGAGAGCGGGAGGGACTGATCTCGGATCAGGGGCCGCAACGCTGTGAAACCGTCCTCTTCCTGGATGAAATGCGAAGAGGCGCGCTTCTTAAAAGCAGAAGTACAAGTAGCCGGTTCGGTCCACATACGTTCTGCAGCGATACTTACTGATTTGAGTGCTGTTTGAAAATAACGTCCTGCTGAACGCAACGTGAGGAGCTGAAGATCCCAGACGAGAAAAAAAAAACGCCTGAAACCTGTCGAGGGAAAGCCTTTTCATCACGCGTGAGTCGCGAGTGAAATGATCAAATTTCAGAACGTTTTTAGAGCAAAATAGCAATTTAGTTTCCTCCTGAAATCCTCTCGGATTTTTTAAATGCCGCTGCGTCTTTGTCGTATATACGTTTAAAATAAATAAGGCTTAGTTAGCCGAAAGCGAAGCGTGAATATTTCACGGCTTTGTCATTTCCCTGCTGGTTTTTATATTGACTGATGGCCTGAACGAGACCCGAGACACGCTGCCCTTTTTTTTTTTTTTCCAAAAAATGAATTTCAGAGTGTCAGTGTTGGACAACAGCAGCAGAAAACAGCAAAATCCTCCACGACTTTGTGTCTGAATTCAAATTCATGGACTACGTAGGCAAAACAAAGACAACCGTCTGTGAAGTTTGTGATAAGGTCCACATGTCCGTCATTTGAATATTTTACCATACTGTATATTTTTCAACTTTTCTCTTGTGTTTTTTGGACATCTGCTATTATTTAGCGAGGTTTTTGTTGCCACTCACTGGGCTCTGCATCAGACCCGAGCAGATCTGTGATGTATGAGAGATATTCCTGAGCGTTTTTAAGTGTTTGTCCCTTTTAGCCCAACGGCGAGCGGCGGCGCGATTCTCACAAACTCCAGGTCCCGCCTCCCTGCCCTCGCCCAGGTGTTTGATCCGATGGGGTGGTTCCAATTAGCCGGATTTGATGCGGTCAGCGCTTAATCAGTTAACGCTGCAGGACAGTTCTGCGCAGCCTGAGGGGTTTCGTCATGTTTGTTGCGTGAGTCAAGGCGGCTTATGATGTCACCGGCGCTGAATTTTGAGGTCACCGAGCGGCGGGCCGTCATCTCTGGTGATGCTCCGCTGCCGATATGCAAACATGATGGCAGATGGGAGTGGATGAATGAATGTTAATGTGCCCCAATAAACACATCATCAGCGTTGAGACTGGACTGATAATATATTCTGCATCTTGCAATGATAATTTACTCCTCGTGGATGTCTGCCTTCAAAACTGACGATGAGGCTGGACGTTAACGGGGATCCTTATCGCAACGGTTTTCACCCAGAATCCAAGCGGTTCTGTTGACTCCTGCGCTTATCGACTCAGCAGCGAGACGTACAATCTATGACAAGTGAATGACAGTTACCCAGGGGGTCCGGCCGGCGGACTTGAGTGTAGAGATGTCGGCGGGTCGCCAGTTGGGATTTTTCAGCACCCGAGAGAAGAGAGCGCGTGTTCGGAGAAAACGAAGGAGTAGCGTTTCTTCTCACCGAGCTGCTCTCGAGCGACATGTTTTACCCAGACCGTTCCACTGGGGCTGACAGGTATCGCTTTAATGCACTGCTTGATTGGAGAGCTATTTCTCATATAAATTAATTCTACAGCCTCTTTAAAATCAGTCTCAGGCAGGCTTATGTACAAACATCAACAATCCGTTTGTGATTCTTGCTGTACAGCCTTCAAGGTTTTACTGGTTTTAAAAACAATGTAAAATGCAGCAAATGAGAAATACAAGAAATATATTATTAAACTCTCTGTGGTGACATCTGCTCATGTACAAGAACCCAAACTGGTTCCGATTCAAGTGCAAATATGGATTCACACATGATTGTGTTTGCCTGTGGGTAGCTGTCCGGGAGAGCGCATGTAAAAAGTTCAAACTCGGGCAGATCGGGCCTCTGACTAATCTCCCGCAAGCGGACGCGGAGTTGTCTGCTCCTTCCGCAGCGACGTGTCTCCGTCCCCCCCGGAGGGACGGAGACATTCTTGTTTGCCGCGTGATGATGCGGGCCCCCGTCGCGAGGGCCGATTCCGACGCGACGGGCTCAGGTGTACTCGCACAGGTGGCCGCAGCCGGCGGGGCAGTGAGCGCTGCTCTTCAGCCAGTTCATGATGTGCTCCAGATGTCCGCCGTGGCTGCAGCCCTGACACCACATGAACAGTCCCTTCACCACGTGGTGACACACCGCGCACACACTGGCACACTGGTGGCACCTGGAGGAGAGAGACGCGGGGCGCTTGTCAGGGGCCGGGCTCGCGTCAAATCAAATAGGATTCAGTGCGCTGAGCAGATGTTACATGATCAGCAGTACACACAGGAAGGACGATGGAGGGTTTTCCCCCTCTTTCCAGTCTTTATGCTAAGCTAAGTTAGCCGACAGTATCTCCACGTACACACGCGAGAGTGATCTCTATCTTCTTATCTCGCCCCCCCAAAACCCCAAAAAACACGCGAGTAGAACGCCAGTCGCACGCACATGCTTCGCTCCCTCGATTTTAACGACCGCGGCGCCCGTACCTGTCACAGATCCAGCCCTTGTTGCTCATCGGCCGCTTGCAGTTGCTGCAGTTGATGTGCAGCGTGGTAGACGCCTGGTTCAGGCAGGTGATGGCGCTGCACGTGCTCAGCTTGATGACCTCGTTGGACACGTTCCACAGCTCAAATCGCTGCAGCAGGTCTATGTAGGACGTGTACCAGTGCTCCTGAAACGGAGAAGCACGGCGTCGTGATTTTAATTTCAAGACATGGTAGGCGTAGAACATTTGATTTTGATACTTTGCAAACAAAAAAAACTTCTAGTCCCACATATGTGGAAATGCAGCGAATGAGGCTCTACCGCCGCAGTTTCAACGCCGTTCATTCTCTCTGACCTGGGTGAGGTCGTCGATCTCCTTACGGATGCGGTCCCCCAAGACGATGAGCACGGACACGGCCATCTGCACGTCGCCCTGCTCGGCGTAGTAGCTCAGCATCTCGCGCACGATGGGGCAGAAGAAGCTGGCGGGCAGATGCGGGCTGAACAGCGGCTGGGAGATGGAGATGAGCGAGAAGGACTCGATGGGCGTCAGACACGTGACCTCCGCCTCGTTGCCGCTGACGTGCGGGGAGTCGGCCTTGTCCTGCTGGAGGTGCTCCGGCGCCGACGGGTTGTCCATGATCTCGTGGCGCAGCTGGAAGGCCTCCTGGGGCAGCGTGTACTCCTGCTCCTCTGTTGCGACGAAAAAAGGAGCGGCGAAGACAAGAGAGAGCCGAGCATTGGGTTATAAATAGCAGCGAGTGACGTCGGCGGCTCCTCGGCTCCTTTAGAGATGAGACTTTGACTGACCTGTCTGGTTGTCGTGCTCCATGGAATAGAGGTCGTCGTCATCTAACTCGGCATCGCCAAACATATACTCAGCCTGGCCCTCGCTGCCTTCCGTCTCCTCATTTTCTGAAATGGAATGTATGATTATACGGCGAATGAATATCGCGGTAACGACACGAGGGCATCAAGATCTCCTCAGTGCTCATTTTGGCTGATTGACTCTCACCTTCATTATTATTGCTGATGTGCAAGTTTCCCGGCTCCAGGTGGATGTTGTCCTGCCTGCTCTCGCCTTTGCCGCGCTCCAGTCTGCTCTCCGTGCCCATCCCCGAGCCCATCTCCTTCATGCTGAAGCTGCAAACATAACGCGAGACGTGAAATTGGGGCTGCAAATTTCGCTGCTCTGTAATGGCGCGCACTGAAGAGCTCATTTGACCTGTTCATTAAAGGCAAGGTGCCCAGTTTACTGAGGTTGTGGTTGGGACCAGGCGTCGTGGGGTGTGCGGGGTCGGAGAACATGATCCTCAGCATCGTCCACGTTGTGGAAACCTTTGAATTAAAGGAAAAAAGTAGTACAGTTCCGTAAATGTATTTAAAGCTACACAGCTGAACAGCTTGTTGCTTCTAGGATGTCAAAACCAAAGCGGCTAAGCCCAACGTTCTGTTGTGTCTGACCCGAGGTCTTTTGAGCTCCTGGGCCACCTTGGCATTGTGATCGCACAGCTCGGCGAACGGCTTCCCACTGAGGAGGTAGAGTTGCGCCGTCTTGACGAACCAGTCCATGCGGTTGCTGTCCAAGTCGGTCTCGAACACGCTAAGGGCACTGGACACGTGGGCAAACTGTTCTGTCGGGTCGGGCTTCTTGAAGAAGAAGATGGGGTAGCGGCGGTCCCCTCCGGGGTAAGGCTTTCTGTTGGCGTCGCTGCTGATCAGACTCTCCTTGGCTGCAAAGGCCAAGTCGCCGAACAGTCCGAAGCACAGACCCTCGGGGTTGGCCTTGTCCACGGGACGAGTGGCGTCCTTGAACATATGCTGGTAGAGCGTGCTGTCCTTGGAGCCAGAGAGCAGGAAATGAGGGTCGTGCTGGTGGCGCCACACGATGCCAGTGGTCACGTCTTTGTGCTCCTCAAAGGTGGCGAAGGGAATGAAAGGCCGGCGGATGTCCCACACGTAGATGTTGTGGTCCACCATCATGGAACACGTGGCCAGGTGGAACTTCCTCTCAGGCCGCCACTTGACCCGTGCCACCGAGGCAATCGTCTGGACGCAGTAGATCTCCTTGGCCCGGTTAGTGGTCATGTCCCAAACCTTCACCATCTTGTCTCTGCCTCCTGTGGCCAGCCATCCCCTAAAACAGAAATTAAAAAAAGGTGGAAAAGCGATTAACAAGTAACAATAATGACACATTTGCTTCCTTGAATGTAGCAGCAGACTTCACTTTTCTCTCGGTTCGGGTCGGCCATTTCTCCAACCTGTCATCAGGGTGCCAGTCGCAGCAGAACACGGGGCCGGTGTGGGCGGTGAACATTCGCTCGTAGCGGTCAGGCCGCCTGATGTCCCACAGCTGGACGTTGCCATTCTCAAAGGATGCAGCGAATGTGAAATAGTCTTTCATGCTGAACTGGACGTCCCTTACACTTTCTGACTGACCTGGAGGAAAGGGTGCAAGAATGATCACCAGGGATAGTAGAGGATGATAATTATGTATAATATGCCTCCATATATAATTATAATATCCAATGTATTAGATTATTAGCATTAGACGTTAGCCGCTTTATATCGCTACCTGAAAAAGTGCTGACAGATTCCTTCTTGCGCAGGTCGAAGCACTTCATGAAGCCATCCTGCGAGCCACTTAGCAGCATGTACACCTCCGTGGGGTGGAAGCACACCTTGTTGACGGTGCGCTTGTGCTCGGTAAACAGCTGGGCCTGCTTGTT
Source organism: Psettodes erumei (assembly GCA_016785225.1). Taxonomy (NCBI): domain Eukaryota; kingdom Metazoa; phylum Chordata; class Actinopteri; order Pleuronectiformes; family Psettodidae; genus Psettodes; species Psettodes erumei. The sequence continues at coordinate 275,927 of JAFBJZ010000865.1, read as the reverse complement.
ACGAGAGGGTTTCCCCAGGTTCCAGGTGACAACCGCCCCGTTGGTGGCGGCCGTGGCCAGCAGGTTCTCCTCCATCTGGTGCCACATCACGTCGGCGCAGCTGAAGTTGAGCGAGGATTTGCGGCTGACGCGGAGGTTCAGCTTCTCCACAAACTGCTCCTCCTCCAGCCCGTAGATCTTGAAGATGTTGCGGCCGGCCACCACCACCTGCGTGGCATCACGGCACACGCTGATGGCGTTGGCGGGAGCGTCCAAGTGGCAGAACATAGTTCGGCCACTGATGGCATTGCTGCTGAGAGCTGTGGTAACCCTCGACATCTTCTCCATGTTCCTGGTGAAGACAACAATGATTTTTTTTTTTATTCTTGAGGTCAGGGACAACGAAAGAGAAGAAGATCCATCAGGCAAACTGTACACTCCCCTATTACTTGCTATGGTTACTTTTACACTAGTGCCAGCTGGAAAAGACGCGGCAATTCAGAAATCCACCAGAGGGCGGCACTCACAGCAAAATAAAACATTATATTTATGCAGTCCTTGGTGCTGGGGGCAGGAGGGACGGCAGTGTGTAACATACCAATTAATGAACTGCATTGTACATACTTGGACAGTGAAGGGACTGCAGTACTTACTTGGCGAAGAACTGCTGGCCTCTTCAGTGTCTGCAGCAGCACAGAGTCCTCCTCATGTGCTCCCATGAGAGGCAACTTGCTTGTGCCTAAGGAGATATTGACACATAAGCGAGAGAAAAAAAATAATAAGTCAAAAATAATTTGTTTTTCACTCTTTATCATATATACACATATATTAAAACACTGATGTGGATTTAAGCTGCAACTAAGCACGTTGTTTACAACTACTCTACCTACTTGATAAATATAAATATAAACAGATTGGGGAAAATAGCTGCACATAAAAGGTTATTTAACAGATTGTTATCTAATGTAGCAAGTTTTGAATATTATCAGATGTCCATACAGTTTGTTTAGCCCTGCCCCCCCCTTTTCGACCGCTGCATCGAAATTCCGCATGGCTGAAGGTGTGGTTTGTTTTACTCACCTTCAACCTCGTTGTTTAATCGGTACATAGCGCTCACGTGAGGACGCTGTGATACGGTGGAGTTAAAAACGAGCTACCCTACAGCGTGAGAGGGAGCTTACTCAGCCGTGTAACTTTGTGCATAAACACTATTCCCTGTGGAAAAATATGAACGCTTTAACCCTCCATTACTTAACACGAGTGAACATTTGAGTCCCGCCCTGGTGACGGCTCGTTTTACTCCAAAATAAGGTTAAACTGCAGCTATGTGAATCCGCCGGCACCGCCAGCGGTGCTCAATAGCCAAACTCACATTTCAGTGTACCTGCACCATAAACATGACTGGAATGTGATGCTAATGCTAGCTGGCTAACCTAGCTACCGACCACTTTTTACAAAGACGACACGCGCACGACGCGAGCTAAGTTTTTTACATGTACGCCCAGCGATGAGAGAACTAATGTAATGTATCGCATGAGGTGAAAAGTGTCGAAGCAAAGTAAATATCAAAATATTTCAGCGGACAAACCTGAAACTGTTGCTCGGCGTTTGCGGTACCGGAAGTACTACTTTGCGGTAAAATCTCGCGGGAACTCGTAACGGAAGCGTCACGATATTACAGTTCATTCATTAGTTTACTGGAGACGGTCGCCCAAGTTGTGGCTTTGTTTTCGTCTTAACGTGTCCGTCAAACGAGGGTGTTCGTCACATCGAGGCAGTTTAAGGTGCGATAATGAATACACGTTTAATGGGAGAATATCGTAGTCCGTTGCTGTAACGCGGATACATTTACACACTCACAGTGTATTAAGATAATGTTTGCATGTGTATGTAGGTAATGGTGTGAGCTCCCTCTCTCCTCTGCCATGAGTGCTCTGTTTGCCTGTGAGGAGCCAGCTACATGGAGGAGTGTGTATGAGAAGTATTGGGATGTAGTGGAGGCGAAGGCCAGAGGCAAGAAACCTGGCAAGCTGCTGAACCTTGACAAGTGGTAATCTGCTTTCCCCCCCCACCCATTTACAGCTACAGTAGCCAAATCACACTCAGCCCCACTGGATGTGCGAGAGCTGCAGACTCACAATATTTCATATGGAGTTGTAATCTTAATCCGTTAAACCTGTCCTCTGGCTTCTAGTATGTGACAGACTGATTTTAACATATCTTTGATTGTCTATCAAATGCACAAAAATACAGTACAGTCTGCACAAGTTCATTCTTGACTTCTGTCTGTTCATGTGATCTCAGACCGACTCTGTGATATTGAGATCAGACTCTGTGAGATGCCTAACTTATCTCTTTATGGCTCTGGCTACATGTGGGCTTGTTGTCTCATGCTGCAGACGGAATTTAGGACTAATCAGACATTTCCCCTGCAAAGCTCCAAATGTGTTTTATCTTGTATGTGAAATCTGCTATATGAATTCAGTTTGGTCAGCCTCGCTATGAGCATGAGATTAAAAGTAGCTGATTCTAATCTGTGGGCAGGTACCAAGAGGAGCTGCCTGCACTCATTTCAAGTCGACCCAGCAAACATGTCACTCTGTCAGAGCTGGTGAAACTGATGGAGTGGAAGCTCACTGTAAGTAAAGTCTAGACACAAAATCATAGTAATCCCAAGAAACTAGAACACACCCACACAAAAGACAATATCTTTTGTGTGGGTTTTCTAACAGCACTTAGAAGCACTCAGCTGTGTCCCTGAGTGGCCCCGTGTGCTTCTCTGCAGAGAGGGAAGTTCAGGCCGAGGCTGCAGCAGCTGGTGGCGTCCAACAGTGAGGATACCGTGGAGAAATGTTCCAGAAAGGCCTTCAGCCTCCTGCCGGATGTGCAGGCTGCGATCGCAGAGCTCAGCTCCCTGAAAGGAGTCGGCCCAGCCACCGCTTCAGGTTCACACTACATCTGTGTTCTGTTTCTGAAGACACGGTGTCCAATGTGCTTTGTGTCCTCTTAAAGTGACTGCTTTCTTAACAAGTGTACAGAATAGTGCTTGTGCTGGTGGACGGAGTTGCTGGGACTCTCTGCTCTCTTTTTAAAAAGTTCGAATGCCCTTCGTGGCTCCATCCAGCTTGGCTTGAGGCCTGACTGTCCATTTTGTTCCAGCTGTGTTGGCAGCAGGAGCTCCAGAACAGACAGCATTCATGGCTGATGAAGCCATGGAGAGCGTGCCGGGACTAAAGCCCATCCAGTACACGGCCAAGCATTACGCTCTGTACTTGGGCAAGATGGTAAAGCGGACTGAAAAACTTAACAAAGGTGAGTTAATGATAGGGACACATGGATGGTTACAACTACACCTGCATGTTTTTCTTTCTGTAGTTTGTGGGCGAGTTTGTATCCTCAATTTAGTACACAAAATATGATCCTACTACTAAATAAACTAGTGCTATTGCTGTATAAAGTGATATAAGCTCAAAGGACATTTTTGATATGCTGCACCATCCAAACCTCCAAGATCATAGGGTCAAAATAAAACTTGAAAAACCAGTTTATTTTTCATGCATCGCATGTCTAAAACAAATTCCAAGAAAACTGCACTCCAACTCTCATTTTCATTTGCAGCTTAAAACATTTTTGTTTGTCTTTTTATCAGGTTGAAATTGGAGCTATTCCTTGTTATCTTGCACTGAGCTGCATTTTTTATTCTCTTGGTTAATTTGTTTTATTGAAATTTAGCTAATATTTTTTTAATTAACAATATGATTTTTTGTTAAAATGTTTTCAGGATTTCTTTTCTATTAAAAATCCAATTATTAATCTTTTTACACTTATTGTAAAAATGAAAATGTTCAGGTTATATTGTTGTATGACAATTAATCAAAGGGGATTTAATGATGAACCAGAAAACATTGTTCGACGCCATAAGAATACACAACGTGGGGGGCGTGTGACCTGTCTGTGAACCTGAACCTGTATTGACAGGGGCTCTATAAATAGACTCAGCTCTCATATTCTGACCTGATGAACTCGCGGGCCTCGTCTTTCTCATCCACAGTGGATCCACAGCAGGACTGGACGCCCCACAGGCTGGAGTTGTGCTTGTGGGCGTGGACCATAGCCAGTCAGCAGCAGCTCCGGCTTGTAAAGGATGTTGACGTGATGGGCGGCGGGGTGGCGGAGACGTGCCCAAACCCCGACACTGAACTGAAACCGGCAAAGAGGCTCAAAACAAGATGAAAATGTTGTTCATTATTTTGTTGTTTTTCCATATTAAACTTGCACAAAAAGAGAAAACACTGAGCAGTTTTTTTGGTGTTGCTGATCCATTATCTGTTGATCGACTCATGGAATATTTGTTTTGGCTATCATGATGATGATGAAGTGCTAAAACACTAAACAGCAGTAGGATGTTGCCACAGTATTGTTCTTTATTTATATTGTTTCTAAATTAAAGCAAAGTACAATGAACAGTACAAAATAAAACAAAATATATTCATATATATACAATATAAAATGGTTCCGTTCAGAACATTTAAAAAGTACAATAGATTGTGAAATAATTAATGAGGACTTTGATATAAATTATCCATTTGTAAGTTTAGTTTTCCTTTAGTTTCCTTATGACCGAGAGAAAAATAGGTTCTGCTTCTTTTTTTTTTTCTTTTGTAAACGCTGTGTTGGTCCAACCTCTTGTCTGGTCTGAGAGATTGAACCTTGTAAGCTTGGCACCATTTTATCAATACAAGTAAGCAGCTCATGAAAAACTACCACAGCAGCACAGACATGACTTCTTTTTCGAGTGGCTCAGGCAGTATTTATGAACATGAAGAGAATCTGGACCAAAGCTAGAAACTGCATGAAAACCAAGACTTTAACGACATGGCAAAGCAGGAAATGCACCGTCATCTCCAAGAAAAAAACTAAACAAAACTCTTTAAAAACATTTCTCTGACAGTTTGTCTGTCATCAGCGGAGGTGTACATCTGTGCTCTATTAAAGACTGAAAGACAAACTTTTTAAATGCTCATTTCTAGCTGTGGCAGACAAAAATCAATGTTCATTAATCCACGTGAAAACCAGCAGGTCAGTGGCATTCCGCATTTTAAGTTTAACGCTGAACACTTTAAAATTTTTAGCAATATCAGATGGTTGGATTGTGGAATTTATGACAATCCTCAGGGGTTGGGATTCAAAGATGTGTGTTTGGTTTTTGTATTACCAGCCAGTTCTGTTGGCTTAATGTCACTGTCAGACCTGCACAGCTTTAAAATCTGACCCCGTCTTACACATTGCCATGTATCGACATCCAAGGTGATGATAATTTGAGAACTAAAGCCAAACGTCTATACATTTCGGAAAACTTTTAAGGTTTCAGGTTTCAAAATCTTTACTGCGACGTGGAGAGTGGAAATTTTATGCGGTGTTGTGCATCCAGTGACTCCAATGACCTTCTGTGGAGCTACAGTTGCCTGCTTTACCTGCACAGTCCTGCAGTGACCAAGACCTAAGTAGCACTAAACACTAATAAAAGGCAACCTGGCCAGCATGTTGACAAGCAGCAGTTCAGAGCAGCTACCGGTTATACAGTTGTTTGCACTGCGGCTTTGCTCTCTAGTGGATTCTGTGCATGATCCTGTTGAATAAATCGTGCAGCTAACAGCAAAGCAGCCTTTCTGCCCGGTGCTCAGTTTTGTACTTATATTATAACAAGGCATTGGGCATTAACAGCACAATGGGACTGGCATAGGGAGGTACAAAAACATCAAAGAATGATTATGGCAGTAGAGAATATGGCACAAGACAACATGTCAGTCAAGTACAATATAATAAGTGCAACAATGCCCACTTATGACGAAACGCAGGAACAGGAAATAAGAGTCAGCAATCGGAGAAATGTCAAGTGTGCTGCTGTAAAGTTATGCTGCATTTTTGAATGAGACAGAGCACAGAGATGAACAATATTTCGGGTACAGTCACGTCGACGAGGGTCCATGTGTCACAGAGTCTCGCTCAGAGTTGGCACAAATCCTCACACATCATCTTGCATTGCACTGTACTGAAACCAATCGAGGGGAGGATGAGGACCGCCCAAAGTTACGTATCACATGTTTCTGATAGTCTGCCCCTGCTCAGATCATGCCATCTCCCAGCAAGCCTCCCTTATACTGCAGAAAACAAATATGTCACTCATAAGACAGGAATTAAATTAAACATCATGCAACCTGTCAGATCCTCTTATTAAAGGAAGGTATCCTGTTTACAGTCTGGCTTTGGCCTCTGGTGTATCCTCGGCAACGGCTGTGCGTCACGCTGACATTGGGGGTGTTGTGACACGAGCACATCAAGCACGTAGAAGTTTTATATGAAGGGTGTCGGCACCGTAGCCCGCTGCTGTTCCTCTGTTCCCTCACAGGCCAAAACTGTCACACGATATCAGCTGGAGGAAGAGACTCAGGCCTCTATAGCTCCTCTCCTTTGAGATGAGCTGCTGTCTGACTGCAGGAGAGGTTTTTCTCAGACAGGAGATGACTTTTTTTCTTCCTTTTTTTTGTTGAAGGTGTGTTGGTGCTGTGGTTGGCTCAGGCTCAGGGCCAGGAGATTTGGCTTACAAAGAAGTGATAAACTACTCTTGAAACTACCCACCTTCCCCCAAAAATGGTTTTTTAAGATACTTTTCTCTTTTTTCTCTTGTCGTGCCTTTTTTCAGAAGTCGATTATCATTTTCTTTGAGGTTGGGGGGCAACCTGAATTCCCAAGCCTTCGGTTTTAGTCCTGCGTGTACTTCCAGGAGGGGGACTATTCACAGTTAGTGTGTTCTACAAAAGCCTAGCCATTTACTAGCCCTTTTAACAACCCTTCTGGGTTCCTATGAATCTTTAGTTAAAGAGGCACATTAACCTCCACTCTGGCATCGTCAGTATGCATTATTCATCACTGTATCTTTGCCATCCCAAGCAATAATATTTCCTGGAATACACAAGAGTTTCCATAAAGGATACATTACTACCATGTACAGGCTGATCCTCTCTGTTTTTAATGTTTCTGAAAATGGCTTATTCTGGCTATTTTGTACCGATTTCCCCTATTTAACAAGGAATCTTCTGTTACCTCTGACAGTTTCATGTGGAAGCAAATGCTGAGGACTATATTTATGACCAACTATCAAAATCGGCAAATCCATAAATTTTTTTTCTCCCCCAGGCAGCCAGTGGACATTCAAATGAATTATTGATCGAAAGACTGAAAAATGGAACGTAGCATGAGTAAATGTAATTGCTATCTTCACATCAGCTTTCCAAAAGCCTGGACCACGCTGAAGATGATATACTAAGTGACAGGAGCCCCTGATCATCATTTGTTATTTGCAAAAGAAGAGCTGTAGCGAGGCCTTCCGCACACTGCAGACGAGAGTCAGGAGATGTGGGCGCACGCAAAATCAAGTTGGAAGTGGAAAATGAAGCTACCGATCAGCAGGTTTCAAACCAACACACACCTTTTGTTTCCTCTGCTTTTGCCCACTCTGCTCAGTTCTTTCTATGGCTTATTCTGTAAAGCACTAAAGATTTATAAAATCAATTGAGCTCGAGTTGTTGGCGGTCATCTAACAAACCAGGGGATTTTGCCTCATAGACTATTTTTCAGAGGATCAAAGCCGTACAGGAGTTATCAGAAGAACAACAATCATAGCATTAATTTTGCACCATTTGAAACTTTTCTCTTTTCCCCTCAAAGAGGAGAAAAATACAAATAAATATACTCTTGGTTATGAACATACAATATACACATCCACTATCAAATGAAAAATGGGGACAACTTAATAACACTCTTTTTTTCTCTTTATAGGTACATTCCTTTACAAAAGTATACAGTCCCTAAGAATGAGAAACTGAGGTATAGACTGGGCCTGACAGAGAGACCCCAATGCCCTCTGGGACACGAAGGTCAGAGGTCAGGTGATGACACATCCGCGCCCTCCCCAGTTCAGTCTGTCAGAGCGAGAACAGGCAGAGGCCAGTATGTGTGTGTGTAATCTATGTGTGTGTGTTTGTGTTTGTGGCGTTTCTCTCTTCGGTTTGTCCACGCCGACCTACAGAATCAGGCAGTGGCCGCTCTCAAAGACGAAGAGGAGAAGTGTGTGTGTTTGTGTGTGTCCTTGTCTCGCTGAGAACCACAGAGCATGACATGGCATATTTTACATGGTGCGCCTGTAGCAGGTTACGAACATTACAAACGTTTGACACAGCAACACCCTTGTGTGTTCACTCGCTGAAGTGCCGACCATCCAAGAAACTTCAGCTGTCATCTTCTTCCTCACTGGTCACCCAGTGGTTTCCCATTTTCACGTTTTGTCTGTGTTGTGTGAACTATGCTTGTGTCCACAGTGTCGGTAAAATGTCATGGAGATATAGATATAGAAAAATGGATGTCCCATTATTTTTAAAGACCCCGTTAAGTGAAAATAACAGTGATGCCTCTCAGGTACTCCTCGATGAATCCACTTAAAATTTGCCTGAACTCCAAAAAAAATTCTTCCTGCAGAGGCTCTGGGAAGAAATTTCTCTGTTCACACTCGAGGCAAAGAATTTTGAATTGATTTCCTTTTATTCGGCTGGGAACCCCGCGCAGTAGCAGCTCAGTTTAAAGAAAACGTTCAGTAACTCGCAGTGACCCCTGCAAGTTACAGCGGGGACGTGAAATCAAAATTCACATCAATCATAACGCGTCGCTGCTTCGGTGTTTTAGTTAACTGCTGCCCCTGGAAACTGATGCGCTTGTCCTGAACCACACACCAAAACAGCAAAACCCTTGTTTGAGGAGCATTGTTGTCACTGATCCTCAACTTCTCCAAGCATTTTGCCAGCGATGGCACATATTTTTCTACTGTTTGTTCCTTTCAATTTTTCCCTTTTCCTTTCCACCAGAGACACTGGCCATGAACTCAGATGCGTCTCACTTGAGGTCTTGACACGTATGAAACACTGAGTCAGACGAACGACACTGAAAGATTAGCGCTGGTAATGTGGATGAGATTTCAACGTATACAAAAAGACATATTGCTCCTCAAAATGGATCTGAGGAACTTTTCACCTGTACTTGTTGCTACTGTAATCCCTCTTTAATAAAAGAGACGTATTTCTTTGATTTGCAAAGTATCTGTAAAAAAGGATTCTTGGTCGATTTTAGTTTGAATGAGCTCATTTCAGTCGGGTCTAACTTGAGAGGAAATGGGATAGATAACAATGGCCAAAGGGGTAATATTTGTTTGGAGCAGGGTTGGAGTCAGTGTGTAAGTAGAGGAGGGCCTCAGAGGGACGTGGTGGAAGGGTGGGGGTTGGAGTGAGGTCATCATCAGGGAGGAGGTGGGATCTGCACCCCCAGGAGCTCGTAAGCGAATATGTTCCAGAAGATGGCGAAGAGGAGGAAGGTGATGAAGGAGAAGACGATGACCCACCAGGAGCACTGTTTCTGCAGGCTCTCCTCGTAGCTGCGCAGGATCAGCAGCCCCATGCTGATGCCGACCACGGCCCCAGACAGGTGTGCCATGAAGCTGGGCTGGGGCCCCGAGGACGGCAGTGGCGGCGAGAAGCGGAGCCAGACCGCACGGCCCACCTCTGAGCTCACTGCAGAAGGGGGCGGGGGGTGGGGGAGAGACAGAATCATTGTGGAGGCATCTCTCAGGAATCAGCTCGTGACTGGAGCTGTGAGGAACTCAGGCCAGACTAGGAGAAACACACTTGTTTGCTTTCTGAAGGAGAGTTAGATGGGAAAAAAGCTGCTTCCATCCTCATGTCTGTACTATAATTATAAAGTAGCAGCTAACAGCTAGTTGACTTAGCTTGACACAAAATCCACCTACCACACCTCTAAACTCGCCAATTATCACATTATGTCTTGTTTGTTTAATCTGAACGGAGGTGGTAGTAGGCGGACAGCAACAGCAACATCAGTTTTCTCAACTAACTACTCCTTTAAATAAGATAGGTTAGTTTTGAATTTAGGCCAAATAAAGACATTCGTTCATTCATTCATATGACTAACTTCCCCTCATATAAAGAGCAGGGCCTAGATCTCAGTGGACTTCATGTGACTGTGTGTTTAAGTAAAGCTTTACATCACAGTCTGCTTCAGCTGCCGTCGAAAGGTCACAAGAGGATTTCAATTGATCTTCACGCTAAAAATTGCTTTCAAATGTTATATCCCCCCTCCAAAGTCTCTATAGCTGAATAAATACTCAAGCTCATGACATAAGACCAGAGCAAATGTTAATTCAGTCTTTAAAGCAGCGCACGGAAAAGACGTGTCACATTTTATTTTGAGCGTTTGCGTCCCCTGTTTGTAAAACACAGAGGAGAGACTTGACATTCCTGCAGCAACTCGCTGCTCTCTCAGTTCGGGGGCTGCGTGGCTCGGGACAGATGGAGGGAACATATTGCTCACTAATGAAAGTCACAGTGTATCAGTCCTGGTGTGGAAGAGAAAAAAAGGACAAGTAGTACGACTCTTCGAAAAGCAATGCAACAAGTCCAATCGGGGAGACTCTCACTCGGAGCTGGTAACTTCAGCAACCCTCTTCTGAACGACGAAACCGTTAATTCATCCTAAACATCGAGCAGCAGGAACAGAAGCTTAGGGCCCAGAGAGCAGAGAACTTACTGCAAACCAGCGCCAGGATCATGCGGAGCAGCTTGTAAGGACAGCGCATCCCGGCCCAGTTCTGCAACACAGGGCGCACAGGGTGTCTCGTCAGCGCAAAAAACAATCACGACACAAACAAACAGTCACATATACGAGTATATTTAGAGCCTGAGAAGAGACCTCGCCCTCACTTTCTATCAGCTGGACACATTGAGACAAGAGAGAAAGACAATCCATGACCATAGGAGAGAGGAGGCAGCACTTACAGAAGGCAGAGATGCGATTATACACCTGCCTGCTCTCCACTCACTGGTTCCAACCCAGTGGCACTCTATTAATTAGGGCTAAGATAATTTAACAGAAGGGGAGAATGGGCCAATAAATAGTCCTTGCGATTCTTCAGGAGAGAAAAAAGAACAATGGCATCCTGACTAGGAATAACACATTTAGTCCCCAGGATGAATAATAGCACCAATCACAGCCCCTCCTTAAGTGGCGACCCAGCGCCAATGTTTTTAGTCTCCTCTTAAAGCAGGAAAAAGAAATGCTGAGGGGCCATGCAAAATGTAAGAGGTATGTATTAATAAAAGCTGCTGTGACCATACGTTTAAAGAAAGCGAGGAGAGGCAGTGGTCCTGATGTTGTCACAATATTTCTACAAATAAAAGATTAATATCAAGGGAGGGGGAGAGGTTCAGCACAGGGGTGCAGAGGAGGAGGTATGTGTGTGTGTGTGTGTGTGTGTGTGTGTGTAGCCTGATGTCGTTGCTCTCTGATGGGTAGGCGGTTTGCTGGGACACGTCTCCACACTCATAGGAGGAGGACAATCTTTAAGCAGGGGACAGCCCATCCATTTGGTCTGTTACAGATTTGTAATCACACCGCTGACATTGAAACGCTGAAGGAATCTGATGCGTGTGTTTGTGTGAGTGTGTGACGGGCAGAAGAGAGCAAGGGAAAGGACGCTCGGTCTTCGTAAGAAGCAAAAGAAAACAATAAATCACAAAAGATTGAAGTGCAATGCGTCCTAAGTTTAGTTTGTGCACAGCATGCTTTCAAGATGCATTCTGACAGCACGGGACTTCTGGAGAGTCACTTCACTGGACCTGAAAATGTCCTTTGAGCAGATGATGACGCCTGATGGCAGATGGCCAGGAACGTACTGGGCCGAGACTGCACGAGGTTTTCAGGGAAAAAAAATAGGAAGCAAAATAAACAAGAGCTCATCAGAGCAGAACTAAGACGTGCCTTAAAGGATTTCCCAACAACAAGCAGACCAAAATAAACTGTCTGCTAGCTGCTACGAGCACACGTTTTTTTTACAGTTACAGAGTCTTTGCTCTGAGCCCGTCAGCGCACTTTGATTTCTATCCCTGCTGGCATCTCCACTGCCCGCAGTGAACAGCGACATTAGTTAAAGTGATTCGTCAGATGTAACGCCGCCTCGAGAGTTGAAGAGACCGTGGAAGGCATTTCACACAGAAACGCGCGCACACACACAGCATCAAGGGAGTTAAGTGCCTTTTTCTTCCAGTGGACATAAATAAACACGGTGTTAATAATTAATGTAAGAGTTTGAAACGCTAGTTCACTTGAGATTCTCCGACACAGATGACGAGAACAGTGGAGAAAAAAAAGGAAAGATTCAGCAAATATGAGATACTGGGGGAGGGTCCTTAGGGGTCTACTTCTTATCAACGACCTTCAGTGAAAGGCTTCTTCACTTTGCCGATGACTGGAGAGGAGGTCACATTGTCTCTAGCAGTATTCAGTGGCGATGTTCCAAAAGCTGCTGGGCAATAAAAAGTATTTATCACTGTGACGTGACCCTACTGCAGCAGGAAAAACTATCCAACTAACATTGGCTGAGTGAGGTGCTCCCTGTTTTTCCTCCTGCTCGCCCCGTGCGGACTCTATTGAAAAAACCTTTCCATATGCAACAATGGAGGTAGTGATGATGATGATGATGATGACGACGATGATAATGATGGCAGTTACCATGACGACGTTGGCCAGATGCGCTGAGCAAAGAGCGTAGACCCCCCCGGAGCCCCCCACCACTGGAGCGCGCATGTCGGTGATGGACACTGTCAGCGAGCCTGCAGAGAGAGACACACAGGGAGAGAGAGAGAGAGAGAGAGAGATATTAGGAATGTAGACCTAAGAGAGAGGGAGCACATGAGTGTCTGCGTGTGAGTGTGTTTGTGGGGGGGGGGGGACAAAGGACAGTATTTTAGAGTAAAGGGGAGAAACAAAGGGAGAGTCAGATTACTCATCGCGCAGCAGAACAAGTCACCTTCCTCTGAGCATTTTTCCAAATATCTCTGTGTAAAAAAAAAATTAAATAAAAAATGACAGGGGCTGAGCTACATCATCTGACCTTCACCTGCCCTTTTATTTTACATCCAGCATGCATGACACACATACACGTGTTCTGTGTTGTGAACAGTATTGTACAGGCTTTTTTCCGGTGTGCTAAAACAGCAGCAGAGTACTTCCATTAAAATGATTAATAAGAACCGAAAAAGAATATTTCCTTAGTAAGTGAGGCCACGAGAACGTGGGCAAACCTCACCGAAGAGGATCATTTCCAAATTTGTGTGCTCAAAAACCCCCCAAACGCTTCTTGTTATATTCATGAGCAAAGTCTAATCTGGGCTACGTAGATGTGGACCGAAGCCAAATGTGCCGTTTAAAAAGATAATTATAATACAAGAAGTGTAGCGGCGGTCGTGGCAGCGACGAAGGGACGAACATTATGGTGCCTGCTGAGTGAGACACTCAAATTATCACAAATTATCACTACACACAGTAGTCATCAGCTGCACAAGCTGCAGTGTTAAAGGAAAATCCACCTGCAAATGATACTGTGTACTGTGCAGGTTAATTAAACATCAACTTGTACATTTTAAACCTACTTAAGTTCGTGATATGAAATATTTTTGCACAAACATGGAGTAATTTGTTTTCATTTCGAAAAAGTCCTTGTGGAACATGACATGTTGATTAAGTTTTAGTGTCAACACACTTGGCCACTGATTCACTAATTAAGCTTCCATAATAGCTACTGGGGCTATAGTAGCATAGTTAATGAGAACGGACAACTTATATTAAAATGCAACAATGCATCCCGTTTGATTTTCAAGAGCCACCAGTTTTTGAAGTCCTTCGTGGTGAAAATCAGACAGGACAACATTTGCATCAAGCGTACGTGACCAATCACATCAACGGAGCAGAATAAGACTGTTGGAATCTTCTGTTGCTGGATCATCTTTGCTTTACTGCCAAAAGAAATGGGGGTGAGGTCCCTAGTCCTCTGGCTCTGAAGTAGGAAAATCTCTCTTCCAGCACAACTAAATCTCAATAGTCAAACTGTGGAATCACTTTTTTTTTTTCAAATCTGTACAAAAACTGAAAAATACTGAGGCGTAAAGCAAATGTTAACTTTGCTTCTGTAGCTTTATGTAACAATCATTTCATTTAACTCGCAGCAAGACAGTAATATTTTCACAAAAATGTCAATGGTTGTGAGTGTTCTGGTATCTGTCTCAACAATCGATGCAGGGGGAATATCTCAGTGGGGCGTTTGGCTCGTTATTAAGGAGATCGGCGAAAATGCGCTTAACAAGCAGGAAGTCCTTGAAAAGGGCTTTTCAACAACCAACTGTTTTTGGTAGTGAAGCGTTTTAAGGCGCGCGCGCGCGTGCTGCGTAATCCTGAATGAGGTACAGTACGGCGCACCTGGCAGCGCTGACACCGTGAAGTAGGACAGAAGAAATAACGGCGGCGGTTGCTCGCGAGGACAGCGTCAGCCGCTGTTAATTATGCAAATGAGCTGATAAGGGAAGCGGAGAGGGCTGATAAAACAAAACAGCCTCTTTTTAATCACAGTCGGGGATTCGCTGGAGTGGTGATCTCAGATCTATAATGCATGTTGTAACATTCATATTCTGTGTGTGTGTGTGTGTGTGTGTGTGTGTGTGTGTGTGTGTGTGTGCGCGCGCGCACGTAAACATGGTCTTAAAGAATGCCTTGTCAGCTCCTGGTGGCAGTGACGATCACGGAAAGACAGATGGTAATCAGAGCGCGCTCCTGATTCATTCATCTCCCCTCGCGGCCTAAACCTATGGGCTATTTCATGTGGATTCACCGGGCACATGAAGGTTGGTGCTGCAGCTAAAAATTCCGGAGATTCAGTGTCCCATTTTTTTTTCTCTCCAGTAGTTCCGCAAAATTGCAATTACACAGCGTAGCGTACAGTATGGGGTCTCTGATCTCTTCAAAGTAAAGAAGAAATTGAATTGGAGCGACTTCAGCAACATCAACATCTGAGTTTCTCTTTAAGTCTTCGCAACTTTTTTTTTGCAGTTAATTTATCACTTCAATGCATTGGAGTTAGAAGATATATTGATGAAATATTAATAGAATGATATGAGAGACATCATCTGGGGTTTCAGACTTTTAACTGGGCATAAAGATTCAGTAAAATTAAACGATACATTTATTTGCCTGTTATTAGCAGTGTGATATGAGCATTAACAACCTTTTTCCCCCTCTAAGACCAAATCTCTCACCCTAAGTGTGGATTAAACTCACAAGTTGAAGTGTGTTTTGGAGACAGACACTGTGTTTTCTCCAGACACAGACACAATACTTCAGACTGTCTCAAAATCTCTCTCCTCAAGAAAAATATTTCTCTTTAACTGTTAAATGCTCATGTTCACCAGCTAGTCGCTGGGTTTGGAGTGGTAAGAGTAAACCAGGACAGTGGCGTTGCAAGTAGCAAAACCAAAACTATGAGCTGAAAGACACCATAAAGGTCCTTAGACATGAGGAGAACTACAGCGCTGGGTGATGCATCTGTGGATTCGGCACGATGAGCAACCCCCTAGTTGCCATTATTCGTGTTAAACAGTGCAGTGTTAAGACTAGCGAAGTGAGTGAAATGACAGGACCAGCCCAGACCACCTCTTCGTAGGAGACGCTTGTCGGGGGACGTGACACCACCATCTGCGGGCGAGGAACGGAAGACAACCTGAGACCTCCGGCTCAGAGGAAGAGACGGCTCCACAGGGAGGATACAAACTGCTCTCTCCTCCTGCTCGCTCTGCTTCAGCGGCAGGCTCCGAAATACAGTATGAATATTAAACAGGCCTGTCATGTGGGCTCCCCTTCTTGAGCGGGAAGGGGGGGGGTTAAGATTTAGGATTCTCACACTCAGCAGGAGCTGTGATGTGAGGTGTGCGTTTTTTGTTTTTTTTTTCAGAGCCCAGCTGACACCTTTCACGTCGTGCGCAGATTATTTATCGTTGCCATCCCGAAGTCATCATCTACATCCCCAAATCTTTTTGTGAGCTTGCAACATCCACGAGTGCACTGCGGTGTAGACAGTAAAAATGATGTACTTCGTATACGAGTATAGGTCAACTACACACTCAGGGCTGTACTCGATCTACTGCGGTGTAATCCCGAATGCAGCTCAGAGAACCGAGTCTCTCTGTCAAACAAAATGTGCTATGCCATTATTGTCACCCCAGGCCACCCTTAAGCTATGGGTCAACTTTGTACTTTTTAGTCTCTCCGGGATAAGGTGCAGACAGGGGACGGTAAGCTGATCCGAAGGCCAGAGTTTGACAGCGCCTGAGGCTGAGCCGCTCTCTCGCCGCTCCAGTGGAGGCTGCACCAGAGCACAGTAAATGCTGCAATAATAATAATAACAAAAAAATCCTCTAATCCTTGGGAAATATGGGATGTCATGACTCTGCACAAACACTGACAAAAATCACGCTTCTCACCGTCTGTTTGTATACATGGTTCAGTGCCAGCTGCAATTATTGAGACGGTTTACAGTTAATCAAGAGCCTTTGGAGAAATGCGGCTGATGATGACGATCGGATTTTGCTGAAAAGATGTTTTAAATTTGTCTAAATAGCTGCATGTGTCTGGGCTAAAAACAGGCAACATGGAGTTTTAATAGTGAATATACTGGATCATGCTTTTTAACAAAAAATAGGCATTTGTGTGCGTACTGAACATTTTGCTGGTGCATGTTTCTCACATTCATTGCTTGTTTTTACTGCTTGTTGTTCATAGCCAAGAGGTTATTGGGGTTTCTGAAAGGTGAACCTATGCCAATTGATTTTATGGGGGCAGCAGAACAAACTGTGCACACGGACACCTCCTCAGCTCAGAAAACTGATGGGGATAACATTTGTGTCATCAGTGATTAAAAATTTCGCTACAGTTGGTTGCTAACTCTGCCTGGTGTTTGGCGCTGGTCAGGCAGCATCCAGTGGATTTATCAAAGTTGTTTTTTCTGCTAAAGAAAAGCTGCCTGCCGCATCTGTAAACAATGCTGATGACAGAGAAGGTGCAGGCTGTAAAACCAAAACAATAAAGCTGAGAGATTGTATAAAGCTCTGTAAGGCTAAGGGGTGTGGGTGGGGGGATAGGATGTGTGTGTGTGTGTGGGAGCTGCAGAGTCAGGGGATGAATCTCTCTGGGTTTATCACTGGTAAGAGATGCGTATTCACATTACTCATAATCATCTACCTCATCGTCAATACTGAGATAGTGATTACAGGGGCTTTAAAGCACGCACGCCACAGTTCTCCAAGGGTTTAAGTTAGAAAGTCAAAAACACCACACATCTGAATTCATAAAGGTGTTTTCTGGGAAACTAGAAGGACGTCCGGGAACAATAATTTTGTTTCTGTTTTTATTCTTTCATTTAGTCTAGTGGAACAAGCTAAGAGAAAAGATGACCCAAAGCACCTCGATTTATCTCGTCATCTTTCATTATGAGACGTGAAAGAATTTTTAGGAGAGAGGTTTTTTTTGTTCCATTACAATTACCATTTTACAACGGTCTGTTCTCATAAAATGGTAAAAGGTTTCAATGGAGAAGCCATTCTCAGCCGGAGCTCAGGGGACGGTATCAGGTCCCGTTGATACTGTGGCCTTTTAGGTTCCGGTTGTACACACTTGGCTCAAACAGATCTATCCCGTATGCATTAAATCTCATGGCCCTGCAGAGATGTGCTGCAGTCAGCACTCCCGTAGTCACAGGGCTGCCTCCGTTGGCTAATAAACTTGGGAAATGCCTGATCAGATTTATTTACAAAGTACAAATAAGAAGAGAGGGAGGGCTGATGGAAAACGTGGGTGAGTGGGTGCACGAGGGATGGGGATACGGAAAACACACAATCAGGACTACAGGTTCTTTTTTTTTTTTCTGTCATTTTTTTAAATATACTCCCACCCAATTACCAAAGAAACTGGAATTCTGTAAAAGACTATGTATCATGATATTATTTGATTTTGGAAAGCGACGCACTTTAGTTTTGGTATATGAGCAGACACAGTTTGGAGGTGACTGGAGTGGAAATGTAAATGTCAGGGTGACTCAGCTAGAGGCGGCCCATCTGTCACATGGTCTTTTGTCTACCTGATAGTCTATTTGAAAAGCTCATAGCTTCAAATGTCATTTAATAGAGTGGCGTCCATTTCAAAGCCTCATTTCAACTATAATAGTGCTGTCATACTGGGAGGGGGGGGTCTCTATTAAAGATATTTTCCACCTGAGAGGGAGATAGACACCTCTGTGTCATCCAGACAGAGAGAGAGAGATAAAGGACACATCACGTTTGCCGCCAGCGACTCACAAATCAGTCCCCATGCCATCGAGCATCTCCATCCATCTCCTTGTGCTTTGGTGGAGCCATGGAGGGGGGGGGGAAAACCTGTAGATGATGTGACGGGAAAGATGGAGCCTGCGAAGTTTTTAGTTATCTCTGGTGTCAAGCTGCGGAGGAGCATCCCAAACTGTCAGCGTCCTCAAAGCGACAAAACGCTGCACATCCTGCATTGCCGTCAAAGCAGATCATTAGACCAGCAGGTTCAAGGACGGAAACACAGATCCAAAGTCGAAACGCAACATAAATCAGCGCCTCTCTTGTCAACATATACAAAAGAACACAGTTAAAAAAAAAAAAAGGAGACGCACCAACAACAACATGATTCCAGCACAGCTGATGCCAAGCTCTGGCCTGGAGGAATGGATGTAATTCATCAGTTTCACAGTGTGCCAGCATGGCCACTGTAAACACACCTTGCCCTTGGTTTCCTTAGAGACTGATTCTGTTCATTCTAACAGTTTTCTGGCCTGTCCAAATTTGCCGCATGGGGAAAAAAATTATAATATTTATGCTACCCCAGAGCCCGGGGGGCATCAAGAAAAATCAATAATCCACACAAGTCACACCCATAGAGCAACTCAAGGGGAAACCACCCAGTACAGCACCAGCGATCAGCAAAAATCATGTCTGATCTTGATGTGTGTATATGAGCATGCCTACGACATGACAAAATTTAGAAATTAATGAGAGCTTATTGTTTATGCCCCAAGAATGGCTCCATTGCAGGAAAAAATCAATTCTTGCCACGACCAAAGCGGTTATCACTCAAGACTGATTTTCAGCGAACAAGCACAATGGCTGTCCTTGGGTGGAAATGACTCAAATTTTTCCAACGTCCCGATGAAAAAAGGGGCAGGAAATCACTTCCTGTGCTCAAGGTTGTATAGCCGCAGAGTGGCTAAGGGGAGCACGGTGCGCTTTCTTCATCAGACAGCCTTGAAACTAACCACTATATGGAATATAAACTGAGTAGACAAATGGCCTCCTCTCTGACTCCAGCAGAGAGCCTGACAAAACACTGCTGTCCTGGACCAGATGCACACATTAGATGGAAACACACGGCCGTAAACACAGTGGGCTCGCTTCGCACAAATGGGATACCTTCAGTGAGGCTGCATTACAGTAGAAACGTTCATCCTCGTTGGTGTTGTTATCACCCGGGTTGCGAGGGGTGGGGGGTGGGGGTGGGGTGGGGGGGGTCATAGAGGAAGTCAGCTCGGTGTCACCGAAGAGGGGTTGACTGTGGGGTGAGATGCGGGGGTTGGGCATTACCATAATCATGCTGGCAGGCTCTGCAACACACCAAGGTCACCCTGCATCCTCAGCGCTCAGTTCAGCTCAGCACCGGGGGAGTACATCAGAAACACAGGACCAGACACTTCAGTGTCATATGCGATGCCGGGGTCTGTGCACACAGAGCGGTCTGCGGCTAAGGCTGGCCACAAAGACTGAAATATGACCTCGCATACTGACAATGCTGCACAATAGCCACGCACTCCACGGACAGGCCTTCAAAGTAACAGGGCGTTCAGGCCGGCAATAGCGACACAAAGGCTGCTCCAAGGTTCTCGTAGTTCTGAAAACACCTCCTGCTTTTCAAGACCCTCACCAGGTTTCATCTCAAGCCGATTGCATCAGCGTGTTGTTAAGAGTACTTACACCAGTGGAGTGAGTCAAAGCCAAAGTCGGAGAGTCAGACACTGAGCCACGCCCCTCTGGCACAGAGAGTGATTTATCCAGCACTCTGCTCTCTGACACTTCCTCTCTCTTGTTCTGTCCTCTCTTGTCTTTTTTTATCTCCATCTCTCCCTCATTAACGGCGTTCACTTGCTGATGTAGCCCATGCAGCGTGAAGGTGTGACAGCGGTCGGTTTATCCGACTCCGCTTTGCTCCGAGAAAATCGTCTCCTTGAGCACCGCTGTGAATCAAATTTTTCAAAATCTTTTTGCACATGCATTTCAGTAGCGTACTGTGCAACTGAGGACTGTGAGATGTATTGAAAGCTCTGGGAAAAGCAAGTGAGTGGACTTGACTTAAGATTTCTCTTGTCCAAGGTCAAGAAGGAACTTTCACTCCCAAGCCACAATGTATTTTCAATAAAACTTTAACTTTTCAAACTCTGCCTGCCTTTAAACTCTACTACCTATGTGTACCTATGTGCTTCTGTTTTACACAGAAAGAATAACAGAATAACAGTGACTCAAACCTACTGAGTCGTTCTGTTACCAAATTAGAAAAAAATTAACTTTGTTCATTTCAATTAAACAACTCAGTTGAATTCATTCACTTTAATCTCGCAGATTCAATCCCACACCCGTATTTCCATGCTTTTGGGATTAAAGTAGAATAGTGTAACTTGGAACTTGTGTGTCTCTGCCAAACATCAGTGAAATGGATGATGGACAAATTCGCTCTTGGCGACGCACCAAGGCCCTCTACTCACTGGCAGCAGATGTAATCATATTTACCCTGCTTAAATATGTGCAGCGTGCTTTTAAAAAGCACCAGGCAGTTATTTAACAGGAATGCGGAAACGATAACGCAGGCGGAAAAATAAGCCTGAAGACCTGCGTTCATTTAGAAACGGAATGGGCTTTTATTAGCGTGAGGGAAACAATCATCAGGCTAAATTAGGAGCAACAATGAAGCGAGTCTCACGGCTGCGATAGAGAGCCGACACCGCCGCCGCCCTGCCTCATATCGGAGTCGCATTAATCAACTGCTGAGGGATTAAACATTACACGAAACTTGGCGTTGGGCTTTTAAGTAATGACAACATCAACTAGCTCGCAACAATGAGGTTACCCTGACATCCGGCCATTTATCACCTTTCTATTACAGTCTCCCAACAGGCCAAAAACGACACCGGGCCACTCCTCCTCCTCCTCCTCTTCACTGAGCCCTCACTTTTCACATTGCAGTGTGAGCACAGGGCTTATAACAGTAAACAGTACGTTGTTTTCCATACAACAGAATATTGTATTTGAGATAAATAAACTACAACAACACTATGGAAAGAGAGAGTTTGGTGATATTTTTGAGAAATCTGATGAACTTTCAAAATGAAAGTTTTACCCCAGGTCTTTGTTTAGCCACACTGAAGACTGCTGAATCAATTCTGGCAGGTAGCAAAGAAAAGAAAGTGAAAAAAGACATGTCAATGCTAAAAACCCACCAACACACTCATAATTTATGTGAGTTGAGCGGGACATAGCGAGAAAGCAGACTGTTGTGAGAGGCTGAAGATACGGATGGTCTCAAATGTAAGGTGCTGGAGGAGGCACACAGCCTGAGGCGCACACAGGGGCCATGAGGAAAAACACGGTGTTCTGGCACCGGCTGAAGTCCAGAAGCACACGAAGAGGCCGAAGGAGCTGTTGGCCCGGGGGAAGGAGGAGAACCAGAGGAGAATGTAGGGGTTGGAGGGGGAAGGGGATTGGAGACTGAAAGAAAGTGTCTCCGCTGTTTTAAGGTGGAGGTGGGCAGAAATGTGGAACATGACTCATCATTTCACGGTCATCTCATCAACAAAGTCTGAAGCTGCGACTGACGCCGTTCTTATTATGAGACGCGAAACTCCGGCGGCGCTCTTCGGCTGCTGTTCGAGCGACAGAGCCATGAAGGATTACTGAGTGGATGCGAAATGAGTAAGGACGAGGTCCAGGATCTGAACAGCTCTGTTGGAAAGTAATTACAGAAGTGTCTCTTTTGTCAGCACACGTCCTAGGACAAAATGTGCAATGTCATTCTTTATTTTCGGAGGGTGCACTACATAATTGCAGCGGTGGCATGGAGTGAAGATGAGGCTGTGTCCAAGATATACAGTACACATGCGTATACACCATCACCATCTGACCTAAACTATGGAGTAAAATCTGATCTGTGAAACTAATTTATCTTTTATTAAGATATTGTTTTCCAGATAATGATGATCTGCGAGGACAGTTTAATACTTTCCCAGGATCTGAGGCATCTTCAAAAAGGAAAGTCATTCTTTGGGCTTTGAAGACAAGCCCTGCAGTGCAGAAATTCCTGCAGTGCGTACAGGAACACTCAGAAAAGCACAATACCTGCAGCACGTCGCTCCACACATGCAGTCCCCTGAACACGGCAACACTCTGAAACCTCTGCTGCCCTACCAAAAAAAAAAAACAAAAAACAAAAAACAAGCAACATGCGGACGAGAGCTGATAGCAACTGCTGACATGATTGAACTCGCGAGCGAGAATAAGATTGCATGAATATGAACATGAGAAAAAGCCATGGGCGACAAAATGGGGAAGGTTTGAAAAATCAAGTAGTTCACAGAGTAATCTGAAGCACTGGGCAATTTCCAGCATCCACAAGCAATCAGAGGTTTACAAAGACTGAGGGGAAAATGGTAAAATGCAAAACGTGAGGGGAAACATCATGCAGGATCCGCATCTGCGTACACAGTCACACACATATTCAGTGTATCACTGAAAAGAGGGAAGCGCCTGTGAGGGTACATGAACAAACCAACATTTTTTTTTTTCCAAGTTGAGTCTGATTTATGAATCAAAAAAACAAGGCAGACCAAAACAAAAAACAAAAAATGTGCAAAAGCAAAAATAAATCCAGAAAATTCATACAAGAATTTGACCTATTACTAAACCTCAGTAGTGCTTTGAGCCAAATGCTCACAATGAAAATGCTAACATGCAGATGTAAGTTTTTGGCAGGTGCGTTCACCATTTTAATGTTGTGGTGAATTTAGCGACTGTTAACATTTGATCGAGCCGCATCAGCTCAAACACGTACTCCTCTTCGTCCTCAGATTGAAGGTGATGAAAACTTTGTTCCGAGCTTTTCCACTATTAGTTATGTAACCAATGTCCTTCTGCTTCGTGGCCTGCTACATCTTCCCAGTGCAGGAAATTGTTTCTCAGACCTCATGCAAAGAAATGACTGCTTAACCTAATGCGGCAGTCAAATTGGTGCCCTCTCAGTGGAATATGTTCAACATGAATATATATTTTTCCTGACAGCATTCAGCGGGAAGTCAAATAGAAACTTTGAATTGATGGCCTTCTCCACCTTAGCAGGGGTACAATTATCGACTCAGTGCTCAGTTAAGTCCTCAAAACTAAACAATGCACTTTGAAATGACATCTGTGACTCAAGTCAGTTTCGTTATATGGACTTCTGGAGAAAATGCCTACATTCAACAGCGCAACCTTCACCACTGCTTTTTTTCTGGCAGGGGGCGGCAGGTACAACATGAAGAAAGCTCTCGATTCTCGGCGTTCGTTCATCACGACTCCTATTAATAGGAATATGAATAATACGGTAACAATAACGAAACAGGTGAAAAGGAGGCTGCCTGCCGTGCTTCTTTCAGCAGGAGGAAGGGGGGAGAGAGAGAGAGAGAGTGAGCAAGAGACACGTTGCTTATCTCAGTAATAACAGTAATACACTTTATTGCTAATAGAGAGAGAAAGAGACCATTTTACTAATCCACTCTCATAAATACACCTTAATATTCCTGAGTCCTATGATTCACACATTAGTTGCATTAATAGCATGCATGCCGGTACCTTCTTAAAGTGAGTTAGCAATGAATCACCCTCATGCATGTAAGATTAAGATACAGAAAAATAGAAAGACATGGCAAAAACAGCTTATTTTCGGTATTTTAGAGACCCCCCCAAAAAAAAAAAATTCACAAATCATGCTTTCAGGGGAGCCCATGTCTTTTTAAGAGGAGCCAAGTTCTGTCTGACTCCCCCACTCCCCGACAATGATAACTGAGTTTAAACTGATTATATCACGTTGAAAGTTAAATGCAGCAAAATTCGAATTTAATTCCAGACAGTTACACACGGCATTGGATCCAGCTTGTACTAGAGAAATTCAATTTTTGATCACGATGTAACTCGGGAGCACAGAGATTCTAGTGAACGCAGTTTGACTCCAGGCTCCAGGGGCGCAAAATGTCAGCGTGCACGATCTCCTCCCTGCTTCCGCCTCGTTTTCAATTCAGGCCGCGGCTTAAATCTCCAAACAACATCTCAAACTGCACTTAGGCTAATACCCCAGAGACGGACCCTGCATTACTCTCCCACTTTTCCTCCTCTAAGTCCAACGCTTGCTCGCTTGCTCTTTCGCTGTCATCACTGCTAAAATAAATCAAAGCTACAATAATTCATGAGTGTTAACAGTGTGTGTGTGTGTGTTTGCATGTACAAGTGTGGTCTCATTTTTACAGACAAGTTTGGAGCAGCTTTAACTCCATTCTGCTGGTGTACTGTATGTGCAGAGAAAGAGAGAGAGAGGGAAAAGGGAAAGAAAAAGAATTCAGATGTTTGGCCACATAGAAAAGAAAAATCAGGCTTCTAAAAATGAAAACTCAACATCACTGTATGAATGTATGAATTGAGACGTTGCTCTAAACTGTATTTAAATAATAGTTGGCAAGAGATTTATGAGATCCAAGACAGAAGTTGTTCCCGGTGAAGATGAAAGGGAAAAAGAGGTTTATGCAGGTGGTGTTCGAGCGACTTCTGCAAATATGCATTAATAACAAAAACTGCAGCGAGAAGCCACACCCGGGAATCAGTGGGGATTTAAGACTTTCGATCTCCAAACCGGCTCAGAGGAGGATGAAAGTTAATGAGCTTCCTTGTCAACACGAAGAAGACTTGGAGTGCTGCAGCCCGACCTCTGGACCCTGCAAGTCCCCCAGAGTTTGAAAATTATTTTAAGAATGATCGAAACTGTGGAACAGGCTACTTGTGGATGCTGATGTGCAAATGATCTCAGTTTCACTGGACCTGCATTTGCAGCTCAAAGCAGTTGTTGGTTTTTGCACAGCTAACGCGAGGTGAAGTAGAACACCTTCAACTTGATAAATGATGACGGTACCAGCAAAACAAAAATCAAAGCATTTTTTCTGAGTAATAAACTGTACAAACATTAGTAAAAGGGAAAGAAAACAACTAGGTCAGTACAGATATACCGCAGACTGGCAAAAACACAAACAAAGGGGAGAACAAGGAATAAAAAGCCTATTCTATTTAAGTCAGTGCAGGTTATTTAAAACTGTCTGAACATTTGCAAACAATATCCAAAACGCAGCGAACAACACTGCAATGTCCTGCTGTTGCATGACTCTTCATTTAAAAAAAAAAAGACATCACCTTTATGTTTTCAGCAAGTCTTTGTCTGTATATATCTGTCATCTCCAGTAGCAGGTGGACACAGCCCTCATCGATTCTTGCATTAATGCTAGCATGGTAGCCCTTGCAGGAAAAAGGCTACACAGAGATGAATGATGTTTTGAGGTGTCACACGACGACAGCGCAAAGTTCTTTTAAAAACAGCTTGTCCTCTTTATGATATGTCATGAAATATTTCCTTTTGTTCTAGGAAATCGCCAGTGATGGTAAAGAATACAGTCACCTCCAGCCAGAGATTATCAGAGTGATGCAGAGTCAGTTTTTCGCCTCCAATCCAGAGCGGCAGAAATGAGAAGATGGTGCTGTGTGAACCAGCGGGATGTTTTCATCCTGCTCTGGAGAAAGACAAGCTGGAGGGGCAGATGCAGGCAGAAGCCAAAAAAACTCAGGGTTGAGGGAACATGGAGGAAACTTTTGTGTGAAGAGGCGCGCACAAACAAGATGAAAGAGGAGCTGGAGATGGAAAGGCTCAGAACGAGCAGAGAGAGAGAGAGAGAGAGAGAGAGTGCATGTTATAAAGTGGCTGAGATGAGGAATGACTTTCAGCTGGAGAGCAAGAACATGGAAAGAGAAAGAAAAGCCTTCAAGAAGGAACGCATGGCAAAGCAGAGGAAGAGCGAAGGCGCTTGACGTTGAAAGCAATGGAGAAAAGGAAGAGATGGCCACGACTGGAAAGACCCACAGAAGAAGACGGACCTCCAGAAGATGATGGAGGCTTTTCCATGTGCAGGAGAAGAGCATGAAAAAAGAGAGCGAAACCTTCAACAAAGAAGTTAAGGTCCAGTGTATGACGATGAAGGCCTTCGGTGCTGAAAGTGATGATTGATGAAAGGGAGTCCTTCAAGATGGCAATGATGAGGAAGGCCCGCATTAAAGATATGTTTTCCCTTTGACCTTTCATTTAAAGTGGCGAAATGTGATTAAAAATGGACAGTAAACTAACAAATCTTGCGGCTCACCTGACCCTGTCGCATTGCGCAACACTTCCCGGTGCCTTAACAACGCACATTTAGTTGAAAAGCACTCACCAGCTAGAACTCCTGCCATGTAGAGCAGACTTATTCGTAAGATGCCGTGGACCATCTCCAAAGGCACGCCGATCATCAGCTGCAGCAAAGCATTGAACCCCAGCTGCTCCAAACTGAGGCGAGAGCACAGAGGGAAAAAACAACATTCAAACACTGGCATGAGATTCCCGCTCCTCTTGTGCATCATCCTCGATGCCCGAGCCAATTCGAACTGAGCTGGACCTGCAGAAGCTCCACGTGCAGTGTTGAGTGCCGAGGTTTCGTGTTTCGGACGTACCCAACGTGCATGAACATGTAGCTGAAGAAGCGCCACACTTGCGCGCGGTGGCCGGGATGGTAGACCAGGGGGCTCTTCATGAAGTCGGGCTGATAGGTCTGCAGTACCCACTTGTTTAGCATGATGCCGTAGCACATGAACACGATGATCTGCAACAGAGATGACACCAAACTGTCAGTTTGTGCTGACATACCCATTACACCCCCTCTCTGTGCAAGCTGCTGGTACAAAAGGCAAAAATTGCCCTGCAAAACAAAACCCACTGTGCTGTGTGAAAGACACATGATATTTTTTTTCCCTCTCTTTTTTTTTTTCTTGTTTTGCTCGGCTGATGCTTATTAGAGTTGTGCAGACAATTGCTGCCCAAACAGAAAAAAAGGAACATCTGGTTCAATTCCATTAATTTCTTTTCATGGAATAATGAATCATTGTCTCTGTGAATTAACGTGAGTGTGAACTCTTATTATAACATCCTCGCTGTCATTACAGACCATTCAGTGCCATTTGGAGGCATTGTAAGAACATTGTGGCTTTCTTTGTTGAGAATTATGATGATTTCAGGGGAAATAATGAAGTTTCAGAAGTTCAGAGACCAAGGGTTGTTTTCGCCGCTTAATCCCAAACAATTCAACTGTGGTCCTGGATGGCTTCTGGGTTAGTGGTTTTCTTTTTTTCTTTTTTTTTTTCAAATGAACATAATAGGTCAGTTAATGCCACTGCGGTGGCCACGGTGCTTACTGACCTGGTTTCCAAGTTCTAAAATAGGTGTCTGGGAAAAAACTGACTGAGGGTTTCAGTGTGGAGGAACGGCATTAAACGCACCCACTAAGCCCCTGACTCCCAAATGGGTTACCAGCTCATATCGAGCTCAGAGTAAAAGCATGTGATCAAAGGCAGAAAATCTTTTCAGTCGGTCTGAGGTGAACGACTGAGCCACCAGAACAGTCTTAAGACAGCATTGTGGGTTAGTAGCACATAGTGCATGAGTCTCAGGTAAAACACTGCAGGCCCAAAATGTCTCAAGAACACCACAATCAGTGAGGATAAATCAGTAGAACGGCTATGTTCACGCCACCGTGCGACTGGTGTAGGATTTATGTTGTGATCTACTGAACCCAGAGGCAAGATTGTAGTGTCATAATGCCCTAACCTGGACAATGGTGACAATGGCGATGAAGACAGGCGGGGGACACAGGCGGTTCTGGTGGAAGTACCAGCGTCGGTCCGTCTCGCAGGGCAGGATCTCGTAGGCCACATAGCGCACGAAGCGCTTGTACAGACCCAGCCCCGTCTCGTCCAGCAGGATCTCCCTCTGCAGCGTGCGGCGGCCATTGGCGATGGCCCGTCGGAAACTGCTGGAGCGCTTGCTGCTCATCTGGGGAAAGGGTGAAACAGAATAAGAAAAGACAAAAAACAAGCTTTCGTTATTCTTCAGGGTTTTAATAATATATCTTGATGACAACAGCTTCAATTTTAAAAAGACACAGATACGATGAATTTCATTTTCCAAATGAAGCTGACAGGAGCTTGAAAAAGACCTTCGCTGGGAGTTAGGTTTTTTTCAGATGATTGACTTGTTAATTGCGAGTTTAAGTAACCAGCTGACAAGTGTGCGACCATTTCATGCATTTTTTTTTTGCTACTTGATGACTGAATGTCTTTTTTTTGCACTAAACCCATCCCAAGTCACTGTTCGAGCGGCTGGAGGACACACCTCTACCGGGAAGAACAGATCCCATCATCGCCTGCTGCTGGATTTCTCATCTTCGCAATTAAAGCCATTACTTATTTCACGCAAAGTGGCTCAAACGTCAGCAAAGGAGGACAGCCTCCTTTTCGTATAATCTGAGGGAAGCTCATCAGTGTGACTAATCATCCTAGATGGGGACGTGCCGAGATTCATAAAGTGCTGACTTCACGAGGGGATGGCATGACGGTTTATATAAGTCTTGCTTTTATCAGCTGCTAGTCAGAGGAAAGGGAGATGACATTCTTTTGTTATTCTTAATTTTTCTTGCCTTGAACATTGTTATATTCAGTGTTTCTACTTCTACGTTTAGCAGTCATGTGTGAGTTCTAGGTTTCAAGTGTCCAGTAAGTGGAATCACTGATACAGAAAACAGTGAAGCTAAAATTCTTTGCAAAATTCTCATCCAAATTCTTTTTTTTTCAACACTCTGGCTGTCCCATCTGTGTGTGGCAGTACTGAAAGCATTATGCAGTATAGTAAAAACAATCTTATCTTTGAGTGGCAGATGAAAATTTTATTCCAATTAATGCAGAAATTAGGGGGTAAGAAGAGCCCTATACGTATATGCAACAAGTGTCAATTTGATTTACCAGGCGCAAATCTTCATTTAAAATATTATTAACAAAACCAAATTACATGTATTAATGTCTGGTGATCCCGCTTTGCTTTCTGACAGAGCTGTAGCTGAATATTCATAGCTGATAAGAAACCTGAATAATGAAGGAGCGGTTTTGATTCAGACAAAAACCTAAGTGCGACTGCTCGCAGGGCTGATTGTAGCTCGGGCATTGTCACAAATGGGCTGCTGAAGTTATTTTGCCCTTGAAAGGCAACGTATTGTTAGGAGGAGCTATTGCGCAAAAAGGGAGAAAGTGTGTGCGCGTGTGTGTGCCACCATGTTATCACAGACACCAGGTTTGCTTAGTGAGCAGGAGCTCTGCAGCAGCCTGCAGGCCGGCAGGACCAACTCTTGATACATATTTTTTTCCCAACAGAGGCTTAGGATGAAAATTATCCATACGCCACTGTGTTTGATCGCTGAGGCAAAGAACTAACAACACAGAGAGTTCTTTTTCACTATTTACCACTAACAATACCATCTGACCAGCTGTCAATATCTGCATTTCCATACAGGCAACAAGTGTGTGTGCTGCACAGGTAAGATTTACTTGATGGCTGATAGTAAACGCAGAGCCAGATGCCTGAAGTCTCCAGCGCAGCTAAAACAATACAGCTCCTCTGAGGACAACAGGCTCACTTAGCCATTATCTGTGTGTTATGATGTGATGTGACAACTTCATGAAAACGGGTTTCCGGGAAAAGGAAGAGAAAGAGGGCAAGGGGGCAGCAGCTGCTACTGTTAACAGTATAAATCAACAACAGCACACCCCGTGCGCAGGTTTCTCATAATAGTAAGTTTAGACAATATGGCAGCCTCGCGTGAAGCGCAATGAAACCTCCAGAGGGGGGCCTGTAGGAAGTACAACCCGCCATTAAAGTACACCACTCGTAATTCATTAACCAGGCCCTACTGTTTGTAGACTCATTATATGGAGACACAGCAGGGGGCGCAGTGAAATAAATTATGGGTCAATATCTATAAGAGCTAATGAGCTAAACATACTGGAGGACAAAGACTGGAAATAAATGAGCAAATAATGAAGAGGTAATGAACAGATTGCTTCACAAACGGAGTTGGGTTTTTTCACTTTTCAAGAAATCACTAAGGAAAAAAGTACTCATCCCTTTTGGAAGTGAGCAGACAAGGACGTGGTAACTACCCTAACTGTGGGTAATCATGACACCCCTGGTTGTACGGTGAGGGTGAGAGGGCCTGTTGCACGGCGATAACCAGAGCGATGTTGAGCGGGGCTGCTGGCTCTTCCGCAGATGGAGGGATGCATATTTAGTATGGAAATCAGGCCCGGAAAATGCAATTATGCTATACTTGAGGCAGGGAGCGAATGCAGAGGAAGAGGAGTAGAGGGACATTAGAAGGCAGAGAGGGGGAAATTAAGAAGGGAAGATGAGATGCCTGCCTGGGTGAACCCAGCCTACAGCTTCTGGAGGGCACCGGTGGACAATGAAGGCGAGATGCATCCTTCCTCATTCCGAACACCTTCGCATAGATGAATTCACAGTGAAAAAAGAACAAGTGTGTTTATCTGAAGGGGTGGGTGGGGGTGGTGGTGGAGTGGAGAGACGTTAAAGAATATAAATGTAATTGTGTTTTCTTCCTCTGCTGGCCTTCTCCTCCAAATAAAATCTCTGTTTCTGAATGTATTCCATCAGCGCTTGGCTCGCTGACAGCACCGATGCCGCCTCTCCACCTTGCGCTGCATTCTCTCCCATTCATACTGGCTCTATGTGAACCCCCCCCCCCCAGACGTAGCTAAGCATAGCTGTCATTCTGTTTTGCCTCTTCTCTGACATGCGGGACTGGCGCCTCCAAAGTGAGCATTAGCAGCCTTTTGAAGTGACGACAGGAGAGAGACGGCGACCAGACAATAAGGCGCGCATGAGCAGCCCAAAACCTGCCACGATGCACTGAGAGGAGCGAGCGGAGCGAGGTGCACCAAAGATCACATGAAACGTTTGAATGGGGGGGGGGACCTCTGACTTGCGCATCGGTAAGGGTGGAAGTTCCCTGACGATGCAACGTCTGCCAGGGAATAATTGATGCTGAGGGTGAGAGCACAAAGATAAAGATAGTATTCCCCTTAAGGGACGGCTCAATGGGCCAAGCTGACAGTGGCATGTGTGTGTGTGTGTGTGTGTGTGTGTGTGTGCGTATCAAACAGCAAGGTTCCTTCCTCCTCCGCTTGATAGCTGTGTGTTGCCTACTGTACATGCTGCTCTCAGCTTTAGTCAATTGTCCTTGATGGATTAATTAGCCACATCACATGGTCAATAGCTCACAGGTCAATACTAATTAGTAATAACAATAAAAAAAGGCAGGGTTTAAAGGCCATTCCGACATCTGCTCTGCATATACAAAAACAAATCCATGAACTGCTTGGATTTTGACTTTTTGATGGCGACCATCTTCGGCTCGCTTCAAACCGACACACACACAATGGTTCGTTTATCATTAGAGGGTTGTGCCAATTAACCGAGCTTACATAGTGATTCACCACCGAAGGGCTAACAGTGACACTACACCCATTTACTATCTAATTTGTGAGTCATTCCGAAGACCACAATCCCTCTCTCCCTTGCTCACTCCCTCCCTTGGACGCGTGCACTCTCGCAGCGGAATCCGAATCACTGCAGATCTCAGCCTCGCTGATTCTACCCTGACCCAGATACTCAAGTTCTTTCTCCCCTAAATCCTTTTAAAATGGGAGCCCCCCCCCAGCAGTATGTGGCCACAGCCTTCCTTCATGGTTAAATCATTGCAGTGTTAAAGCTAAAGAAAAACAACTTCTAAAATGAAGAAAAGCCCAAACAACCTTGAATAGAGTTTGGTGTGGGATGTGATGTTGATAGGTAACATCTGTGTCCATGGAGACTGATGCACTGTGGGCACTTAAGGTCTTTCTTTCTTACAGCGCCGCTTCAAACGTGACAAAAGACGCACTCGGTGTAAAGCCGAACCTCTTAAGTGTTTTTCTTTAACTCTATGTCCCGAGGGAACAAAGAAATGTAAGTGCAACGTTTGGGCAGAGCGGTAAAAATAAGGCACGAGAGCAACAGTCTTAAAATCCTCCAACCTGAGCAAAGACAATCACTCGCCATAATCTCTAAAATACACCCTCTAACCGCGTAATTAACCGTGGCAGCCATTTTGGATCTCTGTCGAACATTAGCCAAATTACCACCTGAAGGAAAACAATGACACACTTCTTCAATTACACAGCTGTTACATGATAGCATCAGAGGACTCGCTTTAAAGAAAATTGATACGTGCAATTAAGCACGTTGGAATACATCCGGCTTCGGGACGGCCCGGCTTATAAACAGACGCTCGTCTATCACAGAACCATCCCCCCATCCCCGGAGCCCGACCATGTGTGAACTTTGTCACCCCGGGGTGTCTCTCAGCCTCCTGCGTTGCCAAAATGTCTGTGCGTAACTGTGTGGAAACGTGTCACCGTGTGTCAAATGTGAGTTGTTTGTCTTACTAGTGCGAGACTTCGCTGCAAATTTGGATTTGTAGTTAGGTACAGACCCATACTCTTTGTGAGCGTATATGCATGAGTGTGTGTGTGAGAGTGTGAGTGTGCGTGTGTGTGTGCGTGTGTGTGTGTGTGTGTGTGTGTGTGTGTGTGTGTGTGTGTGTGTGTGTGTGTGTGTGTGTGTGTGTGTGTGTGTGTGTGTGTGTGTTTGTGTGTGTGAGCGCACAGCTCCCCCAAGAGAGGTTTTAGCGGAGCGTTACTTATTCACCCCTCTGGCTGAACTGATGGAGTTCTCTGGCTAAGACCGCCCTGCATGAAAGATGTGTTGAACATAAGAGATGTCAGAGACAGTCTTGTACTTACACACACACACACACACACACACACACACACACACGCAGACACCAGAGAAGCTGTTGCCTAACGGTGCGGTTCAAACACATTTACACCCACTGAGGTCGAAAGGAGCAGTGTGGATTCTCGGCTGCGCTGAGTGAATGCAGAACAACAAATCAGAAAAAAATGTTGAACACAGCCGCTAAGAGACACAACTGGGAGGAATCCCTAAAGACCAAAGCATCAGAAAAGCATGGGCTGAGTGCACACACACACACACACACACAAACCCTCATTGCGCCTTGCTATGTCCATTTTAATAGCGTGCAGTGTTTCATCTTCAGCTGAGGTCAGACCACAAATCAATACAGACACCAGGCTTTGAGCCCTGGCTGTAATATAATGGCAGCATTGAACTCTCCGAATGAAAAATAGGACAGTCACCTGTCACACACTGTGGACTGCTACTATCTGCCTGAGATACACAGATGTGCAGCAGGGGGGGTAGGGAGAAGAGCAAAAGCGGGAAGGGAGCGCCGGAGAAAAGTAAAACAGCAAAGACAACGCAAAGTAAAGAAAAGGAGGAAGCTGGAGAGATTCAGTGTGAGAAATGAGGAAAGCCAGAGAGCGGCACACAGAAAGGAGAAAGGAGACAGGGGAGAGAGAAAGACGGCTGGAGGGAGTTTGCTGATGACCTGGTTGAAAATGTCATGCTACATGAGGCACTTCTCCGCCCACCGCGGCAGCCTGCAGCTCATCTCGGAGAACAGAGAACCCCGCAGAGCTCACGCATCACATGCCGCGTGACGGAGTGGGGTGGGGTGAGGTGAGGGGTGGGGGGGCGGGCGATTTGCATCCACATTTGAATGCCCTCTAAATTAGTCAGCAAATCTGTACTGGCAGCGCTCATGTGTATGAATGAGAGTCTGTCTGCTGTTTGAGAATGTGTGTGTGTGTGTGTGTGTGTGTGTGTCTCACGCACCAGTGAGACAGACAGAGAGGAAGTGCCTGACTGCATTAATTAATAATGAAATGATTCAAAGCGTTTGTATATATGCAAATCGTATGCATGCGCAGAGCGGTGTGGGTGTGATCTGTGTGCGCCTCACATGCATGCACCAGACAAGGCCGAGGGGGTCGATATCTACGTGACGTTGGGCATTCTCAAATTACCTCCGATTACTGCCTGCTACTGCCAGCGCTGGGCTAATCGAAGGCAATTTGAATTTGGCTGATGGGCAATTTTGAAAGTTTCTCCCCGATGCCGGTGGAGACGAGAAAGGGTTTGTTTTTTTGTTTGTTGTTTTTTTTTTACCCAAGATACGCTCATATGGGGTTGTAGAATGAAAAAGAGGGGAATGAGATCTGAGGGTTCAAGGAGGCAGGTTCAGAATAAATGGGGTGCGGGGGGGGGGGGGGGTGTATTACATGGCTGGAGAAAAAGGGAGGGGTGAAGATGAGGGTGCAGTGAAATGAGATGGATTTTGAAAATATGACGGAGAAAAGAGAGAGCTGTGCATTTTCAAGAGGGAGGGGCAATGCACAAAGCGGCCTGGCGTGGCCTCCGTCACAAACCACAGGTAGCACAAACACAAGAGAAAAGAGAGAGACACATCAACAGAGAGAGAGAGAGACAGAGAGAGAGCGGGGAATGAGCTTAAGGACGGGAAAGTGTGCCAGGGATTGCGGTGCGATGAATTAATCACGGTGCTTTCACCCGTACGGTGCCAGGAGCCGAAGGCAGGTGCTCACCGACGCGTTCGGAGAGAGTCCGCCTTTTCGCACAGAGCTCTACATGAATTTGTAAAATGAGCGCCATTGTAAACACAGATAGGTGAAGAGGCGGGGGGGGATTAATAATAAGAAACCGGGAAGGAACCGTGAGCCTGACCTCACATTCAAAGCAGATTTGGAGCGAGGTATCTGCTGCTGTATTCGCGAGAATATAATCGCGCGCGGCCTGTTCTCGTGTCGACACTGCGCAGCATCGGTCTCGCCGCCGTTAGAACAAACAGGATGGTTCAAAGTGGGCCACCGAGCCGCGTCTGAACACGTCGCTTATGATAAATAAAATCTGCTGCCTTAATCCCGCGGCTCCGTCAGCTCGGCGTGGGCGTTCTCCAGTTCCCGCCGCGCGCGGCCCGCGAGGTCAAGTGGCCGGATTTACCGACACATTAGCCGGAGAGATTGATTCGCCTTTTGCAGGACAGCGGCCCGAGTGGTCGAGTCAATCTTCGCTACCGCGGAGCTCGCTGGCTCTGTCCGAATCAATTCCGTAACCTTTGCGGAATCCAATGGGAGCGCGAGCGCGTATGTGCCGTGTGTGTGTGTGTGTGTGTGTGTGTGTGTGTGTGTGTGTGAGAGAGAGAGACGCTGCGCGCGCGTCTGGTTTCCACTCACCAGCTCGATGAGCTCCTGGTAGCACACCTGTCCCTCCTCATTGCTCTGGACGAGCGCTAACAGCATGTCCAGCTTGGACGGGTCCAGCTGCAGCTCATGGTGCTCCACCAAGCTGGTGAAGTTCTCCACTGCAATGAAACCGGTGTTCTCTGGGTCCAGCTGAAAAAACGACAGAGAAAAAAGAAAAGGCCCGCTGTCAGAACGATGGGATCGAAACAATTGTATTGATGGATGCTGCTATTTTTAGATAATAATAGGCAGCATTGCAGAGATGAAGTCGCGGTTCAACCTGAGGGAGAATACAGGAGTAATAGGTATACAGTATATGCACATGCTAGATACTCATAATGACAAATGAGAGCTGCAGGGCAGAGGCTCAGACCAGGACACCCGTATTTGAAAGAATCAGACCTGCTTTAAGAAAATGACCCGATCAAGCTCATTAGAAGAGCAGGTCTGCCAAAGCAAAGAGCAAGATGGTTGCCGCCGGGCGCAGCAGGAGAAGCCGGGCGAGCGTGGAAGTCTACTGTTGTTCCAAAAACACTTTCCTCAGGTTTTGACTTCTCTCCTCTTCGTTTTTGAGCGGATGCTTCGTTTGACTGTGTCAGTCTGTCCTTGGCCACATTCGCAGCTCGCAGTCAGTGTGGTTTTCTATAATCACCACTCACTCAGTGAGACCCACAGCCCCGTGGGTTATTACTGCTGATGTCTTACGCCAGTGCTGCTCCTCGTAATTGATTTAAGCCGGAGAGTGTCATAAAAATGGCTGAGTGTAGTTGTCTAAAATAGCACTGGGTTAAAAATGGCTTGTAAAGTACAGGGTGTGTATCTCGGCTTGGTTTATGTAATGTGGTTGTTTTTTTTGGGGGCGGGGGGACAGCAGATTCACATACTTATTTGATTTTCTTCCCTTACATGCTCCTCTTAAATGCAATTCAATTGCTCTCCTATGGAGTGTTAATTTCTCACGCCAGTTCTCCTTAGTGCATCTGACTGTGCTTGTGAAAAAGCGCCTGTGGACTATCTGGAGCAGTACAAAGAGACCACATGGAAGGAGCCCTTGCTGCTTCTCATTTTACTGTTTCCTGAATGCTAACACGGCCTCATTAGGTTTTCAGATGGTAAACCAACAGCCTCTCGCTGCCCCAGGGAGGAGTGAGCTTTCAGATCTTGCGTCAGCGTGGAGTCAGTCTTGCTGGATCATTGTTGCCCATGTCATGAGTCCGCGAGAAGAATCCCGTCTAGGCCGCCTTAGTCTGGACCCGGCCTGCTCAGACACGGTTCGACAAAGGTGTTACACCGGCTGCATGAGGAGGGCGGTATTAAAGGACGCTGCGGCGTGCCGGTCTCTGCTGCAGCAGGCTCAGAGCTTAAAGCTCCGCTGCTCGACGAAGGAGCGGAGAAGATCAGTCTCCTTCTGAACCTGCATACTGCGTGTGCTTTGCTTCCCCCTGCACTGTTTCTGCTGGGTTTTACAGTCATTTAGTGGAACACAAGCATCCCTTTAAATGCATTTAATCGGCCTTTTTTGTTCCTCTGAACACTTACATACCTATTCACATGGGAGAGTGCAGTAGCGGCAGGAAGTAATGGGTTGGTTTTGATGATGCTTGACTCAGAATGAGTGTTTTCCCACTGCTGTTTGTTAGGATACTTTCACAATGCTTTAACAACTCTTAGCAGAAGAATAATGCCCTTTTCCATTATAAACAAAGATTCTGTGCACGCACATCCATTAAAAATCCAGGACACTGACTGATAACACTCGTCACATCGCGCACAATGTTTTTGTGAGGACTGTTTGCAGATGAGGGACAGAATTTCTCCCCTCACTGTAACCGCAACACTCAGCTCAAGTTGGTAGACTATGATGGACTGATCCCAAGGCAGCCTGAAAGGTAAAACCAAAAGGAAAAAACAAATTTGTGAATAAAAATGAATCAAGATGGGAATGAAAATGGGCCTGGGTCTATTTTTAGATAATCCCTTTAACTGTGTGTTCCATGGACATTTGTTAAAACAGCCCCATTCTTCCCTTGAGGAGAGCTGAGCGAAATGGTGCAGGTACGGCCTTGTGTTTGACATGTGCAGGGTGCCAGGAAGACATGCGGGGAATGCAGTGGGCAAGAGAAAGCACTCAGAAAAAAAGGCAAGCAGGGGAGCAGGAGATGGAAAATGGGAAAGAGGGGTGGGTGGCCGGGCAGGCAGTGCAGTGTGAGAAATGAAAAATGCTGAAATTAAAGGAACAGTGGAAGGAGGAGAGGATATGAGAAGAGAGGAAAGTAGAACAGAGACAGCCAGAGAGGAGACAGAAATGAAACGGAGACGCACGGAGAATAAAAATGCTGTTATTCCGCGCGTCTGCCGAGCACAGCAGTCAGGCACCGAGCCCTCTTCTTCTCTCTCCTATAAGAGGGCTGTGACACACTCCAGTGCTCTGCATCCACTTGCCACAGAGGGGAGATAGATCAGATTCTAATGTGCTCCTGGCTCAGCCCGGGCTGACAGGGGGAACAGAGAGCCACACTGGGGACGTCTGATAACTGTCAGCCTCCATATGTCAGCACATCACTACGCATACAGCTGCAGCACCGGCTCAGATGCGGCGGCACACTGTAGAAGGCTGTGCGCATTTATGCAAACCAAGTGTTGACGCCGAGCTGTCACACTGCACAGATACTATTCTCTTCATAGTCTGACCTTATTCTGGGAGAGCGTTACACAGGGGAGTCTGTCTGCCGAGGATACAAGGAGGTGGAGGATTGGTTCTTGTACCCAATTAGGGTTATCAATTAGCGAGATGAGGAACACTGAGATGAATGAGTGTTGGCAAGGAGGGCCTGGGTTTTTTGGGGGGTTTTTTTGGTGTGAATGTGTGTAAAGGAGGGAGAAGAAAGAAAGGGTTGGAAGAAAGAGGGGAAAAAGCACGGAGAGGGAAGCAGTTATTGAAGCAATCCAACACTGGTGCGAGCGACACTTTGACAAGCTGCATGCGTTGCCATGGTTACCAATCGCCTGCGTGTCATCCCTTTCTTGCATTTCCCCCCCTTTTTACCCCTCCGACATATTGGCGTTTTGAGAGTCAAGGAGAGAAACGAAAGAGGAAGGAGGGGGGTACCGATGCCTGAGAAGC
This sequence comes from Psettodes erumei, assembly GCA_016785225.1. Taxonomy (NCBI): domain Eukaryota; kingdom Metazoa; phylum Chordata; class Actinopteri; order Pleuronectiformes; family Psettodidae; genus Psettodes; species Psettodes erumei. The sequence continues at coordinate 237,377 of JAFBJZ010000865.1, read as the reverse complement.
AAAAATAGAATACAGATGGCTAGGAAGGCAATGAGATTAGAATGAAGTGGTAATAAGACAAAGGCGGGGTTTGGATGTAGATGGAGGTGGGGCGGGACAATATGGATCGAAGGTGGAGGGGCCGAGGCAGAGAGAGCAACCGAGTGGGAGGGGATGGACGAGACAGGATGAGAACGTACGCGTGAGCAGGAGGAGGGCAAAGAGGAGTGGAAGGCTGACTGCAGGGGAATGATCTCAGTGTTAACCCCCGGGACCTCTATTACCTCCAGCGCAGCGACTCAGACTGACCCCAGCCCAAGACTGACTTATCGGTCTGTTCCACAGGGGCTCCAAGAACAGCAGACCCAGCCCGGGGATGAACCACGAAACCCCCTGGCCAAGATAGAGGTACAGACGGTGGGCTGGGACGCAGACGGTCCTGCCGTCCTACATGCAGATTACTGACACACAACTGATGGCAAGGCCCTCTGTGTGTCACTAGCAGAGTTGCATTATTCTGTCACATCATGTGGAGCAGGAATGATTCCCATGATTGAATCTCGCATCCAGTATATTCACTGTCTTTGACTCAAGATGATAAAGTTCAAACTGTTTTTTTTATCTAATTAAAAAATAACGTTCAGACTATTCGATAATGGAAAGACAGTGACACAAGTGACACAACTGTGTTGTGATACAAAGATTCTGATTACCCTCCAATGTCTTCATAACTCACATTAAATTAGAACTTGCTTTGAATGATGCATGATTGCACACACCTCAGGAATAATCACCACCTGGTGAGATATACTGAAATCAAAATAGAAGCATTTGGCCTGTAAAATATTCATACACAATTGGGAAAATTAACAGGAAGGCAATTACTCCCCATCAAAACAGGACAGAAAAAAAACACCAAAAGATGGCAGAGAAGGTTTTCTATAGACTGAAAATGTGTAGGCTGAAGTTAACATCCTTTCCCACCCACAATTATTTTTGTGGCATCAGTAGAAAGAGTGGAAAAAGTCCTACTATCCTTAACCTGCCAACTGCCTAAATGTTATCTGGATTGTACAGTGAATCCAACCACATAACGGAGCTGGAGTTTGAAAGAAACAGTATTTACTCATTGGAAAATGGTGACCAAACTGTAACTTCCATTAGAAGGGAATGCAGCAGCACTGGTTTGGTTCCCAGGCCCAGTTTCAGTGATGCGGTGCTAACCCAGTGACATAGAGCCAGTACCACAGACCACAATGAGCCTGTCAGGCCTGAGTTATCTGCAGAGGGCAGTGGCATTTACAGGGTATATTTGCATAGCATCAGATAAAACCCTTTGAATTGTCTTTCCCTGCCCTCAGGACTCACTGGTGTTCACCAACAACTGGGCCACTGACTCCGTAATTAATTATTACAATACATGTTCTGCACTGCTGTTACCATCATTACACTCAAACTTTACCACTGAGGCTTTGCAAAGTGATAGCCTTAAGATCCAAACCGCTCTCTCTCTCTCTCTTCAAGCGGAGACATCCAAGGAATTTTTCCTTGATGCAAATAAAATTCAAACTACATTTCCTGGCATTTAAACACAGCGCAAACAGCTAGAGGAATTTTCAAATACAACTCGGTGCAAATCAGCATCAGAGAATGATGAAAGGAGACGGTGTAGTGCAAGCCTTATTCTTTCTACTCGACATAAATATGTCAGAATAGCACATAGAACCCCAAGCCCTTATGGGAGTGATATAAATAAGCCAGATAAGCAATGAATGACACATGGGGGAGATATTCAGCAACTAATGATAGCGTACTTTGGAAGCTGAGTGCTACCGACCATCAGGTTGCCTTATCAGTGGCACAGCCATTGAACAACAATCAGAGCAACTGTGTGTATATGTGTGTGTATGTGCATACCCTGATCATGAGCATATGAGTGAGCCCGCATAGGCCAGAAATAGCCTGAGCTCAGCATTGCAACCTCCTTCAGACAAAGACTAATAAACTCACTCATGTTGCCACTGTTGCTTTCTTTTTTTCCATTCTCCCCCTGCAGCATTTTCATGTGGTTCAGTGTGGCATGGCTACGATATCTGTTTTAGACCTGCAGTGCTTATATAAACTCAACGTGTCCACTTGTCTTCTGGCTTAAAAACGTCCTATAATGATTTTGGAAAACTCCAGAAAACCCTCCAAAGCATTAAAATTGGCTAGCTTTAACATCTAATGTATGTTTGTTTGATGAAAATGTGGTATATCCAGCTATTTTGTAATGAAAAAGTTGCACGTTCAAAACCCTACACTAGGAAAAAACTAAGATGTGACATTGACAGAGTAATTCTTTCACTTTACAGGCAGCTACACTTAAGATGCCTTTGAGCAAAGCACTTGACCTCCAGTTGCTCTTGTGGATTTGCGTGGAGGCTGACGGGATCATGTGGTCACTGCGGGAGGCCACCAGCGAACGTGGCGATACAACCCTGGAGGGCAGAGCTGCAAAAACACGCAGCACGCTCTGTAAAACATTTTCCTGGATAAAGATGGATGCCCAATGTTTAAACAGGCAGCAGGGCTTTGTTAAAAACAAGCTTGCCTGTTTGCTGTCCAAAAGCTGTTGGCAGATTTCTCTTCATTCTAGTTTAATTAGAGAGACCTTTTCCAAATCAAAGGCTGCCGCATGGCGTCCCAGAGGTGGAAAAAACCCTGTTGTCAGCCAGTGTGAATGATTTGGTCTAGACTTCAGCATAATAGGACTGCGGCCTGCTCAACTGTGGCATTGCAAACTGCCTATATGAACATACTGGCACAGGCAGAGTAAACCCCACAATCAATAAAACAACCAACCATTTACGGCATGGAAATGTTGGCTTCATCTCCAGCCCAACGGTCTGCTACATTGAAAATGGATATTGACACACAGATGAGTCAGCCGAACTGATACTGCATTTAAAAAGGCGTCAGTGACGGAATATGTATTCTCGAGGTATCACTAAGTAGTTGCTGTCACTGCTGTGCTTTTACAGTAAATGACTCAACACCAGTGTGACCACAGAGCCTCTTCTCACTCAGCCCACACGGGTTTCCTCCACTTGTTATTAAAAAAAACACCGAACACGCACACACATTCATAAAAATGCGACTGTGCACGTGTTCACAGACGCGCACAAACATCTCCCCGAGGCTACTGGTGTTTTTTGATCAATGTGCTGCTGACGGGCTACTCGTGACCCCCAAACCCTGCAGCAAATAATCAATTTCTCCCTCTTGGATAGAATGATTGCCCCAATCTGTCTGCCAATCAGCCCAAACCCCAACAGGCCAAAAAAAGGAGACCTATTGGAAATCCTACTGTTAAATACCAGACATGGAATAGAGCTGGAAATACTCCCCCCACACACACACCATAACGTGTCTTTAGGAAGCAATAACCGAACACACTCTAGTTAGAATGTACATTGAAATCCATTTTGGTTTGTCAATTGTGGAGATGGCTGACCAAAGCTAAACTCAAACACAGATCTGATTGGGCAGTAAAAACAGAAGCTCAGGGTAGACGGCTCTAAGAAACCAGATGCCAGGCAGAACATTTTTCATTGGCCTAAAACGATGGCCACCAACGCTTTGTTTGTTCTTGGTGTGTCCAATGACAGGGCTGAAAAAGAGGGGAAAGTTTAAAGCCAAATCACAGCTTCGATGCTGAAGGGGAAAAACCAAAAAAAACCCCAAACGTGACTGAAGCTTCACAGGAGCTGCCTCGCTGCTTGACCCATGGAAATGAAAAGCTGGATAATGTTTCAATCTCTGGTTCTTTTCACCCCGAGATGATAGGATGGGGTATATGTGCATGCACCGAACCCCCCCCCCCAAGTAAATTGATAAGGAAAGTGCACTCACAGGCACACACACAAACACACACACACACACGCACCCATTCACACACAGCAGGACTGCTGCAAACGCTAATGCAGCAGCTACATGACTTCTCTTTGATAACTGACAATTATAACATGATTTTGACTCCATTCTTTGAGTAGCATATACAACAATCAAATCCACCTAAACATCCATTCATGCATCCATCCATCACACAACCCTCCCTCCAATTATCCTCCCAACAAAACCATGCCACGCCGGCCCCCTCCCTCTTGGTCTGACCTCACATTCTCGGGGCCCACATGGCTCCATGATGCTTGCATCCGTCGCGTTGTCTCATGCTCGGATGTTGCCCGTGCAAAAAGCCCCCGCTATCAGTCTTAACATCAGCTCTCAGCCCCAGCCTCCACGTCTCGATCCCTGGATAGGCGGCAAGGTGGCCAGGAGCCCGTAACCATAGAAACCTCTGCCGCTGCTCGCTCGCTCGCTTACCTGCTCTTGTATGAGCTGAAACAGGGAGCTTCTATCCATATACTGGCCAGGGAGGTGAGAGGAGCCGCCGAGGACAAGGGCATAGGGAGGAGCAAGAGAGGAGTGGTGGTGGTGGTGGCGGTGGTGAGGCTGTGATAAGGTGGAGGGGGATTTGGTTGAGGGAGCAGCTGGTGCCTAAATTGTAGAGTCAGGCCCCTTCACAGCTGCTGTGTCCACCCCCTTGATGCTGGAGAGAGCCCGGTGAGCTCGGTCCCTGGTTTTCCCTTTGCTGGTGGTGTCGCTGGGGATGAGAGCCGGTGCTGAGAGTGCGGATGGTGGCGCCGACGGGCCCGTGACTCTCCTCTGTGCCAGTGCAGCGTGGCGGTAAACCCAGCTTCAGCAGACGACAGGCAGGCATGCAGGCAAGGCAGATCCAGCAGCTCTCATTCACTCTCCTCCTCCTCCTCCTCCCTTGCTCTCCTCTATCCCATTGCACTGACTGCTACCTCTCTCTCTCTTTCTCTCTCTCTCTCACTCCCCTCTCCTCACACACTCACACACACACACACACACACACACACACACACACTGCGCCGCCTGCATACCAATGAGGGAGGGGAGGGAGGTGGCCTCTCCCTTCCAATTGCAGAAGGGGAAGGAGTGGCCAGGGGGCTGCGGCTCCTTCGTTTCACTACAAGTAAGGCGTCTCACGGAGTGAGCAGGGGATGGGCTCCACTGCGGCTCTTAGCTTACTACCGGCAGAGAGACCCCCCCCCACCCCTCGCCGACACACGTCTAGTCGGTTACTGACAGGCACATACACACATAAACCCACAGACTGTAAACAAGACAAAAGCCCTTTAATACAAAAGCATACGTTAAAATCATAACCAAATAAAAAAAAACTTTACACAAGACAAAGGAAATGAATGGCATGCTCGACAAAATAAGACTACTAATGATATCAGCACCACAAGAAAACTATCATTTGCTCTGCATCCTTTACATCTCTGTGCTAATTATAACCATCGGCACATTAGCACATCATATGCGGTGCTGCACAGTCAAGCGCACTCCCACCCCCACCACACAAACATAAAACTGAATTAGGCTGTTTGGATGGCTCACTTATCCTCCGCCCAGCTCAAAAGAATGCCACTATGAAAAAAAACGCAAGACCACAATCCTCCATACAATAATTTATTACAAGTGATATCATTACAAAGACTCATTTCATGTTAATCTGATGCACGATAAAGAGACCGGCATGCGGGAAGCAGAGCATGAGGGTCAGCGATGATGAAAAGCAACTTGTTACTGCTCACGAGGCCGGCAGGCGGTGGCCGCGCTTTATGTTACGGAGATCCCCTTCTAAAGGGTGATTCCTTTCTGCACAAATCCGCAGTGACCCCTCCTCCTCGGGACAATGGCGATAAGGTGGTGAAGGAGGCAGCGAGGGGACGTAAATCTTAACTGAAAGAAATAAAAAATAACAAACAGCCTTAAACGCCCTGGAGCTGATTGCAGCCAAAGACGTCGTCAGCGTCCGTGACCCGGCGACTACTTCAGCGAGCAGATCACGGCTGAAGCAGGGGTGTTTCTCCTCCTCTGCGCTGTTTTCCAGTGAGATTTACCACCGACAGAGAAACTCAGCCACTGGCTGGGTGACAAACAGTGCCACTGCCTGTTTAAGCGCCATGATTGCACCAGATGTTTAGACTTCTCATTTTCTTAGACGCAAGAAGCCTTGTAAATCCTCCTCCCTGCAAGAGGAATTTTTTAAAATATGTGCACCTACTCATTACAGCAACTTGTCTAGTGCTTTATTTGCTCAGAGACTGAGGCTGCTGACTATATGAAGCCATGGGTAAGTAGTGTACTTTTCCTAATGGATCGGGTCAAGGCCACCTTGAACAAGGCAGAGGTCCCAGACCTTCTTTGTCACCTTCCATTACGCCCGTCTGGTACACTCGTTTAATCAAAACCTTAATAATGACCGTCCGATACAGATACAACATGATTCCCTTTCTGTGAGGGAGCACTGGAGTTCTTTGTTCAACCACTAATGAATGTAAGGAATTAATTTGTCTGTAGTTGTGAACATGAATAAGGAGAATCTAATTATATGGTCACTGCTGGAGGATTTGCAGAATGCAATAAACGAGAGAGACTAAAATCACAGCCAAAAGGAAACTGGATTCAACTGTTGCCTTGGTAACCTCAAAGGACTCCCATCAAACAATGACAGACAAGTACCATGATGTAAGAAAATGATCAAGTGCAGCCAGAGAATAAAGCAGAAAACACTCTTAAGAAAAAAAAGCAATCCTATATGTTAGAAAACTGAATGCAAGGATGACGTTAGTTATTGTTCTGCTTTAGAAGGAGTGAATGAGCTGTGTAGGTAACATCAGCACAACCCATTCTTATCTACTGTTATAAAGAAAGCCTGTGTAATGTGCACAGTTCAGTCACACTCTATCAAATGAAATGGTGCAATCGCCGTGTTGGTGCAAAATTAGCAACAAAGGCTAGTAAACAACATTCCCAAATATAACAACACAATGCCGACACGGCTCCAAGCCCCACCAAGGGTCATGCCTGTGTTATTGTTTCCATTACGCTGCTGCCCAGTGACATTATACAGATGACTGACAGAGCGAGATAAGCCTCCAGTGGAAAACTGTCTCTGCCGCCTGAAGCGTCCCCAGCTGAATGGCCTCTCTTGAGCCCCGCTAAAGCCTTCATGTTCTATTCAGCCCCCGGTGGATGGATGGATGCAGGCAGGCGGCGGGCCGGACTCGGGCAGCCTGCTCCTCCTTTAACAAGGTCTGAGAGCGGCAGACAAAACATTGGTCCAGCCTCCGCGCGAGAGCGGGGGAGAGAGAGAATAACAAGGCCTTTCAGGGAGGCAAGAGTGCACTCCTAATTAGACCGCCAGTCTGCACTCATCCTCAGCCGCTTAATGACCTCGAGGTCCGTAAGGCAGGTGTTTATTTATCGGTGTCTGGGCGGGAATAGTTGTGTTTCTCTCAGTGAAACGGATGGGGAGAGGAAGCTATAAATGCAGGTCTTGAAGGTCTGAATGCCACGTGTCTTAATTATACCATACCAGGGATTTTAGCATAAAGAGTGCATTTAAATCTATTTATAGAGCAGGCTATGTGCATGCACGGTGTTGAGATTTGTCTATGTGCACCTCAAGATCCTCCGACCAACTTTATAGTCTTAGGATGGGGGTGTGCTATCTAGGATTAACTGAAAACCAGAAGTAAATCACTGTTTCTGTTGCATTTCTGGTGCACCTAAACTGTCTTTAAATCTCTGTTTAGTCCATCTTAAATCCAGATGAAATCCAGTCGACTTCTAAGCACCTACTGCAAAATGAGGCTCCATGGTGTTTGCAGTGTTGTTATGGCTCAGACAAAAGATTGCACGGGGCTGCAATATTACAGTATCTTGGAGTTCTGAAAGTGTCACAAGACTGCTTCACAGTAAAATCTTTCAAAAATACAATCTGCTCAGCACATAGTACTTCATCAAAGTTAAAATCTAGATCGTATCTTTTCAGATACTTTTCAATTAATATATTTTTTTCTTATCTACATTATGAAAAATAAAATTGATACTGATTTGTTTCTATATATAGGCCAAAGGTGTGTAACCCGTCTTACTTAGTGTCTAACCCTGGCGACTTCAGTAGGCATGATGATCTGTTCTAGGATTTGAATTAAATTAAAAAGGAAACCCCACACTCCAGCTGCCGAATGTCGAGCTGTATTGATTGTGCAATAGAGGGAATCACCCGCATGATGAAAGCCAGCAGAAAAATGAATCAGGTCACTGAGTGACACAGTTTTAGTCCAAACTGCTCCATTTTCCGGGATCTCTTGGGGACATAAAACGGAAGAGGCAAAGGAAGGGAGGGAGAGAGTTAGCGGAAGGAGGTTGAAAAGGGGAGGTAATTAGGGAAGGGAAGGTAAAGGGGATAAATGAATAAAAGAGGGATGTATTAGAAATTCCACAAACTCTGCCAAGATCTGAATTTTTAGGGGGGCCGGTCAGAAAACCCAATCTATGCAAAATTCGCATCTTCTTTGAGGACAGATCTTTCTCGTAAATCATCAGTGGATACGTTTGACCCAGTGCCACTGCCGGCTGGGTTCAGGACTTCTGAGCATTTTCTCTAATGACAGGTTTGGGAGTCACTGCAGTCAGATGGAGGTGAGGGGAGACCTCTGCTGTCTAAACCTGCAGTTGCATGCTAAGCTGGGGGCAGACCTGTTGGCAGACGTCCACATAAACCAACCAGTGCGTACTCGAGAGAAATGAGATAATCACAGCTCGTCACTCCCGTACTTTCATTAAGACCTTGTTTAGAATATCGCATATATCAACAACATAACTTTGTGCCTTAACTGTCTGCATTTGTTTTTTTGTTGTTTTCACTACTTTGACTGTCTGACAAACTGTTTGACACAATTATACAAATCCTCAGTTAGTGTAGCCGCACCAATTACATTACAAGTCAAGTCAAATATTTAATGGATCACAAATAACACTATTAAATACTTGTCTTTAAGCCGCAACTGCCCTCTGTTGGTGAAATCACCTCACACCACACATCAACTGCATATGAGTGCACAAAAATATACAGGGACGCACAGGAACTGTAAAAATTATCTAAATATAAATATCTTTCTAAATATCTTTTGGTAGTTTTTGTGGAAAACTGTGACATAATAGATGAAAACAATGTGGACGACAGGAAAGCCTGTCTATCAAGCGGCTGGTCCCAGCTGGGTACCAAAGAGAAAAGGACAGTTTCACAGCTTCAACGTTTTTTTAAACGAAAAGAAGAAATGACTATATGCAAAACAGTTATGCTACATATGACAGATGGATCTGGTCTCGCGGCAGTGTGTGGCACTAACTTGTGTTCCTAATATGCTCCACCTAAGTCTGCAAGTATTAAGGGGGCAAGGGTTAAAGTCAGGATTAGGGCTAAAGGTAGCATTCTGCAAGAGCAATGCATCGGTGTCAAATCAGATGTGATAAGGTTGCAGTCAATATGTCACATGTGGTTCCAAACAATGTGGAAAGAATGTGTTCAAAATGCAGTTACCAACTCCCCATCTTAGTCTCAGTTTTGGTGAATATGAAATAACTTGTAACTAGATTATTTACAATACAGAATGCCTCTTTCATTAGAGCACCACTGTTAAAACTACACCTTTCAATTGTCCAACTAAACTGCTGTGTCATCTCGTACCAGGGGAGACAATAGCTCACAATAGCTTTTGTTAGAGTCACCTCAGCTGGTTTGACCGACAGCTCACAGGTGCTCGACAGACTGTGTCCAACGAGAGGCCCGTCCATGTAAGAGGCCGGGGGAAAGCTGACGTTGTGGAAATAGTTACCTGCTCTACATAAGGATGCACGGCCGGGTGATTTGGGAGTGGTGGACGGTAAGACGTTCAACAAAGGGCGCCTTGGTGCGCGACAAACTGACGAGCCTCGGTCGGCCCGGCCGCGCAGCAGTTTAGCGCGGCACTTGGCCGCTGACACCTGCTCAGGCGTCCAAGTGTTGTCACAACTGTCGAGGGCCCGGCGCACATACAAACACTACCGCCATAGAGGGCACTCACAACGCAGCTGTCCTGAGGGCAAGTGTATTTGAACCACTAGTGTGTCAAATCCTTGTTCTCACTTTCTGTTGATTCAACATGGCACCCTGTTAGTGTAGTGTAGGTTTAATCACAGAGACATAAACATTTTATCTGTGGCAGGCAATGGGCAACTTAACGAAATACTGTCCAGCTCAAGGTCACTCGTTGCATTTTAGAACTGCATACTGGTACACACTGATGAAACACCCTTTGTATATTTTACAGATGAGTGTAAATTTAAAATGGGAATACTTTTAAAAGGAAGAACTTTTGCTGGTCCATTTCTTGAGTTGATAAGTTACTAGAGTATAAACTATACCCGTACAAATGCATTCTCAATTTCTGAGTATATGTTGGTTTCGCTTGACAAATACTGGAAATAAAGCTGAGAACGGGTTCGAGAAGGGGGAATTTGTTTCCCGTTTGCTTTGTGGGATTTTTTTTTTTGACTTTTAGGAGGAGCTGTTATTTGTTTTCCCTCACTGGAACTATACTGAAGTCCTTTAAGAGTGTAACTGTGATTAGGAGCTACACAAATCAATTCAGCCTGTGCTAAATAGTGTTACTGTCACATCTATCTATTTCTTAAACAACGTTATGTGAAACTCCATTACTTTTAATAAATCTGTGGGACTTTCCCTTCACACATTTTTGTGTGTAGGCCGAGAGCTGAAAAGTCTGACATTACTTCTGAAGATAAAAACAAAGAAGGCATTACAAAACATTACAAACGTAATATTTAAAACTACAAACCCTCACTGTGTCATGTTATTTTGCTAGGCAGGGATAACCCACTGGAGAGTAAATCCTTGTGCAGAAATTTGTATAAGGGAGTTATTTTGTTGTTGTTTTTTTTCCCTGAATTTCATCCATTAGTAAAAGTCATATTTGAAACAGTGGCTGACAGTCTGTAGAGCACAACAACATTAAACAACATTAAATAGCAATACGCCAAAGAAGTCCGATAAATTTAATTGTATTTTGTTTAAAAACACACTTTTCTTCTAACCCACTGGAATATTAGGGCAAAAGATGGTCTGTACGTAATGTAAAATATGGAAAATTACAAAACTTGTGTAAGGGATTGGTAAAATACTTTGTGAGATGTAATTATAGGAGTGAAAAGAAACCCTGTGGACTCCTATCTGAAAAAGAAATGATCTAATCCAAAACCTGTCTTCAGACCTTCTTCTCCTGCCGCCTGAGTAAATAAATAAGACCTGATTTGATTTAAACCTGACCTGACTTTTAAAGCCACACTAAACGACTACACAGTCAACAAAGCAGAGCGACTTAGAAAGAATGCTTTTAATGTAACGCAATGTGATAACACGCTGGATAGCGTTGGACCCTTTGACAACTGATCCTCAGCTCTGATACTGAGCACACTGAGGCCTTTGGTACTGAAAATGGTGGGTGATGTTACCCAGGATGCTTTGGGCCAGAGGCAAGACAAGACTTGAGAGGGTTTTAGGCAGCTAAAATTACAAACTGGCATCTGATAAATTTAGAGGCGCAACGCTAAAACACTCCTGACACGACGGTGTAGCTTTCTTCTGTAAATACATGTGTAATGTAACTCCCACTCTCCATCTTCCGACAAATAAACCAGGCACCAGGTTAGTATTATGTAAGCTGAATATATTTGCACCTCAGACACTGGCATGGCTAAAAATAAAACTGGGAAGGTTGATTTCAATGTAGCCTATTGGCAGCATAAAGACCAATACTACTCCATCAACACGTATTATACTCTTTAACAACAACAATTAATTAAATATTATATTGTCAACCACCACAACTATATCCATACCCAGGGCTGTGAGCGGCTGCAACTAATTTCACCATGGAAATAATTTTAAAAAAACTGTGCTTGATGACTCGATTAGTTTCAAATATTTTCCCCCCAATCTGTGGACCAACTGATTAATCGACTAATAATCTCAGTATTGTCCTCCCCACAAAGACACCGACTCAAATACAGTGGACTAGGATTCTGGCCGGGATGATTCCAACCACTGGATCCTTGTAAATGATGCCCAATTAGCAGCTACCTGTTAAACGGACACGCACTGCAGGCGGCATATAAAGAATAAAGAACGTCCCTCTCATTATCCCGATGATTACTTTGATGGAGTGAGGTCCATCCAACGTGGAGGACGTCCCTCTGTCGGCGGAAGGAGGGAGTGGTCTAACTGGGGGGGAGGGGGGGCAGTCAGCACCGCTTCCTAAATGGGGCACAAGCGGCCAGAGACAAAAACACATCACTCCGAGCAATCGGTGACAAAAACAACGGAGCCATACCCCCCCCCCACACACACACACACACGCCCCACCACTAAAAAAACAAGCTATTCCTGCAACACTCAGGCCGAAAGGGAGTCGCAAACAATAGGCATGTTGTTCATATTATTACAGAGCCATTACTGTGTGTTTGTGAGAATGTAAGCGTCGCACTGCAAAAGCTTAATTATGCTCTTCCCTCTTTTACACACTCATTCAGGGGCGCCATATAAATATTTATAGTCACTCACTCACTCTTCTTACCTCTCCTCCTCACTCTTTCACCCCCCCTCCCCATGCACGTGCTGAAGCCCACAATGAAGCCTAAATGTCTTCTGATGTACCCCCCCTCCCTCCTCACCCTTCCACCAACTCACCCTTTCATCTACTCCCCTCCTTCTGTCGCTCAACTGTGCCACGTGAAAAAAAAGATCACTCATTCACTCGCTCCTTCACTCTGTCACAACCCCCCTCCCTCCTTGTTTTCACTCAGTCCATCCCACCTTACTCGCTAACGCACCAACTCGCCCGCCGCCTGTTTAAAGTGCGCACACAGACGCACGCACACACACAAAAAAACAGCAAAACACTCAAGTCATCAACTCACTGTAAGAACAGGTGGAGACAGAGGGACAGGGACACTTGGTATTTTTCCTCACTAAATGCAACTTAATTGTGTTTATTTATATGATCCACAGCTACAACATACAACACAGACAGGTTAGATGCAGTAATAACTGACTATGATGCGATCTGAACAATAGTGGACACTTCATCGCTTGAGGAATGGTAATGTACTCTACACTGTAGAGGACCACCTCACTGTCCTGCAGCCTGGCTGTCCCGCGTTGTTTTCATTGTTTTGTTTTTTTGGTGCACTTCTGGCTCTGATGATTGTGAGGACACAAATCATCTGCTTAATAACCAGAAATAATATCACATAAACTCAGATGACCGATCCACAGAAGTCGTGTGGGGGGGAAACATTACTCCAGTGGCTGTGACTTTCACAGCTACAGGAATCAAAATGGCGTTGCAGGGAGGGACATCGGACCTGCTATTAAAATAAAAAATAATGCAGGAGAATGATAGTAAAGTTTGTTATTTGGGAGGGTTTTGTTGCCGTGGACCGGCCCTCGTCCGAACGAGGGGAGACCAAATGTCAGATGTGTTCGTGACCGGGGTCTGATGCGCCAGCTTATGAACAAAAGAAAGCCATCCCTGCGCCCTATATTGAAGGACTTTGGCTCCGGTTGCGGTCCACCTCGCAGCTGGACCCGCACCTGGTCACACGGCAGCCAGTTGCACCCCTGTCCAAAATGCAGGGATCCGTTTTTTGACCCGGTATTAGAAACCCTGATCTTTGGAGGTGTTGGCAACTTTCCTGACAATGGAGCTCGAGTGGCGACTGCCATAGTGACAGCTATAACCAATTCTGTTCAAAAACCGGCGAACACGGCGACCCGAACCACCGCATTACGACGCACATAAAACCACATTAACGTCCCGAGAGTCACCTGTGACTTAGATGTGGTGACATTTAATTTATAGGGGGTTTAACAGTAAATAATCTCGACCACGTCACTCAAAGTCAATGGCCGGACTGTGTTAGTTGGGAAAATGTATCGATGTATTAAAAGCGATAACAGGATTCTACACGGGCCGAACCGCGTGCATCCGTTCGAGCATAGATTCAATGTCGATGTGCAGTGGCCGATTGGACCGCAGGTTCCGTCTGTTTGGGTCAATTTAACGCGAATTGTGCAAAATTGTTCACGGCACGCGCTACTTCCAGCGGGTTTTCCTAGAATAAAAGTTGTTCGCCGGCGCGGACGAAGCGAAACAGTCGTGTCCCCGTGAAGCCCAATGTCTCTGCTATCAGCCCGTAGTGTCGTGCGGGTCAGTATTCCGCCGTGGTCGTTGTATTTGTCGGGAGTTGGAGGACGAAGAAACACAAACGAGACGGCGCCAGTTCCATGGAGTCCGCTGGATCAGCTGCTGGCAGTTGGTGTTCTCAATCACGTCCGCAGATAGGCTTCATAGGCTCACCGAGGCGCCTGTGGAATAAGACACTGAAGCGATCCGGTGCACAGACGCGTCACTTTGTGCGGGACGTTATAATAACATTTTTTATTTTATAAAAGCAGAAAGTGCGAGTTGTCCGCCACCTCGGAGTTTCTCGGGAGAAGCTTTATTTCGGGCCGTGCATATAATTTGCTGTATCTGACGCGCCGGTGTAGCCTACCAGCTGAGCCGGGTGAAATTACACCTCCAGGACTTTTTTTTGTCAACTTACTCAAAAGAAAGAAGTCACAATGGCAGAGACCTCGGCAGCCCCAGCCAAAGCGAAAAAGGCATCTAAGCCCAAGAAACCTGCTTCTCATCCCAAGTACTCTGAGATGATTAAAGCGGCCATCGTTCACGACGCCAGCCGGAGTGGAGCGTCCCGTCAGTCCATCCAGAAGTACGTGAGGAAGAACTACAAGGTGGGCGACAATGCCGACGTCCAGATCAAAATGGCCCTGAAGAGGCTGGTGGCATCCGGGATGCTGCGCCACACCAAAGGCATCGGCGCGTCCGGATCTTTCAGGCTGACCAAGCCGGAGGACTCCAAAAAGTCGACCAAGGCGGTGGCGCCCGCCAAACCAAAGAAAGCGGCGAAGCCCTCCAAGCCCAAGAAGGCGGCCAAGCCCAAGAAGGTGTCCAAGACGCCCGAAAAACCCAAGAAGGCGGTCGCAAAGAAAGTGAAAAAGGTCGCGAAGAAGGCGACGCCGACGAAAGCCAAAAAGGCACCAGCCAAGAAACCCAAGGCAGCGAAGCCCAAGGCGAAACCAGCAAAGAAGGCAGCCAAGCCCAAGGCAAAGGCGCCCAAAAAGGCAGCAAAAACAGCGAAGAAGAAGTGAAGGGACACTAACAGAGAGACAAAGTCACTGTAAATACTGAAGGAAATGTTTTCGTATATGTATTATTTTTGTAAGGTCTCATGCAAACTTATGCTGTTTTTACCAGTAGTTTCCTCTCCATTGCACTATAGAAGCTGTAGAAACAATTGTGGACATTTTTTTATTATTATTTGGCGTTAATAATAATTATTATAATTTGTCTGATCCTTGGATACGTAGAAGGCGAATCTAGGGTCGTGCCGGAAGGAGGAATAAATGTATATACAGTTGAACTGATGAATAGTTGTAAGTGCACGGGGTCAGACTCAAAAATACAAGTGTTTCAATGGTGAGCATTGTTGAGCCTTTACAATGTACTGACCATAGGCAGTGGACGTCAGCAAGATTTTCCTAAAGGCTCTATAGTTGTCATTCGAGCTCCACTCTGTATATTTTTCTCATGTTCAAACGACTCATTGTGGACTACATCCCACTGTGTTCAGACACTTTTAAAAAGACCGTTTCTACTGCAACTTAATAAACCTTTGCCATCTTCTACAAACACTTTTTTATTTGGTCAACTTATTGCGCGCACTTTAC
The DNA here is from genome assembly GCA_016785225.1 of Psettodes erumei. NCBI lineage: Eukaryota > Metazoa > Chordata > Actinopteri > Pleuronectiformes > Psettodidae > Psettodes > Psettodes erumei. Next base: position 221,620 of record JAFBJZ010000865.1, on the reverse strand, counting down.
GCGTGCGTAATCGACGCGAAGTGGTGGACGTGGGTGAAGGGGGACGGTGGGTTCTACTGAATATATGAAAGATTAATAAGCCAAATGCTAATCTGTTCCAACAGAACAACACTTGTATCCTCCATTTTTCCATACACATTACCAAGTCATGTATCGTCTTTGGTCCACCACATGAGATCGTGGCTATTGTGCGCCTGGATGCTGCAGACAAAGCCAATTGATGGAGACATTAAACGATTGCCTGCGGCATAGAAGCTGATACAAATGAGTGTAATATATATAAAAAAAGGAGAGAGGCAGTTTAAGAAATTTTAAGTAATGATGTGATAATACCCGGCAGCAGAAGCTCTTCGGAGAAGTAAAGAAGTAACACGTGAGCGTTAAATATCATCAGGTTATAACAAAGAGAGATGATTGTAACTGCTTTAAAGGTGAATTTGGGGGGGAAAGGGGGTTTGGATGTCACCTTGGTTTTATAAATAATAGTATTAAACTCTGTTAAATTTCTTTTTGGGGAAAAACTACAGAGAAAAAAAGTCCCTGACGGGCACGGGGTAGCGGTAAACACACAGCTGAGAGATGAACTTCCTGAGGAGAAATCACCGAATTCCTCGGCAGAAACGTTTTTGTTTTTTTAAAAAATAAAAACACAGCCCACGATCAAAAGCGGATCCGGGCGCGATGCACTCACATTTCTTCCCCGCGTTGTTCCACCACATGGAACTACACTCGCATCCTCTCTCCCATCTGAGTGGCTCCGGAGGAGTGATGAGGCGCCTCTCCGGACACACCCATCGCCCACTGTGTCTGCCTCTCACCTGACGCGCGATGCTGCCCCCGCGTGGCGTCGCGCGGGAGCTGGGCGACTCGTCTCCACTGCAGTCAGACAGACCGGACTACCAACTGTTGAAAGTCAAATTAGAAGCAGTTCATCCTCCACACGCTGCTTAGTATTATTATTATCATTTTTACAGCGAGTCATCAGACTAACCTTGCTAAATGGCTTCAGGCTGAACAATCACCGAGAAGCGGCCAGACTTTCTCGCCTCGCTTCGAGATGCTACACTATGTAGGGGAAAAAAGGGCAGCAAGTGGCGTTGCTTCAACACAGGGAAATCCAATATGAGTTTTAGCAGCACAGCTGAACACCTTAAGCAACCAATACTTTGTGATTAAGGTTAATGTGGGGTCCAGAACATAAAATTACACTCTAGTAGGAAAGCCTGGAAACAAAACTGGCACGGGAAACTTTTTAAGCAGCAACGGCTGCTTTGAATTCAACTCAAATTAGCAGAATAAAACAAAAACTGCACGAGGATCAGGTCTCTGAAGTATGAAAATTAAAAGCCAAAGCAAAGAATTCAGCAATCTGCACTAGGATGCTGCGATGCTACAATTCAGTGCAGTCAGTGGGAAATGAAACACCGACTGTCCAGCACGCACGCACGCACGCGCGCTCTCACGGCATTCACACCACATCTCCAACCCCGACAACGCCACAATGTAAGTCTTTCGAGCAGAAGCCTCCAAACCCAGTCTGGCCTGGTCTTTTATTGAGCATCTAAATCAGGTCACTTGCAGTAAGAAAAACGCCCAAATTTTAAAAGTCGCGGCAGCGTGTCCCGCAGCAGGTCCCCGGGCAAAATTTATCAGCAGAACAGACTTGACCGGCTCGTGTCGGAGAGCCAAAAAAAACAAAACAAATGGCAGGTTATGGTCAAAGTGGACGCAAGTGTCAGGTGTGTGTGTGTGGAAAAAGAAGCACAGATTACAAATCTATTTCAGTCTCAGTTAAAACGATTTTGATTTCAGCGCGAACAGAGAGGGAGGGGGAGCGGAGATCCGACTCGGATCCTTCTCGGGGATTCTGTCGTTTTGAAGGTTTGCCTCGCCTCCTTTCACAGGAGAAAGCGCTTCTGGGTTTCCTCGCGGACGCACATACAAACCGCCGTTTTTTTTTTTTCCCCGTCATGCTCAAAGAGGAACCTCTCCATGCCGCGGCAGATCAGTGGAGGCCTTTACTGCTCCAAACATTTCAACAGTAAGATTTCAAGCTACTTGGAAGCGTTTCACTCTCGGTCTCGACGGTATGCCTAAGACGGCAAATATCATGCTATGACTACTCGTTGCTGCTGGAGTTATTTGGCAAATCCTGTGTGGTTGATTGGTCAAAAAGATATGTGGTGTTCAGTGAGGAGTTTCAGCGGCAGCCAATCGGGGTATCCCCTGACGTTAAAAATGCTTCACATGCCGCCCCTTTGGTTCTTTAGTCTTGTCCATTTGGCAACAGGAGACACTGCATGCGTATAAAATCATTTTTTCCCCAATCTCACAATCAACTCTGACAGATAACCTAGGGGAAAGCAGCGGGCTCGACACTACTGTCTTTCTGCATTTCTCCTGTTTCGATAAAGCACCGTTTCGGACATTAGCAGGAGCAGTTCTCTGTGTGTCAATGTAGGGAGCGCAGGCAGGCTAACTCCTACTTAGCCTGGTCGGAGGGAGTAAGGCAGAAAAAGCTGAGCACTGCAGCGTGGAGAATAAAACTATCTAGCTTCTAATCTCTGTATTTTTTTTTGCGATCCCCTGACATGGAGGGAGGGACAAAGTGACGACGCAAAGAGGGGCGGGGGGCTGTGAAGAGTCTCCTGGATGCCTTGATGGCGAGAAGTAAAATGATGCCCGCGTCAAGTAGTTCAACCTGCCGTGGCTCTCGGTCTGGTCTCGGAGGTTTGGTCTTGATGGGTGGGGGGTGTCATCTCGGAAAAGAAAGAAAGCTCAGCCGGGTTTTTGGTCATTTCAGTCTAGCGACGGCTCTGTAGATGGCGAAGCCCAGAACTGCGACCACGGCCGAGCCCAGGGCCACTCTCAGCCAGAAGGAGGTGTTGCTCATGTCTGAGCCGTTCAGGTGTCTGGAGGTGGGAAGGAAAAAAAAACAATCGCCGAGGGTCAGGCACACCAAATAATGTACGGGTAGTGACGCGGCTTCGTTTACATCTCTTCTCATCACAGTTTAAATCACTGTACGTTTTAAATATAGAATTCCCCAATGACTGACAATGGCTGTCCAGATAGAACGTACGGGTACGCTGCTGCCCAGGCGAGCCTGGTGTAGATGTTCTTGCTGGTGGAGTCTAGGAGCAGGCCGGAGAAGGACAGAGGTGGAGGCAGCCGGTGTTTGTAACAGAACTCTGCCGGGGTCATCCCGTGGAGCTGCTTGACTTCGGGAAGGTCCACCTTGGAGGCGACCAGCACACATGGGATGTTGCTCTCCATGTAGTGTTGCTATGTTTAAAAAAAAAGGAGGGATAAAGAGGAAAAACTTTAGCAAAGAGAGAAGAGAATGTACTTTGTTTTCAAGGGGGGTTCTTAATGAAATCCAGATAACCCCTACTGCAATAGGTAATTAATGGAAAAGTCTACATCACATCTATCATGACGTGTAAGGGGACACTGATCTGTCAAAATCGAGAGCAGAAATGTTTATTTAGTGTATTTACTGGTGGAGACCGACAAAGTGTGTAAAGTAGGTGGGCACCTGAGCAGTTGTAGTAGTTGTGACTGACCTTGTATATACTGGCACAATAGTCGAAGGAATGCGGGTCACTGGTGTCATACATGAGACAAGCAACGTCGCAGGAGGCGTCTGATGCCTTCAGGAACTCCGCCTCCACGTCCACCTCGTTGAGCTGCATGGGGAAGGAAAAAAAAAAAAAAAGTATGGTCCTGAGGCTTTAGTCAAAGTCAGAGGTGAGGGGTCAACAATAAGATCAGGATGGGAGCTACTTACGATAAGGTACTTTTCCTGGTTGCTGATTGGGACAGTGTTTATGGCATAGGGGGCAAAGGCACTGCTGGAATTTCCTTTATTCTGTACGGAAGGAGCAAAACCAGCTGAACGTGGCGGCGAACACAAGCTTATCACTTTAATAAAACGCAACAGTTGACATCTTCAGCTCCAGACGAGCAGATGGTGCCGTACCACAATGTTGCGGCCCACAAAGGCCCGGAGAAAGGCGGTCTTGCCCGTCCCCCGCGGTCCGATCACCTTGCAGAGAAACACTGACCGCTGTGTCTGGCGCTTCTCCAGGTCCACCTCTTTCTCCCGTGTCACTGCACACAGACACGAGCGGAAATGCACAAAAGCGCAGGGGGCTGTCATTCTGTCTGTCACAATCTGAGCAGCTTAACCTGCCAAAAGGTGAAGTCAAAAATGGCCTTTGGTTTTCAGATTTCCCATTTCCGCGACTTGCTCGGTGCAGTCAGAAAAACTGATGTTTTCCCCACTCAGCGCAGTTGCGTGGGTTAATACATTTCAGGGCAGTATTAATAATAGCCCAAGGGAGGGAGGCCGACATTATCATTAAATAGATTTACCGCCACGCGTTGTAATGCCTGAACCGATCAGTCAAGTTGCAGGAGATATGGTCACGATCTCCCCTTCTGCTCCTGAGTTATGGCGTTCATAATACCGGCCAAAAACATGGTCACGGTGGCCCAGATTTTTGACCGCCAAAATCGAATCGGTTCGGCCAAAAATAACGCCTCCGGCTACACTCGATGCCGGCGCAGAGGCGTAAAACGGTCTTGCCTCCTACGCTGCTTCGCAGGTGTTTATCCTTGGGGATAAAAGGGTGGTTGCACTCCCTGACTTTAATTTTGACTGTTTTAATTTGTAACATTTTGCACAAAGGTTACCTGATTGCATTACACGTATTTCTCACTAAACGATGGACTGGGTGGACTGCACATATGGGCTAATACTCAACAGCTCCAACCTTGGGTGAGGTGACCTCTACTGGCATTAAGGGGATTAACAAAGAATAACAGGAAGGTTTAAAATATAACGCAGGTGCACTTTTACACCTTTGCGAGTGCAGGGTGTGCCGAGCCAACTTGATTTTGGGCAAAACAGAATCCTAAGTTTAAAGTCACAGGAAGCAAGAGTAACGAAAAAATTCAATTTGGCTACACGAAAAAGAATGTCACACAAAAAGTGGCGTGTTTGGCCCGAGGGTACTGCTGCAGGAAGGTGCGATGTTAGTACCATAAACAAGAGGGTTGTTTTTTTCCCCCCTGCAGAAACTCAGCTTATCTGGGATCGCCCGATACTGTCGGACAAGACTCAGCTATTCATGAGGCTAAACTGCACTTTGTCAGCCCCAGCTGGTGTGGCGCCGGATGAAAGACCAGGAGATGAGCGAAGTCTTGGGACCGCTCCTCCGGTGGAAATTAATATCCGTGCCAAATTCTGTGGCAATCCGTTCAGCTCAGTTATTTTTTGAGATCTTTCCCTCATATTTGACTGGCAACTGACAGTGAGAAAAACCGAGCGACATCACACTCCCCAAAGCAATAATGCTACCGCGGCTAACACAGAAATGTACGATTGCAGTTATCATCAAAACTACCTGTTTCACAAATTAAAAATGCACTTTGAAAGCAGTGAGCGGGCCCCCTGTTAAAAGAGTTGTGTCGCTTTCTGGCCTCTCTGACATTTACATTAGGGTGAAATAAAAAAGGTGCTCGCCTGAGTCAGAACGTGTGTGTGATTAGCAGTGAAACATCCTACATGACGCCGCTCAATCCTGTCAAAGCTTTCCCGAGACTACGCAACGTCTGCAGACACGCTACTCCCGCGCACATACGTACAGCGGTTCCTCATATTAGCTCAGGTGTGACTCACTTATTTAATTACCAATCATCGCGTGTTTGGGCGATTAGGATTTGTCTTTGTCACGTTTGGAGAGCGCGCCGCGTTTCAAAACCAGCATGCAGGAAAGTGCAGAAAACGTGCACTTTGCAGGCTCCCAGGTGAAAGCGAGCTGTTCGTTCACATTTCAAGGACGGATGCACACGTATGTGAATGAATTAGGCTGCAGCGAACTGGATTAAAACTAATAATCCTCCTATGGTGCTTAACTGCGAGGCCGGGACTTACGTTTTCAAGAAGGGTGTTGCGGTACGTCTCGCGACGTTCCGCGGGCGGGCGGCCTCAGCCTTTCTAACTCGCATGCTGTGTGTCAGGGTTGCCTATGTTTAACAGTCAATCACACACACACTGTGATTGCCGAAGTCTGTGACTCCTGCTCAGTGAGGATAGGGTAGCCTAGGTATCCTAGGTGCTCCAGGCAACGGTGGATGTCGAGGTATGCAGAAAGCCTGCACGTGAAGGCATGGACATACATGTGAGTTTTAGGCGGTGCGCGGCAATAGATTAGCTTTGAGCGCATTAAAGTGCAAACTTACTGCATGCTCACAGACATACAGAATCATCAACAGCGGAGGGAGATACTTACGTCCACTGACAGATGAAGCCACGGTTAGAGATGTATCCCTCGTCCGTGGTAGACACAGTCATGTAGACCTCTGGGCCCCACGGCATGTAGGGACACACACAGAACAGGTTCCTAAGCTCCGTCGGGGACAGGGCAGAGTCTTTGTCCTGTGAAGGGGCAGGGAGGGGGAAGAAGAAAAGCCACTTCTTCAAAACGAGGACATCCTCCGCTACTGAGCGAGGAGACTTCCCACAACATTTCTTTCTTACACTTTTACGTCCCAGTGTGACATTGTGACCAAAGGCGCCTACGATCGCTACTCACTTCATCGTACTTGTCAAACAGCCGCTGGAGGAACTGCAGGCCTAAATGATTGAGTTCTGTGGTGCAGCCAACAGGAACGCGCAGTCTGACAACACAAACCGTCACCATAGATATTAAGATATGTGGACATACCTGACTATTGTGCACAAATAAATGTAACACAGACAAAGCCACATGAACACAAAGAGAAACATAGCAGGTCTGAGACAGATAACTAGAAAACAGAGAGGCATCTCTCTACTCAGCCACTTCAATACAACCTGCCGGATTATTTATCAGCGATATAAGATTCTCAAGCTGAAACGATGGGACACAACGGACATACTCAGGGTAAAGGTAATCATCAGTCAGCTCAAGGTTGTCGTCATAACCAAACTTCCTGAGGATGGTCCATGTGGTTTCATGTCGGCCCCTCTGGATAAATAATGTGTTAAGGAACAAGAACCCTGAAAGAGAAGAGTCACAGCGCTTGGCCATTAGTTAAGTGTCACCCTGCCACAACACGGGTCACAGGTGCACGTTTTCACTGATGACCGATCTTTACCATTCAGGGTCAGGCCGTTGTCCTGCACCCCATCGCTGGTGTTCTTCCAAACTACTGTCTTCACGTCTTCTAAGGCTTGAGGTGCGAGTGGATTCCCAAAACAGGATTTCTACAGAAAGAGGATGGATCATTTGATGGCAAACAAAAGCTTTTAAGTTCCGATAACAGCTGGGAAGACTTGGGGGATTTTGACTAGCACCTGAAAGCAGTTGAGCTCAGCATCGCTGAGGATACGGTCGTTGTCCTGGTCGGAAATGTAGAACACTCTGCTCAGGGCTCGGACGCACAGAGGTTTCAGCTGGGGAAGAATATTGGAGGATAAAGAACTTAGCATTACTGGACCACTCGTTTGCATGGGACAGACGGGCTGACTCAGCAGCTGGCATCCTATTTCCAAACGTGGCTGACCTGCTTGTCTTCAGGGTCGTAAAGAGGGGCTGTGGGGTGAAGAACCGCCTTCTGTGCATAGTAGAAAAGCTCTGAAATGTTTTTCAGGTTCTTTGCAGAACACTTGAAACAGAAAAACAGCGAGAGAGAACATTTCAGATACTCTTATCTGCCCAGTCCAAAAGCCAGATAAAGTGTGCATGTGCAAATATTTGTGTGAAACCCAGCAACCATGCGTGTATCACAAAGCCAGCGGGTTTGTACGGAATGCAGTGATCAGCAGACTGGATATGCGTAGCCTCACCTCAACACATGTCTCGATCTCCGAGAACTGGTTCATGATGGGAAGAATGGTTTCCATTGAGCTCCCACAGCGCAGATCAGACTTGTTTCCCACAAGGATGATGGGAATTCTGGTATAACATATGGAAACGGGTGAACTCTCAACACAACACTATCGTCATTTGATGCGTACAATGATAGTATCACAAAACAGGTGATTCTGCAGAGCAGACATCCTGCTTACAATTTAAATGTGCAAGGTTTGGAGTCACTCCAAACATAACAACAAAACAAGCTTGGGAAGTTGGAAGGTGAGCACAGTGCAGCAGCAAAACAGAGCCCAAGTAACGCATAGCCATCAACAACTTATACCTACTTGTTTCCTTTTTCTGCATCTCCGTTCACTAGAGGTATCCATTTAGTTTTGATCTGAAAAGTAAGAGGCAGCAAGCATGACACAACTGTAGTTTTGAGTGCAATAATTAAATATCATGGAACGTTCGCACAGTGTGAGACAACGCGTGAAACGAAGCAGCAGGTCACCACCTTGTCTATTGTGTCCTCGTTGGTGACGTCATACACGACACACACCACATTAGCCTGTAGGGGAAAAGAAGTTAAAAACAGACAATCAATTCAACTGAACCTTTTTTGATCAAACGAGTCTGTCTGCTAATTTGGGTCTTACACCCAAAAAGCTTAAATGGACATTTCATCTCCACGTACGTTAAATTTGATGAGGAACGTTCAAAAATGTTCCTTTCTTCTTGTTCAAGGTTGTTCCAGCTTTATTTAAACCCTGTGTGTGTGTGCTTTGGGTTCCATGTAGAATTTAAATGTTAAATGTTCTGTTAATAAAAAAAAAAAAGTACTGAATGTTCATGAGTCTCACTTACCTTGATGATCTCATCTCTAAGGACACCATCGGTCTGTTCTTTTTCTGTCGGGGTTAAGGACAAACATAAACAAACCTGAAAGTCATGTCACACAGACCCACATTGTGTGGGGCTCCTTGTGTTACAACTGATAACGTGAAACGACCCCTGAAACCAATCAGCGGATTGGCTCTCGATAGCGGCACATGTTAGCCTCCGGCTCACGTTACCTGAGTAGTCCACTATGTGTGTGGGGACTTTCTCTGGAGTCACATCAGCGGGGATGGTGATTTCCTCAGCTCTGGGGGGAACCTGTCAGAGATTGCAGATCACAGGAAAACTCTCATCATCTCATTAGTTTATCAGGGCACAACCTCCCATAATACAAACCTAGATGGAGGTGAACAACAACAAGAAACCATTTCTTTTCCTAACCGCACAAAAATGAACCACTTTGCTGAGTACTGACTGTGGGAGAGTAACTGTGGCCATACTGGTCAACACACTTACCTCTTCTGGGAATTCCTCTCCGACCAAAGACATGATGAGAGATGTCTTCCCCACCTTGGCTGTTGGGAGAAATAATAGGAAGAGGATGAGAGGAGCTGCCACAGAGTGACCTGCACGTTGAAAGGGGATGACACTGAAGAAGTGTATTTACTGGCTGACTACTCCTCATGAATGTTATGAATCACACAGATGCCCCGATATGGTATGAAGTGCTGCCAGATGATGTAGCATTTAAGCAAACAGTATTTTGCTGCAGCTGTACAGAGGAGTATTTATTATTTACCAAAAAAGACTATATTAAATCAAATATCTCATTGTCGGATAAGATATATACAGAACGACTAATAACTCATTATACCGAAAAACAGACCTTTATGTATATTTAAGCTAATGGGTGTTTTTTTGGGTGACTTTCAGTTGAGCGTGGGTTATTACTAAATGTTATTTTAAATGTCATAATTTTAGTTAAGAAGTTATGTTAGCTCGTAATGCAGCAGCATGCAAGTCTAACGTGCCAGTGCTCTCCGTCGGAGAACTGTTAAAATACCGTTGTGTATTGTCTAATATGACTTTCAGTAGACAGCAAATAATAGGTTAGCCAATTATTTAAAAAACCCCAAAAAGGTCAAAATTGCAGCTAACGTTACCTATTAACCGTTCACAACTTAGAAGCAAAGTGCTCTAAGCTATGTTAGCATTACCTGAAAATAACATTTGAAAAGCGGTCACTTCATAGACAAATGTTTGTTATATGATACAATTAGCACAGATACGTACTTAATTTTTTATTTAACCGCTATCAGGAGTAACCAATGCAAACTTCAGCTCCAAGTTAGTAAGTTAGCTACGGCAGCTAATGTTTGCTATCCTTTTAGCTTGTGGTCAGCTGTCAGCGCAAACGACTTACGTTCCCCCAGTAAGAGTATCCTGACGTCTTGCTTCATGTTGCCTCTCCGTGTGACGAACAGTCAGGCGCGCTGCGTTACTATAATGACATTTATCTTTCATTTGAATGTCAAATTTCTCGCGAAAACCCAAGTGTGTGTCTCCCCACAGCGATGTGCACCCAAGGTGAAACCGTAGTCGTTCCGGTTCACAGAGGATTCGGTGGAAACGCGCCCCCTGCAGGACAAACGCCGCGCTGATTCGCATTTACCCACCTAACTGTATTTTTTAAGTTCTCCTGCCAAACATAAAGGTTAAAAAATATATAAGTATTTAGCTTGAAATACAGATTCATAAAGGCATACAGGATAGAAATGTAGCTTTGCAGTATGCCTGCATGTGGTATCATGTCAGCTGGTGTTAATCAGTTTCATTATTTAACAGGTTTGGTCATATTTCATCATCAAATGTTCAATAATTGTCATCTCTTTACCATGATTGAATCTATCTGTGGATTTTTTTGTGTCTGTGCTCCATCCTACCATTGTTACAGTCATCTCACCTTAAAGATTGTAAGATTTCACGCTGTTTTAAAATTTTTTTTAATCCCATCTAAGTGCTGCCCTACAGTTAAAAAACAGCAGAGATGGCAGCAACTGTTAATCTCTTATCAATATTCATACATAACTCACCACAAGGAACCTAAAATAAACAGTCAAATATCAGAAATAAACAGACACAGACAATACAATTCTTTAAATAAAAAAAAATGTCTGTATTATAAAACTATACACATGTAAGAAAACAGTTGATTTAATTATTAAAAAAACACTCCATTGTGGTCAATATTACACAAAGATTCTCCACAAATTGTAACTATTTCCCTAACAACATTTGTTTGATATACAAAAAAAAAATATTCATGGCACAATTAAAATGAAGTAACTTTAGAAAGTGGGCATATGTGAAAGGAGACAAACCTACGAGGTTCGAGGCTCATAAACAGATCTGGGGCCCTCAGAGACCCCGGACCTCCCACAGCAGGATCTCATTATAAGCCACAGTGAAGAGAAGTGTCCCGGAAGGAGAGAAGTGACACGTGTGCAGTGAGTCGCTGTGCTGCAGGAAGTCCTGAAACTTGCCGCTGCTCGACTTGATCAGCTTCAGCAGTCGATCTGACATCAGACAAAGAGCGAGAAATGATTTAAAATGCACGCCCCAAGCTTAGACTTACTAATTTATTTACTGGATGCACATGGTAATGCATCATTAAAAAAAAAAAAACAAGATTAGAGTTTACCTTTTGAGCCCACTGCTATGAGCTGACTCTTAGAGGAGAGGCCAAAGCATGTGGCCCAGTGGGGCAGAGCAATCTTTTTTACTATCTGTAGTAAGAAACAAAACATGATTTGACACATATTTGTGGATTTTCTGCCAGCAATATGTGGCAGGTACAGGAACAGGAAAAATCCCAGCACAGTGACAGAGAAGTGAAGCAGGGGGGAGCTGTGGTACCTGTTTTTTAGCCAGGCTGTAAAAGGATAACTCTTTCTCTACTCCGTATCCAGTGTAGACCACCAGGTCAGGGTCTCCTGGGCAGAAGGCAGCCAGGCTGGGAGGCGGGCTGTCATCCTACAGAGCAAAGAGTTAAAGTAGCTAATGGTCAAACATGGACAGAGCCTAAATTTTTTTTGGTTGGTTTTTCCAAAACCGACTCAAACAGCATGTTGCCAAACGCCAAATGAAACATGCTCGTACATTTAGACTACGACAGGCAGTGACCTCTCTAGTCATTGCATGTACTACTACTTAAAACACAGACAGTACCCCGAAAAAGGCCGGAGCAGGAAATGTCAGCCAGTCGAGCAGATCACACTTGTCCTTCAACCAATCGACAGCCCACACGCTGACGCGTCTGTCAGCGCTGGCAGCCAACCACATCTCGTTTCCTTGCAGTCCGAAATTCTTACACTGGGGATGAGAACCACAGGAGGAATTTAAGAGTTAACTTTTTACACCAGTGGGTTGTATTACAACTCCACATACGCAGAAAATCCACTTTGGGGAGAAATTTACTCCATTTTATGTCTCAAGTGTCTTAAGTGTTTGTTTGATAGGTGGGTCCTGCTTTTGCAGAAACACCTCCCTCGCTGATTCTATTGTTCCGTCATGTTAAGCTCCGGTGCTGCACTCCTCGGACTGAGTCGCTGAGCTGACCTCTCCATTCACACACTGGATGGTGGTAATCGGCGCTCCTTTGTGGTCCCTGATGACACGGATAGTAGCTCCATTCACTGGGCTGCTGACTGCTACCAGACCATTCTTCCCCCCTGAAAGGATCACATGACCTGCCGGCGAGCCAAAAACAGATACAGAGCCTAAGTGGACGAAGCGCAGCAGCGTTAACATAGCATGAAACTTTACTGCCAGTAAATGGACCCAATCCTGGATCTGGATTTGAAGTCAGAGGAAAAATCTTCTCCTGACTGACTAAGCTCTGCTTTGACCTCTGATCGCTCTTCTCTGGATGGTTTTAAAAACCATGAAATAGTCACAAGAAGAAGTGGACGGGACAAGGAAGGCACTGCGGAGTCGCCCAAAAAAAATATCATTACAATATTTCATCAAAGCAAGGTAGTTCAGTTACTGAAATTAGAGCAGATGCACGTATTTGGCTCCGCTGTCCTCTCTCACCTTCAGCAGAGTACTGGACGGCAGTGACGGCCACGTGATGAGGATGCAGCTTCATCTCCATCTCTGAGGAGACAAGCCGGAAGATCCTCAGGGTGCCGTCGCTGTACCCTGCAGCCACGCATGCGCTGCTCTCGCTGGAAGATGGGCTCCAGCACACGCAGCCGCAGGCCTGACCGACAGAGAAAAGCAGTGGTGGTGCACAGGGGCAATTGTAGCAACTGGATCGCTGATGATTTTTTTTTTTACAATTTATTCTGCTGTCTTTGTTTAATTGGCAAAAACTGAAAATAATATTCTCTGACTTCCCCATCATATTTGTAGAAGACGTTCCATCGAGGCGTCCGTCTCAAAAGCTTTGCGTTTACACTAGACGGGACCCACCGGTTGATTTAGAAGATTTCATCCCCCAGGCGTATTATCCCCTCACCTGGTTGAGCACCTGGAACTGCACCACAAGTTCGCTGCTGGGGGCTGACCACACCCGCACGCTGCCGTCCTCGCTGCAGGTGGCGAAGTGGCTCTCGTCAGAGCTGAACACCACGTCGTTCACCTGGACGGCAGTGAAAAGGGGACACAAAGCGAATGAAGCCCCCGTGTCCGAGTTCCGCAAATGTTGGAAAACAGATTGACAGCTTGATAATAATAATTAGCGAGTCTTTATTCCTTAAGCAGGGCTTTCCATAATCTAGGAGCCCTAAAGCGGTTTTGCATCAACAACACATCAACAATTAGGGACACAAAAGGGGAATAGACGCAGTACGTGTATTGCAGGACTGAGTTTAGGGAGACACGATTTGGATGTGGTTATTTTTCCATCTCCCAGAGCTCACACTCGTACCTTGGTCTTGTGCCCGCTGACCAGCCGGATGCTGCTGCTCTCTGACCAGCTGATGTACCAGAGGGTCCCGGCTGTCGTGCCAACGATGCCCATGTCCATTGTGTTATCGAACGCCGCGCTGACCGTCGTCCCGTCCAGCATTATCTCCTGCTCCAGCACCACAGCGGTCCCGCTGGAGGACAGACGCAGGTGACCAAAAAAACAGCGAGGCCATTAGAATGAACGCAGACGTGATGCAGTGCACATAAACAGTGTCACATATGTTGCAGGTTTTTTTCCTGCTGCCCACGTAAGACTTGGGAAGCGTTAGAAGACAGCGCTACAAACCTGGCTTCCACATTGCAGACCTTTTCCCGAGGCTGCACACCCCGAACAGCGTCTACCTCCCACAGTCGCAACCAGCGGGTGTTGCTGCCTGTCAACAGACGGGTCCCTCGGCACAACAGCACTCCTGCACCAAGAATCCATATCGATCCATTAACCATTTTTTTTTTAAACCCAGGATCGAAACACGCGTGAGCCAAATTGCTCAAAATTTTTAGGCTGTTGTGTATTTTTTCCTGTGAATAGAAGAATATTTAGCGGAAAAAACCATGTCATCCAAACTAGATGGTCAGAATGTCAGAGTTGATTTGTACCGATCTCTCCTTCGTCAGCTTCCCAGGTCATGGTGCAACGCTGTGTGTTCACATCCCAGACGCAGACGTGTCCTCGACTGGTGGCGGTGAACAGGAAGGAGTCCGTGTGGTAGCACAGAGCCGTCATTTCCACGTGACCAACCTCTGCTGGTGCTTTCATCCTCTGGACCTACAACGTTGAAAGAGTGCTCAAAGAGTTTTTCTACCCAAAAGTATTCACTCAAATGTGCTGGAGAAGAAAACATCACCTATTTTAACCCAAAATACTGGATCGCTGGATAAGTGGATCTCCAGTTGAGAAGGTTTTGTCCCCTGCACTTTCTTTACATTATTTTCTAAATTATTACATCTCCTTTTCTGCAGTCATTTACCTTGAGGTCTACATCCGGACCACTGCTGTGGATGAGGCCGAAGTAAACCCCTTGGCTGCCCACACAGGCCAGCTGGCTGGCTGCCGAAGGGCTGAAGACGGCATCGTGGATCGGCCCTGACATGCTCACGCTCGACAACAGCTGGAAGGTCCTGCTGCTCCACAGAGCCACCTCTGGTTCAGAGAAGTCTCCTGCAGGACATTGGGAAGAAACAGCGGCCAGCAATAGCTGATTGATTTCATTGACCGCTTGTCCTTCAACACAAAACATTAAATTTACGGGGGGTGCTCGCGACTGATGGGCGAAGTCCGATTCGCAACTTCACTGACCGACTGAGAGGAAGAAGCGATCATCCCTGGAGAAAGCGAGAATCTGCACCGCCCCCCTGTGGTAGGAGATGGTATCACGACAAGTTCCGCTCTGGATGTCCCAAATGCAGATGAGGCCCCTGTTGCCGTCGCTAACGCCGGCTGCTGATGCCAACATCTGGAGAGGAGATGCGACAAAGCGCCATTCCATGAAACACAATGCTCAGACTTCTGAGTTACCAGGCTTGTTATCTGTGATAGAAATAGCTTTATTTTAGGTTCTTGGCATCTAATGAAAACTAAGTCTTATATACAAAAAAAATGGCATGCCCCAACAACCAATTGAATGGTACGATACAATCTAACTGGGCCCAAATCCTAAATATAAAAAAAGTTTTTAGCGATGATACACATGATCGAATGAGAAGATTTACTTTTGTTTATTTTCGTTAAAAGTAACTCAGTAAATGGCCACAAACATTTCTTTGTGTTGACTGTTTTCCATATCGGTTTGACAAACTATTAGTGTTCAAAGCCTCACACACCACTGAGCCACCGAGTGTGAAATGCATTGACCCGGCTGAACAGACATGCCATTCTCTTGCCTCCGAGTGAAAATGCACTCCTGGGCCTCTTGCCTGGCCAAACCGCCGGGCCGGGTTCATTTCACAACTGAGGTAGCGATTCCCTGCAGAGACCAACCCACCAGCTCATCTACCCGAGTCCCTCCCTTGCTGAGGTGACCTGCTGAGCCCGGTTCGGCCTATTTCAGATCTATTAATGGACACGGTGATGTTGTGATACTTCCCCGTGGTGCTAAATTTTCACAACATATACAGCTTACGTTCGGCTTGGAGCTTGGGGGATGCACAGACGCGCATTCGATTCAAAACGGTCTCATGAAATGACATCACTGGTGCTCCACTTCTATTGAAGCAGAGGAACCACGGAAAGTACCTGCGCGTCGTGCGTGACTGCAAGACAAGAGATCTCCTCGCTGTGGCCCCGCAAGTGTCTCTGACATCCTGTGTGAAGGTGCTCCACCACCACCACACAGCCGCATGAGTACGCAAATAAGCCTGCAACAAAAAAATGTGTGTGAGTGTGTTATTATATATTCTCCTCAGTTATAGGAAATCATTACACATCACTGTATTTTGTCACTATTTTCGCTACAGTTTATATTTCACCTTTATTTTCACTATATTATATTAACCTTGATCAGGGCTCCACACCATGTTGCCACGCCCATTGCCATTGTAGCCAATCACTGCTTTCAGCTTCAGTCCCTCCTCTCCTGGTTGCGGCGCCACAGCAGCCTGGATCAGAGAAAACAGTAAGGCTGGACAGTAAGCACAATCAGTGAGCACAGTTCATCGTGAGTGCTGTTTACCTGATCAAGAGCGGAAGTCTTGAAATGTGGGATAAAGTGCCTATAACAATCTGGACGTACTGGCTTCCTCCCGTTCAACTCAACTAAACGACGAAACAGAAACAAAACAAAAAGACACAGAGAAAGATCAATTCTGCTTTAAAGAAGTAAAAAAAAAAAACCCCAGAAAGTCAGTACAGAACACTCACCAGCGTCATTACAGCTGGATTTCAGGGGAGACGTGTTGGCCACCTCTGTGACTTTAAGGAAGGAGGCGGCAGGTCTGGGGCCAGACAGGGAACCTGTACCGCGTGCTTGGTTTGGCACAGTCGGGACGGGCAGGGTGTCATCGCGAAGAGAAAGGGAGCCAAAAGCTGCGGGAGCGAGACAGACGGGAAAAAAAAAGGACTTGAGGGCGACACCTAATCATCAAGTCCCTGCTTTCACTGAAGAGCCCCGTCGTAGCCATTAGCAACGAATGTGAACGAAGTGTTGATAATCTTGCTGTTGCCAAGGGACAATGGGAAATCTCTTTGTCTCCCAATAGCTGAGTTGTTATTCACAACAGCGTGAGTATTAACTCGTGCTTGTGTGATCAATACAATAATCTGAAAGAAGTCAGTTTTGAACATCTTAAAGCTATATCTTTAACATACAGTATATTGATTCCAGCAGGAGCGTAAATGCATTCACAACATGGTGTGGGTCAGAACAGGCCTTTTTCACAACACACGTTGTTACGTTAACGACGGCTCTGTTGTATTCAAGAGTCCCACTGATTCATTTCATTACTTCCACCTGTGATTTTCCTACCGCGGTGCGTCAAAACGCGCGCGCATGGCGGGTTTTCAGCATTGTCAGCTCATCGAACACCTAACGATGAATAGGATGTGCTGGTGGCGGCTAATTTAAAATCCGACAAGAGCACTTGCCAGCCTCTCCTCGGCCGGCTCTGCCGACGTCCAGCCGCGGCGGCGGCGAGGAAGGGAGGGGCGCCGTCTGGCGAGGCATCCCATTGGACAACTGAATTCCCCTCGCTGCGGTGTCTGGTTTAACTTTTCCGTGAAAACACAAGATAAAGTAGCAGTTTAGTAAGAAGGTTTTGTACGAGGTACATTCTTTATGCTTCTGGCGTAACTATTAACTCGAAGCGGAATTTACCTGATTTAGGAGCTGAGGCGCGGCTTCCTCTGAGAGATGAACTGTGTGTAAAGACAGAGAGAGTTGGACATTTCACCCACAAAAGTTCCAAAGTGTGACACACACATTAACCAGAATTAAAATTCAACATTGAATATTACCGGCTGTCAGTCGGTGAGTAAACGGGATGTGCCAGGAAGTCCCAGATGAATATGGCGTCTCCCACTGAGACTACACCCAGCTGGTCAGGGGTGAAGCTCACCTGGCAGATGGGCTGACTGTGGCCTATGAACATCTAGTACAGAGAAACACATGCCTCAGTTACTACTGACATAATGTAAACTACTAATATTTCTATTTCTAAACAAAATTAAGACATACTTTCTAATATAATAATTTTTTCCCCTTCATTTGGTTTTCGGTAGTATCTGAAATTCTTCCTAGTAGGTCACTTACACATTGGCCTAAAAATCAATAGCTCATTGTTTGTCTCTAGCCTAGCCGAAGGAGACACTGACAGCATCCAGCTGGCCGTTCCCCAACACGGGTTGCCGTAGCAACCGAGACTGTGGCAGAGACCCCTCAAAGATGGAAGAGAGAGAGAGCCTCCGGTGGAAGAGGCCACAGTCACAACAAACAGCCAGTGTCTCAGGGTTAATTAGTTACACATGCCGTCTCTGGGGGTATACAACGTGATTCAGATGAAACGTGGTTTCATGCTTAGGATGGATGTCACGCAGCTCGATGAAAAATCAACCTTATTTGGACATGTAGTATGACCTAATAGGGTATATATTATACAATCAATGCCAGAAACATTTGCCCACTGCATCCCTGCTGCGCTTGCTTGTTTTCAAAAGCTGTTTATATCGTAAATTGCATGCTGTGTCACAGCACCTTGTCATACATCCAGTCACAAAACAGCCACACACCTACTGTATTTTGAACTCAAACTTTTAAAAAAATACATAAACCAGCAGCAGCTACTTCATCAAATATGCGGAGAATTTGTATCTTATATTTCAGTCGTAAATTGTTTAACCTTTGGCTACCTGTGAGTTAACATCGAGCAGCATGTTATAATCCCACACTTTCACAGCGCTGTGTCCTGCCGTCAGCAGGAATCGACTGTCCTCGCTCACGGCCAGGGACGAGCACTGGTGTTTGTGCACCTTAGATATCTGTGAGGAGAGAAATCAGAAACAAACTCCAACATATAAATGAAAATAGGATCAAATAATTGCATGGAAACAACCTGTACATGTCAAAAGACTTGTGACTCCTGTTACTGAGTCTATTTACGAACACAGTCTTCTATCCTCAGCGTCTTGTCATCAGCATCTCAGCTTGTTATGCAGTGCTCCTGACAGAAGTGATATCTTTTTTTAACACATCCTTCTTCCCACATAAACGCTCAATCTTCCCTCAACAAATCTATTAATGCAGATATTCTGAGACACGACATCAGCGGCGTTACCTCTCGGAGCAGGCGGCCTGTGTTCGTGCTAACCCAGAGGATTTTGTTGGCAGATGTGGCAACCAGCAAGTGTTCGGTGGAGGCCGGGGAGAAGCAGACTTTCAGTGCAGAATCCAGATGGGGGCTTTCTACGTCCAAAATGCTCACGTCTACGCGGAGCAGCTGGAAACATTCAGACATGTAGGGAGACATATGAAGCGAGAACAACATGACTTCCAAATAATTATATTCCAGTCATTTTTGGTTCATCTTGTGAACGTCATGCAGTCGCAGTCGCCCAATCCCGCAACGTAACCCAGGGGTGATGATCCCTCGCCGCCCCTCAGGCAAAATTTCACTGCAATGTACCCCTGCAATGCAACAAATGGCACGGTGGTAGAAGGTGCGAGATACCTCGTCGAGAGACCGTGCGTCGGCGATGGTGACGATGTACTCAGAGGGGCCGACAAAAGCCAGGCAGCGGCTGTCGCTGCTCACCGTGAGAGCGTCTGGAGCGCGCTCGGTGCCCCGCGCCAGCGCATTACCTACAATCAGGTGCGGAGCGAATGCAACGCTGATGTTAAAGATGGCTGTCTGATGTCCTAATGTGTGTCTGTGTTTCAAAACAGTAAGCTATTGAGTAAAGTAACAGTGAGTGCATGCATAATCTCATAGTGTTGCCAATATCATAGAATCCCATACAATGTCTGCATGAATGCTTTAAAATATGACTGAGCTGATATAAGGTCACATTGCTGATGATGCCCCGAGGTGCGTTTGTGGATGAGCTTGCGTGTATACATACATGTCACTCTGATCACATTGTGACCTTCCTCAGAGGAGCTGTAAAGCGCAAGAGAGCCCCGGGAGTCGGCACTGTACATGAACTCCCCGTCCGGAGAGAAGGCGACACCCACCACTTCACCTCTGTGCTGCCTATGACAACACAAACACACATGCAGAGGAGCAGGAACATAAAAGCAGTCGTTAGTCTTTCTGAATAAGTGCTTTCTTGCAGCGATAATCCTGGTGCTGTTATTTCTAAATAACAGTTGCAATTGTGGACCATTTTACTATCCTTATTTGTATTTCTTTCTATTCTTTAGACGTACTTGTGTTCAGCCAGCATCTTGCCACTAGAGATGTCAAAGACGCGGAGGATGCCAGAGCTGAAGCCACAGGAGAAGACCTGCTCGCTGGGGTGGAAGGCCACTGAGCAAGGGCTGTCCTCAGACACAAAATCATACAGCTGTGCACAGGAGACAACAAGAGAGAGACTTAGGCTCACAGAAATGCAATGTGAGGCCGTGTGGATTTCTTTAGTTCAAAGATGCACATTAGCAGAGAGAAAAGAAAAAAAAAATCAACCACGGCAGTTACTTAAAATGACTCCAGATAATTTTCTGTGCCCAAATGTGAAGCATTTGATCATTTCCGCCTTTGGGGAGTCTGAGAACGAAAGGCTGAAAGGAAACCATCAGCATAATTTGAAAGATGGTATAATTACATAGAATTTCTTCACAAAGATGCTTTGAATTAAGTTACCACCTAAAAATCTGCAAAAAATCTGTTTGAGTAAATTATCGGAAATGCCTGGGATGCTGATGGTAACAGCGATCTGTCTTCTTCTGAAGCACAAATCAACCTGACGGGGAAGAAAAGCAGAGCCTTGCATGGCCTTGCTTCCGCAGAGAAGGGACAATTGATAAAAACTCACATAGCATGCTAAAGGCTTCTTTTGTCCAAACTGAGTTTGTTTACACAGATGCAAGCCTTTTATCCAAGAATTGAAAGAGAAATTACAGAAAAAAAGAATCAAGAGTCGTGATTTCAATGGGGCCCTGACACATGGACCTGACGCTGATTGACCTGATGCAAGGTGTCCATATTCCAAATGCGCACTGTCCCGTCGGAGGAGGCCGTCGTGAGATGCCGACGGATGCCGTCCACGCTGAAGCCGAGCACGGCGTCCGTGTGGGACCGCATCAGCGTGTTGTAGCCGCGGCTGCTCACGTCGAGGAAGCCCAGGTTACCGGTGGAGGTGGCCGCCAGGACCTGAAGGCTGTCCGATGAGACTGACACCAAGCTCACGGGTCCCTCGTGCTCTGGAAAACACGTGTTGTGTGCGAGTTATTCTCCAAACAGGTTGTTTGTTCCGCGAGAGGACCGCGAGAGTGCACATCTCACATTCGCGGGTATATTCGTTCGTGTTTCTTTTTTCCCCGTTACATCAAATAACCTGAATCATTATGGCAAAATGCAGCAAAGTTCATGCTGCGGCAGAGAAAAATGCAGCTGTTACATTTACGCAATTCGATACTGGGCCCTCTTTTGAAATTCACAGACGACATTATATTCCAACATGAACTTTTAAAGCATGTTTACAGGCTTTATGTGTTTACAGCCTTGTAAAATCACCGCCTGCTACTGTGCGTGCTCTGCCTACCAGCCTCCAGGAAGATGGCAGAAAAATCGAGGGGCCAGAGACGCAGGTAGCCATCTTCAGAGCCCGTGGCACAGAACGATGAGGACACGCTGATGCTGTTGATGGCAATGCCTGGACCTGGGACACACACACACAACCTGCTGTCGTCCCCGTCCGGCCTTTGCTTCAGACTGCTAAGTGTGTGGTATCTTCAGGTATCTTCTTCTCTCTCCGTTTTCAGAACCCACCTGTGTTAAAAGTCCACTTCTCCCTGCGGTCCGCGTGCTGCTGCTGCGCAGGCGACAGCCTCCTCACGTTTCTAATAGCCACTCGGCTGTAGTCGATCTCAAAGACGTGCCCACTCCGAGTGCTGGCATATCTACGGGATGACGGTCACAGAGAGAAATTGGGAGTCTTTCAATAATAGTGTTTTCTCTGCATCTGGATCAGATTCATGCTTTTTCCAACGCTGATTAAACCCTGGCGGTTTCAGTGAACTGGTTTTGCGCTCTCACAGTGTTCGATCATCGACGTGCTGGTCGGAGGAGTTTCCCTCCTCAAACGCCACGTCGGTGAAGTCCAGCGAGTGGTATTCACCCAGGTTCACCGGACAGGAGCGCAGCGTCCCGTTCCGCACCCGCCACAGACGAATGTTGTCCCGACCACACGACACCATCCTAAAACAGGACACACCAGACGTGGCTGCATACTCCGACTCCGTCTGAATTCTGCCTCGACCTTCACGCTGGGGATCTCACAGCCTACCGTTAGCTCTGAGGGATCGCACATTCTGTGAATGCCAGAGATCAGGCTGAACGGGCCCCGAGGAACCCCAGAGCACTGTGGGAGTCTGCCGGCAGACTACCCAGCCGCTTCGCTGTCACCGCAAACTGCCATAGGTAACATCCATGAAACATATTATGCTAATGTGGCATTCCAAAGTCCTCCCTCCACAAATAATGATATTCTTAGGTCTTTAGGCGGTAGAATGCCTTGAGAAGGGTTTTTAGCTTTTCACCGTATCAAGTCCTCTATTGCTGTTTCACTGCGGGAACTTCCCTCCACTGTGTGTCTGAATTTGTGATGTGTGGCTCGTTAGCTGTCGATAACGTTATAAAAAAATGGAGGTCAACTGGGTCAACAGACGGAGGCACAAAAATGGTCCCAGACACGCGAAGATGAAGGCGAGAGTACCTCATATCATCGAAGGAGGCGACCTTCATGGTGCGAACGTCCACGTCCGTGTGCGCTTTAGCCAGGATGGTCACCTCTCCACCTTTCCTGACGTTCAGAGTGTTCCACACCACCACCATCTACGGAAGGTGGAATTCGGACAGAAAGGAGAGACATGCAGCGTGCTAGGGGAATAATTTACATATCATTTAAAATTATAGCGAGATCTAATGACAGCCATGCCTCTCTCAGGCTCTGAGCACAGCTAGTGCTAATTGCCTTTGTGCACATGTGGGAAAAACTCCTGGCACTTACTGTTTTATTGTGGCCGTCTTTGCCCACGCCACAGAGAACACTGCCACTGAATGAGAAGCTTCAAAATGGAAGGAGATGGACAAAAAAAAAAGAGAAAAGTAGCATGAGCAAGTGACGTTCAACGTAGACTCCAGTGCCCATGTAAAATATCTGCGCACCTGACCACGTGTGTGTCTGTTTGTGTGTGTTTGTGTGCGGCTGGTCACCTAAGAGAGGATAACGAATGAGTGTGAATCCTGAGCATGGCCAGACAGTCTCCCTTGGGGTAGTTCCACACCCGAACTACGCCGTGACTGCCTGTTTGTGCCGAGGCCAGCAGCGTTGTGTTGCCGTTAAAAGCTAGTGCAGACACCTGCAGAGAAAACACACGCGGCAAGAATTACATTCTTAATAATAAGCGCATGAGAAATGCAGGGAAAAGGGCAGGAATTTAGTCGTTTAAAGCAAACTTACTCAAGTGGGCCTTTCAACGCATTGGAAAAGAGACACACCACAGCTCCTTTACCTTATCAGTGTGGCCGATGAAGAATCTCTGCTGGTTAGAGGATATCTTCATCGAGACGATGATTGCGTGGCACGGATATACCACTGCGTCACCGGACGTGGTCCACAGGGCCTACAGTGGAATACAGCGCAACCTCTCTCAGCCTTTGATTGAACGCGTTCTATCCACGACGTACGCGAAAGCCAGCGCGGTGATGCTTTAACTCTACACGAGCATACATATCTAGCGGTGGCTCCTCCGAAGCCGATGATTCGACTGAGCCTGAGAATCGGGTCTGGAAGCAGCTTCTAAATATCGAGAGCAGAAAAGGACAGATGCAAAGATTTTGTAATGAGCTCTGTAAAAATAACGATGTCTCAGGAGCTTTTTTTTCATTTGACTCTCCACTGTCTTCACCTCTCACCTGCTGTTTGGCTAATTTGGCTGGTGATAGATGGACCGGATCTGGAGCAGGACTGTAAACCAACTGGGAATACGACAAGGTCAACAGTGTCGGAAAGAACATGGCATCATTACATGCTTTGCATTGAACGGGGATGTAGGGAAGAAAAGGACGCGGCATATGAGTGACATTTTAATGTACAGTGAAGCGTCACCTCTTCTTCACTTTCCTCCCACTGTTTGCTCAAGGCATCCTCGGGATGCGCAAACACATGTCGCCCGCTGTCATCGGTATCACAGGGTGGCCACTGCTGCTGCTGCTGGTCATCACTGCGGCGATGCCGGCCGACCTTCTGCTGAGCGGAGACTACGCCCAGCTCAGGTATGTCGGTCACTGCAGGGGTTTGATTCTGAGGGCGCTGAGAGACAGAGGGAGGGAACTAAATAAGTAAAAACAGCAGCCTCCTCCAAAATTTGATTTTAGATTCCAAGGCTCAAGCTTAACCATCTGTCATATTTACAGAAGACAAAAATCAAGGTGAGAGAATTCGCAGGGGTTTGATGTTCTGTACTAAATGTGATCAGTCCTACTGATTGTGGGGTGGTGATCTGCTGGATGAGAGACACACAGTCCTGAACTGGTTTGCTGAGGCTGACACAGCGCGACTCCTCCCTGGCGGGGCTTCTTTGGTTGGAGAAACAGCCTGTGAAATACAGCAGCATGAAAATCAGTGCTAATTGATGAGTGAATGAGTGGGAAAAAAAAAGAATCAACAAGCGAGAGAAGCATGAACCGAGTAACGCAAGTGTGATTTGTTTCCGGTGCGGGTCGAGTAAAAATGAATTCGAATTTCTCGTGCAATCATGTGGGAAAACTGAATTTTTCTATCTTTTTGCCAATGGTTTGGTTTTAAAAAAAATGAGTCAGACCTAAAGGCCATAACACCGAAGGGCAGTAAGAAAGTTTAAATACCACACGATGAGAATGACGAGCAGTGTGATATTTCATGACTTACTAGCCTCAGGCCTTGGGTTGCCTTTTTGAATGGAGTCAAAGGGCAACTTTGTTCCTTCTGAGGGAAACCTGTTGGGATATACGACAAAATAAGAGACTGCAGTGGTAGCAACTTGTGATAAAGCAGGTAAAGGTAGTTTCCATAAATCAATAATAACATATGTAGACTGTTGATTTTATTTTTGGGCTGGGTAATAACTGCCAGTCATGTGTCTGTAATATTAATAGGAAAATTCCCCCCTTAAGATACTCTTCCATAGCTACCTATTCACGTTATTAACCGGAGCACTGGCATTATTTCGTGAATGTTGTATTTACCATTTGTGATGCCCGCACACCACCACAACATGTGATTTCCTGAATGACAGACCCATTACATGGGCTCCTCTATTGGTACAATCCTCAATGATGCTGCTATAAAAACAGTCAGCCCAAGACAAGAGGCCCAATCCAGATCCCTTCGCATCAAAACCTCACATTTTGTGCGTACAGAAACATGGCTCAGAGCGGAATTTCCCTTAAAAACACTGGCGACTGTGCGCTTTCTGTTCTCTGGCCGAGTAACCGTACCTGATATAATCATAGAGGTCATGCCAGGAGCCTCCCTTGGGCACAGGGAAGGACATGTCTCTGGGCATGGGACCTGTTCCCTGAGAAGAAGCCAGACCCATCAGCTTAGCTTCACTGAAGGAAACTCCTGTCAAGAGAGGAAATTGGACAAGGAGATGGAAAAAAAACTCATAAGGGAAATCGGAGGATACACTCTGACTCAGCCTGACACTGAATAGTAATTATATGCAGAAAGCACCCCCGCCCCACTAAGTGCAGTGCTGATGTGCTTTCAAAATGTTCTTAATATTCAACCTATATTACCATGGCAGACGTCTTAGACGTCTCTGGGAATTGAATAGTTTGAATAAGCTTTGAGACTGATGAGGCTCTTTCAAGCTCCAATAATGAAACCTCTGTATCAATCTCTGTATTGAAAAGAAGGGCACTGACACGTTTTTTTCCCCACAGGGCATCATGTCAAGCTAGTGAAAAACAACGGGCGACATTCCCATACAGATATGATGTGTGTATACACTATATATGACATTATCAAAAACAAAAATCCAAAGGCGGGGAGGGGGGAGTAAATTCACTCAAGTGTGTGAAGTCCTACCTGGATCGAGCAGAAGGTCAGTGGTGAACATGTTCTTCACTGCCATGTTGGCACAAAGCTTGATGCTCTTCAGGTGACTGAAGCAGCGGTTCAGGTAGACCGAGAGCGTGTACTGCAGATCCAGCATTAGGCAGGTCCAGCACACAGAAGCGGGGGCTGGACCCACCAGACCTGGCGAAACATAGACATAAGTGCAACTACTGTAGCAAGACGTGCTTGATTACTGATGATGTAAGCATGGTTGCATGCGCGCACACGCGTCTTACCACGTCTTGCAGATTTGGCCGTGCTTTCATAAACCGAATCCTTTGCAGCTCCACACAGGAAAGGGAACTGAAGCCAGGTCGCGGTGGACTTGAATTCTTTGAACATGTTGGAGAAGGAGATACGGATCACCTGGCCCTCCTATACATCACAGCACAGGGAGACAGGGATGGATAGAAAATGTCTCCCTCTTGCTATCAATTTAATTTCAGCTGGAAAAACCAACGTCAAAAATCAAAACCAATTTGATTTAGCCACATAAATTTAAACAAAGAGCGTAAAGACAATAAGTTCAATCATTTTTTCACAAAATTTGATGGTATAGGATATTAGAGTACGCACGTCAGCATCTCAATTAAACTTGAATGCCAACAGATTAAAAAAAGCAAATTTTGAAAGGTCAAAGAATTACAAAGAAAGCTAATAACGCAGAGCTGCGGATTAGTCTCTTGATGGATTTCAAAACAAAATCCAGTCACGTGACTCTGTAGGAAAATAAATATCATGTGAGAGATCGTTTGGATTGCATAGATACGTCAATACTCCTGACTGCAGCGCAAACACGGGCGAGATGACCGAATAAAAATACCTCTGCAGCCACGTCCAGGTGTACCACAAAGTATTTGCCGGGAGTGGGCCTGAAGAGAAGGTAGAAGTAGCGTCCTATCAGTCCCAGAGAGTGGTTGCTGTTCTTGGGTACCAGGATGTAGCTGTTGGCAGGAACAGGACCCCTGATTCGGAACACCGAACACTTCAGTGTCTTGTCCTGGGGGGGGTGAGTGTAGATAAAGTGAACACACTGCACACTGTACTCTTACTAATCAAACAGCTGCCTGAAGGAGGAAACAATGGACAGAAAACAGACACTTTTGAAGCCTCCATGGGTGCTTGGCGGTTAAAAGATAATTTGGGGTTCAAGCATGACTTTAACCATGACAATTACATCGTGCAGGACTACGTTACCCTGTATGTTGACACATCCCCCTCTTTTGCAGACCTTTTCCAGTCTTCAACACTGACATGTTTGAATATGTTGACATAGGGATGCTGCCAACCTGGGAAGACACTACAGGGTTTAGTAACAGTAATACTTCAGTACATTACAACAGCATTAACTTTTCTCTCTTTTTTATGAAACACTTTATTGTTCGTTTTACCTTTGGAGGCCATTGGTAGCGAATATCCACCTGTTGCTCTCGCTGCAAACTCTTGTTTCAAGCTCGAGCAGTAAAGTATAAGTTCGCAGATGTTAGCTAGCAAACAGACGGTTAAATGCCCGGAAACCTCCCTCTCCCTTCCACAGCGTTTGAGACATTAAAACAAAAGAGTTCGTTTCGCATCATTAACGCCGCGGCTTTCTCAGTCCTCCCTGGTACTACGTAAACAACAGTTTTAATTTGACATCGAGCGCTCACTGCAGCAGTTGTATCCTTCCCGCTCCAGCCTCCGCCGTTACCAACGACAGCATGACGCTCTTGACGTCTGCGCGTTTCCTTCCCCGGAATTCTGGGAAATGAAGTTCCTTGCGTGGAATCAACAGAGAGTAGAAACTTTCTAATTTTGGGGCCATAAATTACCGCCCAGTTTATGTTTTTTTCTCCCTGTAGGTCTGTTGTAGATTATGTTAACACTTTGAAATTTACAACCTATCTTATACTTGTGTTTCTGTTGATATTGTTTTTGTTTACTAGTCTACTGCTGTTTCTACCTTCCTGTAGTATGTTGCGGTACAGTCATCACCCCAGACATTACCTTTTTTAGAATATGAGTGACCCATTGCCCATGTGCTTATGTACTGCTTTCATTATACATTAAATGAGTCAATGTAAACACATATCCTTACAGTTTTTATACTCCCAACTGTATTAATTACTTAAAGATGCCTCAACCTTTAAATGATCACAGTCACTAATTCCATATTAACAGTTTCACAATTTAACTTACTTACATAGTTCAAAAATTCACAGTTTTACATATTAACAATAAACTACAGAAAATCTTAAAATGCACAGTAAGTGCAACAATGTATTCAGTCTGAATCTATATTTACAACATGTGGGAGTAAATCCACAGGGTCTTGAAGATGAATGAGGAAGGACACCTGCATCGCCATGGACAACTGTCCAGTCTCATCCTGATCCCCACACTGCAGGGTGTTGTCTCTGTTTACCACTGATGGACAGTGCAGCAAAGAGGCGTCCGGTTGCAGGGAGGCTGGCTGAACTTGGCGTCTGAACATCAGTGAACTCTCAGGAGTGGGTGAGCTGTCAGGCAGGGATCTGTTGCGCTCTGGCACTGTGGTGTTGGAGAAAGTGTCTACTCGAGAGTCAAGCACGGTTAGTCACTGTCCACAGCATACAATCTCGGCCTCTATCCTCCAGCTGCGTAACTTCCTCCTCAGCTCTGTCCTCACCTGCACCCAGAGTGGAGTTGAGACATGTCAGTGTTAATGTGCTATTTAGTGTACCAATTTTGTGTCCTCACCTGACTACCTTTAATGTTTTTTTAGGGAGATGAATATAAATCAACACATTATGAGGATATTAAAAATATTTGAATATGATTAAAAACTAATTTGATTAATTTTACACTTTTACACGCATACACAATATGAGATGAAAAACAAACCTCTTTATTAGCATAGCAGTAGAGCACAGACACCAGAAAGCCCTGCAGATAGGCCAGGAGAGTTAAGAAAAGTCCTGTTTATTTTCAGCACTGTACACATTGCTATACATGAACATGTTAGAACATGTCTTGACAGTGACATTGTTTTACAATATCAGACTTATCAGCAATAGCAAGCAGTCATTCTCTGGTCAATGGAACCTACCTGAAATGAATTGAGGAAAAGGGTGAAGAAAACTTTAATGTAGCGCAGAACACCTGTTGTCTGCTCATCTGTAGCGAAGATGAATATTACCTCATGAATCCCAAACAGGGGAATGAGGGTAAGGGTTGCCTTGGCAAGCCTAACAGGGTAAATCAAACAGCAAGCAATTTGTCACAACATCACACATACTTATTTTTGTTTTTTTACCTTTTTATTTTACCTTTCATTTTTCTGGCTACATCTTTGTTGCCCCTACTAATCTAACAATTCGAATTTATCACTGAAAATATGCTGGGACAACTTGCCGAAGCTTGTAATCAGGGTATCCACTCTGGTTGCTGGCTCGTAATTTGGAAAGAATTACCTTCAGGATCTTCATGAAAATCAGGAAGTTGACCTGTTGACCAGAAAATCCAAATATGATATGTTGTATCCTGTGCAAAATGTATATACAGTATTACACTGTTCATGCAAAGCATGCAATAAAACACTGAGTAGATGGTTTAATTAAGTAATCCTTACTAGTGAAGCAAAAAGAATTGGGAAACGAATTATCCACCAGTAAATCATGTTCTCATTGACAGCCCAACACCTGGGAAGAAAAGCAGATGTTGGGATTTCTCCACTCTCTAATGTGGATCAAAGGGTTCTACACATGGAGCGATCGGGCACAGGGGGACATTAAACACACGTGCACACAAACACTTACTCCTTGTTTTCTTTCAATAGCTTCATCACTACCCAGGGAACAACAAATAAAAGTGGTGTGCCTATGAAAAAGACAGTAAAGATGGCAAGTTTCAATACTGCAGGCGCTTTCAAAAACGAGTGTCAACTAAATAAATAACTGTTTAAATGTTTCCATGGTATCCATCCAGTATAAAAAGCTTTGCTGCTGTTACAGGGCACTTTACCATAAAAGAACCTCATTCAATGTGTTAATGGGTTCCAAAGAGAGCGAGAGAGGTGTAACCATGAAAAGGTTTCTACTTTTGACTGCTTTTTGATTATGAGCTGTTATGTATCTGTGATTCTGTGGCTCTGTGCCCCTTGGTTTAAAGTGGAATTGGATTTGAGAAGATGGCAGAGGGAGATGTTCATTTGAACACAAAGAGGTGAAACTCACCCCAGCCGAGACAGATGTAAGGCAAGTATTTGTTGTTGTCGATGAATACTGAGGCTATAAGCACAGAATACAAATAAATGGCTTCTCCGAAGAACCAATAGTGATTGGCCAGGACACAGTACTGCATCATCACCTGTGCTATCCTGCAGCCGAAAGCAGCCTAGAAGAATGGATGTAAAAAACACATACTCTAATGCTTAAATTTGCAGACTGTGTTGGCTTCAAATATGATATTTCCACTGAGAGTATTTAGTGGTAACCAACTAAGTAACTACAATAAACAGTAAAATTTTAAACAAGACGCACCTGGTGGCTGAGCATCTCACTCACATCAGTCTGTTTCATGATTTCTCGTCCCCAGTGCCGTTCCAGCATGGAGTCCTTAACAATAACAGATACAGCTCGCAGGATGAAGGAGAGGAAAAGATTGGCATGGATGTAGTTCCTGGAGCAATGTAGTTTCCTGTCAGGGAACATAAAAATCAGAAAAGTTAGAATTCTGTGCATCACATTATCCAGTACATTATCCAGTGTATTCATTCTTGATTTAGTTGCTTTTCTGGTGATGTTTCTTGATTTTTTTTTCATCTGATGTGCAAAAGCACACAACTTGCAAATAAATATGATGGTTTTGCTTAATCATTTTTTAATCACCTCAATTTTTGGATTCTGTTTCGATAATGCCTGTAATGCAGGTACAGAAGACTGATTGTTAGGAATCATATATTTATTTTTTTTTAATTAAACTTGCAGCATGTTATCAATTTTCATTTGAAAGCTTCTCTCCCTCTCTCTGCAAAAACGGTGGAGTGAGTCAAGCAGACTCATTAGTGGTACTAACAATCATATTTTCCAAAGTGCACTTTGATATGTTTGATGCATTAATATGACAAAAAGATTGCGCATCTGTTAGACAGCTTACCTAAAACTAAGTAGAATGATAAGAGCCGTTGTGAGTGTGAAGAGGGACAAGGAATAGCCAACAGTGTACAACATCCTGAAGCTCACCATCAGTTGTTTGAACCACAGCTGTAAAGACAAATCAGATCATAAATTACTTCACTCTATAACTTCAATTAAACTCACACGGACGACAGACCTAGAGCTTAAGTATATGATATATGCAAATTATTTTTTTGATGGGAAATCCAAATGTTGTCCTCCACTCTTAATTAAGAAGTATTATTGGATGTAAATCCAACATAAATCCACTGTATAACATTAGGCAGGTTTGGCTTTCATGCTTGAATGAAAGGCGTAACTGTAGTTTGGAAAATTCATCTTGAGGTAAAGGGAGAGCTGAAAGCCATAAACCCATCACAACACTTCACACACTCTTAACACACTCATAATCATGCGGACATTAAGCTTTGAATGTGTAATAATTTTCTGATGTTAAATGCCGATAAAGACAAAGCATCTGGCCCTGTAGCATATATGGTATATATGAATACACTTTGCTGGACAGCACAATACTTCAGAGTTTGTTCCTATCTATTAGATGACCTGCGTCTGCCATGGAATGACCCCTATTTAAGCAGGGCAGCGAGCGCTACACAAAAGAAGCAATCCTCCCTGGCTTGATTCAAATGTTTAAGCAATGAGAAGGGCTCACAGCTGCAGCAAATTAACCCTCAAGACATTTTGGTTTCTGTACCTCCTGGGATGCAACCTCTTTCTCCTCCTCACACTGGGTCATGTCTCTCCACACCTGCCCGCCATCCTCTCTTTCCCAGAGGCCGTCAGAACCACATCGTCGACGCACGACTCCATGAGACACTGGAGGAGAAAAAGTCACTCCTTCAGTCATCACCGGCTTACTCCTAATCAAGGTCACGGTAGACTGATGGCAATCACAGAATGCACTGGAAAAGTTATTATTCCAGCACACACGGAAAAGAAATTGCATGCTCGGCGGTAATGAACACCAACTTCCCTAGCAAGGGCACACAATGTCATGAACGCATTTATGTTTATTGTTTGTTTTGTCAAAGTTAGGACTCATTAAATGTGTGATTTACCTTTGTCGTACCAGGGCAGGTAGAAGGGACATGAGATGTTGACCAAAGAGCTGGCAGGAGTATCAGGCCAGCAGGCGTATCTGTCAAATGTCCTGTTACAGAACAAGCCTGCTAGAAAGGAAAAATAAGAAACTTAAAAATATCTGCTCCTCAAAAGAAAAGTCACAAATGATCATTGTTGATGCAATTATAAATGCTATGATTTTACATTTTCTCAGTTCCCTTTTGTTTCCCATCTAGGCTGTTGCCCTATTCCCTTTATACTTGAATGATGTCTCTCCATACCTTGAGGGAGCGGTTCATTTTCCATCATTTTGAAACAGTCTTCTTTATAATGTACCCACTTCCGATAAGTCTCCTCTAAAACTTTTCCACTTGCCATCTCAAACTGTAAAGACATATACAAGATGCTTTAGAAAAAAGTTAGCTCATTGGTTTCTCATAAATATTATTGCGTTGTCTTGGAAGAAATGTCAGAAGATAAAAGTTGGACTAATTTAAAAGTTGTCCTTGTCTGATTAAATTTTCTCTCAACAGAAAGAATTAACATTCTTCTTTACCAAAACTAACCTTTGGCAATTTGAGAAGTAACAAGCAGATCAAAGCCATCATGTCTTGTGCCCTGTCCATCACCGCAGACTTGTTCGTCCTTATCGGAAAGACTGCGAGGTGGAAGGAGAAAAGAACTTTGACTGCCGAAAGAGTAGTAAGTGTTGAGGTTGTGTAAGTGCTGACCAAATTCTTTGTTCTAAGACTAATTGTGGAAGGCATTCATTTATGAATTGATCTGCATTGTCCATAAAACTGTTAAAGCATGGTCGTTCCAAGAATGTCAACATGAATGTGAGCCATTACACCTATAGATGCTTCATCTAGATTTCTGAGTACTATACTTTTAGATTGTGACTGCTACTGCATGCCCATCCATTACAGGAAAAGACTTGTCAAGGGAAACTGGTGCTGCTTGGCCTAATATCAATCATTTTCAGATAGCCTGTTTTATATGATATGAATTACCAACTATTTTCAATGGCCCCTCAATTAGGTTTCCCAGCATGAGCACTGAAACCAAGGCAATGTAAATGAACGGTTATACCTGGACATTTTCTAGACAAAGCCTTTCAGATAATTTCAAAATGAGTCAGTGGAGATACGATACTGCCTTTCACTGAGGTTATTTATTAGTGTACAACTTATAACAAGCCTTTTACTTCATCCTGACTTTATTTCCCATTTTGCTTATTTTCACCCTGTCTTATGACCAAACACACATGGGCACCAGTGTCAAATCAGTGATGTTTTTTTTTTCCATAAAGCTGCTTACATTTTTTTTCAGGATTGAATCCACTATGCTGAGGAATCGTGTGTTTCTGATTGTGATGATCCCCAGATGTAGTTAATATCTACTGTCAACATGACACGTGGAAAGGGTAATTGATAAATTGATATGTCCAAAGATGGTTTGTTCAGTGCATTCACATGTGACCCATCCCCTTTCCAGAGCAGCTGTGTGGTGAGGGCAGATAATGGCACAGTACATAACACTCCATGAGACCAGCTGGGGTAAGCTCTGTTTTTGTTTTTTTCAAATCTGGTGGAAGACATCATTATCTTAATCTAAGTGTGTATCTCTTTTTTGTTTCATTCATCTTTCAATAAAAATGCTCTGACAATGAGGCAGTATAAATAACTTATTAAATTAGCCAATGGACTTGGATTTTTTTCCCACTTGTCAAAAAATGTGATATTGCATGATATTAGAAATAATTTAGTTTGGCACTGTGGCCTACAGAAGTGCTGTTAGCTTCAGGCCCTTCGTGGAACCATATTTTGTAGGAAAGCAGGCTCAGAGAGCCCCATGCCCCCTATGGGGGCCCCACTAAAGGGTCTGCCACTGAAGATTTGATTTCTCTGTACTGGCAGGCATTTGACAGCCATCACCTGTGGCAGGACTGAGATGTCATTGGGTTTTATTTTTTATGGGTAAGGGATTTGCCCTATGTGGTATTTTTCACACTGTGTTAGACATAATGGTAAGATCAATGTTACATAGTAATAATAATGAAAAAGAAAAAAAATACTAGTTATCAGTACACGAACATCTAAAGTTGGTGATGTTTTTCCCACCCCCCTTCTTCTCCACTCGTAAAAGGCTAACAAAATCTTCAATCTTAAAATTGTAAATGTGGGATAACCCAAATCCTAATTAAGGTACCACTAAATTCCACCCCACACTGGGTTTGTTCTCATCTATTCAGGGTTATCGGTCAGCACTGAACAAAATCCATTGAGTCTTTGTTGTATAATCAGGACTCAACGAGCTGGGAATGTTCTGAAGATCTTCGAAACTGCGGGACTCTGATTTTCAAGTATGAGTTCTGAAACCTCGGCTTCTTGAAACAGCAGCTGTTACAAGTCTATTTGGCTCTCGTCTTGCTGTGAGTCAGCGCAGTGCAGACCACATGCTCCAGCTCCTTGCAGGACTTAGTGATATGGTGCTGTTAGGGAACACAGTTTCAAACTGGCTCCTCAAACTGAGCATTTGTGTGCTTTGCACAATGTGTTATTTAACTGTACGGCAGCAGTTTCTATTGTAATCAATTTAACAATACACACAAGCGTGCATTCAATAACACTTCAATTACAGACCATTGTAAATCTTATGTAGTTAATAAATTGCACTGACTGAGGCATGATAAATTACAAAAAAAGAAGAAGCAGACAACACAAGCAGATCGAGAACATACTGGCAGAGCACCTACAGCATCCATGTGCAGGTGAACAGCATATGAAAGTCTCAACAGCAAACTTATTTCACAGCGTTTACTGTAACATCATGTGCATAAACCTACCATGCCATTACCATATATAGTGCATGTAGTTTTCCAGTTATAGGCTTTTTCATCACTTCATATTAGCTGCAGAAACGGGCGCTGCATCTCTTCAATTATGCACAAAATAGGCAGTAATTATCAGCCGATTTAACAACTACGATATTTTTCTTCCGAAAACTGATAAACTGAACTGAAAAATAAAGATGACTGGGTTTTAATTCATCCAACAAAAAAATGACACCTGTATGCATGCATATGAGGAAGAAAAACCCATAATATATAAGTTGCAGAACGTCTATGTTGTAACATGTCCTTTAACTTGTATTCCACCTTTTGGGGAAATCCAACTCAATTTGGGGCATCCTGTGCAGAAAGCACTTGTAGCAAGCTGCCGCTGAATACAGAACACAAAACACGAGCTGTCACTTACAGATAAACGGTCGTTCCGAGTGGAGAAAGCTGCTCTCACAGATGTCTCCGTCCTAAGCGTCGCTCAGTGACACACAGACTGCACCTGAACTTGCACGGACTAGTTCCACTGTCCGTGATGCTCTGCCCAACGCGAAGTATCCGTGAACGCACCGATTTCTCCACCGCTGTTCTTATGTTGGGTAAATTTAATGCACAGTCAACTCCCTATTACAGACAGCCTGTTACGTGTTACTACAGTAGGTTGTCAACAATAAGTCGTTCACTGTATCCATCGACTACGTGAAGAACTACTGATAAGGGCAATTTGTGTTTTTCCCTTCTCTGGTTTCAGCCAGGAAAAAGTGATACTATACAAATGACAGCAATACATTTGCATAGAGATTATAACAGGGAATGGCCAATCACGTCACAATCAAATTTTTGACTGACAAATAGAAATCTTTTTATCTAGAAAGAAATAACAGGTGTAATACTGACATAAATGTATGAGCATCTTGTAGCTACCTGGATGGTAGTATCAGAAGTAATACACAGATTTTTTTATTCATGTCTCATTAAAAGAGCACGTTCCTCCCAACTGACTCTCTGTCAGAAAGCAAATAGGTGTATCAGAGTTATTCTCTTTATATCTAACGTTTTCTCTCTTCTTCCCCATTTGCTTACTGTTGCTGTTGCACTGCTCTGAAGCAACAAAAAACATGTCATTTAGAGACCAGTAATGTTAAGTGGCCCTCACAGCCAGCTCGTCCTTTTCATTCAACACATTTCTAGACCGAATAGCTCCAACTATGTTCCAAAGAAAGAAAAGATGCTCTTTTTAAAATTACTGGCCATCAAGGCAGAAGTAAACAAGCAGCTGCAAAAAGAATAACTTCCCCATAAAGCCTACTTTTTGTGTGGTTCCTGGCTGTAGCTTTATATATCGAGCTACTGTGCACACATGAAAATGGTATTAATCTTTTCATCCAGCTCAAGGGAGGAATGCAGGCGGTATTTCCCCAAATGTCAAACTGTTCCATTAAATATGAGCTTAATATGTGAGGTTGTCGAGACTGACATGTTGGAGATGTTTGCTGGTATGCATTTATTTTGGAATAGAACTTGAAGTGATAATTGGACCAAGGATGAGTTTCCTCTTCTAGGTTTGTTTACCTTTCTCCTCAGCAAAATGATTTAATTGCCAGGATCTCTGAATATTAATTGGGCTGAGAATGGCCTGCTGTCTCAGTCAATTTGGTTGTTTATTTCTTGTTTAGATTTGATTCTTTAATCCTGCAGTCTGTGATGTCATTTCTGTGCGCCTGACCTCAGGTGAACTTAATTTATTGTTTGTATGAACTGGAACGAAGGCCAGGGCTGTATACTCTGCATGTTAATGATGAACTGTTTTTCAGTGAGTATAAGTGGAAGACACCAGGAACATGAGGCTGGTGCTGATGGAGTTAGTCCGGAGGCTAAAAATGGAAAACAGGTGCTGCATGAATGAGAATTGAATCTAAGAGTATAGCAGGTCTAATCGACACAGGATCAGTGCTCGACAGCAGCGTGATAGACATTTTTTGGTCACGTTAAAACCATTTCCCTATAACATCTCTAAATTCATAAATGGATCTTTGACAGAAATACTCCGCGATTCATATTCAAGCTGTAACAGAAAAGGCTGTTATCCCAAAAAATGTTCAGGACAGTATGAGTGCAAATAAAAAGAAATCTAAAGCTCAACTGCATCTGTTGCCAGAAACAACATGGAGTAAGATTTTCTAAAGTTCCTTGATGTTAAGGGCTACCTGAAAGGAAACTACATGCAATGAATGACAGGGCAATACACTCTGATTTGATACCGGTCACCCTACTTCATTTTAGTGTTATTGCAAACCCTGATGCATTTCCAAGGCAAGAAAACATCACATATAGGGCCATTTAAAGAACTTTGGATCAGCTATTCAGCTAAAATAGAAGCATAAATGATGAGAAATATATAAAATTTTCGGACTCAAAGAAAAAGAAAAAGAGTTCAAGAGAATAAAATATCACGTCAACGCATCAAATTTTCAGTACAGCTATAAACAGTCCAAACATCAGTTAAAAGCAAATGCAGAGATGTGTATCTGTGTGTGTGTGTGTGTGTGTGTTTTTTTTCTTTGATTTAATATTAATTAATTAAGCATCTCATATTGGAGTTTTACAGTGTACGTGCAGCTTCATAATAATCTAATTTAATTCAGGCAGGAGGTGTGTGCCCAAATACCTCAGAGGTCTAAACCTAAAGGTCATGTTGTACCAGAAGATCATGTAATTTCAATCTAAACCATTCATAGAGAGATGAAGCATATATTTTTATATCTTCTTCAACAGAGTGGAACTGTGTGACAGGCTAGAAATGTGAGATCTTCTGTGTTTCATTTTCTTTTGACCCAAGCAACAGTGTCCTGACTGAACTCTTGGGGAGGTTTATACATTAGCAGCAGCAGGCAACTGTTTAAAATGATCTCTCTCTACCTTGACTATCTAAATGTATAAAATGTCCCCAAAATTTATTTAAGGGACATTGATATCAGGTTTTTCTTCACAATACCACACCATTTGGTACTACTGAATGGCAAAAGAAAAAACACTCTTTGGCTGATACCTCCTTCAATAAATTAAAATCGTCCACATTTGAAAAAAGACGACAGTTGGGATATAATGAGGCAGGTGCTTGCAAAAGCACTTACATTTAGATTTTGCATCAAGATGAATTCTTTTAAAGACACTTTCAGCTATGCAAAGTTAGACATCATCACTTCAACTGTGGACTAAACCATGAGCAAAGAAACTGTAATTATCATCATAACAAGCACGAGAATAGCCTATTTTTAAAAACGATCAGGCAGGTGTTGTGTGTGCGCTCTATGGGAAGTCATCCGCCTCCTGAAAAGTCAGCAGGAAAAATACCACAAATTGTTGCAGGCTGGATGGATCTGATCAATTGTGGTGTTTCTTTCAGATCAGCTCACACTGGCCTTTAAAAACATGTATGAATTTAGATTAGTATTAGTAGTATTAGTAGTATTAGAGTATTTATCACACAAATTCAGTCTTATGTCATTTTGCTCTGTTAGTCTACAGCAGGTCTTTTATTCCACTCTGCAAACATGAAACACACAGAGAAGGTGCAAACCTCACAAAACAAGACTCCCATGTGTCACATGTGGTAACACCAAGCTACTTTATATTGTTACTATAATTATGTTTATCTCATTCTCTACATAATACACACACAACACACAGCCTGATGCTGCTATCATTGTAAAAAAAAATATTACACAATTTTCCCTGTGGTTTGACTTGTACAGTAGCTGAAGAGTTTAATTTTCTCTTCCTTTTCTTGGATGGTGGCTCCTTTGTACAACCTAATCATTCATGGACAGACCTCTGGTAATCTGTTTCCTTTCTGACCTTCTCCCAGTAAAAACTTTTAGTAATCTGAGAAGATTTTCCTTTTTGTTGAGAGTGAGGGGATTGTGCGTTCTAAAATGACCAATGAAAAACAACATCAGTATTCTACATGAGTGATGGATATGCAAATGAAACACAGTGAGAGAGAAGTTAAGAAGGACGAAAAAAATGCAGCGAATGACATCGATAATTGAAGACTGAAATAGGCTTACACCCACTGATTTATAAAACAGAGGACATGTCAATTTCATAAATCTCAATAAGCCTGATTTTCACTAACACAGCCATGGAAGACATAGATGGAGATTGAATTGAATTGGTTTATGTGCGAATACTTCTGCCTGCCCACAAGTCAAAAGGTTGGTCAATAAAAGCCACAACAAATAAAGTGTTAAATTTTATGTGCAGTGTTTATACAGCACAGCCTTTGAATCCCAGTACCAGTGTGTGTGTGTGTGTGAGCGTATGTATGTGCATATGCACGTTTATATTAGCAGTTTTATTTCCATAGATGATCCAAAGTCAGTGAACCAAAACTGATGTGTTACATGTCACTAAGCTAAGTGCAAAGTGCTAAATCACGCATATATAAAAATATGTAATTTTTCTGAAAATCACTTGGCTGTCCTATTGGTAAAACAGGTTTATAGCATTGATCAGGGAGCCTGCCACAGCCTGTGGCTCTCAAATAAACACAAGAGCTTAGAGGTTCATTTTGATCATATAACATAAGCAAAAACAAAGCTGGTCTTTCGCGTCAGATGTTTATGACCTCCTCCTCCAACTGTTCACAGCCAATGGCCTTCGACCCCTTCCCATTCAACGCTGTGACTGGCTTTAGCCTGGTGTTCGCAGACAGCTAATGTTGGCCATCTCTGGCGTTTATTTCATCTCTCATTTCACTAATGTGTTCTGCATAGCTGCTGAATGTGATGACATAACACGCTCTAGTTTAGTGCCGTGGGGGTACCTTCAGGGTCGAATGGAATATGAGAAGACGTGTTTTTGGTAGTGGATAATTGATAGTTAGCATGAGGAAATGTTCCACATAAAGATTTTAAAATACCAGACTCGTAATTGCACTCTCACAGCTCAGCTATGAATGCTGGCTGCTTGTCCCTGTCCCTGGCAGCATGTGTAATTTCCAGATAGTGGTGGGGAAGGGTTTGTAGATTGCAGGAGAGCCAAAAAATCCCTTATTGGTAGTGCAGGCATTAGTAATCTTAGCTGGAAGAAGATTTCCAGTGCCAAAAGGCATAGATAAAGGGAAAAGTTAAAATGGAAATGAAAAAAATGAGCCTTTTAATCCAAGACAAGCTTCACTCAGGGGAAATCAGAATCCATTGTTGCTGATGCAGAAAGAAAATGGGATATATTGTTTATTTCTGTAGCAGTGTTGAACCCTGCCAGGTTAGAGATCCAAAGCATTGTGCAAATTAAGAAATGGTTGTACATTAACAGAACTCAATGCCAAACAAACAAATTTAGAGAGTGAAGTGAATTGCATGTGAGGGGCTTTTGCAACATTTGGCTGTATTTGACCATTTTGCTAGATCAGTGCCATCCTGCAACATTGTCGCCAAGATGTCTGAATGTGGCTTTTCCCATCAAATTGAGCAAAGGGACTGATGAAGGCATCAATCGGCTTGGCTTTAAATTTCTCAATAATGACAAATATAATGTTGCAGAAAAACTCTTCTAATCTGGTATGATCTTTAGATTTATTCCAAACTGCAACAAAATACAGGCTGGTTCATGAACACAGACACTGATGCAGAATGAAATCCTTCTCCTCTCAAATACCTTGCTGGAATAAACTTCTTGTGTGGCTTGAGATGTCATCCTAACTTCTCTCATGTCAGGAGTTTTTTAACATTGGGTTACATAGGTTACTCATTGCCTCCTGGGTTCTTTGACGACATTTGATTCAGGCAAACATAGGATGCCTTACACATAGGGGTGTCTCAACATGGCCTGGTTCCAAATATAAAATGTGGACATGCCTCTTGTAGCCAACTGCAAGGCACCCATCAGATACAGAGATAGTATAGATAAGGTCACAAGTGCCATACAAACTCTACACTGCCATCTCCTTTGCTCCGCAACTCACTGTTTCCATGGCTACCAGTCAAAGATTTACCCACTGCATCTTAAGCTGCTTAATACTATTACCTCACCTCAATGCTGATTGCCTCTCCGTTTATACTTTCTGTCGTCAGAATAAGTGAAAATATGCAGCACTTATAGGCATACGTATTTATGTACTGCTACACTCAGAGGCTTTTGGACTGATTGTGAAACGACTGATTTGAGACTGATGTGAGGATCAATTCCACACTAAAGAAACATGTCCATATATTTCCTCCTCTGTATTGGACGCATATAATAAGGTCTGTTAATGTTAATATCATTATCATTGTTATTCAAAACATTTCATTTACTTTATTTACTTATTTACTTGGCACACATACTGATTTAGCTCAGAAAATCGATGAAATATGCTGTTAGAAAAAACCCACAAGCCATTTGTGAACATGATCTGACAAAGACAGATCAGCATCTATTTTTTCAAGATACTGCCCAACATTATAATAAAACCTGTGAC
This sequence comes from Psettodes erumei, assembly GCA_016785225.1. Lineage (NCBI taxonomy): Eukaryota > Metazoa > Chordata > Actinopteri > Pleuronectiformes > Psettodidae > Psettodes > Psettodes erumei. Next base: position 180,186 of record JAFBJZ010000865.1, on the reverse strand, counting down.
TGTAACGTGTGCAGTCAAAGAATATTACAGTGAGTCAAAGTGTAACACAGACAAATGCAGACAGGCAGGGAGGTGTTGTGAAGGAATTTTAGTGAACAAAACAACAATGCCAGAATAACAAAATGGAAGAAAGCAAAAACCCCCCCCCAAACTTTCAAAGAACAACCAACCAAGAGAATCCAGACTTGAAAAAATCGGAAAATGCAGGAATCAGTGAGAGGACGTGGGACAAATGCAGACGACCTGACAGAGGGAAAGACCAAGACTCTATATACACAGTGGGGAGGCGGGGATAAGGAAACACAGGTGGAACACATCAGAGAGGAGCAGAAATTCAAACACAGGAAGTAGAGCGACACAAGACACACTGAGAAATCATTACCAAAATATAGTGGGAAATAAACCAAAACAGCATCTTAACAGAGTCTTTGGGGGAGGTTATGACAAACATCAGTTTCAAATATTATATACATATAAGTTATATCAGAGTTGATGTACAATAGGCAGACTTAAATTAAATAGCTGACACAGAAACAGTCCTCGTGAAACAGTGTTCATTACAATTTCACCATGAACCTTACAACAAAGCTTACGATGTAACAGTGCCACAGAGTCATAGTTTGATGGATCTTTGTCCTTGTAAAAATAACATTTGGAATAAAACTTCAATGTGAATGGCTAGGTCCCTTTTATCCAGTTTATATCTGTGCACTAGCTTCACTTGTGCAAATAGAGCAAAGGTACAAAATAACATTTAAATGAGGACAAATAAGGAGGGATGCATAGCTTTATGCTGCTGAAACATGAAGTACCTTCATGTTCGTCAAGTATTTTTATATCATTTCTGGCAGCTATTTCTTTAAGACAAGGAAACAGTTTATTGGCATAATACATCTAAAAATATCTATTAAAGGGTAAAGTGATTTTTAGTAGCATTTTATAGCTAGAGTTTATCAAAATTGCATAGTTTACACATCCTTCTGATAGCAGTTTTTTAATATTTCTGAGCAAACTTTACTGTACAGTGTACTTTACAGTAAAAGCTGCTCTTTCCTTATTCAGATGTCCACCACACAGCCCGAGGCGCTGGTTCTTATGGCATCAGATATGACCTTCGCTCCAGATTCACCAATGCCATTTCCCTGCAAACTACACAAAAACAGAGGTCAGTTCTCAATATGAGCAGAATGGCAGCATGTTATCACCCTTAAAAGCTGAGGTAACACACAATTACATATAATGATGTAGGAGATGTAGGACAAAGAAACTCACTTGATGTATGTCAGTTGGTGGTTTCCCTTCAAGGCCGTTGCAATGAATATGGCTCCATCCATACCCAGAGAGTTCTCCTGCAGGCTGATGATGCACACAGACACAAATGATTTTTTTTTCTTTCATCAAATGTCCATTGTTGTAAGTGTAAAGCTGTTATTTTCAAATGCAGAATGCATTATAGTCAAACGGAAGCTGAGAAGGTGATTGTTGATGAAGAGGAAGACATTTAAACTGAGGGAAGTCATTCTCTTATTATTGAAGAAATGCAACAAAACCAAACCACTGTATGTGTGTTGTGTGTTATTAAGTCAGTGTACAAAATCAGTTTGGTTTTCAGAAATTAACTTTTCAAAACACAGATGTGACAAACACAATCTCTGCTAAATCCCTTGACATAAAACAATGACAGAGGAGGTAAATAGACAATATATCCCCTGGCAATGAATTGTTTTCATGCCTTCTAAATTGTGAAAAGACACAGTGACAAGACTTTTGGTTCATATGAATCATAATAGGCTGTGGTCAGGACTTACTTCAAAGATTTGAGGCTTCTGTTGCTTTTAAGCGCATTAGCCAGAGCCTTTGCTCCCTCCATCCCTACAGCGTTCCCACGTAGACTGAAACATATCGTGGAAAAAATATGGAAACATGAAGTACAAAACACAGCAGTTGTTATTTAGCTAAATGGCATAATGTGTTTTAACACTTGCACAAATGATGAATGCAAATGAAATTAAAGCAGTTACAGAGATTTGGTACAAAAGTCATCAGGGGCAAAACTGACACATACTGATGAGGAGTGTTAGAGGACCAGATCTTTCGGTCTGTTTGTGTCACTCCTTTCATGTGTTCCTTTCAACACAGGGTGTGAGTTTGAAATTGGTTCTTGAGCAGGACCGGGGATGGTGACTATCTATTTCAAGCAAACACCTGTTGAGCTTTCAGACTGCAGTCAGAGCAGTTCAATTAAGTGCTGGCATTTTCAGGCTTAAGAAGACAAACAAATACACTTCCAAACAGACACTCATTAAAAGCTATCAAATGAGATATTTGTCAAGCAGACAAATGAGAGGATAAATGGTTTGTCACCTAGAATTAGAGGGAGATTATCTTTAGAGGAGTAACAGTGACTTTCACCATGCCAACACAGTACTATTTAATTCTTTTGAGCCAAATCATGACCTGTTGTACTTGAAATACAATCAGATGTAACTGAGAAAATACAGAACGACTGATTTCTGCTGGTAATAAATTGCTTGCTTATTGTATGTGGCTGAATATCAAATGACAAACTAACTACACAAGATAGAGCTTGGGCTCACTCTAATGTTTGCAGGGTTTTGTTGGTCAGTAGAGCCTCTGCCATGGCAATGGCGCCATTAGTGCCTGCTGAAACCCCCTGGAGACTGAAAGGACAGTACATAAAAATGGTGAAAACGTGAAAATACTGGAAAAACTGACTGCTGTAATCAGTTCCTTTATCTTGAATTAACTCAGTGTGCACAGTTAAAATGCTAACCATAATGTACGAAGAGACGCGTTGGTTTTCAGGGCTTCCGCAAGAAAAACGACGCCTTCGTTCCCAATGGCATTCTCCTGCAGACTGCAAACACACACAGAGACAGTGTCATTTGTGAAGAACAATATAACCCTCGTGACTGAAATGTCATATCACCTTTTAGCGCGTGATAAAACCATAATCTGTCAATAAAAGCCTGTAATTAGTAATTTGCTGTCTTCCTGCACAGAATACAGCTTTGAAATTTTGGGAGATCAATTTAATCACAGAGCAATGAGTGAGTGGGATTGATAATGGGATAATGAGGTTGACAATGGCAGAGGTCTGAGCTATTGGCCGTACTCCAAGAGCTGCATTGTGCCATTGGAACACAGAGCCTGGGCCAGAGCTTTGGTGGCAGATGACTTGATGAAATTCCACTGGAGACTGTGAAAAGAGAAACAGACGCATATAAGGTTTCCACATAAGGAGAATACTGCATTTATGAGTTTCTCTGCAGGGATGGAAAATACTTTTACTTATCCAATTATATTATAAAGCACTCAGAGAGAGGCCATTCTGCTGCATTATGAGCACTTTTCATAATGCATTATGTTGCTAATATTTTCATACATCTACTCAATTAAAATGTTGAATGCAGGATATTTAAGTGGAATCGGGCATGTTTATCTAAAGTATTGCCACTTTCACATCACTGAAATATCTCAGTACTTGCATCAATTTTATCCTGATGCTAGCGGAGTGGATTGGCCTTATTTATTTAGGTATCATTACTGTGATTCTCAAAAACATGCTCAAAGCCATTGCTGCCTGATCCATTCGTGGGCTGATGTTTGTGTCTGTGTGTGTGCTTGGAATTGCATTGCAAGTCTGACTTACTGCAATGAGGTGAGGCCTTGGTTTAACTTGATTGCGCCAGCTATAGCTTGAACCCCTTCGTCATGCAAAAGGTTGGCTGTAAGACTGGAAGACATGCACACACAATAGATACAGTATAAATAATTCTAAGTCTCTTCATAGTGAGTGATGAAGAGACAGACATTCATACATTCAGATCGTAATCTCACAGGATTTATGGTTTTCCATCATACATTAGCCCTGTGTGCCATAATTAAGTCTGGGGCAGTGACATTTACTGAACAGTCGGATACTTCCACGTCTCTGTGGGGCATTGCATTATACAGTACACTGCTAATAATGAGGAAACTCACTCGAGGTCCTGTAGAGTGTTGTTCTGATGCAGGGCATGAGCCATGTTCTTTGCTCCCTCTACCCCAATTGAGTTCTCCCTTAAACTAACCAGAAAGAAAAAAGAAAAAAATGTTAGTTTGCCTAACAGTCTCATATATTATATTGACCAATATTTATTTACATATAATGTACATCCTGACATTGAAGATTAATACCAGTCTGATGGCTATATATTAAATATGAAGTTACATCTTAGCTTTGCATAGCATAAAGACAGAGAGAAAAGGCTGAATCCCACTGCCATCACTCTGGTTACTTTTCTTGTTACATTGTCGACAATAAGCAGAGCAATAAGCAAATAACTATAATATAAGGACAGGAGGGGAGGAAACGCTTGAGTGTGTGCTGAACACAGAACCTCGTGGATCAAAGGCTGTCCCTGATGTAAGGCCTTAACTTTAATACTCACTTCAAGGAGACAAGGCCAAGATTTAACCTCAGCGCTTTGGTTAAGGCAGTCATCCCCCTGTTGCTGATGGAATTACTCTGAAGCCTGCAAGAAGCAAAGATAAACACAACTGTAACACATTACCTGAATGAAAGCAATGCATGACTGTTCCATAGCATGTAAACAAAAATGTAATCTCTCACAACGCTTAAATGTAAAAAAAAAAAAAAAAAAAAGACTGTGTTTGTGTAAGACTTTCGAATGGAAGGAGTCAGCTAATGCAGAGGCCACAATGCACTCCTGCACAGAGAGTACTGACTGAAGGGAGAGCAGAGTGTGGTTGAGTGTCAGGGCCTCAGCCAGAGCGATTGTTCCTTTGTCCCCAAGCTGGTTGCTACAAAGACTGCAAACAAGAGCAAAAATAGTTATATAAAGTATTATTACTTCCAGTGAATTGTAGCCCTAAAGATGAATCTACAAAGAAAAACAAGAAAAGAGAAAGAGACGAATCAGCGTGTACTCCTTAATCCATATGACTGACTGTAAAAAATGTTTTGCGTAATTGTACCAGCTCAGTAGCATGTAAAGTACAGTATGGTACCAAGAACAACAGGACGAATACACATATGAATTTAAAATCACATCAGCTTTGTGAGAGTCCGGTTTGTTTTCAGCGCATCTGCAATCCTTTTGGCTCCTCCTGCTCCGATTGTGTTCTTCCGTACACTGAACAGATACATACACGAGAGAGAAATGTACTAATCACTCCACATGTAATATTCACAGGATATGCGGCATACACAAGTGAAGCACAGGCAAAACTCACTTCAAGGACATCAGTTTGCGGTTGCACTGCAGCACTTCTGCAAGGGCCTGAGCACCTTCCTCGTCAATGGCATTGTTCTGAAAGCTGATGCGGGGGTTAGGAAAAATTGAGCAATTACAACAACTGAAGCTTTACGCTGGCATTTTGCTGGATCGATGTGTGCATAAACCAAAAAAATCTAGAGCAATTACACTCACTTGATTGATACCAGGACTTGGTTCATTTTCAGAGCTTCTGCCAGGTACTTTGCACCTTTAGAGCCAATGTTGTTGTTCCGGAGGCTAAATTATATTGGTTAGATGATATATGACAGGGTACAGAAGGAACTGAACATTATGTAACAATGGACAGTATAAGCCCATGAAAATATGAAGATAAAGACCATAAGAACTGCAGCAATTCAGTTGTAACAAGTAATACGTCAAAGGAAACAAAAAGATCTCACTTGAGCGATGTTAGTGTCCGGTTCACCAGGAGGGCTCGACTCAGCGCTTTGGCACCTTTGTTGCTGATGCCATTCTCTGCCAAACTGTGGAGGGAAATAAAAAAAATGTCAAAGTCACATAATACAAAACATTAAATCATAATCACATTGATCATCATTGCTGCACCAATCCTACAGCCCCAAGTCCATTACACCATTATAATGAACACGAGCAAAACCAAATCATAATCAAAAGGTTCTTCCATGTATGAGTATCTGCTATTCATATGATGCCTTACCTGAATAAGCTGCAGAAATGTAAATGCGACCTCACCTTATCTTCTGAATGTGGCAGTCTTTGGCGCTCAGCAGGCTTCCCAACAATTCCATGACATCGTCTTTGAAGTGATTATTCTCTAACCTGTTGAACAGTAAGAAAAAACCCATGAGATTTGCCCTTCAATTTCTCTCCTGTTTTTTTAGTTTGGACATTCCTTTGGGGGCTGACCTCAGATGGTTGCAGTACAGCAACTGTGGGAGCAGACATTTCACTGTGGTGTAGTTCAAAGAGCCTTGTAGGTTGGTCTGTTCACTGCACTCTGGAGATACGTGCAGCAGATAGCCCAGCACAACACAGTGAGCCCGGGTCAACTTCCCTGCTAGGCCACCGAGCCGTAAATCTTCCTCGACACTTCGCAACAGCTCTGTGTGATTTAGCTCCTGTAAACAATAAGCCAGGTTGACCGCACGCAGGGACACCACAGCACACCCGCTGACCAAGAGTCCTTGTAAAAACCCTGCTGCCCAGGCCTTCTGATTACCATCATCTTTCCCGAGGGCCAGAAGCCCAGAGAGAGGTTTCAGTGCCACTGGGCACAGCAGGCCTGTCAAGAAGCGCACAAACACATCCAAATGACCATCTTCAGCTTGCTGTGCGTGCTGAAAAGCACTTCTGAAGTGATTCTGAAAGCCGATTTTGGGCCAGGACATGGTGCTTTCTGAGAACAAGTCGAAGATGGCCCGCTTAGAGGAAACATAATAGAAAGTAGCTGCAAGAAACTCCTGCAGAGTCAAATGCGTGAACCGGTATGTTGTGTATATTGCTGACTCCTCCCGAACAAGGACTCCTGCACCAAGACTGCTTTGAGTTACCGCCAGATCTATTCCATAGGCTCTGAGGTCCTGCTCACTGAAGGTGTACTTATGTTTGAGGAGCCCATAAAATGCCAGTCGCCCAAGATTGCCCAGCAGTTTGCGATTGCTTCCGTGAAGCGGATCCATTTTTACAGGCTCCCTGCCTCTTGGCTCGCCTAACTCTGCCTTCATGGAACAGAAGTGTGCATAGAGCTCAGTGCATGTCCTTGGGAGGCTTTCTTGTGTCCCACTCTGCATGATGTACATCAGAGTATCAGCTACTATCCAGCAAATGCATGGTATGTAGCACATCACCATTAAGATCTTATGGGACTCCAAGTGTGCCCATATTCTGCTGGCAAAATTCCTCTCAGAGAAGTGGTGGTTTAGGAAGATCAGGATGTCCTTTGGGCTGAATCCTGGGATCTCAGTTACCCTATCTACCAGTCCTCCGGGGACGAGAGAAGCCACTCCTGGCCTGGAAGTCACCCACACCGCTACATCAGGGAGCAGATTCCCCCGGATGATGTTGGTGACTAAGTCATCTATTGATACCTCTTTCTTTGGGTCGTTGCAGGGTGTTGCATCAGGGAAATTTAAAGTGCAGCGGAATTCATCCAAACCATCAAGAATAAGCAGTGTCCGGCAGGAGCTGCTCAGGACCAGGCTGGGGTCTGTTAAATGAGGAAAAGCCATTTTCACCAGTTTCTCAGCTGAAAGCTTCTCCAGCATGTTCAGCTCACAGAAGGAAAAGGGTAAGATGAAGCTAACATCTGTATAGATGAGCCCTTGGCTCCACTGCCTGACAAAATGTCGGACCCAGGTGGTCTTGCCAATACCAGCAACCCCAACTGTGAGGGAGACCCTGGGAGGCAAGCTGACCCTGGTGAGGGGCTCCAGAAGCTTGGTCAGCCCCAGTTGTCTGAGATGGTTTCTTTTCCCTCCTCGAGTCGCTCCCACCTGCATCAGGTCATGTTCTTTTTCCTGGAGGTCAGAAAGTCCATCAACCAGAAGTAAGTTTCTTGAGGAGATGTTCAGCTTGGTGCAGCTGACTGAATCTCTGGCTCTGTGCTGCTCATATTTTCGTAGAAGCACCTCTTTGTGCTCCTTAACCATGTAATCTGCAGAGGAAGAAATTGATTCACGTCATCATCAGCGTTAAAAAAAAAATGTTTTTTTAAAATTGTTGGTGGAGAAAATGGAGCAGGAAATTGACTGCATTTATATAGGGCTTGCAAAAACATGCAAAGTGCCCTACAGTGTGTGGTACACTGAAGACAGCATCAAAACAACTCATTAAACCACCATTACCTCCTGAAATACTGGATGCCTAAACTATACCATTTCAAGTTCCTTACCATGGTTCATGATGAGCTGGGCCACATGAGAGTCCGAGCTCTCTATGAAACTCTGCAGAGCATCAGAGCCTTGGGTGCCCTTATCACTGACAATAGCTGTGATCACATTAACTTGGTTCTGCAGTTGGCCCGCTTCCTTGACCTTGGTCTCCTCAGCTGAGCTCAACACATCCACCCTTCTCAGGTGGGTCAACATCCCCTCCAGGAAGGAGGTCGTAGTGAAGCGTTGGAGCTGGTTTTGATGCTTTTGGATCCAGCCAAGATCTAAGTGAGAACAGAGCAGAGATTAATGTGATTAGCAAATAACAATGACACTAATTTATCCATAATGATGGCCAGTTATTTAAGGACACATGGTTCATCTTATTGTGTGCACTACAGGACAATAAATAAAAAATAAAAACTCCCTTCAATCACTTAGAGACCTAAATTTAACAGTACAGTACAGCACAGTAATAACGGATCATCAACTTGAGCTTGCTTAAATTTTTCTGCAGTCGTCAATGTGATAGTAATTATCAACTGTGCTTGTAAAAAGAATGTTGACAGTTACCAAAAATGAAAGTGCCCACATATCTCTGGAGCCTTTTCAAACTCCACAGTCCCCGTCACAATTTCAAACTGTGCCATTTGTAAGATGTCTTCGATAATCAATTTCAAGCCAGGTGGTAATTAAACACATCAGGTGTGATAAGTTTCCAGCAAAATTAGAGAAGAGAAAACTTTATGGAAATCTACCTGCTTGACTTATTAGCCAACTAAAATGAAACACACATTTAGGTTCTTAAAACTCTTCGTATCTGAAATTTTGGTTAAGGGGACATCTCTAAAATCTTTGTCTCTCCATCCTCATCAAGAAGCAATTCTTGGCATGCAAAATGAAAAATTGCCCAGGTAAGCCTTCAAAGAATAAAGTTGTGAGCATTTCTGACATGCAGGTTCCAAATTCGTAAGAAAGATCAAAGTAATTTCCAGTTTCAGAAAACTTCTTGAACAGCCTCTGGGTTTCCCTCAGGAATCCGATAAGCAGACATGGCAAACTGTGTGTTTGACCTTCATAATTTTGCGGTTTTTGCCTCTTGTCATTTGACCAGAGTAGGCTGGTCCTTTTCCCCCCACGAGTCTCCAGTTGCAAATGCATCATGCAGTTTTTACCCTCTGCCTTGAAATCCCCAACAAATGTCACCACACATAGCAGTAATAATATATCAGCATAATATATTCTCTCCCACCATTGCCCAATCCATTATACCATTTATTTTTCAGCTATTCATTAAGTTGGTTATTTTGCTCCATTTTGCATTTTGGTTATTGTCAATTTTTGCATTTAATGACTCTCAGTAGATCTTAGCTAATACATTTTCTTAATTTATACTTGTTGCCCTGCTGTGTTCTCAGAGATTGGGGATTCATTGAATCGAGAAGGCTGATATATGAGACCTTTAATTAAACTGAGAATTTAATTACGATCTAAATTTTCTTCAATAATAGCTGAGGCCCCTTTAACGAGTGCATATTATTATTAGATTCTGATATAACACTATGGGACCAAACATTGCTGTCTTTACCATTATCGCTGCCCCATTCACCCTCTGCAGTTGGAACTGGTTGTTTTAATGCTGTCAGTTTTTTCATTACTCTCTGTGTATCCTTCATTCTTGTTTCCACAAAAAAGCAAGGTCCATGAATCTGTTAAGGAAACCTTTACCCTCTGTTTCTGCTTCTGAAGAGAGAGAGCAGGATGTGGACTGGAGATCCATGTAGCAGTCGTCCTGCCACGTGATGCGTTTGCTTCGGTCCAGGATAGAATCGTAATGTGCCTTTCTTTCCATGAGAAAGTTTGATGCCTTCTGTCCCCAGATGCTCCTGTTTGTGTCTGTATAATATAAAACAACTTAACTTGCACAGTGTGCAACATTCACAAACTGGGCATTATAGGCTACAGTGAAGAGGCCTCACAGTATCTTCCATGTGTGTCTGTTGAAAACCAGCAAATACACAGTATCAAAATGAGACTGCAGTGTACATACCAGGTTGCTTGAAAGCTCAAAATGACAAGATGTATTTTTAATTTCAAAGAGGCAAAAATGATCAGATGGCTTCAGCTTGAATTGAGGGTATGCACTAAGAATCTTGACATGATACATAACACTGCCACTCAGTGAAGACATTTGACAGCCCTTTGAAAGTCTGTTTTTCCCATTTGCCGTGATGTAGTTGCAGCCTTTTCAGAAAAATAGCATCATATTAGAGAGGCACTCTCAAAGCAACTGAACCAGTGGAGCATGTTTCCAGCATGTTTCCATAAGAAACTGAGGCAACAACAGTGCGGAGAAACCTGCTGAGAAACAACAAGAAAAACAAGGCAGTCTGAGTAACGTGATAGCCAACTTGATGTTGGAAAAATCACTGGAGAAACTGCTCTGCATTCAGCTTTCAAATTTGATTGGCTTAGTTCTATTTTCTGAAGACTATAATTTTGTTTCCTTGCCAACGTAGTGCTTAAAAGGCTATGTATGCTGAAAAGTTTAAATCAATATGGACCTATCGGCCAGAAAAGCATCTATTCTGCTACTTCCTTACTTCAGTCCTGCATTTGATATCGTAATGTGACTGCCTTACTTAGAGGCTAGAGAGGCAGGCAGCCTGGTAAATATAAGTACCACAATCACTTTCTTTTATGTCTCTTTTTGGTCTAATTTAACTGCCTTTAGGTTGATCAGTGCAGTTGACCCCTTTCACAGTGCCACATTTTTTTGTTTGATGTAATTCTGGCTTCTTCGGCCTCTGCTCAAGGCAAAGGTGCTGATGCAGTTGGAGATGAAGTCTGATCAGGTGAAAACACCTGAGACCGTGAGTGTGCAGGGCCATTCAGGTGCTGCATTAATGACCCTGTTTTTTTCCCCACATTCTCACTCTCAGAAGGTTTGTTATAGATTGCTGTGCTCTGCTGACTCTTTCATATGTTTTCTCATTACATTTTTCTGAATAGCATTTTATTGCATCCATATTTAGTGGTTTAGTTTATTTACTATTACTTATATACTATTTATTTAGTATATAAATACAGCTTTTTATTAGTAGGATTTTCATTACATATTCACAGAACTGCAAGGGAAGCTCTGCAAAGATATAAATAAATTGAAATTATGTTGAAAGGTTTCACCAAGACAAACGGGAAATGGCTGATACCTTCCGGTGTGGTTTGTTGCTGATCACATAACTTCTCACAAAGGAAGACACTGCACTTCAAAAAAACAGACCTCAGATACACTGAGACAGCATGTCAGCTTCCACTGCTGATTTTTGTACTTGGGTTAATGTATAAATGTGCTGAGTAGTATGACAAACGGTCAAGACCGTGTGAAATGCCTCAGCAAGTAAAATAATATATAAAATTATCATCAAGCGCAATGCCCCCCCGCCAAAAAAACAAACAAAAAAAAACCAACCATGCACCAACAATTCAATGCAAAGAAAAAGGCCAGGCAGATCAGTTGTAAATGAAATAAAACATGATTCATTATTAGCTGCCAGCATATGTAACGTAGCTTATCACAATGAAAATGAAAGAGTTGAAGAAGCCATTTTCACTGGCCTGGAAGAGACACAGACTCACGGCTGTGCTGAGAAAGGGGAAGTTTATGGTTGGAGTCAGTTTTAGAAAACCTTTGTAGATATTAAAACATTTTACTGTAGTTTGCAGACCACAAAACTCACCATGGGTTGTTGAAGTTCTCTGTAGGTGTCAAAGGATGGAAAATGCAGTCCACACCAATGTTTTATATGGTAATGCCATAATTCTCAAGAAAGCAGATGTAATCCAAGTTCAAGTACAAACCGTAGGCACTGCTGAGGAGGGAAATCTATTATATCTACTGAGGACCAGTGAGCAATTTGAATAAGTCATTCGCACAGCAGCCGAATTTACAATAACTCAGTGATGTTTCTGGAGACTGGAGTTTCATGCGCCTTCCTGTCTATCTAATCTGGTTTCCTGTGTTGTGGTAAGCAGGTTGAAGAGTGAAAAGACAAGAAAAAAAAGTCGGTTTTGCACTTGTGCATGCAGTGTGACACAGACCAAGGTCTGAGCCAGGCTTCAATCTTGCCTATTTAGATATGCAGTTGCCCTCAAACTACAGCTGGAAGCCGAAATGAGAGGTACTGCATGATTATTGGTGCTGAGGCACACGGGAGGGGAAGCAATAAGAGCTTCAGTGCTAAGTGCTATACTGCAGAGAGGCAAAAATCAGGTGTTTATGGTTTGAAAATCCTGGACAGCAAATATAGGATCCTCTGATACTGGCATAGAGCACATCTAAAACATATTACACATAATTACATATAATGTGATAGAACAGTTGGGGGTAGGTGGGGTGGGGGGGGTGGGGACTGGCTGGCGATTATAATTATTTCATTCTTCCAAAATGGAGCGAATGCAACAGAGAGCAGTCACAGAACAAAGGACAGTAACAACTGTGAAACTTGATTGCACATCTGTGGAAGTCTTTTTATTTCAAACCTGCGACACGTGCAAGGCAAACACTGAAAACAAATGTGAATTATGACCCAGGGGATGCAGATGATCTTTTTTTATGGTTTCTTGTGATAAGCTTTGTTTCTGATCTTCTGTTTTTCATACACTCACTGCTTCCGGTCTGTCAATACATAACTGAGGTTATTAAAAAAACCTGCCATGATTGTTGTCAGTAGTCCGTATATAAATACAGTATATGTACAGTATCAAAAGTTTGGACACTAACCAGGAGGAGTATGAAAATTCTAAAAATATTTTGGTTGTTTCACACTTTTTTTAACATAAAAATCATACGTTGTTTCAGAGTTCTCACATCTGTGTTGTTGCACAATAAAGTAAAAATAGAGAAAAAAAAAACACTGACTAGGTAGGTGTGTCCAAATTTTTGAGTTATACGGTATTTACAGGGATGAAGCCCAAGTCTCACTTCAACTTGTGTTCAGCGAAGTTCGACATCTTTTATTATGTTATTCAGGAGTCAACACATTGGCATGTCAATATATTATGCGGGGTGTAATCTTGAGGTGTGATTGCCTTCTCCTGTTTTATGTTTTAAACTTTACTAATAGTACTATTTTATGCAAAATCTAAAAATACTTTACATGAGCTCACAATAAAAGATTTTAAGAACGGGGTTTCGAGGGTAAAAGCATATTTGCTCATTCTTAAAACTAAGAAAAGGCCTTAATTTACATGATTTCTTCTGAATCACGTGTCGTTTTTCAATTAGTTTTTACAAACCAGATGGACTAAATCTGATTTCATGGGGTTAGAAAGAAGAAGAAATTGGAACTAAGGACAGTGGTTCTGAGGAGAACAAGTTATCAAAGCAAACAAAGCGAAATTCTGTGCATCTCTGCAGATGAGTAAGGCATGACATGACAAGGCAAGCGGCACAATTACACGATCAAAAAATGGAGTGTATCCAAGCATATATGTTTATTTTGTGGCACTTTTGTCTTAGCAATTTGTGTAGTATTTTGTAGAAACCTTGTCATCAAACCTAATCAGTCAAAATCTTTCCATATGTCTACATTGAGTTATCGTAAATGCTGCCCCCCCTGAGAATACGACCGCTGTTATGGCTGCAGCAGAGATGGCTGTACTTTCCCTCTAACAAATGAGGAATCAAATAATGATCAAATAATGTGCAGGTCAAAGGCACAGTAGAAGTTTCTGAGCCATTAATAGCACAATTGAAATGTAAAATACCTTTTTTCTTCAACACCAAGCAGACTCTCATTTCTAGAAACACATACTAAAAAAAATCACCTTATCATCCGTATCTCACATCCCTTTTCTTCTTTTTTTGTAATTTTCAAATCAAGGAAATGTAAACAGTTTGCTTTAGGTAAGCGTACAAAAGTGGTTAAAGGCACTCATCACAAGTTAGCTAAAGACATTCACATTTAAAAGACAATCAAGCCCTTAGAGAGACTAGAGTCTAAACAGGAATATTACAGCACGTGGCAAGAAAGTAAAGCAGGAAATCAACCCATTTTGTGGTGTTGTGGTGACAGTGAGCTTGAAGATGTGTGCAAGGAAGATCATTAAATTCATAGAGCTTCCTGCACAAATCAAGAGCATGGTTGTTGAAATTTTTAAATCTACAGGCTTGTTCCACAGTAACATAAACAAGTCAACAAAAATGACCGGGTAGGACTCAAGTATTTAAGAAAAAAAACCCTCCCTTCTGTCTTTCTTTACCTTTAAAAGTAGTAAACGGGTTCACACACACAAAGGCTGAGCAGGAAAAATGACGTTATCTCATGTTTTCAAATTCAACTCGTAGGCTGCCTGATTTGACGTCTTTGATGTGTCACCGGTGTCATGAAATATCACGCGTCGCACGACTGGATGCAACCACACACACACCAACAGACAACTACAAGTCATTTTTATCGGTGATCTCCTGAAAGGCACAGAGATGGCCACTTGTGGTGCCATTTTCCTTTCGAAACAACAACGCAATCAGTTATGCACAGGTCAAATTAACCTCTGATTATCCCCGTCTCTTGTTCTCTCTGCTGAAATCCCCTCACGCACACGAGAAACTTCCATAGCCTGGATTATAGATCAGATAGTCCCTCTGCGTGTTCGCTCAGCTCCATGGTGTAATAGTCCAGAGGACGCCTGAGAACAGAGACGACAGCTTAAACAAAAACACCCACGTGTGGACAGTTGAGCCAGAATTCGCTGGGGGTTGACACGTGTCAGTTACACAGTTTCCACGAGCGCTCACTTACATTCAAACTATTCCTGGTGCATTTTGTGGATAAAGTTGGCTATTTCACCTACTGATTGTCCCCGCTCTGCCCTGAGACTGCCTCATCTACCCCACACTGTGACGTGTTGCACTGAGATTCAACAGTTTCCTGAGCACAGTTGTGGACTTTCTGTATTTATTTACACAAAGCGGTGTGTGGGAGTAAGTGGTTATAACTGGTAGAAAATGTTAGTGCAAAATCCTAAAACTTGCTTTTTTGATTCTGAGCTACAGCATCACATCAAAACATGACATTTACCACTGACCTGTCACACTTTATATAAAATTATTAAATAATAATTTAATAATACTTAAATAATGAAATTGAAATATTTGATTGCATTACATTTTCAAACTAAATCGTGCACAATCATGTACACACAGCTACAGTAAAGTATCCCATACTGTAGGTCATTTTGAACCATATGAACAGTTGTAAGATCTAATTTAATCTTTCATGGTTGTAGTCGCTGATTCAACACTGCTGCTACTTTTTCCTTTCCTTTTTTTTTAAGAATTGACAACAACAAAAGAAAGGGGATGAATGGAGTGTGACTTCTCTTTATACAACCAAGCTTTTTTTAACCACTGGAAATGAAACCAAAAAAACAAATCCAACAATGGAGCTTAATTAGCATAAAAGACTCAATTACACGGATCTGTTTTTAAAAAAAAGACACATATTCAAAACACCTAATCGCTGCTTAGCTGCTAACGTTAACCGAATGTTAATAACCTGGCTTTGTGAGGATCTCTTCTAAGACATAGAGGCACAGAGGAAATATATGCTGTCATCATGGTCACTATATAAAGAGGTAATTAGAAATATATGTGAACGGTGTGCACATTTGTCAAGGAAGAGATAGATGAGGAGAATAATGCAAATACTGAGAGGCCTCACCTCCTCCTGTAGAAATATGTGAACAGAGCAGCTCCCAGTCCCAGCAGCAGGAGCGCGGCTATTATCAGCCCTATCTGTAAACCCAGGGCGGACGCTAGGAGAGAATCAAATAAACAGTTCAGGTACACTTTCCAAACTACTTTAAAACATGTCCCATCAATTCAGACACCCTGACGAAACTGTAAGCCAGCGGTGGATATTGTTTCCTTTTAGTGCCCAGCTTCCATCTTTGCAAAACACAACTTGACAAGATAAAGGAAACAGCAATTTCAGCTGTGAGCACTGGCTGTCACTCTGTGTAACTGACTGACTGTGCAACAGTAAATACGACAGAAACTCTGATTGCTTGGGTTGAGTCATGTGAACCTGCAAAGTTTTTGCCATTTTCACTTTGTAATGTTAGTCACCTTCAAATGGCTCCTATGTCTTCCAGTGGCTCCCGATTAAACGGGTAACAGTTTAATTCTTTATTTATATTTACAAATATGTTTAACAACTTGGATTTAGTAGCGTATTCTAGATTTACTATTGAATACTGTAGTCTGAACCCTGTGAACCCCGTCATGCGTCGGCAGGTAATCTGAAACCTGCCATCTATGAAAAGAACGCCACAGAGAGGTGGTTATAGAATGTGAATAAACAGAATGCCCGCTTGCTGTGGGGAAAAAAAAAATGAATCGGACCAGAAAAGCAGGGTTTGATGTTTTTGTAACTGTAAGGGCAGCTCTGCACTCCATGCTGCAAAGAGCAACAGTGTGCACAGAGAAGCTTAAAATATGATTACCTACAAATTTTGCTTCATTATACAATTATCATGCCCCTGTTGAGAGGAGGTGGAATTTCCATGGACACAAGAGTGCTTTCAAATTATGGTAATTACAGTTCAGAAATCATACGCGCAGGCTCTCAATCCATTCACCATTCCTTAATGTGATAAATGACATTTGGACACACAGAAACTCTGTTTCAGTGGAGGATGCTGGTCATTAAGTTATGAAATGTTTTGTTCTTTTTTGTTTGGACTTCTCAGGATTTAGAAATGATATGATAATTACAATAATACAATTATATTTTTCATCTCCTGAATAAAGAGCTCTCATCACCAAGATCTTGTTTGAAAAAATAAAACTGACTTTGGAATATATAAAAATGCCATCAAACATGTTAAGCATGCAAAAATACGCTTTAAGAATGAAACAAACAAACATGTGAAAGAGAAGGCAAGAATGAAGAAATGATGGCTCGATGGCTCTAAGTATTGTACCTGGGAAAACGAGTGATTATGTGTCGAGTTTGCAGATTAGGGTGAGGTTGTTCCCTTGATGCCATGAAAAACTCTATTGAACACCAGTATTGGCAGGTGTAACGGGTGCCTGGGACACTTTAGCTACGTCCCTAAATGTAGGTTTCGATAAAGCCAATACGCCAGTTTCACTTTAGAGAAAATTGCTCCGAATGGAACTCGTTTTGTTCAAAGGATGACAGATTTGTGCTCAAATCCACCCCGGGGTCCCAGAATGATGAATGGATTTCTAAAAAGGTTTAAAAAGAAAAATAAAATGTCTACCTTCTTTCTAGAGAAACGTAAGCATCTGCAATTCATTCTTAAAATGTCCTACGCACTCAGGACAGACTAAGCCACATGTAGCAAAATTCAGGTGAACACATGAAATCCACTGCATTGAATATTGCTGTCACGGTGTCTTGCTGTCTGTAACTCCCAGCCTCACTCTTCATCTGTGATTCTTTGCTTTGGTCGACGCGAAGCATTTCACCTTTATATTCGTATTAAACAGGTGACCTTCATCCTTTGAATATGCTTTCAGGCAATAAACGAGCTGACTGCAGCCCTGAATTTCTAAGCCTTTTCACGCTCTTAGTTATACACATTGCAGATGTGGAGAAAAGTTCTCAGACATCAAGACATAGACTTCATTATATATGAGATTTACACTACGTGAGATCTTTTTTACAGTGTCTTTTAAGACGTCAGAGACCACACTGAGAAGATTTAATGTGGTTTATTTTCATAATAGCTTACAGACTATTTATTAATTGATTTGGCCGATTAGTATATATTTTCTTTTTGAAGGGATGATGAACTAGTTGCTGTGCCAAGCGTTTTAGGCGTAAACTGCCTGCCTGCTTATGCTTCGTTGCGCCTGTCGGCTCGTGACACGTGTCGCGGTGCGAGGGGCTAACCTGAGCTTGTGTACGGGTCCGCGCTGGGGGAAGAACAGACGCCTCCCTGAGCGGATGAAGGACTCGCGTGCGACGTCTGGATGATGAGGGCCTTCTGGTGGTCTGACAGCGCCTGGATGTTCCCCCGCACCCGCAGCCACCCGGACGAGCAAGAGAAGTTGGCTCCTTGAACGAGAACAGACAGACGTGGGGCCTCATTATCCACACAGGGCAGTGCAGCGAGATGTGTGTCGGCTTGTTACATGTGTACGTTCTGCAAACAGGAAGCCGGTGATGGGAGTTTACATCTGAGGAGCACAAGTCATGATGGCTATTTTGTGCTTATAAGGGATATGTGATAATGATGGGGAAAACAGCCTGTCTATCTTCCATAGCCGAAAGTGGCTGCAAGAGCAGTTAGAGCAGTACTCCCGAGTGCTGCATTTTTAGACTGGTAGAGCACTGCTTTATCATTAAGTAAATTTGTGCTGTCAGGTGTACTTTCTTATACGACTGCACACTAAAAATAAACCTGAACTCTGCTATAATGGTGTGTTCCTGCAACATGAGCCAAGTTCCTTATCCCTACTTTACTACAGCTCCATGGAAAGAGAGAACTCTTTTTTTTGTTTGTTTTGAAAGCTCAGGGAGGAGAAAGTCAATTGTTACACGAAAAAAAAAAAAATCAGCCAGATCTGATGGTCCTCACCTTGGAGATACAAAGCAGAGATGCCACAGTGACACCTCTGCTCCAGGTAGTCAGCCACTTCTGCGACTCTCTTCCCCTGTATCAAAGCAGTGCAGTCTGTGGAAAACAGGCGAGAGGTTGCCAACATTAACAAAGGCGTTTTTATTGTATTATGATGCTAAGCAAAAAAAAAAAAAAATACCGCTACATTTTGACGATCACATTTTTCTCTCAGGCAAAACTTTAGTTTAGTTTTACTTGAATATCTATTAATGGAAAAGCAAATTAGAGCATTTCCACCTTTGATGGAGAGTTGCACACACTTGCCTCAACATCTGCAAAACATATGGCACCCTATATCCTTACATCATCCTCCTTTGCTGTTTCGCATTTGATGCATTTGAGATTTGTTGAATTTAAGCTGCCTCACCTTCCGTCTGCCCCTGCCAGTCACCGGACAGGGGTCCGAGGCAAAGGTCGATCTGACTTGAGAAGGCGGGGCTCGGACAGAGGTTGGTGCTGCCAGGCGTGGGGGAGGAGCTTGTCCAGGAGGAGGGGCTTCTCGCCTCACAGCACGAACACCGGCTGAGCGAGACGCCGCCGTCCTCCACCGACCTGCACACGCATGCAGCAGTTGTGTGAATGCACGTGTGCTATATAATACATAGAGTCCTTAGGCAATTGTTGTAGCAATTAGTTTAAGGTAATGGTAATACTTTTTTTGCCACATTTACATGTTTATGCTAATAAAAAAAATTTGCCTGCTAAGTAGCATGAATAGTAGTATATCTAAAAAGCAAAGCTGCTTCGTGTTCTCCTGAGATGGACTATGGGTGCTGCTGTGAACGGGCTATTGCAAGCCAATCACGGTCAGAAATCCAGGTAAGTGGTGAGTGTCAGACCCCCCCGTACATCTCCTGTTGAGTGTGACTGATTACATCCACCTGTGTTTTCCCTGACAGTGCTTCACACTGCTTTGATTAAGGTGAAGCACACATGTATTTTTCCCCCCAAAGTTTCCATGGTTTTACTTAATCACAGCCTATTATTTCCACAAACATCCTGTGAAGAACCTATAAAAAATATAACAGGACAATCTGACATGCTGCAGAGGGAAGGTCACTGGTATGGATGAAAAGATGGCTGAATTTCCTTAAGCTGCTTCAGGTTCATGTTGGCTGATTGTCAAACTGTCGTGTCTCGCTGAGACACATAAATTTAATGGAGCCATCATTACTGTTATTAGTAAAACATCACGTCTGCTTTAAAAATGGCCTATTAACATGCGACTACACAGCAGGTTGCTACCTAGCTCAACATTGTCTTTGGTTTCTAATGCAAGATAATAAATACATTGAAAGTGAAATATGACAGTTTGCTGTGTTTCATTTAGCATCACTACCCTGTCTGGATTCTTAGAACATTAGTGGGGGGGGGCAGTTTTAAGTAGTTTTGATCAATTCCTCTCAATTTAACCTGCCCCAGCGATCTGTACAGCGGAGGTTACCATGGAAATCTCCTCTTGTTAAATGTGATCCAGCTGTGATTCCAAAAGTGTAACAGGGACCACGCAGCTTGTTTTGACCATGTTCTCAATCTGTAAACATGCAAAAGTTGGGTTCAGGCGGCGTTTAACCTGAGAGCTGGAATCACTTGTCTCCCTCTGGTGGTGGACAGAGAGGAGAGCAGCTGCTGGTTTTCACTGAACACGAGTACATCCCTGAGACTGGAGTTGGTCAGAGCAGTGCCAGCTCTGCAGACGCTGAACAGGTCATAGCACAGAACTACGGCCCCGCGCACCGGCACCCCGGAGCCCTCCGGGAAAGTCTGATCTATGCCGGAGAGAGAGGAGGTGAAGGAGAACGGTGAGAGATGGTAGGAATGAGTGTAAAAAAAAGGGAAAATAGAGACAGGCTTCAGAAGGAAAGCAATGTCTTCCACTGCCCTCACCTGCTCCGGTGACATTTCCAACAATATAAAATCCATCCTGATCGATAGATCTGGTCAAAGGAAGGGCAATGACGGTCCCGCTATGCTCCTGGTCAAACACACTGAGCACCAGGCCACGCAGATCTGTCATTGGGGGGCCATGCAGCTCCACAAAGGCCCCCTGTTTGCTGTGATTGGTCCAGTGGCCGCTAGCCACCTCACTGATGACCACACCTTGCGGGGCTGGAGGTGGGCGGGGGCAACTGTTCTCCCTCAGGGGGGTGGGTGGAGCCACCTACAGCGATCGATACATGACTTAGGTTCATTTTGAACAACTTTACACGTGCCTCAGAAATATCTAATGATTCGCATTCAATTAAATATTACTGCAAAAAGATTTAGCTTTGTTTAGCTGCAAAAGCTCTTGAAGAACAAAAACTTGAAATGAAAGTTTTCATTAGCAATGTAAGATATTTGACTTCCACGACGGTGCGTTTGACTTCCTGTTTAATTTCAGCACACTGAACTTTCCCCTTTGTACTCACTGAAAAAGCAGACAGGTCAGAGGGGTAAAGGCCTCTGCAGCGGCTGAGAGCCTCATCACCAGGAAGAACCTCTGGATCTTCGAGCAGAGGCAGCTGTCCTTGGGTCAGAGCTTTGCTCAGCTCCTGCGCCTCTCTAGCTGGTCCCCTCTGCCGGTACACCACCGCATCCAGCAGGCCTTTGGTGGGGATCCCCTTCTGCGCAGCTGACGGTGGCCCAAAAGGGCTGCGGTAGAGTGCCACGGCATCTGGCCCGTTCTGGATGGTGTTGGGAGGCAGGCGGAGCGAGGGAGCTGGCACCAGCCTGTCACTGCCCAGCAGAAAGTAGCCCTTCGAGGTGGTGAAGTGCCCGCTCAGGCTGATCTCCCTGTAGGGTCTGTTGTTGTGTGCACTAAACAGCAGTATCCAGATGCCCTGCAGGGAGACCCTGCGGCCCGACGGGTGCCAAAGCTCGATGTACTCGCCATCCTCTGCCGCGCCAGGTGAATCAGTGTTTAGCTCGTTGATCAGGAAGTCATTGTTCCCCCATGGTGGGAGGTGCGGCTGTGAATCTGTACCTCCTGGAATCACTAAGTCAAAAAAGACATTTACGAGATGCCTTAAAAGGAATAGCTTGGCATTTTGCCGGCAATATACCTGTCAGACACCTCACGCTTAACATTGTAATCATTAAAGATCAGAATCAGAATTGATTTTGTACCTTTTCTGAAAGATTTTCAAATCATGCCACATGATCTTCAGAAGGATTTTCAGACACTCACCAATATTGTGAGGGCAGATCGTTGGCCAGGGGCACTGGTTGGGCAGCCCAGGAGTTTGCGGGGCCTCCCAGAAGACGCCAGGATCTCTGGGCCAGGAGGCCACACCACAGCGACTCAGGTAGAAGCCTCCCTCCCTCAAACTGACACAATAATGAAATCATAAGGAAACAACCATCACAAACTAACCCTCATCTTTAAGGGTTATAATAATACATGGCTGGATGGCACATTCACATTTTGTACAAACATCCGCGGCTCCCACCAAGATAATCCTAATGACTTCAGTGCTCCCGGCGCCACCAGCAGGGTGTTTTGTTTTTTAGTAAAACCTGGTCACAACTATGGGATGGATTGCCCTGAAATATGGGACAAAAATCCAAAGCTTAAACAATATATTGCATTATCTTATCTTTTAACTAATCCTTTGAAATATCTTGATGTCAGCGCACCACTGTACAGCCCCACAGAGCTGCTAACGCATCTGCAAACCCTGCACCTCGGTGCACAACGCTCAACTTTTTCACCAGAGGGGCGTGACTTAAATTCGTTCCAACGTGAGCTGTTATGTGATTATGTGTTTAAGTGTCTCTGAGTCAGTATGAGTAAGAGACTGCATTTGTAACTGTTGCTCCGCTGTGATGACGCTCGCCAAACACAGGAAAAAAAATGCGTCGGCACAGAGGACCAGTCCCCCATAACTGAACGTGTTTCACAACACTTGAGACTATGGCTTCAAAAATAAGCACTGAACATGACCAACACCTCTGGCAGTCGCTACAACCCCAAACATCACAAGCTTCACCAAACTGGTGTTTGCGTGTTCCACCTCTCGTGTGCACTGCAGTCTTATTGGCGTGGTTTCATACAAGAGTGGAAAACTATCATAGGTTCTTGCCTGTTGCTGAGTTGGTAGGGCTGTCTGCCTGGGATGAGAGTCTCGGTGAGGTTGGCACTGGGCTTGTTTCCAGGCCCAGCAAACACAAACGCGTCTAAGGGCTGGATCTGGCTCAGCGGACTGCCCACGGGGAAGTCTGAGGCCCTGCCGCTGTAAACGGCCACTGCCCCTGACTCATCTCCTGCGGAGAGGTCGTAAGAGGAACAAAGGATTTACGTGAAAACGAAAGGGAATGAACAAATAAAGATTCGTCAAAGCTTTCCGTTTCCTCCCAAAGATTCCTCATGCACCGCATAGTTGAAATGGCTCATGTAACACTGACCTTTCATGTAGCTCTTCTCTATGGTTGTGGAGATCAACCAGTGCCTGGAAGTGTCCACGTTCACGTCCACGCTCACACTGACACGGTCTGTTTTCCCATCCAGCACCACCAGCACCAGAGGACCAGCGGCTGGGGCGTCCGTCAGCTCCACGAACCCGTCCACCTGCCCTCCTCCCAGCTTCAGCTCGGTAATGACTGGACTGGTCGCCGGAGCGGCGGGCGGGGTGCAGTTGTTGCGCTGTCCCGGGGACGGCGAGGACACCTGAAAGCCCCAGCGATCTTCGGACAGCAGGCACCTCTCAATCGACTCATCCCCCTCGAGCGTTGCCTCGTCCTCCACGAAGGCTGGTTCTCCGGGTGTCAGCGTTTCAGCGAGGACCTCCGCGCCCCCGGTGCGACGGGTCATGTACACGACGGCGTCCACCAGCCCCACAGCCGTGATGTTCATCTTCTCGCTGTAGCGCGCCGCAGATGTGTGGTAGAGGACGATGGCGTCCGGCCCATTCTGGACAGTGTTGGGAGGCAGGAGGATGGCCGGTTTGGGGAGCATGTCCACGGACCCCACCAGGAAGAAACCCCTGTCGTCTGTGCTGTGGCCTTTGAGGTCCAGCACCTTGTAGGCTATATTCCCATTCCCGTTATAGAAGACAAGGGTGTAGCCGTCTAGTGAGGCCCGTTGTCCGCTGGTGTGATACAGCTCCACAAACTCCGTGGTGTCCAGACGCGGGTTGTCGGCGTTGATCTCGCTGATGATGAGGCAGGGTTCACCGCTGACCACCACCCACACCAGGCAGAGACAAGCCACGCAGGCGAAACTCCCCACCATTTTTTACAGCTTCTCTGAAATGCCTGAACAAACAGGGCAGCTTCTGCAAAAAAAGGAACAAAATCACTATCAGCTGCATTGGTCAGCTGATTATTTGTGTATTCCATTGAATTATCTAGTTCCAACCTCTCAGATGTGAAAACATAAAGACTTTAAACATGATATCTATGAGTATTTGACATTAGTTCAGACCAAAAACAAACTTTCTACTATCTTATAATCCAAGCGATTAATTGATTAGAATATAATCAAGAGATAAATCAATAGGAAAAAGTGGCACTGTGGGGGAGTAAGGTTTATATGTATGCGTGTGCGCGTGTGTGAGTGGGTGGAGGGTAATAATACTTTTCATTTAAAGAACAGCATCCCTCAAACTAAAGCTGGACCAGATCTGTGTCCACAACATTATTAGATTTGATGTTTACAAGGCTGCTAACAGACCCCACTCCCCAGAGGAGGAGGAGGAGGACAGAGAGACAGAGAGAGAGAGAAAAAAATCATAATATCATGAATGAGTCTTCTATGAGTCTTTTTTTGTCCATGGTGACATTGGGAATGCACGTCTTCTGCATGAGTCACGAAATGTTGCGAAACACGCTGGCGAGCAGATGGAAACTTTGTATGAAGCAGTGAAACGCTTCGGCTGCAGGGGGATAAGCAGGATTGAATGGACGGCGGATCTACGATACGTTTAAAAACTGTGGGATTTCTCAGGATTAACGTCTGATTGATCCAAAGCCCCCTGCGAACCACGCGATAATCTCAACATTGGCTAAAACAAATCTCTCTCGTTTTCAAAGAGGCTACATCGTAGTTTGCACGACAGTAACTCTTTGGGAAAACCACGCTAGGGACAAAAAAAGAGAGACGTCTTTAGATGAAGAAAGAGCCCATGGAGTTAAATTCTGCCCTGAAATTATCTCCCATCTCACGACAGTTATTCCAGTCACGGTTCGGCTGCTATGCATGCATCTTTCCGTCCACCAAGGAGGGGGAGAAAAGCCTGTCAATCTACTTCCTATCAGCGCCAACACAAGCTCCTCCAAGGCGCCGGAACACACCGTGTTTTCCTCGCTCCTCGTCGGCCAGGTGTCGCCCGCCGCGCCGTCCGGACCTTCCTCCGCTCAACGTCAAATCGCTCGAGCGCCGGAAATAATGTTGGTTGAAAGTTTGTTTTCTGCCCCCTCCGCCGCTCCCTTCATTCACAAAGCAGCACTTTCTCCCCCCCACCACCACAACCACCACCACCACCACCAACACACCAACCTCCCTTCCACTACCACCCCCCCCGGACTGTGGGCGGTCAGACTGACCGAGGGGGATGATGCCTGCCAGGGAAACTCTTCTTCTTCTTCTTTTTTTTTCTTTTACAGCTCAGTTCACCATTCAGACATCCACAGCTGAAGATTAAACACCAGGACAACTTAATGCCAGGAAGATAAAACATACAACACAACATATTTCACACTGCAAAGCCAGTCATTTATGTTTTTTGGAGCAGAATAATAGACTGCTCTTTCTTGGAGTTAAACCCAAGATGCCTTGTGGAGGCCTGAAGGGGGCCCCTGACCCCACTTTGTGAAACAGGGGCAAGAGGGTTCGCTTCAGTCCCACCCTGCACAGGTTACAGCTACTGCTCCAGTAGCTCTTTACAACACACTGTATTCCTATGAACTTTTGAATGGAAGGTTTTGTTCGCATGTGACTTTCTCAAGAACTGGAATAAAACATATCAAACAATCATATGTTCTGAACAGGTGCCTCAACTTGCATAAACTTCAGCAAGAAAGAGCAATTATTTGTGTTAAGTTCAGTACCTCAAAGTTTTCACCTCCTTTTCTACAGTTTTACTTGGTCAGCAAGCCCAGAGTTTCACTTCTGCTCCCTGTTTACTCCTATACAAACTATAGGCCACATGGGAAGCCTGCGGTCCTGGAGATGACGCTGTGATGCAAGACTGTGAAAAAGGTCAGTGTGGACAAAAGTCAGTTATGGTTTTTAATAAAACAGCTAGATTTAAAACTTCATTCTATTCACTGACCACTAATTAAGATTAAAAATTTGGCTAAATTGAGGTTGGATTAAACTTTTACACATATATCAGTCTTTTTGTTTTAGATTCATCTGTATTATTCTCAGTGCAAATGGCCTGAATTATGTCAGGAGAATTTGGTGTTTTCAATCACATCATTTACATACCTTTTTAATATTTCCATTGGTTTTCCCTTTGGTTCTCATTTGCTCTTCATAGTGTATATAATATTCTGTACGAGATAGGGTGTTTGAGTTTAAAATAAAAAAATTTTGGATTTGAAGGTTTAAGAAAAAATCTCTCTTATCATATTATCTAGAGTGCACACTGTTTAGGAAGTGAGAGGATCGGTGAGAAGGCAGGTCTTTTAATGCAATGTAACATCAATTTACAACATGTACTTGCAAAGAGGAAGTGAATATGCGGCGCATCACATATTAGAAATCCATGCTTGTTGTTGCTTTATCATAAGCAACTCTTTCATAAAATCTCATTTTGTTTCTTCAAGCCCTGTGAATATTAAAGATCAAGGTTATTTTATTGAAATGCCTCTTAGCACCACTAGATGGTCCTATAAGCATGAGAGTGTGCTGGAGCTGAAGCACTGTAGGCATGCAGACAAAATTAAACTGTCAGCTGGGGAAAATAGGCACAAAACAAGTGTCACAAGTGAGGTTCCCCGAGATGAAAGTGTTTATGAGGGATTCCGATTCAGGTCTGACTGTACAGGAAGGTTTTTGATGATCTGATTTGTGTGTGTGCGTGTGTGTGTGAGACACTGGTGTTTGTGTGGTTCTGTCTGTCAGAACCGGCTATGTTTCGACACAGACAAAAAGGTCACCTGAAATGTTAATGATGTACACATTTTGTTGGCGGGGTGTGCATGAAGTCGGCACTGCAGGTTTTCGCCGCACTTTGATTGAATTTCTGTCATAGTGCTGCACTCTTTTCAAGACTCAACAAGTCACATCTAATTCATCTGGCTGGTTTATTTTGATGACTCACTACTTAGATGTCACTGCATCTGATTCATCACTTATCCCCGCTTGTCGCAGAAAGTACTCTTCCCCGCAGATAATACGGAGAGACGGTGTGCTCAGTGTAAATGAAAGATTTAATATAGGCTCATCTGTCCACTGGAGTCATTAGTAAGTCAATTGGAGTTTCATTTAATACTTTGAGGTAAATGAAGAGAAGGTGAATTGACCTCAGCTGACACACTATTAATCAGCAGTGACATGGCTTTATTATACTGGTTGAGCATAATCAAACGAAGTTTCTTTGCCTATGGAGTAAAAAGTAGTTTGTCACCTCGGAATTTCTTGACATTTTCTGACCATATTTACACACCCTGGACCTGTTTTCTATTGTACAGTGTGTCTGTGTTAAAGACATAGACAAAAGCCACTCAACGCAATCTGAATCTGCACGCCAGCAGTGCAGAAATGCATCCATCTCAGCATAATGCAGCAGGATGTACATTTTATCTCAGCAGAACATGCTGTGGTGTCACTTGTTTGATCGCAGCAAAGAGTGTGACAGTGATTGGATGTGAGCGTTGAGTCATGTTGTGACGGCAGTGACGGCAGCCAGCATCGTCTTTGACTCAGTCATCAGATGAATTTCAGCAGCGGCGGCGGGCTTCGGAGGATATTTTCACCCTCTGGGACTGTGGGACCAACTTCTCCACAGATCAAATACAGGAGCAGGCACAGGCAAATGAAACAGAACCTCCTGCCCCAGACTCCACATGGCAGACCACTTACTGTTAAAAATCTATTTCACTTACACTGTAGAGTAATGTTAAATATGTATTTATAAGTTTAAAAACAGGCTCAGCAATAAGTCACTGTAATCTTTATCACCTGTTACTCAAACAGGGGTAGACAGTGCATTTGTTTGGGACTCGTTTCAGCCACGTATTAATACACATGTGGTGAATCAAGTTATTGTTGGTTTTTCTTCATTTTCTGTGGGCCTTGTTGACAATAAGAAGAATTTAGCTTTTTTTCTAAACTGCCAAGCCAACTTGCCACCTTATATGACCTGGACCTTGAAAATGTGGCCTGACATAACTGACCATTGTGGTCAGCCATCCACTGATGATCTTTTAGATGACTCTTTTGCTCTTCCTGTATATTAATACACAATGCCCCATCTGTAGCTATCTCTCACCAAAAAAAGTGCTTTGCTTGCTGCTGACCCTAAAAGCTTCCCTGATGTGCCTCAAGGTAATTTTTCACCTCATTAGCCTGGACAGACATTAAAAAAACTGGGACGCTGTGAGGACAAAGCAGGTTTCTGTATGTATCCACAGCAAGGGAAGCGTGGGACAGTGCAGTGGAGAGGGAGGCCATGTTAACGGGGGTACACTACAGTTCTCAGAGGCGTCATGACAATGAATTATGTGATGAGAAAGGGCAGCACTGCATCACAGAGTCACGTGTATGTGTGTGTGCGTTGAAGAATTCCCACCTGTCTGTGTCCATATATGACTGTACGCACGTGTACGGTCTAACCAGGAAGCCAGGGCAGGGGTTGACACTGATGAATAATGTGGGCCGGTCTGTCACCCCCCCATCCCTCCGCCCCCTTCCTTTCCTTCCTCCCTGTCTTGCAGGCACAGAGGAAGCTTTCTCCTGCTTCTCCTTTTTTTTTTCAACAGAGCACCCAAAGACGCTCATCAGCATTCAACATGCATCACCAGCTCACTGCATCCAATCACGTGCACTTACCATACAGAATGAATGTGTGTGTGTGTGTGTGTGTGTGTGTGGACAATGTGTGTGTTTGATGGAAGGAGACAGGCAGAGACAGGCAGGGAGAATCCCTTTGTGTTCCCTGTGAATCCCCAAGGTCAAGCACAGGCACTCATCATCAACAGATCTAAGACAGACAGCGAGTGTGAGGTGGAGATGAAATTCCACCCGGTCAGAGTGTGGGATTAGGATTTTTTTTGTTGTTGTTGTAAATTCAGGTCAGTGGCAGCAAATGTGCATCTGTTTGACCAGATGTGTGTTGGATTATTGATCTAAAGTGGTGCTACATCTCCCTCCTCATCAGCAGCAGAGCCTCGAGCTTGTTTGGACGATATCAACTTCCCTCTGCGAACATTCCCACATCATCTGCGGGGATAATCCGAAAGGGTTAACAGCTGAGAGGGGATGAGAGGTGCAAGAGCGGGAGTTTGGCCGCGAGTCGATTTCTCCGAGAGATTGCAGTCATGTTTGATACCCAGTTCCCATGGCAACCGTTGACTGAGGCATACCTGACCCACATATGTGCAGTATGTACACAAATGCGCTAACCATCTGTTACTGCTGATTTGTACGGCGGCTTGTGGGGACTGCTGTGGGGCTGCTGAATAAGTCCATCAGAGACTGTAAGAGCAAACAGAGGAGCCAGTGGCTGCCTCAGCCATTTTTGAGAGGCCGTCAATGAGTTGTGTAAACAAAGTCTGCAGTTCTCATTAAGACAATCAGCCCTTCTGTGTTTACAATGGACACATGATGATATTATTGGTATCAGCAATATGTTGGCATTTACTGTACTTTGTGCCCCGATGGCAATACATGTTATTTTAAAAACTCCACTGTTGGTTGATCACGAATAAGATCCTCTTTTTTTGAAGACCCATTTGAATAGCTCACTGCTTTGAAAGTAAACTGATGAGACTATTTACGACATTATACGATTACATTGTGCTTGTGCATCGTAAGAGTTTAATTTGAAGCCCCTGTGTCCCCACAGCCTCACAGAGCTGCTTACATGGCAGTGGACCTGTTTATATGCGCACAACAACTTTACATGAACATATACACACAAAAATGTTTCAGTCCTGCCCAACCAAATCCATATAATGCAGCCTGTCAGTTTATTTCAATGCAGACACCCATAGAGCATTTATTATCTGTCAGAAGATGTATCTGTTGATGTATTTTTTCTGATGCCTGGCTGTAAATTGCTTTTGTGACACCATCAATCACTTACACAGGGACCAGTTCAGTAAATTGCAAAGTGGAGTTTGCTGATAGATTATCAATAACTGATAAATGAGGGGATGGAGATCAAGCTGAAGATGAGCACAAGTTCAAGTGTCAGGATTTATGGCCAAAGAGGACTCTGTGGCATGGCTACCATGATGATTGAGAGGTATTGAGGAACCATGTTTTGTTTTGACACAGACCATGTCATGTGGACCATCACATGTGACACTTCGCAACACCTCTCATGCCGTCCATCTGAGTTAACAGCCAACATACAGAATGAATGCAGACCTCAAAGGAAAGATGAAACCAAGGTTAGTAGTGTAGCGGGTAGGTTCTCAACTCAGACCCTCTCAATGTGTTGCAGTATTATGAACCAGAATGGGCCTCCGCCAAGGCTGAAAGACTTTGCCCTACTTTGCAAGGGTAAAGAATCCTTCCAAAACGTCCTGGATCCAGATACTTACCTGTATCACCCCCCAAATTCCTAATGCAGACCAAAAGCCATGTCTGCAGATGAAAAAAAAGTGCAAAGTGGTAGTAGCGTCAGCAGCAGGGCTTTCTGTGCTGACATCAGAAATGTTGATTGGCTGAGGCAGTTGTTGTCCCAGGGCGATTGCAGAAAATGTTTGGCAAAGGATGACAGCTACTTTGTGAAATCAGGAGAGCCCCAATAACAACTCACTGAAGGTCAACCAAAACAGTAAAGATGTAGCATATAAAATGAAAACAATGACAATGGATTCATCACAATAAGTGACTCCCTTTACATATTCGTACCCATAAAACCCATTGTTAATATACAAATATTCAGTAGAGCTGCTTTAAATAAATCAGTCTTTTCTTTAGTAGAGTGGTTCACCGCTGCATGCTCATTTTGTGAGTTGAGACTGAGTGAGTAGGCGTCACTTCATGTTCCGGGTTAAAAACTCTGAAAACAACTGGCGACTCCTGTAGATGTATCTTTGTGCTTCATGTAGCCCTACATTTAAAACTTGTGGACCTTCTGCCCTCTTGCTTGGCCGTTTTCTTTTTTTCTGTGCATTTTCCTTTCTGTTCGAGATGCTCTCTCCCTCTCTCTCCTGGGCGCGCTGTATTCCAAGGTAGCTGTTCCTCCTCGTCTTGCTCTTTTCCACTCCTCTGCTGTCCCCTCCATGTTTCATCGATTCTGCCGAGACAGGGCAGGGGACAGTGTTCCCCTGTGGGGGCATTCTGGGTAATAAATCTAATTCCTGTCTACGTGTGGAGGCTCATGGGAAGGTTCTGGCCCACTTTTCACCCAGACAAATATATCCACACAATGAAGGAAAGTGGGCCAAAAAAGTAGCATAGAGGTGCACCTAAATAAGTGCACAAGCTGAAAGTGAGCTAGTTCTTTTAGCAGAATTAGGATGGTTTCAACAGCAGTGACAGTAATGGTAATCAATATTCTCACTGTAAGATTAAGGTTTTGTACATATCTCCCTTCATTTCTGACAGCTGCTCAAAAGAACGGCTCATTGTTCTTTTTTATTTTTAGGCTGGACTGACAAGCACAACCAAGTGTTTATCTATTACCAGGTTATGCTTTCTTTTTTTTTCAAACATTTACCCATTACTTTTAGCAGTTTTTGTAATTTCCCCCAAACAGCTGTCAGTTTGAACTGTTTTATTATTATTTATTACTGTTTACATTATTTTTAGTATTCTATTTTATATATGTCATATATATTAATTATGTCTATGTAGCCTTTTAATGAAAATTCAGATTTATATATATAATCAGTTGACCTACTTCTGTCTTTTCACATACCTCCAAACATCTGTAGAAAAAGTACACCCAGGATACTTGAGGTGGCATAAATCAAATTAGTTTTGTCTCATCTCAATTTAAATCAGTTAATTTAACTGAATATTGGCATGAGGATCCTACAGTAAAATCCATTTATAAGCCTAAATAAATTATCCATAAGATATATAACTTTATTAATAATGACAGGCTTCAACAAATCCGAGTGCTGCAAAAGAAAGCTTAGTCACCATAAGGTCCTAGGTCATATTATGACCGTCATAATATTTGACTCACTTTCTCCAGGACACTTTTCTTCGCAGTAATTTACATGGTCTTAGTCCTCTTTCCTCTCTTTTTTTAATCCATCACTAAAAAGTGGAAAAAAAACAAACCCAGTGCATGACTCCATTAGCAGCTGTTGTGGTGAGAATTAGGCTGAGGGAATAGAGCCTGTGTAACGATTGTTTGTCTAGAGCTTACATGGTAACACAGCACTCTAGTTCTGTATGAACCGTATTGCACTGTTTGGAAGGTCACTGTGGACATGAAAGTAAAATTTGGGACAAAAAGTGAAATAGCCTTGTCGGATTCAGTTCTGTAAAAGTGGAACACCAATAGTTACAGAACAGGAGAAACATGCATCCTTTTCCTACAGCATGTCACTCCGAATTAACCGCACAGCAAAATGTGCTTTGTCCCTGTGAAAGACAAGACATGCACACTGACATCGGGATAAAACTTTGGATAAAATTCAAATGTCTATGATGTTTTTAAACACTATGCTTGGTAAGACACTTTTCTTTCCAATGTCTGTGGAACATTAGATGAGCATCACAGTGGCTTTTGGCCATTCACCTTCACCTTTGCTGTCTCTTTTTCCAAGAACCGGTTTCATATCTTGTTCAGTACAGCCACGTGTGGCCCCGGGAATCTTTCCACCCTGATGCGTCATAATAATTAAGAATGGACTTTATAGTCTGAAGAGTCATCATTTCTGAGGGTTCGTTAATTTTTTATGGTTTTCCCAGAATGGGAATGGGGGAGGAAATTATGTAAGATAATACATCATTCTTTGGACTTCACACAGCACAAACAATATTGAGCATCAGTTTGTCAGTGAGTCCACTTTCAGATGTTGTGCAAAATACAAAAAAGATGGAATGCTTACCAGCTCAACGGATAAACTTCTCTCTAAACTCTGTGTAGCATAATGTCTCCACACACTGACCTTCCCGTCGGGGACAATGAAGTTTTCCTACCTTACCTTACCTCACGATACAAGAATACAATATGACAGAAGTGCATTTAAAGACTGAGCTTTCTTCCGTGTCACCTCTAAAATGAAACGCTGGGTACAAATTCTCCCAAGTTTTCATTTTAGACACAGTTCATTTCCTCACAGCTGCCCACAGGAGACTGTTTCTGCTGGCACAAAGTCTACAGACACAGTGCCATGCCTGCTGATGCACTATGTATGAGAAGCTAGCACAATTAGCCTGGAAAGCCTTCTCTCCCTCTCGCTCTCTCCCTGAAGTGCCTTTTTTTTTACTCTTTCATCTCTCCATTCGCAACATGAACGAGCTATTTTTGACTGCCTCACTAGTGATGAATACCTCAGGAAAAAAACGCAAATGAAGACAACCGTCTTTGTTTTGAGCCCTTTGTGTTTTTACCATGAGCTGAAGGCGAGCTGGTTGACTTGGTGCCCAGATTAATCACACTGGAATGTCTTCTT
Source organism: Psettodes erumei (assembly GCA_016785225.1). Taxonomy (NCBI): domain Eukaryota; kingdom Metazoa; phylum Chordata; class Actinopteri; order Pleuronectiformes; family Psettodidae; genus Psettodes; species Psettodes erumei. The sequence continues at coordinate 146,639 of JAFBJZ010000865.1, read as the reverse complement.
TCATTTTGCAGCTTTTTCCTTCATGCCGACTTATGTTGTTTTCATCCAGGGTGTTTTTCCTTCTTCTTTTTTTTTTTACGGTCAAGGAGATAAGCCACCTTACTTGAAAGTACAATGTGACCAATAGATATTATTGGTTTGGAATGCATATGTGAACAAACAGAAGTGTATGCACAATCCTCATGCGCATAAATATTGGAGAAAATATATTTTAGCTTTTTTTTTTTTAGCTTTTTTAAATTCCGTTTTATGCGTACCACCATTTGTTATGAAAAAATCTTGTTAGGCCCCTCTCACCTCATGTCATAATGACTGTGTGAACATGAAGAGGACGTCTTCGCCTCACATCTCTCACCAACAACACTCATGCAAACCTGTCACACAGTCAATCCTTTTAGAACATTTGTGAGACCATAAAACTCTGGAGGCATCCATAAAGTATATGTCCTGTCTTTTTCTGTGCAGGTTTTAGCAAGCGTGAATCTCAGTGTGTTCAGTGGTGAGGAGAATACTAAATGGAATTTGTGCTAATTGTAATTTATTATTGATTTACTGCTGGGAAAGGGCACAACACTGTCTTAATATGCTCCAAAAAGCTGTATGTGATGAAACAAAAATTTGGCACAACAAATATGCATGGCAAAGCCATTTTTCTACTCAGGGATCTTCAATCCACTGTGATCAGCAAAGTACCTTTTTTTAACATGGAAACCTAAAGGTTAGACTGTTACTCCTTCCACGAGACTCTTGCCTCCAGGCTTCAGGCTGTCAGAAGAGAGGAATCGATTGCCAAGTCTAACTCTACTGCTCTGATGACAGGAGTCCTGATTGGCCGCCACCTGGGGAATATTGTTCACAGCTGCAGCTGGGACTGGCCGCCGCCGGCTCTTCTGGAAATGATCACAGCAGATTTAAGAATAAGAAAAAGGCGCTTTTTACCCCCCGCCTCCATGCACAGAGGCTGGGTGTGCTTTTCAGTCTGCAAGGTCACAGGCTCATAAAGCCATTTACACGTCTGCATATTCAATCACTGCTGTCTAATGAGTTGTACAAATTTAATCATGTAGAAGGTTGTTTAGTTCACCACCAGGTCCTCATTAGATTGCGTGAAGACCTGGGACTCATTTCTCTGCTGTCAACCGCAAGAGTGCTCTCTATGAATACACAGAACTATAACTCCAAATTCACAAACTGATTATCATGTGTGTTCTCCACGGTCCCATTGGAGTGTGTAATCTCATGGGCACACACAAGCTTAGGATAATTGTGTATTAGTCACACTAATCTTTCAACCATATTTGTTGCTCCCTTTATTCTTTGCTTTTATGGCTGTGATGACCATTTCATGTTGTTGTTTGTTTCTAAGCAGCGACTTCTCTCAAGACGTGGAAATGAGCCAACGTCATGACTTCATTTGTTTATATCATTGCCTGCAGTAAAAGCTGTCTCTGCATATGTAATTTTCTTATTCCCCAACATATATTTCCAAAAATGAATTCAGCAAAGCGGTTTACATTAGTTGGCTGAATTGCTTTCGGGCTGCTCATGTTTTGTTAAACAATCCTGTCATCTCCCAGCCGTCTAGCATGTCTTGCTGCACGGTGGTGCTGTTTATTTATTTAAGGGTTTGCTAAAAAGGCAAAGTTCCTGAACGCGGGCTGCTCGCTTTCTGCGTGTATGTCTGCTTGTTTGCTTAAGTGCTAATGTGGATGAGTGCTTGTGTCCTGGGAAAGGACAAGTGTAGTATTCCTTTACATATAGGTACTTCTGAATACCAATGGCAAAACAGATGTGGATATTTTTACACTGAATTCATCAAATGTCTCCATTTTCTGGCATTACCCCTTTAAGTTTGCATTGTATGTATTGCATGTATTTATTTTCTCAGCCCAAATTTTACTCTCATCAGAGCAAAATTCTTGGACATTAAAACTTTTTGCTCCCACTAATCCATCCATCTTGCCACCCATTCCTGCACCCATTATCCCAGACTGGGTTGCTACGGCAACTGGGTGGGCAGAGTCACCCAGGCATCCTTTTCCCCAGCAACATCGTTAAGCTTCTGGGAGATCCCGAATGCGCCAAGGCCACTGGGAAAATATGTAGTCATAGATATCCTCCTAACTGTTTGCACCAGCGCTCTCAAAGGGAGACGGTGTGAAGACCAATTAGACAAATTAAGACTTGTGAGTAAGCCAGCCAAGTTAATGCTATGTTGGCTATATAGCAACAGCAAATACTTACACATAGCCCCTTTTCAACAAGTATAAAAGTCACATGCAGCCATGCAAAAATGTAAATACAAATGCACATAAATTTAAAAATAAAAGAGCAGGGAAACGTTTTGGACCATCTCCTGTGTGGTGGATGAGACAGTCCAAATGGTGCTTTAGTTCAAGTCTTGAGCCCAACACTGGGGCTGTACTGTACTTTACCGCATAACTACTTACTACTACAGGAGTCTTAATGCGTATTGTACATCAACTGTTCCGTTCCGCACCGTGCTCACAGTTCATCACTTTGCTTCATCCATTATCCAAGCAGCCTGACGGACCTAAGGAAAATGAGTCAGAGAGGGACAGGTACCCTGAAACACACAGTGCAATAATGACACTGAGTTTCACATGAAGATCTGATGATCCCAAGGGAGAAGGGGCCTGTCGTTTTGGCAGGAGGCCTTAGTATTTAATAGGTACACAACTCTATTTTGCAGACATGCAGTGTTCTGTTATTTCTTGTGCACCTTGTGGATTATCTCTTAATCGCCATCCTCTTTTGCCAGTAAAGATGTCAAAATCCATTAAATTCACTCATTCAATTTCTCAGAATGCCCCACAACTGTATTTGCATATGGAACCCTTCAAAAAAATTGCAGTCAATATTGACATTCCCACATTGGAAATGATACATATCATAATCATGTCGGCCTACTTAATCTCCACAGACGTATGTGTTTCCATCACATATGTCCCGATTATATTTATAGTAGCTCATCAGAATCAGCGCCAGGATGGAGTCTGCCAAGGACAGATGGCGCTTCCTCTGTAAGCCACAGCTTTTTAATAAAGCGCATGGCATAAACAGCAAAGACTGAGGGAGAAAGCAGCAAGGCTGGGGGAAAAAAAGAAAAGCACAAGATAAAGAAAATATACCAAGTGAACAAAACCAAACAAATCAGAACACTGTAAAGCAAAAAAAATGTTTCTGTAGAGGTTTGAGTCACTGATCTGAAGCTCAGAGGACCATATTTACAGAAAAATCCACCACTGTGACTCCCTTTTTAACCATGGATAACTGAATTTCCGACTCCCTGTTTAGGTTTCCTGGCAAGTGTGCAGGGGAGAGTATTTTTGGTTTTCTTTTAATAACTGCCAGTTTAGATGTGATCCATCTTTTGCGATCCAGACTGGGATGTCTCTGACGCTGACGGTGATGTAAGAGCTTCAGTGTGAGGGATTCTGTGCGAACACAGGGATGCAAAAACAACGCCTTGTACAAGTTTATATTAAATGTCAATGAAAAACTTTAACTTCAGAGGGCTTTAATTGATTTATTTGACAAATCTTTAGGTTTATGTTAAAATATCTTAACATTTAGCGGATTCAGCTTCCCTGCTCTCTCCCCTTCTTCCATCTCGGAAAGCTCTTTGTCCTTTGAAGATAAGAGCAAGACGATTAATGAGAGATATCTCCCAGAGCAATAACAGCAGACCAGACTTCAGTATCAGGGTTGAGCTGCCCCTCTGCCCAAAACGCCTCTTTTTTGACGTCCTTGTAACGTCAATGACTTTCAGGATTTCCGTGATGTTGGACAGTCTGCCGAAAAAGAGAAATAAAGAACATCCCGTTTCATAATGGAACTTGTTTTAACAGACTGATCTCTGGCCTTTTGCTTTAGGTTTGTCAAAAACAACATACAGATAACACACCTATCCAAGTATTCATAGTTTAAGCCAAGACAAGCTGAAAACCAAAAAGCACAATTTCAATCCAGCATGGAACTTGCAGAACAAAAACATCTAAATTTTATATGACTTTGTTCCACAGGGTTCTTATCCGTCTTAGGCTATGGTGACAGACTTATTTGCCTCTGCATCAAGCTATAGTTATGAAGCACAGATTTAATTACCGTACAGTAGGTATTACTCATCATACAAGTATTTTATTTTTACTAATATAGTGAGTATATTCACTCAGCTCTCCTCTTTCCATCTCCTTTGATGTAATTTTTACATCTGCTTTTAAGAACTGCACTAGATTCAAAGTATATTGTGTCATCTTGTAAGCTGTTCCAAATTCCCTACTTTGAATATGCATCAAAGTCATGATAAAAACACGGTTGGTCTAATGAAATATTTCTCTTTTTAGATGAGATGTCCTTAGACGATCCCTGGAATTGGGTTTGATGCCGATCCAGGATATGTGATATACGTTTGTCTCCGCTAGCTGAGACAGTTTGTCGATATAAAGGTGCATGTCAGGACAAAGGCAGAGGGGGCAAGAAATGCAGCAAGTTCCCATCTGGAACCAAATCCGGATGCTGTCATACATCATAACTGCTGGGTACACACGGCCAGTCCAGGAGTTATATTACAGCTCAGAGTCAGCGATATAATGTAAAGCAACAGTTCTTCTCCTTTTTTTGTTTGCTGTCCTTCTGCATAAAACTGGATACACCCAACCCATGCTTGTGATTGTCTGATTGTCTGATGTGTTCCACCTGTGTCTCATTATCCCAGCCTCCCTTTTATAAGTCTCTGTCCAGGCCTGTCTTTCTGGTTTGTTGTGCTTTATGTGTTATGCCCTCCTTGTACCCTGCTTGCCTTTGTTCTTCTCTGAGTCATCTCTTCAGCTTGGTGAATTTTCTGTTTTCTCGGGCTCTCATCTCCCCTTTTGTTTTTGGGCTTTGGACCTAAGCCTTTTGTAATTAAACCCCTTTCTGCACCATCCAACCTGCTTCTCTGTCTGCATTTTGGGTCGAGAAATCCAGAAACCTGATTACAGGTGCATTTTATAATGTATATACATATATAAAGGTGCATGCATTTGTATCATCCAGCTTTTTTAAACAGCAGAGCCCTCCACCTAACACTCATCTTCATGGATGAGAGTACATGACAAAAAAAAACTACCCCCCTCCTTGGGATCCCTTAAGTAGGTCTGACGTAGCTGCATAGGACGAATGACGCAGATGCATTCATGAGAGTAGGTGGTGTAGTCCTCAGGAGAGAAACAGTCAGGGGCTGGTGGTGGTGGTATTATGGGTTGGGAGTTGGGGGTTGGGGGATGGGGGGAGGCAAAAGGGATACAGAAGACTGAACAGGAGGTAGTGAGAAGAGTGGGAAATGAAAGGAGACGAGGAAATGGGAGTGGAGAAGGAGGTGGCTGAGGGAGACAGATGAAGAGGGGGAATGTGAAAGGGGACAGATTGATGAATGAATGTTGGTGCATGCCACCGCGAGGCAAATGCCAATTCACTACACCAAACAAGTGTTTCGAATTGAAGCGATGTTTAGAGAGAGGCCGGAGGGGGATCCACTTGGATTCAAAGCTCTCCCTTGTTTTCGTCTTCAAATCCGTCCTGTAAAAGTACCAAAATAAACTCAACAAATTATTTAACCGTCACCCGAGAGTGATTGGGGTTTTTTTGCACATTGCCAAAAACACTGCGCATTGCACTGTATCAAAATAACAGTGACGAGCTTGTGTATCAACAGTGTTACACTTCACTACCACTTGACTACTGGAGCTGAATAACAATCTCCTGCATGTTGCCAGCTTTGTAGGTCATCAGTGAAGATTGACCTCACAAGCTCTCAAGAAGTAAATTTTTCCTTTTTTGCAGAGACCTCTTTCTGCTCTTTTTTAGATAATTTTAAACCTACAATGAATATCTTTTTAACCAATGAGGGGAATCAGGTTGCAACTAATTTGAAGTACCATATATGTTTTTCTATGTTCTATGTCATATCTGTTTTCTGTGGTTGTGCTAAGGCAATCACCAGCTCTTAGTAAAAGTTGGTAGTCTATTTAAATTTTTTAAAAAATATTCATTTTAATTATTAAAAGAAATAAATGTGTTTATTACCACTGAATTTCAGTTTCCTGCAAACTGACCACAGACAGGAGTCAGGATGTGAATCCTGGGCATTGGTGGGACAGTTGATATCTGGTTCTTTCTCTGCTTCATCATTCGAAAACAACTTTCATTACTTTGTCATGTTGTTTTCACACTGTCATTTGACATGTTGCATTAGGAAAAGAATTATTGCCGCTTGTCAATTATGATACATTTACAGCAGTAAAAGGTTTCTTTACTGGTGACACCTCCTGCTGAGTTTGTTTTAGAGAGAGCTGTGTGCTCAAAAAAGTGTTCTCCAATTAAAGCACTTGCCAATGGTGCGGCAATCTGTGGTGAATTGCATTTAAATCTGTTTTCAATGGAGGCTGCGTTACTTAAAGCTCAACAAGACTGAATGAAAAACAAGCCAGGTAATGACTACAGCACACTGATTGCATCATCAAAGAATGCTGCTGTGCACAAAGTAGGATATGTCCAGAACTGCTGGCCATAATACGAGGACATGCAGTCCCGCTGTGCCTGTGTTTTATGTGTGTGTGAGCGCATACCCTAAACTGTGTTTTTATTATATTTAATCTGGACACTTTGTTATGAAGTCCGTTAGCCTGTCAGCACGATCCCTGAAAAAGGCTTAAATGAAATTCCATGAAGTTTGGTAAACAGCATGACTCTGATCTCAACAACTAGTGATTAAATGTTAATCACCTCCTGAGATTTTGCCATGAAAATATTTGCTATCTTTGTACCTTGAACTGAAGAGACTTGATTGTTAATCCTCATGCAACTGTTTTCAGAGTCAACCCATTTAAGAAATAAAGCCACCCCCCACCCCCCTGCGGAGATGCTCTTGATTTCTCAACACTTGAATTAATGACCCTCATACTTGATGAATTAACCAGCCCAGGCCTCTTGTTTGTCTTTTTTAATATCGCGCAGGGTATGACGCACACCCAGAAATTAACCCCAGCCAGGATATAAACTACTGCCTGGAACAGCGTGTGTAAACAGAGTCATTGTGTGCGCAGAGCTGTCGTTTCCTCTCGGTGATGGGAACACTGACATTTAAGAGATTTAAAATATTTAGCTGATGATGATGAGGAGGGGGAGGATGGTCACAGCAAAGCACAGCAGTGCTCTGCTCCCTCTTCAATGCAAGTGTGGCAGACTCACCAGAATGGCATGAAAACGCAATTTCTGAGGTGTTTTAACTGGGCTGATCAGTCGAGTATGAAATGACATAAGCCACATTACTTGTACTGTATAGTGTGCCACTTTGGGGTAACATCTGAGCATAAAACCTTCATGCAAGCAAAGGAAAGTGATCAGGAAAAAATTATGAAGAAGGTAGGAAGGAGTATCTTGGCATACTTTGTGTAGTCTAAGTCAATGAGAGCCTTTATCAATGAGAGAAGAAAATATAAAATAAGATAACCCTAAAAATATTTAGATGTTTTTTTACAGGGAAGAGGAGGCAAGAGCTGTATTTAATAACATACAAGTACTGTGAATTGAAGGGAATTTTGATTGGACAGGGATTGTATACGGATCCTTGTAATATCCCGGAGTTAGTTAAAAAAAACTTACCCTTTTTCTTAAACACTGGAAAAGAAAATCTTAATAAGGCATAGAGAAACTAACATATAAAGGCTGCAATATCAAAGAGCTTCTGTGATCATGTTGAAAGTTTAAGATTGTGCCTTGTACTGTCACTGTTCACAGTAAAAAAAAAAAGCTCTCTGCATTATTATCGCCACAGTGAAGCAGAGAGATTTGTGCCTAAAAGAAACATGCTCACAGCCGACAATAGTTCTGATTCCATTCATCGCACTCATTTATCCAAAACAGTGATGCACGGCACAGAGGGTTTGCTGAGGAGAGCAGAGAGGAAGTGTGCAGGCTACCTTTTGTTTGCTGCTAGGCAACCTCAACTTTAAAGCTGTTTGACTGGCGGCCATGTGTGTGTGTGTGTGTGTGCGCGCGTCTGTGTGTGGTGTGTTTATCCCTTCTACTCTAAGGTTTCCTGTCATAGAGTTTCATAATGGCAAAACATTCGCTTGATGGTTGCCTGAGATGAACCATCCCCTTAAACTGTTTTTGTGAGTGTTTACAGTCAAGGCTGCTTTTGACTTCCAAATTGCTCTCCTGCGTTGCTCCATCTGTTTTGATTTGGGCCAAAACCTCACCAAGGCTCAGCCGGTTTGGTCAGACTGGCCAAAGTACATTAAGAATGATTAAATTTTAAAGTCTCTTTTTCCCGTCACCAGTCATTGTACAGTGTCGGCAAATCCAACTTTCAAGAAATGCTTATGTAATGTGACAAAATTTAATCAACCACTGAGTGTGTTGTGTAACAAGCTTACACCAGAACCTCAGAACATACTGTAATTATATCTAGGTGACCTGATCCCAATATAGACAACATTATGGGTGATTTGATACTTAATCACGTGCTGTAAATGCTTTTATTTGTATTGCATTGACTCGGTTTGCTCGGTTTACTCGGATTTCTGACTGTTCCGGCCTGATTGCTGTAGGTGGAGCCGCATCTTTTTCCAGGCTCATTTCTGATGAAACTGGCAGGAGTTTAGTTGAAGAAATTCTCATGTGAATCCAGCCAAGTGAAACTTACATAATCAATAGGCGAAGGCCATAGTTCTCATTATTTTTCAATGCTGAAGGGAAGACTGTAGCAGTGAATTACATAATATAGATGCATAACTTGAGTAAAACGTTCCATTTAAGATGTTAACAGTGGTTAATATAATTTCATTTTCAGGCTTTGATGTCATTGAAGTTGCCCTTTCATAATATGGAGGTAAAACCCATAAACTTGATCAAGGTAAAAAAAAATTAATGAGTAAAAGATTTCATCATTCCATAGTTTGAATTCATAAGGCAAGAATTCAGTATCACAGTATTATATCCAAACACTAATTGCATGATCTCTACAGCTCACAGCGAATAAAACAGGTATCTTTTCTGTACAGGTCAGGATGAACCTGAGTTGAAATGGTTAAAATACCTTTAGAGGAAGGCTATTAATATATCCTCCTCCTACTCTTGGGCTCCTTATGTGCTCGATGCAGATTTATCTGAGGGAGAAGACTGTGTCTTCGCCGCATTGGTCATCATTAAATGGACAACCTCTGCGTTTGGTTTTTCTGGGATTTAAGAGTCGCTTCATTTTTTCCCACATAAGTGATGACAAGTGGGCACATGGTCATAAAGATGAAATACATTGGTATACAGAGCCAGTTTACTCCCATTTGACAATGAACATATTTTGTTCCTGCTACTGCTAAAAACCATGTATCCCCAAAATATCAACTTTCAACTCATTTGATTTTGTAATCAATATGCTGTTGTGTTTCTGGTCGCTTTACTTCCTGTCTTTGTTTTCAGACTTCTCTGATTGTCTGCCCCGCCGTAATACGTTTCACCTGTTCCCGCCCCACCTCATTAAGCTTCTGTGTTCCCTGTTCTGTAGTACCTACAGAACAGTCCTCTGAATATATATCCACTCCCTTGTCTATGACCTCTTGTTCGCCATTTCTCTGTCAAAGGCATGTCCTTTATTTTTCTGAACCTGTCAGTGTTAGTGAAGGGTAGTAATTAACTGGAGACGTAAGGCCTGAATATCACAGATACGAAGTGATGCTGTAAGAACAATCACATCTGTCTCTTGGTGCAAAGCAGCAGAACTTCAGGGTGTTTGACAGGGGCTGCTTTGTTCACATTTTTGTTCCAAAATCAGCATGTAGTAATACTAACCTTCAGTTGTCCCATGACCTTCCTGGCCATTTGATGTACCTCATACAGTATTTGCGCAGACCCTCGACTCGCTTTAATGATGTGTTAAAACTGAAGACCAAGCACAACTGCCTTAATTACATTATATACAAGGATCTAATTAATTAGTCTATGCCGCCCTGTGTTTTTAGTGTTAATGCAGTTAATGACAAAGCACTTGTGGCTTTCATCTCCAACTTTGTAAAGAGTGAGTTGCAAAGTCTTTTTTTGTCTTTTATGAGCATAAAATACTCAGACTGGCACCCTCACAGTGTAAATAAGAAATCCTCAAAGCTTTCGGAAGCGTCTCATCTTTTTTCACGTTGTATTATCTCTCTTACAGGGAGTGGATGGCTCTTTCAGTGGGATTCCTGCTTGCTACATAAAAAGCCATTTTTCTCCTTGGTCGTTTTAATCACAGACAACAAGCATCCTGTACACCTACCATGGTGATGAATCGAGATTACCCTGGCAGCATAGGTGTGTAAGTGTGTGTGTTTACACCAGATGCAAAGCAACCACTTCAGACTCCACGGGACTCGTTTTAATCACCTGCGAAACCAGCGGTGTTTGTTGTGTCCTCCCAATCAAACTTTGCGTCTCCTCCGCAGAAAGTGACACACAGATCACAGGTTGTGACAAGAGAGCAGGAACAGCATGAAGCTGTCGGCGGTGAAATCAGTGGGTGTGATTCACTTCTTCACTTCATTCACAGGGGTGTAAGAGTATGACTCACGCGGGTCTCGAACTGTAGCACATAAAAATATGCTAACTTTTTTTATCTGCTCATAGCTATTTTCAGCCACATGAGAATCTGAATCATCCCCACTATAAAAGTGCAGCAAGTTGGAGAGTTCTGTCTTTAGTAAGTAGTAGAGCAAATTACACTATTGTTATATGTTATTATGTAAATTCATTAGGTAAGTGGAGCAAATAATGTCTGCAACACAACTTGTGTTATATACAAAATCTTCATCTGTAACGTAGCCACTCAAAGTGAATTAGTTCAAAGTCAAATGTTTCCCTCTGAAATGTAGTGGAGTTGAAATACCACGAGTATAGTACTCAAGAAAATGTTACTTTCCGCCACTCAGCGTATGTAAAGGAAGAGCTAGGACATTTATTGAGAGAAGTGAGTCAGAAATTGTTGCTGCAAAGTTAAATCGAAACCTATGCTTTATAAGGCAAGATTTCTCATTCATCTTGCCAGTTTCAGATTTTAAATTTAAATGCTGAATACGACTGTGACAAATTCACAAGTACGAATCTCTAGAGCCATCTCCCCTGTCTCTAATCCTCTCTCCATAAGTGTGTCACACAGTAACTGGAATAGACTCGTTCTCTCACTGGCAGGGACTGCCTGCTGCGCTGGGTCACCACTGGATGAACCATCTGTTAACAGACAGGAGAGCGAGCATATTCCCAGAGTGCCATGGGTGCCGAGGTGAGTAAGTCTGGTGTGTGATGTCAGAGCTGAGGCTACGTCAGCAGCTGTCGGTGCAGTAGGGCACAGAGTTTCATCAACCAGCCTCTAATGTTCCAAAACAGGGTCAGGGTCATGTATTTGATATTGGGGGGAGAAAAAGAGGACAGACACCGAGAAGGTTGACTTCCTTTTTCCATCCAGATCACTGCAGCTTAATTCTTTAGGCGACGTGACCACTGAAATAGAGATGGCTGCATCTTACGGGGCAGCCTGTTTTGGACAAGTCAGGTCTAACTAAACGAATAAATGAATAAGGTTTTTGCCTTTAGGTGAGAAATGTTACTACTCAGGGCAAATAAAAACATAATTTATACTTTGTCAAGGTCACTGCCACTAATTACATGGGTCCATACGTACGACTTCAGGTGCACGGCTAATTGTGAACACCTTTGGAGAAAAAAAAAAATACAACTTTTACACATCATCATGCAGGGTACTATGCAGTATTAAAAAAACATTATGATGTCCTCTGTGGATTTCTGAGTTAATTACTCAAATGACATCATGTCTGGTATTTAACAGCTAAGGATGGTCTAATAAAAGAGTTGCATTATGGGAAGTAGGGAACTAATTATTTTCATGATCAATTAGTCTGACAGTTATTTTCCTCAGTTAATTGATTAATCATTTAGTCCATGAAATGTCAAGATAAAAAGTGCGTGTGGGAGAGGCCTGTCAAAAACACACTACATCTCAAGATGTTGTCTTCAGACTGCTTGTTATGTCTGATCAATAGTCCAAACCCAATGATATTTATTTTACTATCATGTAAGACATGTAAGACCCCTGAATACTCATGCTTGAATGGCTTGAACCAATTAATTTTGGAGAAATGTTTATTCATTTTCTGCAGATTGACTTACTGATGAAAGCAACTAATTGTCTCTGGGTTTTTGCAGTTCGGGACTAACACTCTGCTGAACTGATGTTGTATAACCTGTGACTCACAAGTGAGGAGAGCCACGAATCAGAAAGCCTGGTGGTTTGATCCTGGGCTCCTCCAAGTCGTATGTCGATATGTCCTCGGGCAAGAACCAAGCAAATTGCCCCTGATACATCATCTGTGTGTGTGTGTGTGTGTGTGTGTGTGTGTGTGTGCCAGAAAAGTGCTCTATGGATGTGTGTGTGTGAATGGGTGAATTTAGCTTGCAGTGTAAATCGCTTTGAACGGTCCATAAGACCAGAAGAGTGCTACATAAATGCAGTCCATTTGCACCGAATGGAAGCGCAATGCTAAATTGCTGTAGAGTCTCACTTAACACCAGGTACACAAAGCCACCTGGTATTTTGACAGAGGTTGAGGATGATCACGCTGATGCAGACTAAGGCAGTACAGCATTTACTCACCACAGGTGCATTCACAGCAACACAATGTCCCAGTGATCTCTTACCTGCAGAGCATGCAAAGAGTGGACCTTACCGACGGGGATGATACTATCCCCACAGGCTATTTTCTCCACATCCCAGCAGGTGTCTGATATACCCCTCACACAAACTGAGAGATTGACTCGGGGGTAGTCAGAACTGTGAATGAAAGCGTCAATGGAAAGTGTTTCCTGTCACATAGTTTCATGTTATAAGTCACAGCTATTGGAGTGGGCATTTCAAGCAGACTGTTGGCTTCCGTTGAAGAAAGTCAATCTTTCTCACGTCTATTTGTAATCAGGGGAAATGATTCATCACTGCCTGTCTTGGCCAAACCGTTTAAATGATCCAGTCAGGACAATGGCCACAGATGATGGTTTACTTTCCAACAATCAGGGATTTGTGGTGGATATGAATCATCATCGCTCGAGCCGCTAGCAGTAATTCTTCTGACGCACAGTCTGCATCTCTCGTGTCCCCACTTGTTACCGAAACTCATTAGTAGATAATTGAAAGTAACGACACTGATTATGAGCGGCATCCCAGGGGTCTTTGCAATTCACGAGCTGGCAATGACGTGCGGGACAATGCTGCTGTCTACCGCAATCCACGAGGGAGTCGTGTTGTGTACAGGCAGGAAAAATAATAACAGATTTGGTGATGAGTTATTATGTTGTCTGGCTCCATATCACCAATGCTGACCTTGAAGGTGAGCTATGGAGTTAGCCTTCTGCTGGAAGCTGTTAAAAAAAATCCTCCCTATGACATGTAGTACTGTCTAGAAGATTGATGTTCCTCCAGTAACAGAGATCATATTGATATCATATCAACATTTCCAGCACAGATGGCTAAAATGCTTAGAGGAATAGTTTGACATTTTGGGAACTCCAGAACATTTGCTTTCTTGCTGAGTGAGATATTACCACTTTCATATCTGCAGGGTAAAATGCACTGTCCTTTTTGTTCATATTTTTGTTTGTTTTTTCATTGTCATTCAACTTAAAATTTCCGCTCTACATGTGGACATTGTATCATCAAGCAGCCTCAGTGGAAGCCACTGTGCATCACAGATTTCACAACATGGTGGATTTGTCCTTTAGGTTAGGGGGCGAGGAGCCAGGAAAACTGAAGCATGGGAGATGACAGATGTTGGCGGGCGGCGTACGCAGGTCTCGTGGCAGCGAACAGGACGCGCTCAGGCTTCAAAATGCAGGGAGTGTTGAGTGTAAATGAAAATATAAAGTTTAGGTTTTTCATTTCGAGCTGCAAAAGTGAGGACAACGCCATTCTTCACAATTTAACAAATTCAAAGGTGACTTCAGACTTCAGCAGCAGCAAAACAGGATTAAGACATGATTTGTGGCCATCTAAGCTATTTAACTAATAACTAATTAAGTACAGACTAGCCTCTCAAGACTTTATATGAAAATGTGTTCCGTGGGCTTTCATAAGCAGCTGAGTGGATTTTTTTTTTATATTGTGTATTTTATTTTCAGTTTTCATTTAATTACACTGCAGTACTTTTCCACAGTGTGTCTAAAAAGCCACCTAAAATGCTATTATGCACACACAACCTGCTCCCTTGCTGTTAGATTGTGACACATTATTATATTATCTGTGCTAAATTGAAATTTGGCCTGAGGGAGGTTGTAATGCTATCAGTAAATTTTCTGGCAATCTTCCTGTTAGATCTTTCTTTGTGGAATTTCTGGCAGGAGAGGAAAAGCTTTCGAGGTCACAATATTTTTTAAATATAAAAAAAACCCCTATGATTCACACATACAGGTGTGATCGCAATTTGCAAGGTGGTGCTAGAGGGAAGGTCAAAGGGTCATTGGATTCATTATGTATCATACGCCCAGGATCAGAGAAAAAATCTGAGCAGTTTGCTCAGTGGTGATATCGATAATTTGAATATCTGTTTAAAAAAATGAAGTTAATTTATTTTAAAAGTGTGGAGGGGGATTTTGGCTAAATTGTGAAGGAAACTGATGCTGCCCTACAGCCCCTTCATGGCACAGGAATCAAAGTACATATTATGCACATGCAGTACTGTGCACTGTTGTTCATACTGCTCTGAATGTTGTCTGTGTGCAGGAAGCCAGTTGTGTACTTAAGTAGGTCTGTATGGTAAAATGCGGCAGGCCTCCTCCAGCTTAATGAGCCATCCCTCCTAGAGAGACAAAACACCCACCTTAACATGGAAAACAAAAATGTTTCAGCACAGTAAACCAAAACAAAAATACACCATCAGATACTCCTGCAAGTGCCTGTACATTACCTCCACAGTGAGGAATGTGCGATGCTGGCTTCTAAAACGAGAAGACAATTTCAGAGTTCTTCTAAAGCGAGACCGTCTCAGTTGCTATAGCAATGGTGGCAGACGACCACACGCTGTCTGAGAGTTTACGTCTGGCACTGACAAAAATTTTGTGGCGTACCTCAGGCAATGTGCATACAGCACACATAAATAGGTTTCTGATGTAGTGCAGGTTTGCAGCCACCTGCAAACAGTGCAAATTCTGGTGTACACTGTTCTTGTGCAAATCCCTCTATAACACACACGTTTGTCCCAGTTGACACATCCCTTCCTTGTCATAACCCCACTCTTTTTTCTCTGCTCCCACACTCTTGCCCTATCTTTTCCTTTCTCTTTCCAACTCGCCAGCTGTGATCAGACACTATTTCACATGACGCCAGAATCTAGATCTGGGGGGGGCATCCCTTCACAGTCAGCCCCTTGCTGAGATCAGTATCGCTAGCTGAGCTCCCAACTTTTGAATCTTCAGCTGCATTTCCAGCGTTACGCCTGCAGCTGTTTTGCAAAATACATCAGGGACAGAGGAGTTCATGGTGCACCCGACGGTTCCAGAGTGATTCATCTGTAGGTGCAGAGGCAGGAGGTTTAAAAGTGTACAGTGTGTTCCCTGTGGTGTTAAAATGAGCAGAAAATAATATTACTCTGCAGTCTGCAACTCGGAAAACTTAAAAATATCATCCGCCTTTGTTTACTACGCATACAACCTCTAGAAGACTGCTTCGCCTGCACTTGTTTGTCCACTTACACAGCTGAACTTCCACTGAAGAAAACCGCAGTAGATGGTTTCTTTAGAGACACAGCAGCTGTATCTTTTTAATGTTCGTCAGCGAGTCAGAAATGTTCAGTAATTACATGCCCGTGACCTCTGTTCACACAAAATTTTGCCCTCTTCTTCATCTGTGAAACAGCTATGGAAAAAGATATAAAATGTTTTCATGTATTATCAGGTGCAATGTGGAGACTGTGAGCTATGTACAGCCAGATTTTTTAAGCTGAACACTCTCTGTGCTTGTTTAAAATCCACATAAACACACGTTTAGGATAACTTGTTTGCAAGTACACTTGAAAAAGTAGCCCTTGCTGAGAGAGTAATGAGGTTTTAACACTTGATCTCATGGAGACAGCTGCATTCAGGGAGATCACTTTCCTAGCTGTGTATGCTCCTGGACCACTTACTGAAGGCTTAACATCTCGCTTCCTTCGGCCCTGGGAATCCATCAGGTTTAGCAAATGGTCTTTTAAAAGCTGCAGCTGAGGAATAATCCAGCATTGCTGAATTTTTGCAGGGTCAGCTCAGTCCGATCAGAAAAAACGCTGTTTAGTAGAATGCCCTTTTCTGTTGCAAATGGTAGATACCACTAAGATCAATAGCAGAAATATGTTGTTTGTGATGTGGAAGATTTCATACTTTGAATTCAGTGTAAATTGCTAAAAGCATCCACTTTTTGATTCAGTCTGGGTGCAGCCTCCTCCGTCTTCACATCTTAGCATTGCAGCTAGCACAATAAAGACTATTACACTGCTGCTGGGGTGCTGTAGATCTTTAAGGGCAGAGAACGGGCTATCTCAAAGGACAAGCTTCCACACGCTACATGAGCCCTTCGTGTCATGGTTGACCTTTCCTTTCTCTTGCGCTGTCTGTCCTGATTAGCCTCTCTCTGTGGCAGATACACCACAGCTTACTGCCACCGTCTGAAGTCAGTCTGATCACAACTTGAGAAAACTCCTCCACATTGACACAACAGCTGAGAAACAGTAAGAAACGGAGTTGGGCCGATAGCTGTTCTCATCTTCGATGCCATATTCTAACCGCCCTTGAACTCATTGGCTCTTTGAGGGCACCAGATAACTCCTATCTACAGATGTGTTAATTGGGCTTTCAGAAGGAAGTCAGCATATTAAAATAGTCTGGGGGCTCGCTGGAAAAGCAGACCAAAGCCTTGGGAAATCACATGTGATTCAAGCTGACCTTCATCTAATGTGCAGTCTGGGGATCATACAGAGCTGGGCTGAATTAGATTTGCCAACACTGGCAGAAAAAAAAATACCAACACTACCCAAAGTAATACCCTGGAGCCACAATGAGGTGCATAAATTTATTTCAACATATATTAATATTTTGTTTATTCTCTTTTTTGTTTTGTTAGAGACACAATACATACAGTATTTACATTAGGTTCTACAACAACATTTGCTGGCAGAAAACAGCTTGATCATTTGATCAGGATAAACTGGGTAAGAGGAAGGCTACTCTCTAGAGCTTCAGTAAATCTTGATATAATTTCACACCTCATCATTAAGCTTGACAATTCCTCTTATAACAGTCAATGAAAAACAACAGTACATGTTGCTAATGATTCTAATGGCTATGATGTACAACAAGGCCACAGCTGCTCAGATAGAACACTGTGTAACCTGTCAAGTTGGGGACTACATGTATGCAGAAATTCTGTTATGATTTGTCATGTTGCATTACATCACATTATCCTGGGTTATATTATGTGTTACCATAATAATAACATCGTGCCACCCTTTGTTATATAATGTTTCATTAAACTATGTTGCATTCACTTGCATTACTTGACCTTTACACACACACGATTTGAAGGTCCACTAATCCCTGTCTTTTTGTTGTAAGGCAGGGCTGATTCGCATCCCACTGCAATTTTCTGATGGATTACCTTGTGACAAATGCTATGCGCCAGCCAGCATCTCGGCATACAATGCACCCGTTTGACAAGGTGTCAGCCTCACTCAGGTCACCTCTGCAGAATCAAGGGACCATCAACAGCTTTGATTATGTGGGATGAGACTGGATAAAGACTTTGGTCTGTGAACTGGCTCGTAAAATAGAGGAAAATGTGTATCTGCAGAAATGTGTCATCCACTATAATAAGCGCAGCAACTGTCATGAGGAGCCGCGGATGACTGGGTGTGGGGGGTGGTGACCAGTTGTTTCATTTGGGCTGAATTAGACTTGGTGTTCAAGAAGAGGAACGAAGCGGAGCATCTGTGCTGTTGCCATAGCGACAGAGCTGATGGGCTGTCATGGGAGGAGTAAGAAAAGTGAGCACAAGTACGTGTTCACACACAAACACGCACCTGTCTGACACAACAGTAGAGTAATTCAAGCAAGAAAAATACCGGTAATGAGAATGTATTGAATCATTCACACTGAAGATACTTGCTCATGATTAGCAGTATCTCCGTGGAAGCTGCGACTGCGCACTGGTCGAGATCAATCAGCAGCCTCGCAGAGCGTTAATGGCTGACACAGAGGTCATTCGTCCAGACAAAAACACTTGGGCTCTGCTATTCGAGAGATACGTTTGGATGGATTTGCTGGGAGATGCAAGAAAGGCAAGCAAAGCGGGAGCAACAGCGTATACTGAGCAGTGAGTGTTTACATGTTGCAATTATGACAGCCAAACACTGGAACACCTTTTTTTTAAGCTAGAAAATGAATTTGTGAGGTGCCGACCCAGCAAAGCAGCTCCGAGCATTGACTGACTGAATGAAGACAGAAGGGCTGTACTCACTGACAACAAAGAAGCACAGTGATTTTATACGGTAAATGGTAAATGGACGATGCATGATAAAGTTATAGAGACCAGAAAATGCAGAAACACATGATGTCTATTCACCAATTTGTCATACCTGGGTCAAAAAAACTTCAGATCAAAACCCCAAACAGAAAAAGACAATAGAGGACAGCTGCTGCTACCATGGTATACATTGTGATAGATCATATCTCTATATATTTAATTTCTTGTGATAGACTGTACATTCTCTCATATTTTGTTGCTACATACAGTGCGTTGCCCCGACAGTACATGTAAAACCCTAAAACCCCTTTCCCTGTCGTAGAAAATTAGTACAGCTACATAGTTGAACTACCTGATATTACGGTGCACTCCTAGAAATATCAAATTATTCACAATAATAAACAGTTGTCATTTCCTCCGAGAGTTCTCCCCCTTTACAAAAATCTTGTGCTTTAGCAGTTGAAACACGCACGCACACATACACGTCCAAACACACACAGCAGGTAGAAAAGAAACAAATAATCTTTGTTCCACCATCCTTTTCACTCAGAAAATGTACAATCCCTGTATTCTAATGTGTTACACTGGAAATGAATCTCATTGAGAGAAGTTCAGAAGTGGCAGATGTGTCCTCCAGCAAGTCTATGGATATCCATTAATGATAATAAAACAGGAAGTGACCCACTTTAGTGTCCTGAGGTGATGTCTACCGCTGAGAATCTGTATCTCAGTTTGGACACCTACACGAAAAAAGACATCCCATACAAAGTGCTACATTAAGCTAGCTTTGTCTTTTGTTGTGTCCTTCAGAATGCTCTCATTTTAAAAAAGTCTGTGACAAACTTTATGCATTGGAAGTTGGCAGGAAGTCTTAGAAATGGCAGGTGAACATAGTTGCGTAGGTTGCCCTCAGATCAACGGCCTCCGACTGAAGCGCCATCACCTGGCCGGGTGATGTTTCGGCCTCCCTGGAGCTCATAGTTAAATAACCGCTCAAGTAAAGAGACAAGGATTGATGAGTGAGAAGAGACAGAATCAGTTTTCATGGAGTATCTAATTATAGAATCATTAGCACCACCACAGTGTATGGGCAGAAAACACAGATGTCTGGATGGCAGAATGAGTTGCTTAGAAGGAGCATCATCAGTGGACTGCTAACGCCGCCTGCATGGCTTCTCAGCTTGGGAAGCAGTCTTTGGTCACAAATCAAAACCTAGATGGCATGTGCCAATGAAGAGCTGTCCAAGTGTGTACTGCTGATTGATGATGTCCATTTTTGCAGCAGCGGATGTGATCCTGAGATTCTCTTTCATGGTTAAAATACCGCCCCTTTTTTCCACTGGAGTCTCTGCGGCAGTCATTAACACCTCCTCACAGTTAGTTATAACTGTGAAAAGCCATCTAGCACTCCACCACTAACATTAGTGCCGGTCACACACAGATCTCAATAGCGGTTGCCATCACCATCTGGCTTTTGTTCTTGTCTCGGCCTGGAGACTGGTGCTGTCCGGACTCCTCTCTGGGAGACAAAGGGTCGGAGAGGACACTACGTTTGAGCGGTGTTGGCCGCAGGCAGGATGTTCCCGGAGGGGTGGAGGGCTCGGGGTGGCGGTGGGAGGAACGTGACGTAGTGGCGGACGAGGAGGAGGTGCAACTGCCAGTACACACTCCCGAGCTTGACCTCTCACCTCTCTTGGCTCGGCAAGATGCCCTGCGCCTCAGCTCGCTGACCAGCTCATACTTGACAAAGCAGAAGACATCCTTGACTCCGCAGCGTTTTTCCGGCTCGGCAGCGAGCAGCCTCTGAAACATGCGCAGGGCATCATCAGTAAAGCGGCGCCACTGAGATGGGTACGTCCCCACGGGACATCCTGCTTTCTGCCAGCGCCGGAACTCCTCGTAGAAGGCATCGGCCGGCAGGGCTGCCTCCCAGGGGAAATTGCCCGTCAGCATGCAGAAAACCAGCACGCCGAACGCCCACACATCCAGACTTGTGGTCACAAGGAAACCCTCGGCGCGACTGGCGCGGCACACCTCTGGGGCTGTGTAGGGAATGGTACCGCTCACCCGTTTCACACGGCAGCCCACGCGCCGGGTCATGCCAAAGTCTGCCAGCTTGATGCGGCGGCACTCACGGTCAAACAAAAGCACATTCTCAGGTTTGACATCCCGATGCACCAAGTTTTTACTGTGCATAAAGTCCAGGGCCAAGCCCAGTTGCTGCATGCAGCGTTTGACCATTTCCTCTGGCAGACCCACCTGAGAGAGCGGAGCAACAAACAGAAAGTGTTGGGAGACAGAGAGAGAAAAAAAATGGAGATTTTGATTAGTACAGTGTAATAGATACAGTACAATGTGTAGGAGGTGAGACTGTAGGAGGTGAGAGAAGAAAAGTGCTTTGTGGTGAGTAAAAAGAAATAGTTGATGGTTGTATCCAGCGGAGGAATTAAAGTACAGAGTGAAAAGTACTATGCTACTCCAAAAGGGAAACTCAAAACAAAAGCGTCTCGGTTCTGAGCGCCACTGCAGCCATTTTTTAATGAGTCTTTAGAAGAACCTTGAAGTCAAGCTCTCCCAGCGCATCTACTGGAATAGCACTAAAGCAAAGTGAGAGCTCAGTGCGGAGAGAAAACCGGGACGAAGACAAGGCTCCAATCCCAGGAGAACTTGTTAAAACCACCGCACGCGAGCACAGCGACTGATTGGAGCAGCTCGGGCTATGTTAGGGTGGTGATTGGAGGAGGGAGGGACGGCGGCCTTACCTGCGGTGGGATGATGTCGAAAAGGTCTCCAGCGGGCGCGTACTCCTGTCCAAAGACGTAGCTGTCCTCCGTCTCGAAAAGCACGTCCAGGACTTTAACGATGAAAGGGCTGCAGCTGAGTGACCCTGTTAGACTGTATTCCCGCAGGAAACTCTTCAGCTTTGTCTTGTTCTTGGTAACAAACTTCAGCGCCATTTTGGTGCCTAAAAAAACAAAATCATATGAAATACTGCCAAGATTTTACCTTCCAAAATACTACAAGCATTAACGAGGGTTACCTGATACTTTTAGGGAGAGGAGACATTTGCAACTACCCGACCCTGTCTTGTAACAGCTGTTAGGTTCATTCAACTGCACAATCAAGTACAATGAATGAATCTCACCTCTGTTACAACATTCAACCTGCTGCTCATGATTATAGCTGCAGAAATACAGAGGCTCTTTAGTGTGTGCGCAACAGCCCTTAATCTCCAAATGCCCTCCCAGCCTCTCAGCCTCTCTCCACACTACTTTACAATGTTTAGTTCTACTGCTTTTAGACTGATCCAGCACTCTAACCTTGATTTTCTTACAACTGAGGATTAAATCGTAGTAAAAACCTTGACAAACACTTAAACTGAGCTGAAATTAATTTCTTGGCACAGTGCCTCGACATTTTTACACTGATCTGCCTCAACACGTTATCGTCAGCTGTGAGGCATGTTGGCACAACGTGGATATTGAGATCTGTTAAATGTCTTTATGCTTGACTGATAGATGATAAGAGCTGGCTGACAGTCATGTCGTTCTAAAAGGATATTGGATTTTGACCTGTGGAGGCTCCTGCCAGCTCACCCTGTGTTCGGTGCGCCACGAGGTCCACCTTGCCATACGTGCCCTTCCCCAGCTCGCGGATGTGCTCGTACTGCTTGGCTACATCTGCGGCCGAGAGAGAAGTGATGGCCAGGGCCTGCATGTCCTCCACTGGGACCCCTCCTCCGCAGTAGCCCGTCTTGGACGTGGGGGAGCCCCCGCCGCTGCCCACCCGCCCCGGGCCAGATGGAGAAAGAGACAGGCTCGCCTTGACGCTGTGGGGCAGACTGAAAGAGAAGAACAGTGCTTTAGAGTCAGGTTTTATGCTCTTGTGATGAGACCAGGTGATATAAATTTTATGCATGAATGTGTTTTATGACAGAATTTTCCTCAGTGTCTATGTGTGCTGGCACATGTTCATATATTCCTGTCTGTACGGTGTGTCCCAGAGGATGGTTAAATCAGGAAGGCTTTAAAAGACCTTCATTTCCATACAATCAATTCAGAGAAGGCATCAACAAGGGAAGTGCTTTCAGTAAATGTATTGGACTTCCTGCTGTCCCTGTAGATCACACTGGCCAGCTTTCAGATATGGTCTCAGACAGCACTTACTGGCATACAGCTATTGGAAAATCAATATGACCAGGTAGAAGGACCAACAAATGGAAACAAATGGAAGGAGCTGACAACTTTAGGTGTATACATGCTGGTAAGGCAAGCTGCAGCTCATCTGTGATCACACTGAGGTGATCATTCATACACACACATTGTCCATACAGCAGAAACAGCGTCTGCGAAAAAAAGGGGTGGCTTAGTTTTGCCTGGAAAACCGCATTTGCTTTGCACAGCGGTTGCTCTGAGGATTTCCGTCATGTTGCTGAAGCTGAAAAAAAGGAAATTCTGCAACAGAAAAGTTATTGCTGATTTTCAGGAGTGCAGAGAAATGGGTCAAACTGATCTTAGGAGGGAAAAATTTAGCTATTTTAATGGCAAGTTGAGATGGAGCCTCACCAAACGTACCAAGTGACAACAAATTAAAAATTGGAGATGAGTAATGTGGGCGCACGTGAGGCTCTGTTACGGTGTTTGAGCAAACGGTAAGTAAAATTACAGAAAGCTAAAACGAATGAATGAACTGCACAAAATGGACCCTTTGATGAAATGAAGCGGATCACACTAATGGGCCTACCCATTGTCTCTGTCTCAGCAACCCCCACCCCCCGCATGCAATCAAATTTAATCATCCAATCATGCACAGCACACACACACACACACACACACACATACACACACACACACATACACACATATGCTGATAGGCAACAAATCGGCACAAACAATTTCGTTGATGGCCTTCATCATCCATCATTCAAAGGCGACTCTTTTGCTCTTTGTTTTTCTTTCCCTGCAGCCAGTTTCTCAGTCCCATGGGTTTTATTAGGTTGATGAAAACATA
Organism: Psettodes erumei; assembly: GCA_016785225.1. Taxonomy (NCBI): domain Eukaryota; kingdom Metazoa; phylum Chordata; class Actinopteri; order Pleuronectiformes; family Psettodidae; genus Psettodes; species Psettodes erumei. The sequence continues at coordinate 123,043 of JAFBJZ010000865.1, read as the reverse complement.
GAACAGGAAGTTATGTTGAGACATTGTGAAGGTGTTTAGGTTCTTCGGCTATCTTGTGGAAAGAGTGTGATAAATATAGCGATGAGAGGGAGAAAACTAAAATAGGATTCGACCATTTGCAGCCTTGTGTTCTTGGCTCAGCTCTCTTTGTCGAAGAAAGACCAAAAAAACCCCACCGCAAATAGAAAGAGTGCCCTGTGTACCGTATGTATCTCTGCAATTCACACTTGCTTCTTGATTTTATCATAAGCATGGAGATGGTTATATAAGAGATTATGAATATTGCAGCCTACTCATGCTGAGCGTGCCCACTTTATATAGCCTTCAGCAAATTGTCACTAAAGTTAATCCAGACCAGTCTGCGGTCCAGCATTGGTGTCTAAACATTTAAACAGGACAGACAGACTAGAGGCACATTTCTTCTGACCGCCCACCTCACACTGGCCCCATGGCCTCTGTCAGTGAGAACGAAGCAGAGCAAAAGGGGTGCTTATTTTTTCTGTCACTCCCTCCAGTCAGCTCCACGGGCAGAATTTGCAGCATTCAAGCAGCATGGATCTTAATCGCATTACTTAGCTCCCACAAAGACAAAAGCACCCACCGCCCAAAAGCGCAGGATGCTTTGTGCTCGTTTCCTTTGCAGAAACTGGATTAAGAATCCCGAAATGTGATGAGTGGTTGGGAGACGGTGATCTCTTGCACATGCTTCTGCAGTGTGGTGCCTCAGAGGTGTGGGGATGAAGCTATGTGGTTTCTGGGAGAAGATAGTGTGTGGGGTGGGGATGGGACGGAGGTATCAGTCTCACAGTGATGCTCTATCAAAGTTCCTACCTCTGAGAGGGTGCGCATTGCACGACTCATTCGTGCTCAACTACAGCCACATGCTCGGCTGATCTCCCCATGCTGACCCTGTTCCTCTCCTGTCCTCTCAGGTGACAACAACAGAACATGAACATGTTCTACATGCAGATGAGGATTTGGCTCAAAACACATTTTAATGTCTGTGGATTTTTGAGCCAGTCCAACTTATTGTTAAGCATCTGTAAGCCGTTTAAAAAAAGATCCCTGAGCTGTCCATTAATTCCTGCATTGTTTTGTTAGTTTTTTTTTTATCAATGTTGTTATGGTAAGACCTTGTAACTTCAATATTTGTGCATTTCATGCATTAATTGCGATGGGAATTACACAGTATAAACAGGGAACATCTGAAAAACCTGTTTTTATAATTCCAAAAAAAGTGGAGTGACAGGGTTTTCACTCAGCAGCAGCAATCTGTTTTCCAGCCACTCATTTCCCCTCAACTATAGATTGACAATCTTGCTCCATTTAGCAATTACTCAAATTGAGATGAGTGCACTCACAGCACAACCCTCCTTGAAAACCAGGTTGTTCCTGGAAAAAAAAAGGCAAAACATCCAATTTTGCATCCTAACAACCACTCCGACAGTCTGGAAACCTGTTGCGGCTGACGGCACATGTCCCCACGTAAAATTAAACAGCAGAAGCAGTTGACCTTTTCTTCTGCAAACACTTAGTTAGAAATGAGAACAGAGATGAACCCTGTGATGCCAGAAGACAAGGCTCCAATCTCCTTACAGCTTCAGGGTGTCCTGATGCTGTGTTTCTCCCCAGCCTTTGAACCCTTAGACTGATGAGGTAATGTGGACTTCACATGGCACATTTTTCCATAAAGAAATTAAGGTTAATCTGTTTTGTGAGAAATAAGACTCATGAACCACGAGCCATGAACTTTACTTTTAGGTATTCATTACATCTAATGGCTGAATCCTATAGACATTGGTAATCTCCTTAACCTGTGGTGCTGCCATGAAATACCTCAACAACTTCTCTATGGGTTGGCAAACAATTTTGTGCAGTCGTTTATGGTTCGGATTTAGCACTCAGTCATAGCTATTTGTTCTCCAAAGGCTAACAGAAAGGAGGTTTAACAGTTCAGTGCCTGCAAGTGGTCTAAATGTATCTGTCATAGTGTCATGTGACTCACCAGGAGCAATAAATGTGTATTGAATGAGCTATTGGTTGTCGCTCAGATTAAACTATGTGAATGATACAGTTGCAATGAACTGTGACATCGCTCGACACTACCACATAATGTCTTTACAGTGGCAAGGTTCAGCCATTAATACACATTTCACAGCTGGGAAATCGGTTGTGTAAAAGATAAAAATTTGGGCATTCATTCTGACATCGCACCTACATCTGTAACAATTGTACTCTAATGCACACAAAGCATATAATAAAGTGAGAGGGGGATGAGAGTCAGCAGCTTTACACACAGCCCATTTCAGTCCATTTCTAATGCCTTCCTCTTCTCTCCTCTTTCTCGCTTGTCTGTTCCTGAAAATGTAAACAAGGGACTAATGAAAGAAATAAATAGATTGCTGAGCCTGCCTCACGTCCCTACCTCTCTTCATTACTAATGGACTAGTTGCTTTTCTCTCAGCACAAGAGTCATTATGGGTGAAGACTGATCTCTGGTGTCCAGTTTACTGTCAAAATGCCCAAGCGTATCTTGCCTCCAGGTCAAAGTGAAACGAGTGAGTGAAAAATGACGTGACAGACAGGCTTTCTGTGACTGTGCATCTTAATATAAACCATCTGCATGAATGGTCACACATACAGATGGTTTGCCTGTTCTGTCTCCACCTTTGTGTTGTCTCACTGTGTTTGGGCTGCATGAAAACACAAATCATTGTGCTCCTAAACAATCTATCATTTGATCAAAAACCAACTGGGCTTCGTTATGATAGCCAGACGCAGAGGGGACACTGTTCCCGACACAAGCATTCAAAAAATACTGAATCATCTTCCTCAGCAGAACAGAACTTCAGAGTCGGTGAGTTGGTGGGTTTAACAGATCTGTCAACACATTGTTGGAGAAAGCTCCCGCTGTGCTGTGATAGGTGAACTGGCAGCCCAGGCCACACACACTCATTTTGACAAATCACCTGCACTCAGAAGTGCCTGGCTGCCCACACGGAGGATCCCTGCAGGGACCGAGTGCTGTGTAACCCATCCCTGACTTGTCTCACCTCTACCCTCCTTCCCATCCCCTCTCCCTACAGTGGAGAGCTGGATGGAGCTAGTGCAAGCTGAGAGGTCCTGGCGGAAACACTGCCAGCCACTGGCCTCCTGCTGGAATGACCTAAGACCTAAGAAGGGACAATCCAATAGTAGGGGATACTGCAAGGACATTTGTCTTGCACTGATGAGAAATGACCATCAAAGAAAAAACAGGCACAATGATGAATGGAAAAAAAACACTGCAGAGACCCTCAGTATTGTAGCTTAAGATGAGGGCTTTGTTATTGGACTCTGGCAAAATGGCATAAATGACAATCATAATGAATGTCATCATTGTCCTCATTGTCACCGCACCCTGAAGAAAATTATTCAGCAGTGAAATATCACTGCAATAAGCTTCCCAGGGAACATACTGTACCTAACCCCCACTCTATCACAATCCAGTAGCCTCAAGTTCAAACAGGGAGGCTTCTTCATGTGACGAGAGAGAGAGAAAGAGAGAGAGGAGGATTGGGGAAATCCAATGAGACTGAACTGAGCATCCCTCCCTTTGCACCACATGCTATAGACTGCGTCCCTTTGATGTCAATGGAAAAAATGTGGGTCCAATATGAGTTCAGTAAAATGGGGTCTAAATGGGGATGTGGCTAAATGATGTAAGAGCACCCGCCGCTAAGGGGGGAGGGCATTGCTTTTTCACCCTCTACCTCAAGGCAAGCTAACAGTATACAAGGTGATTTGTGATCCTGCTCATACATAACTGCCTCTAACCACAATCAGTGCACTAACGTTGATTGCTGAGGCAGCATTCACCCCCCCTACCAAATTAAACTATGCTTTAATTGCATGAAAGGGTATTACCCGTCACTGCAGGCGCAAGAGTGAGACACAATCTACATTATTAGATATTTTAGAAAAGAACACAGTGTACAGAAACCAAACACTAATTAACCAAATAATAATTATTAACAACTGAAAAAGGTCAACTGGAAAACGTGAGATTCATAAACACAAACATAAATGCAAACTGCATGCAGTAAACACCACTTTTTAGACTATGAAGACACTCACATGCACATAAATTGTATGTGTGCAGTATTTACCTTGAGTGACAGTGGTATCATTAGGCTATTGTTTTCTCACTGAGATGATGGGATTTTAGCGCGTAATCTGCCGAGATTTATGTTGTTTGGCTTGTTATTTTCTGCCCAGCAGGGCGAAGACATTTGAACAAGAGAGTATAAAAAGAAAAATAACTGCTGCTTGTCCTGTTTGTGTCCTTATTGAAAATCATTTCTGTTTTCAGGGCAGCCATGTTTTCCAGCTCATCTACGACCAGACTGTGGCGGCTGAGTCTGTTTTCCTTTTGTTTTGTCAGCACTCGCTGTAAAACTGTGAGTTAGCGATGTCCATTTCTTTGAGTTGGTGGCTATGTGAGGGCCGAAGATGGGTTTTAGTTGTTGTTTGTGTGCCAGCTGTTTTGAGTGGGTCACACATCAAACCTTTATACTGCAGCTGTCTTATCTTTTTTTCTGGTGAGGGCAGATATCGCCCCAGCTCTGTGGGCCATGTTTGGAACCTCTATGTTTTTTTTATGGTGGAGAATTTCAGCCAAGTGGTCCTTACTGGGTTGGGCTGACTTTCATTAAAGAACACATGCATGTATGCATTTGTTGATACTGATCGCCAGAGTTAATGTGATTATTTTTTCCTGACATCTGGGTTAAACTGCATGCATAGTCCAATTCCTGTTTAGCATAAAGCAATGGCAGCATTCTGTCTGCATAACATTTTGACATTGATAATATTGCACATCACCTTCTGCAAGTAGAGCGGTTTTGAATTTCATTTTATTTTCATTTGAACAACTCCTTTAAAGAAACAGTGCTGTCAAGGCAAAGGTCTCAGTCATTAGGTGCTTCATCCCAACCCATACAGTGTTTGTGACAAAAGCAAATCCCTGTGTGTTGGCTGCCACTGCCTTTCATTTAGAGTCCATTACCAGCCGCCAGGCTTTGCTTTTACAGGGTTTGCTCGTTCAAGCTGCCTGCTCATTTAAATGCATTAGAAAGCATTAACAATGAGATATCACCTGTCTGCCCCGGACAAAGTATAAGAGGGCCATTAAAAGTGGAGTGCCCCGGATGCCCTCGCATCCATCTAGCGCAGCCTGAATCACAAAAGCATGTGGGATACAAATGGGTGCAGGTATAAGGCATCATGTGGAAGAAAATACAAATTAAGTTGCAGCTTAACACTACAGTTAATCATAGCCAAATGGTGCATAAAGCTGTAAAGCTGGATAATAACTGTTGACACTGAGGTTTTATTACAGTGGGCTTTCAAAGACACATTTATGATGCATGATGTTAATGCTTCCATCCAGAGTGGGTCAAAGTTCAGACACAAAATTACTCAGGAGGTAGGGGTGCACCAGAATTAAGTGTAAAAGTTAATAAGATTCCAAGTACCATAGATAGATAAACATTATTTCTTAAACAAAAGTTGAAGCGTTTCTATTTTAGTAAATATGAAACATTTTCAGCAACACTTCAGAAGCCTACTTAAAGGCAAAATTAGGCTTTCTTTCCCTTTATGTCTGTTTTTTCTTTGCAAGTTACAGTATCCTGTGGACTGACCCGGTTTCGGAGAGCTCGGGGTGCATCTCGGTGTTACTCACTCACCTGCTGGCGACCTGTCTCTCTCCTCCATGGTCCTGCATCCGCTCGTCGAGCAGAGCTGCTGCGCTCTGCTCAGCAATGATCAGCGCTGTGGGGTGGGCAGGAAACCGGTGTTCAGATGGCTGTCCTCGCTTGAAGGAAGTTATCGATCAGTTATTGGTGGTAAGAAATCTGTGCCGGCCCTTCACCAAAAAAAAAGCACCCAAGAACCTTGCAGTTTCACAGGTGATAAAGCCTGGATGAGGTCCGTCGCTTCGCTCTGCTTGCTGCCCGCCCAAGACGATTCCTGCCTAGTTTCTGGAGATGCTCTGCAGTTTGTGACTTTCTTTTGGAGGCGGATTAAATCAAAGCATCATCATGATGCTGGATGCTGAGATGAGGACACAGGCTGGGATCCCTCCTCTGAGCGCCCACCATCTCAACCTGCCTGCCAAGCAGCGGGAAGGGGATGCGTGTTTATCTTTCGCTCCTTCCAGTGGTCCGCATGACCCAGTTCAGCAGCGCCACACACGCGTGCACACGCACACTGAGACGAGCCCATTCATTCACATCCACACGGTGGGCTCAGCAAAAGCTGTGCTCTCTGCAGTCTGCAAATCTACATGTCCCCACTCCCTCTAAACTCAGCTCCACGTCCTGCAGCCTCTGTTTGTGTTTGTCCGTCGATCCAGCGGGACTCTGGGGTTGAGGAGGGGGAGAGGGATGAGGTTGGTTTCAGATGTTGCTCTTCCACTGGTCCCACCAGTCAGCTCCTTCATTGTTCACCGTCTCCACCCTCTGGCAAACTAAATACGCTCACGTGTCCCGGGTCCTAGCGCCCGGTCTTTCCCACCCTATCCAACCATCAAACCTCGGTGCGTCCACGAGCTTGTGTATTTTCCCCTTTTGATTCATGCTTTGAAGGAACAAGCTGCTCCACTCTTGCATAATTCAACAGCTTATGGCCTCAAGTGTACTTCACAGTGTGACTTTGCCAACTGTCCTTATTAGGTAACAGCGAGGCAAGACTTTCAGTTAATTCCCTGCCCTGGCAGCTCCCCTTTACCGTCCATGTTTAACTACAGGCCTCCTGCCAGACACGTTTGCCAACCAGAACAGATTGTACTGAGAAAACAGCATCAACATAACCTTATTGCATCATCATCAATAACCACTGATCAGATGGGTTAAGCAAATGTATGCTTGGGGGCGTAAATCAATAATAAGCACTATGCCAAAGTTATCTATTTGCTGTTGTGCTACTTTCTGCCACTTTGAACCTTACCTCTGACCCACAAATACAAGGAGCAACTCCTGTTTATTTTTATTAATACTATGTTTCTTCCCATGTCTAATTTTTCTTTCTTTACCCATATTTCTCCTTTGCTACGTTCTCTTTTCCCCGGATTGCCCTTAGATGAAAGTGATGACCATGCTCAGGCTGAAACCAGAGATGTATGAAATACAATCTGTTTTTTTAAAGTCAGTCCAGGATCAGGAGAGAATGAAAGAAGTCCAGAAAGAAGTGGGGGAATATGAGCTTTCTGTATTCTGAAACAAAATAATTTGACCCGTGGTGTTTCTATCCTTGTTGAGGAGACGGGCGGATATTAAATTGCTGCATCTTCAGCACCTCTAAGACATTCTGGCGATGAGGCAGAGAGTTTGCTCGGGGGTTATCGTGGGAACAGGGCTGTCATAAATCACAGTGAAGGTCAAGCACTGTAGGCTGACAGCAGAGAGCACCAAGGGTCAAACACACCAGGGGGACACACCTCTGAGCTGTGAACAAATAGAGCAGGGCTGCTCCTCCCGCTCCTCCTCTCCTCACTTCTTTTTTCAGACACAGGACTCTTGTCCTAGTTTCTACTTTTTTTGTGTGCCACCTCAAGTTTTCCACCTTTTGATGCAAGGGGGTGGCCTTGTTTTTTCACTGTTCTCAAATTTACCTTTGTGCACAGTTTACTCTTGTGTGTCCCAGCTGCTCTATAAACTGCAGTGTCATACTGCGTGTGTGTGTGTTTGGGGAGGGATCTACTGTACATAGGGCATGAAGATGAGGGGGTCTCTCTCTAAGTTTGTGTACAAACAGGATCTCATCTGATCTGAGACAAACAGGAGGTAATGAGATTTAAGAAAAAAACAATACTTTTTTTCTGTGTTCCTTTCTGTGCAATAAAAATAAAATTGTCACGTCGTATGGGCAACCATGAGAATATGCAGTTAAGATTTAACTACCAGAAGATCCCATAAAGCCCAGTTAATGTGTTCATTAATTGGTGAGTCATTGAGTCTCATGACTTGATTTGCCATTAGACAATAAAAACAGACAAAAAGCAAAAATATGCAAATTAATTATTAGAGACTAAGAAAAATAGCAGTGGACCGGTGTGATCTGCTCTACTTTCTTGGTATTAGTGAAGACTCAGCTGCTTCATTCTGGATGTTTTTTTCTTATCTGAGAACTGTGAAGATTAATCACATTAATCATTAGTCTTGCCTGCTGAAATTTAAAGCATTAATAAGTGTGTTTCTTTTGTTGTTGTTGTTGTTTTTATTGAGACAGAAGTCCTTTGTTACTGTGGTAGGAGGCTGATTTGGTCATTGTCTTTATTTAGCTGTCGAGCTACATACAGTTACATATAAATTCAATGCAAAATTTTTTAAAAAGAAAAAGAAAACCACCAACGGTCCAAAAAAATCTGTCAGCTATTGTTTACAGCTTGGTTTTTGGCTATTTTAACATGGGACTACATTTCCCATAACGCCTTTGGGCTTTCGCTCTTTGCAGTTGGTCAGGATAAGTTGATGACGGTAAATCTATGCGCGCGTAACCTTGTGGTTCCACTGGGGAGGAGTGTGGAGTCAAATCAGCTGTGGAAACAGCGTTGAAACCTCTCCACGGTACATTTTGACAGCTGCGTTATTCCGGAGTCATGAGCAAATATATTTTACCAGTATCTGCTTTTGGGACAGTGTTTGGATGCGCTGTTTTATTGAAGTGAGTAACTCTTGCGACGTGAGGCCACTGCATAGTGCATTTCCTGTTTGTACTGATATAAATATATCCACACCTAGAGCGTTGGCACATCATGTTTAATACCTATATCTAATGCATACACTACACAAAAGCTTCCCTGCTACACTTGTGTGCAGCCTATAAAAAAACAGCAGATTTTGGTGACATCACAGCGACTAAAGGTCTAACAGGTGAAAACATATGCATCTAAGAGCTTTATTATATCAGTTGATCTTAGGCTTCTGTACTGTATATGCTCAAATACATTAGAAACTGAAACTGGAGGTGGTACAATCTCATGTGACTTAGTAAGACAACACTTTACTTTTAATACCTCCCATAGGAACTATGTGACTGGAGGCAGATGCACCAGTAAGGCAAACATCACTGGAAAGACTGTGGTTATAACAGGAGCTAACACTGGCATCGGGAAGGAGACTGCCAAAGATCTGGCCAGGAGAGGTGCGCAGAATATATCATGTCAATCTGGTTTTGGGGAAATATAACACAATTTTTAAAAAAAAAGATCTTATGTAGTTAATTTGCTCTCTTGCTGACATACTCTTTTTCCCGTTTCCCACAACGCCAGGGGGCCGGATCATTATGGGATGTCGGGACATAGAGAAGTGCGAGGCGGCTGCAAAGGAAATCAGAGGGAAGACCCTGAATCCTCATGTCTATGCGTGTCGCCTCGACCTGGCCTCCATAAAATCCATCCGAGAGTTTGCAGAAAGAGTCAAACAAGGTGAGGAAACTAAATGTTTTGTGTGCTCGGTGATTAACTAAACTGCAAACTCAGTAACAGTTTGATGAATGGGATCTTTATTGTCCTCTTGTTGTAGAAGAGCAGAGGGTCGATGTGCTGATAAACAACGCAGGGGTCATGAGATGTCCTGCTGGGAAGACAGAAGATGGCTTTGACATGCAGTTTGGAGTTAATCACTTAGGTAATTACTTAAATTAAAACAGACAGTATGTGTTTCTCTAAACTGTCCATACATTCTCACAAACTCTCCTGTACTCCATTGCCACCTGATTTCGATAGTTTCGCTCTTCCCCAGGCCACTTCTTGTTGACAAATCTTCTGCTGGACAAGTTGAAGGAGTCCGCCCCCAGCAGAGTGATCAACCTGGCCTCCCTCGCCCACATTGTTGGAAAGATTGACTTGGAGGACTTGAACTGGGAGAAGAAGAAGTTTGATACCAAACAGGCGTACTGCCAGAGCAAGCTTGCCAATGTTCTGTTCACCAGAGAGCTCGCCAAGCGTTTACAAGGCAAGTCCACTGGCTGCTGCATACGTGGGCATGTGTGGGAGGGAGTGTGGCCTATGTTCTCGCTTGTAATTGGCCACTGGATACTGTATATATTTTTATACAATGTATGTGTGTGTGTATGTAACAGGCACAGGAGTCACAGTGAACGCTGTACACCCAGGCGTCGTTGCCACGGCACTGGGGAGGCACACCGGCCTGCACCAATCACAGTTCTCCACCACTGTGCTCAGTGAGTATCCTGCTTCCTTATTGTATTCTGAATTTCGAGAAATCGATAAATCCAGTCAGGTTCTGCTTTCCCTAACACGTCTCTGAAATGCGGCATTTGTGTCTGTGATCTTTCCATACTTATCTACTTGTTCTGTAAAAATCGGCAGAAATTCAACAATAACTGACCACATCTCTGTTATGATAAGTTCCTTTCTACTGAAATGTGTACCTCGCTTTGTGACTGTGTTATTTGATTTTCAGTTACCTTCTTGGTTTTGTGCTGTGGTGGAGGAAGTATGCAGATCCTACTGTATGAACTTAATTTATTAACAAACTGTAGTCAGAGTATAGACTCTTACACTATTAAATATCTTATTGTTTGATTATTAATCATGCACAAACGAGTAACAAGTGTCTTACTGTTATAGCTGCTTGAGGTGGAGCAAATGTTTTCACCGTTGGATAGTTTCATTGAAGACAAGATAGGTTTTGTACGTTAAATCTTAACATTTGATAGTTACTGCCAACTACAGCTGCGAAATAAATGTATTTCATGAATTTAAAACACCCCCCCCAAAAAAACAAAAACAAAAAAAACACACAAAGAGTTTCCCTGCACACCTACATTTTCTGCATCACGCAACCACCCACTTGGAAGAATTATGTTTCATCTTACGTAAAACCTCTGAAATCCGAACTCACCAGTGCACCAGTGTTCCCCAATGCTGTTCCTGCTGCAGTTTCTCTGCACTCATTCTGGGAACTGGTGGATGGGTTTTCCTTTTTCTTTTGGCAATGAGTTTGTTTTTCTTTAATTGCACGATGCACTCTGGGGTAATAAACATCCTCCACCGTGGGGAGAAAAGCGTTTGGTGTTGAGCTTGTTAACAATCAGTTAAGTAGATATGTGAGGTAGATAACACAAAAAATAATACAACTCGTGTGCCAGAGTAGGTGAACACATAACTTGAATTTAAGTTATACTTGACACCGGTCAGTTCATTCAGCAAAGTACTTGTAAGGGATTGGAGTTTTACACCGTCAAACCTCTCTGTGACCTCCCCCACCCTCCACTGCAGGTCCCTTTTTCTCCCTGTTGGTGAAGAGCCCAGAACTCGGGGCCCAGCCCAGCATCTACCTGGCTGTGTCTGAAGAGATGGAGGGTGTGACGGGACGCTACTACGACGTGATGAGGGAAAAGGAGCCTGCGCCCCAGGCCCTGGATGAGGAGGTAGCTCGCAAGCTGTGGGAGGCCAGCAGCAGGCTAGTGGGTCTGGAGGTGGATGGAACAGACTGGCAAGTCAGACCCTCCTGCAGAAGACCAGAGCAGAGCTGCACGGACAGACCCAGCACAAAAACATGGACAGAGCCCAGGACTAGCTGTTAGTGCTGCGGGCTTGTAATTCTGCTCTGGCCTCTGCACCGGTGGTAGATATTGGACCTTCGTGACATGTGCTGTGCCGGGCTCATTGAAACAATGAACTGTCTGTGTCATTGATTCTGGTTGTCAGTATAATGTCTGTTGTACATGCGTTTATGTTCCTGCATCAGGATATTTTCAACAAGCAGCCTTTGACAACTGTATCAACTCTTTTTTAAAGAAGACCATGTATCTTGTGAAAGACAAAGTAACACTTAAATTCTCCCCAAAATGATAGTCGAGTTGATAAACAAATTCTCCCCTGCTCACTTAAGTACACTCGGGGATTTTGCTGATCCAGCCTTACTTGGTCTTATACGACCTGTAGCTTATAGAGGCTAACGTTAGCTTGACCAGCTGGCTACATTGCCAATTCAACTTTTGCTAATATGTTTGTTTTGTTGATTTTATGACTTTATGACATTAGCTAGCCAGCAAAGACAGCAATTCTTGGTATGTGTACAGCAAGTGGGGTTCAAACTCAAAGGACATCTCATCTGAAAATAAACAAATGAGAAGGAAAAGGAGGATGACCTGAAATGCCACTGAAAATTAAAAATCTCCAGTGTAAAACATGAATATTTAGACTTTTTTCATCTGAACATGAGCATCTCACCAAATGTTTTTATCTACAATTTAGTTTTTTGTTTTCATGCCTGCTGGAGCCTTTCACTCCTACGTCCACATCGCATGGTAGCACAGACGGTAATTTGCCTCTTTTTCCCCTCACACACAAACAGTAGGAAGATGTGTGAATCCAGTTTTGATAAATTTGAAATATGCATGTATTTATAGTAGGAGGCAGCTTTACTGTAGGTTCACATTTAGACTGCTGCAAATGGTTTCATCTCTGTGGTTTAAAGCAGAAAATATTGACATGCATGTATAGTGCCACCTGGCTGCCAAACATTAGAATACAGCTGATACTGCTTGATATCAGTTGAAATAGACTTGGGTCTTACTTTACTTTGGGAATCCATCACTGAAACATGACCTTTCTTTTGTTCTTGTGTTATTTTTGCAAAGTAACCTGAAATGCAAATGGATTTCTATACTAAACTGGACCGATTTCAGACAAAATCAAAATATAAAACAATATCGCCTGCCTTTTAAAAAATTCAGACCTGAATTCAGAACTGACCTTTTAAGATAAATCTGTGTTTTAAAGAGCCTAAACGTCTTTACTATTTGCTTTAATGCACACCTTTATGGGCGCCCCTGTTTTTCTTGTTTACTGATGCCTCTTGAAAAACAAATCAAATTACAAAAGCACTTATCTTACATTTCCGATCCTTTCAGCCTAAGTGCTGTGGAAAATATCCATCCCAAAAGCCTTTTGGTGGATCCATTGCATAGGGCTTTTTCCAACAGTAAATCCCAAAGTACAGATCAATATTGGGCCATTCTCTGCTCCAGTGCGCAACGATCAGCCTCAGACCTGAAATGATATACCCAAGATCGTTTATTTCAGTGTTAGTTTACTGGATGGGACTCTTGCTGCTGCCATCCTAGAAGATGATGAATATTGGAGAGGAGCTAAGGAATCATTGGATTTTCCTTTCTACCCTGGACTGAGAGGACCCGAGCAGTCCCTTGAGCATGTTGTCTGTCATGGTCTCTCTCTAGCATGAATCCAACCAATCCTGACCTCTAAAGTTTAGGACTCGCACTATTTTCTGAATTGAAACCCTGTTTTTTATTTGTATATTATCCCCGTCATTTCTTATTCTAGCTCAAGCGAACGAAAGCACGCTTGGCCAGCGAGGTATTCGTGTTCTTGAACGCACACGCACGAACCCCCCCGACGGACTTCGTTGCCCATAATGCATCGCTGTATTATGTCGAGAAAAAAGTAAGCGTCCAAGGTACAAATAGTTCCTGCTGAAAAAAGAAAGCAACGCTAATGGGTGAGGTAAAGGTAAAAGGTAAAGGTAGCTCGTGAGACATCCGCTTCGCGTGCAGGTCGTCGAAGAGGAGTTGGACGGGTGTTTTTTTTGTTGTTGTTGTTATTTTTTTTTTGTTTGCAACGCAACGAAAAACTAGCTCGTTTTCTTCAACAGGTAACGAGACAGCAGCTGCATGCCAGTTGAACTTCACAGCACAATGCTCGCAGTCATAGGCTTTAACATTTACTCACTAGTTGCTGTAGAAAGCTGTAGTTTATTAGCTTAGTTTAACAAACTCGGTATCATGGGGGGGGGGGGGGGTCGGAACAAGTATATTCTAATGAGCAAAGATTGCCCCCAACCCTTTTAGTTGAAGGTAAATATCTGACAATAACGATAAAAAGAAACAATAGAGAGATCCACACTGCTGCAGTGGGGCGGCTGTCATGTAAGCTGATTCTGTTATTTCATGCTCCTTCTGTATTTCCAAACTCGTCCGTTTCTGCATGTAGATTACGATCATGCCGGTGTGATTGCATATCCACTTGACATGCATTATTTATCAGCATGGCAGAGCCGCAGAGAAAGGGAGAACTGCTGCCCGAAGATGTTGATACAGACGACTGCCTGACCTCATACACGCACATCTACAGTCCAGATTTACTGAAGTAAGCACAAATACATGCGCTTTTGGGTGAATTGCCCATCACTGTCACTGATTCACTACACTTCATGCAGATGCCTGCCTTTGTGCGTGATTTACTCCTTTGTGTTGAACTTCTTGTCGTTCGGTATTAGGTGACCTTTTGAGGATTTGCACTTTTCCATTTTCCAGGGATCAGGTCGCTTTCATCACAGGCGGGGGATCCGGAATTGGACTCAGGATAGCTGAAATCTTCATGAGGTGAGGAGGCGGGAGTGCATGCTTGTTTCCCCACAACATGCCTAGATCTCAGATCATTCTCTGGCAAGTGCATAATATAAGAATAAATCTGTAACATATAGAGGCAGTGCTGTGTGCCAGCATTATGTCATTATTATTGGTCTAAAACAGTAAAATTGTGGGCGGTAGATGGTATGCAGGTGCACTTTAAACCTTCTAGTTGTGTTATCTGAGGGTCAGGCTTTCATCAGTTTGCTTGTGTGACAAAGTTGAAATAGTTCAACGATAAACTCATGCGGCAGAAATAGTTTTTCTTCGAGGGAAAAAAAATCAACACCTTGGTGTCGTGGTTAAACTGACATCATCTGTCTGACTTTGCATCCTCTACTTCAACTTGCTCTGTTGTTTTGAGTCTTTGTCTCTGCACAAATTCCACCCTTTTCTGTCTCTCAGGCACGGCTGTGACACGGTGATTGCCAGCAGGAACTTGAACAAGCTCAGAGAGGTCATTCCTCTTGCACAACCTCCACAACCCTGAGCATATCTTACAGGTTAAAGCGTGACTAAGTGTTAATGTGCCGGCCTCGTGTGACATGAATGCGTGTCTCCCAAGGCGGCTGTGAAGCTGTCTGCTGTGTCAGGACGCCGCTGTCTCCCTCTGTGCATCGACGTGAGGCAGCCTGAGAGCATCGCTGCAGCTGTGGATGAGACACTGAAGGATTTCGGCCGTATAGACATCCTTATTAACAGTATGTCACCTCTTCCGTACAAGTCTGAATATATATATATACAATGCACCCCACTATCATATAGGTGCAAATATATTTTAAGGTGTCTCTAGTAAGCGCAAATGTATGTTGAGCAAAGGTCAAAGATGAAAGGTTTTGTTTGAATCAGCAATTTTTCAGTCCGCATGTACCCTTTTACAAACTGTTACATCACTACAAGATGATTAGTTGCTAAATCAAATTTGGCTCACCTACGCAAGGTGATCTCCGTTTCACTCATGAATGCAAAAGCATTGTTGGTTTTTATTGTTGCTGTTGTTCAGCAGTGTGTCATGATTTTTGACAGATGCTGCCGGCAACTTCCTCTGCCCCGCTACCTCGCTCTCCTTCAACGCCTTCAAGACCGTGATGGAGATAGACACCATGGGTACATTCAACGCCAGCAAGGTGGTTTATGAGAAGTGGTTCAAGGTACAATACGCGTTTCATCTGTCCGCGTGACACAGTTTATCTTGACGTCAATGTTAAGGAGCCATATGTAAATTGTGTGCTAAACTACAGCACATAAATGATGATAATGCTGCATCTGCAGGAAGATAATTGGCTTATTGACCAATAACTTTTCAATATGATTCACATTCTGCAAATCCTTCTGATCACTAGAAGAGGACTACTACTATTACCTTGTCATTGCTACATGGGATACACAGCAGCCTCTGCTATCTGAAGCTGATTGGACCACTTACTCTCTGCATTGATTTTCGGTCTCCCATCATTTCTGCTTGCAGGATCATGGGGGCAACATAGTAAACATCTCTGCAACGCTCGGATACAAGGGGCAGGCTCTCCAGGTGCACGCCGGCTCTGCTAAGGCTGCAAACGGTAAGAGCGATTTTTAAAAAAAAATTTTCTCCAGTGATTTCAAAATGATAATCAAATGACCCCGTGTTCCCTCTGCTGCCCCCAGATGCCATGACCAAGCACCTGGCCGTGGAGTGGGGACCCAGTGGGGTGAGAGTAAATGCTGTGGCTCCAGGTCCCATCTCTGGTACAGAGGGATTCCGTAGACTGGGTAACCACAATTTTCACTGAATGGCTTTCGAACAGTTGTACATTAAACAAGTTGCACTTTATTGTAAGCAATTATTTGATCGTGTAAACTATTGCTCTAATTTTAAACACAAGGATATGGGAGGTGTTCAGAATAACTAATAGAGTTAAATAAAAACACGTGGAACATGACGGATGGTGTGGGGAAAACCATTGGGAACCTCTCATCTCTCTCAGGGGGCCCTCGGGGGGAGGCCGCCGGTGCCTTCCAGTCCATTCCTTTGCAGCGAGCAGGCAACAAGACAGAGATGGCCCACAGCGCTCTTTTCTTGGCCAGCCGGGCATCCTCCTACGTGACCGGAGCCATCCTGGTGGCCGACGGCGGGTCGTGGCTGACCTCGGCCAACGACGTCTCCATGCTGTTGGGTATAGCCTCCTCTAAATCCGCTAAACTCTGAACAGGGGCTGTCCTGTCCTCCTCCTGACCCAGGTGTGTAGGAGGAGGTGCAGCTCGTGGTCCGTGTGGAGAGACAGTATGACTGAGAATGAAGCGATGTTGTTGTGGATTGTGTCACGTCAGAGAGATTGTTTTACATGACTAGAATACAGTTTAACCCAAAGTAATCTACTTGTCCCTTGTTTTCTTTCAGGTTTTTGGTCATCTGAAAAGAAAAGAGACAAGTAAATCTCATCTTGTGGTGCCTTAGCAGTGGCTAAGTGTCACTATATCTAAGTGGCCTGAGGAGTTGAACACTAAGACACTAACTTTATTATGTGTTAGTAGTGGATCAATTTAAATAACAATTTCAGGGATTTTTCACCCACTACAGTGCTGTGTATTATCATCGTGCCTTTCATGTACAGTCATGTTTGTCACATGCCAATTCATGCAGTTTTTCAGGACCTCTCTCATTTATTAATAAAGCTTTTATAATTATGTCATGATGACCACCGTTTGCATTAAAGCCAGTCCTTTTTATTTTTGCCAGTGTAAAAACATCTGCCTCCCTTTTGCATTCTGTCTGCCCTTGTAGGACCTGTAAGATTGTACCAGTGGGATAGAGCCAACTGTTGTTTTATAAAATGGATATTCATTACTCAGTTTTTCTCAATTTGTGGTTTTCCTCCTTGTGAAATACTGGATGCTGCTCTCCTAAAATCCTTCAAATGAAAGAGAGAATGGAAAAAATCACTTGCTCTTTTCCCCATGAAGGTTTGCATCCTGTGACTAAGGGTTATAACTTTATAATAATTTGAAAATGGTTGACAGACACTGAAATAAATGATCATTCACGGTATGCAATTGCAAATCTGAAGAAAACCAATACCGATACAAACCAGATGGGGGAGCTAAAACATTACAATTGCATCCCTTAAGAAATTTATGTTTTTTCTCTAAAATGATATATCGCCTGTGTGCACGTGAGTTGTCCAACAATACTATTTTACGTCAAGACTAAACAGCCGTGTAACCGGTGGACCCTGCGGTTTCACAGATCCCAGTCACCCTGCCGAAGTGCCATTGAGCAAGACGGGCCCCGAACTTTGACCTCCGGTTGAGGAGCTGAACACGTTTACTCCACATACACATACACACGAGCGCAGGTGAGGGTTTGATAAGTTAGTTTCGTGCGTAAAGACACATCATAAGGTCCCAGCTGGTGGCTGCCATAAAAAAAATACCCCAATGATACTGCGGGGTGTTTTGTACGCTTGCGTGAAACGTCAGTGGCGTGTATGCGGCTGGAGGAGGAGGAGGAGGTAGAGGAGGAGGAGGATGGGACACTGCTGATGCTGATGCGAGAGCTTTCGGTGTCTGTGCGATCAACATCGGTGCGCTGCCAGTCGCACGACGGAGCTTCCGTCGGTCCGATTTCCTACATTTTTCGCCTCATCGTGACTTTCGACTAGCGCCGAGGCGGATGTGTTTTTGGACACGAGAAAAACGGAGGATTTTTTGGGGGGTTTCGTCTCGTCACTCGTCTGGCCTGTCTTGTGACTGACACAGGTGGATTGCCGCTGGAAAAAACGGAATCGAAATGAAGACGTAATGTTGGACTGTCACAGAGGCGAAAGTCCCAGCGATGACCTCTTAAACCGCGGAGTACCGAAGCTAACATTTGTGGTATAATTGACCCTGAGAGGGTGGTGGTGGTTGGGTGGACCGTTTTTTTTAACGCGTTAGCTAGCTAATAGGCTAATTTCGCTAGCTAGTCAGTTAGCAGCTTCCCTGGCCAATGGCACGTAAGAAGTGGGATGCTGGAAGGAGGAGTTAACGTTGGTTGCTAGCATAAATTCATTTGGGGGAAAGGCTGTCGGCGATGTATAGCTAGTAAACCAAATTGTAATGAGACTTTTAGCGCAACAGCTGGCGGTTAATTCGGGTTTGAGTATCGCAGCGTCCCCCCCCTCGCCGCACCGTGTCTGCCCCTCGCTAAATTAGCCTGCGATTAGATAATCGGCTTCGAAAGCTAATGTTGACAAACACGGGCGACTTTTACGCCTTAATTCGCATCGTCTCGCGCTGTCTCCGCGGCGGAGGCTGTCGTCACTTCGGCTTCCGAGGCTTGATTCCGGTGATCTGCCAGCTCCGGGGGGGAGCCGGAGGGGAAGCATGTTGACGCTGGAGCCCAAACATTCGCCGACAGCCGGGAGCGGAGCTACCATGACAGAGAGGGACGTAGTGAGTCCAAACGCGTTCGCATCAGAGCCGTGTTCGGTAAGGCAGATGAATTAATGTGACCGTTGAGTTTTAGGCGACGTTGTTGTTGTTGAGATGTGGACGGGCGACCACTTCACTTAAAACAACGAACACTATTTGTTTAACCGTTGTTTAACCGAGTTGCCAACCTACCCTCTTTTAAATAGCCCCGTCTAGTTTAACTCCATGTAATATTTATTAAATCACAGCGCCTGCCAGCGTTTTCTTTTTCCTTTTTTTGGAAATGCCAGAGATGGACAATACTTGTTGGGATCCCACGCGCTTATTTCCAGACGCCACGGAAAACGCGCAGTGCCATTTTTAAATCATGGCACTGAAACTGACGAGCTGGATCCTGACCGCAGCAGTGAGATAAGGCGTCCCCAGCTTTCTCAAGTCTCGCCCGCGGGTACGAGCCAGTGGAAATGGAGCCGGCGGTCCTGTCTGGCCCTTTGGGGCACGCACAGTGGGAGCCAGAGCAGCCATTTCCCCTGGGGTTTCACACACTGGATTTAGACAATGGAGCCGTGCTCTGTCAAAACAAGAGCGGCCAGGCAGGTTTGGATTTCAGAGACCGCGATCAGGGTGAAACTCCCCGGCAAGTTGACGAAGACGACAAGCCGGTAGAGTTGGACAGCCTCGTGAATATCTCTGATTTTTCTGGTGGGGATATGCTGTTTCCGGCCGATCAGTCCGCGCTTTGCGGCGCTTCTCTCAGTGGCACTCACCTGGAGGACGCGTCTTTCACAGAAACAGCCGAGGGACCTGATGAAATCGGTGACTTGACTTTATCGTGGCTATTTCCTCCCAACCTCACTGATGTGGTTGGAAAAAACCCGGCTTGTGAGGAACTGAATCTGACGCAGGAGGCCCCTCTCGAGGGCTCGGAAGCCCTCGGTGGTCAGGCTGAACTAATAAGCCTCAGCGTACCTGCCTCTCCGTTGAAGAGTTCCCCGATTAACTCCGAGACCAGCACTAGGGATCCATTTCTGTTGGTAGATCTCCTGTCAGATGAACCTTGCCTCTCCCCTTGTCTCCCCCCAGAGCTGTCAGGTGAGTTCAACCCACAGGGTGTCACTGAGGAGCCAGTAGCCCTGTCACGTGAGGAGCAGGCAGCTCTCCCTCCCTCACAGGGCAGGGAGACTTTGTCACCTGAAACCGGAGACAAAGGTTTATTCCCCGATCAAGTGACTGATCCGCCTGGAACCAGTAGCGCGACCCTGCGAGGTTTGCCTGAGAGCCGCTTCTCACAAAAGCAAGCCAGCGGGCCGCCGGAGCGCTTCGAGGGATCCGTGCCTTTGTTGGATTCGGAGGTCCCGGATTGTGACGGCAGTTTGAGCCTGCGCCCAGCCGGTCCTGCCTCCGCTGTCTGCGCAGGTGCGCCCGTCGCTTTTACCAGCGGAGGCGGAACACGCCGTCGTTCAGAATCTGAATCCAGAGCGTCGGGGTGAGAATGACTCATTTGCCTCGGGTTCGTCAGCCGAACCCTCACCATCGCTGACGGCGCCTCGGGCTGAAGATGCCCTCACCCGGGGTGACATCACCAGCGAGAGACGCTCCGGGGAGGACGTGTCGGAGGATTTGATGGAAGAGGAACTTGCTCCGAGGCCAGAAATCAGGGGAATGCGGCGATGGCTTTGGATCTGTGCTCGACTGCTGACGAGGCCCGCGACGAGGCAACCTGGGACCTGAAACCGCAGGAGGGGGCGCCGAGCGCAGGCGTTTGCGATCCGGCAGCCGAACCCGGGGAAGAGGAGAGTGCAGTGGACGCAATCCGGCTCGAGGGCCCGAACTGTCGCGAGGCGGCCTCTTTTGATTTTTCCGTTCAGGACTTAAACGCCTCTTCCCCGGAGCCCGGGTGGACTAGTGAGCAAACTGAGGAGACGGGTTCCCTCTCCAAGATGGTGGTAGATGACTCACTGCCGGTGGTTTCAGCTGCGAACGCGAGGGAGGAGGACGTCTCCCCGCTAAAGGCCGTGTTCGACGCTTTAGACCAAGACGGAGATGGCTTTGTTCGCATTGAGGAGTTTATGGAGTTCGCCGCTGCCTACGGGGCCGACCAGGTGAGACACCCCCCGTTTTTCCCCGCTGCAGCTGCTGGCTAATGCATGCCGAGTGAGGCTGCGCGTAAGCCCATATATATAGCCCCCGCGCGCATAAATGATTTATGATTGATTTCCAGCAGAGCCTTCGGAGTGCTTCCCGCAAAGAGTTCGCTTTACTCGATCCGTCCGGCGGCTGGAACTTTGCAGCAGCCCCAGCTGTTCGGGACCCCGAATGAAAACTGTGTGGACGCACGGGCATACGCCAAGTTCTGAGTTGAGCTGTTTCCACAGGCCGGGTTTACGTGGCCCCATGACATATAATGAGGCGGAGGCGACACGACCCCCACCCCCCCCCCCGCTCGGGTGCCGCCGTCTCTCCCACAAAGCGCCTCTCGACATCCAGCATGGCAGATTTGGCCCGGTGCCGCTCCACGCTGTCAAAGCCACGCTGGGATTATTTTGTCATCCGCATTTGGCGTGCGTTCAAGAGTCAGGATTCGGGTTATCGTCGCGATGAGTCCGTCGAACATATCGTCTGTAATGAATTCCGTTTCCTGGGGCCCAGGGAAGCTCATCCTCCCCTTTTGCATATCCCGTGGGGTTCCTGTCTCCTGTGAAATGGCTCGCGTGCCGCACCTCGCCCCTCGCCCTCTGCTAACGTCAGAAGAGATGCGAACGACTCGCAAGCGGAGAGAAATTGAAACCTGCTAAACTTGAGGTTTGGGCTTTAGTCCCGCTTTCAAACGAAATAAGGCGTAAGCGGCTCGAAAATGAGTCGGGGTTTCTTTTCCCGTCAGACGTGCTTGTGGTGGACGCCCGGCCCGGCTGTTTACCAGAACCGGGGCCGCACCTTTCGCAAACGACAGCGAAAGCATTGGATGCGAGCGGTGATGTCACCTGTCACCCGTCGCCTTTCTTCAACTCGCGCGCTGTCACTCGCCAGCCGTTCTAATCCATTTTTAATATGCGTCCCCTTGTGGTTTGCAAGTTCTGGCAGGGGGTAAGATTTAGGGCCACGTAATGAATTCAGAGAGCATGAGCTGGGCTTCATTCAGACTATTTTTTTGATCAGCGTTGAATGTGGTTTTTGGGTGAGCATGGGCGCTTGTTGGTACTCCACACACACACACACACACACACACAGAGCATGGTACCTAACCCTCCCTAATGCCTTTTTAATCCCCTCTCTCCCGCTTCAAAGCGCCTCTTTTGCCCCCGATCTGCCCCCGCATCTAGCCGTAGATATCTGCGGCTCCCCGGGCAGGGAATGGCGAAGGATTAAGAGTAAAATGTGTTTTCCTGAGTCAGAGGGGCTTCGCGGTCGGGGCGCCGTCCGCCGACTGACCCGTGACCTTGTTCCGAGGACCATTGCTGGGCTTTTTTTTTTTTTTATGCCACGTTAGTCCAATGTAAATGAATTCCACCTGTCGTGCTTTTCTCCCGAGCGCCCAGGTTCCGGGGGTTCGGGTCGAGGTTCCCTCGGCCGGATCGATTTGCGTTTGCGTCTTTCTCTGCGTCAAGCTATCAGGTGTCCAGATTTGTGCCCTAGCAGGAAACTCCACTTGGATTTCTGGTCGGAGACGGGCGGCGGCTTTGGCGTGTTTGCTTTTTCGTTAGCAAGGAGCGAGCGGGCGACAGACCTACCTTCAGAATTTGGGGAATGCTATGTCACGTTTGCAACCTCGCGTCAGCTCTGATCGAACGAGGACTCAGCGCTGAGCCCCCACCCCACCCCCCCCCGCTCCTATCAGTTTGATACTCGCCTATGTGCTTTCCATATCTGGATTAGCTTCGCCCTGATGTGCCCTTGGGTTTCGCTCATCTGGAGATAAAAGCGGTTTGAATAACCTCCACGCCCGAGCGCCTCCCGCTAATGACGCTCCGTTGTGGTATTTTTCGAAAGGATTTAACGGCGCGGTTGAGAAAACAATAACTTCTACCGACTTGGTTCAGGCCTAAGCTCGGGATGGCACAAGGAAGTTTATCAGCTGTAATCGTTTGTGAGCGCGATTTAAAAACTATTTCATCCCGTCATGAATTTTTATTCCCCCGGTTGTATTCTCTCGATTTTTATTCAAGGGGGGTTGGGGAAGGGTGGGGCGGGACTCGCGCGTGAGTTAGCCCGTACCTCTTTGCAAATGTCCTCACCACCTGTCAACAACGGGGACAGGAAGGTGTCAACGAGGCATTTGCATGCGTGCTCAGCTGGTGCTCGTGGGCCCAGCATGCAAATGTTCTCCTTTGTACAATGATTCCAGGATATGATGGAAATGCGCGCGCGCGCACACACACACACACACACACACACACACACGCTGTCTCGTGCGCGATCTTAAATGGGAGCGAGGCGAAGAGGACGACAATACAGTTTGTTTTAAGGTCAGCCGTCGCGTTCGGCTTTGCCGGGGGAAACGAGCTCACCCGGTCTGGGTTAAAACGCACGTTCCCCTCGGAAGAGCCACCGCTCATCCTTTCATTATATTCACCACCCCACCCCAATTATATATATTTACTTCTCTGGGTGAAAGATATTCCACAAGGGAACAGTTATGAAGCAGGTTCACCAATCCATTTGAAGCCCGTTCTGTAAATGTCAAATCATTTCCACGAAACCGCCTCATTTTAAGTAGCGCCGTGATGTTTCTCGACTGCGTGAGTTTGTGAGTTCGTGCCGACCTGCAGTTATCCACCCAGGTGCCGCTCTTTAAGACGATTAGAAGGGTAATGCAAAAAAACCCCCAAACAAACGTGCTCTCGGCAGCGCGACGCTCTGCAGGATGGCGCCAAACGTGGAGAGTCCGGCCAATAAAAATAGATCAAAATAGAGATCACAAAGGCCAAGCTGGACTGCTTTGTGATCGAGTCGCCCTCGTCAGCCGACGCTCTCCCTGCCTTACTTCATCTTCCCGCCCCTCGCCCGCTGCTTTTATGCGCCCCCCCCCCCCTTAATCCACAACGGAATGTCCCGTGCCCCCGAACCGTCTCCCCTCTCCGCTTCACTTCAGCGTCCGTGCGTTTCTAAAGTTCTACATTCAAAGATCATTCTGCCTTTTTTTTTTTTTTTTTTTCTTTCCCCTGCCCTCGTTTGCCACCGCGCCGGGGGCCGGCGGTTATCGGGAGTTTTGTTTCGGAGCTATTGTGCAATCCCCCTCCAGGAAGGACTCTCTCGCCAAAAGGGTATTCTTCTCCACGGGGTTACGCACAACGGCGGCCTGTGTGGAGGCGGTCAGGCGTGCCCCGGCACTGATTAGACACAAATAGAGGAAACAGAAAAACCACAGTTGAGCTCGCTTCTCCGCTCCGCAGTGGAACTGACAGTTGAGCTTAGTTTTTTTTTTTTTTTTGTTTCGGCCTTCACCGCTGTCTCTCTGGGCCGTGCCCCATTTGGCTGTCAAGTGTTTGTATTGTTACATAATAAAGCATTAATGACGATAGTATCCGTTTTGTTTTCATAAACTCCTCAAAGTAAGCATTTAATGGCAAAGTATTCACATAAAGCCATTTAAAATTGACTGGTTTACTCTGCGAGTACGTCAAGTACGCACTGACGAAACCAAACGCCGTGCCTTCAGCACCGTTGGATCGAAGTAACGCCAAACGGAGCACGCGGGCGCTGAGTGATTTGCCCGAAAACAGGGGGGAACGTTGTGCCAATCAGAACAGCTGCGAACAGGAGGCGTTTTCCGGCGACTCGGGGGCCCCGACGACGACGACTGAGCCGAAATCAAAGTCACCTTTTTCGTTTTTTAGGTCAGACCTAGGAATAGCCAAGCGGCTCCGCTCACGAGACCCGAGGGGGCCCGCCGGCGAACGGGCCGAACGGCTCCAATGTGGGCCACGGACGGCTTCCGCCATGTAGCGGGTTTTCTCCGCCGCTTCGGAAGTCTTTTACGGGGCGCTCTCTCGATAGCTAACGCTGAACCCCTCCTCGTGACGGCAGTCGACGACAGACGTCAGCGCGGCCCGGGGCTCTCCGTTACATCCCCAGTCACGCCTCCGTCTTCTCACCTCTCTCGGGCGGAGGTGTTTCTGTTTTTAGAAAGCGGCGTGGAACGAGCTAATTTCCTGTGTGAAACGGAAAAAATCTGAAGGCTGTGTTGAAACGTCTCACCCACAGATCCCTTTGAACAGGTTCCATCTTCAACAGACCCTGCCTCTTCGTCAGCCTTTCCTCGGCCTGGAGTCAGTGTAAATTTATATATATATATACAGCATGGAGAGGTTTTACATTAGTGGAGATGGGAGTGGGACGTCCCTTGATTTTAACATGCTAAAACCGAACACTGCAGGGTTAACCACCACTCGGCGGGAGTCAGCCGCTCCCCTCCTGGCTAAATGCAGCCGGGGTTTAATTTGCCAAACCCACATCATGAGCCACGGGGGTTGTCTGCGTTCGTTTTTTATTAGGAGGATCCAGCTCTCTCGGCCTCCTGAGTCGGAGCTCAGCGTTGCTCAGCAGATCGGCTCCGGTTGTTTTTTTTGTTTTTTTTTCATGTGTAACCGATATAAAAGGGGGAAAAAAAGAAGAAGAGAGAGTTCTGCGCACGGAACCCGAACCTCGCCGAAATGACCACGTTCGCATCGCACGCTCTCTTTCCCAAGGAAGGAAAGAGCCCAGACCGCAGAAACCTCACCCGACATACTCTCGGGCTCCCTCCCGGCTAATTTCGTCAGTGATACACACGCCTGAAATTACGCTGTAATCATGGGTTGGCTTAATTTTCCCCGAATGGACAGCAATTGACCCGGCGAGCCATCCGTGTGAATCGATTTTTTAAAAATTAATTTATTTTTTTTTTGATTGCTCGGCATCCCCCGACCATTCTGCAGATGCAGGTGCACGAGTAGCTCCCCTGTTGGGCGAACCGGTGCATTGTGGGGGGTCCACACAGGTGAAGGCTCCCCTCACCGCACATCGGACACGATTCCCGATTGTCCGTTGCACGCCGGTGTGTCGGGCCCTATGGTTGCCGAAGCGCCCCGTTCATTGGTTGCCAAGTGACCGGCGCCAAAAATATAGAGCATGTAGGCGCGCTTGCGTAACCCGTTTTAACGCTGGAGCGTTCCTGCGCAGAGAAACGCTTTATGGCTTCACCACAGCGTCCCTGGTGTTACAGGTAACATCTCTCAGTAACCCCAACCCTCCACACTCACACACACGTCCAAATCCAACTCACTCTGGCCCTGGATGCAATAAAGTCGGAAGCGCAAAAAAACTGCTTTTCTCCTGCAGGACGCAAGTGTTTTATTGGAGGCCTTTTCGTTTTCGCCCCCTGTAATCAAAATACGCTCGGAAGCTCACCCCGCAGTTGAAGTGCGAGGTGGGCGAACGGGCCTCGACAACGCGGCTTCAAGTTCAGAAGAATTGCCGCTTTGTTTCCTTTGGTCGCGCTTTCCCCGCTGAAGTCAGTGTGCAAACACTGCCGCTAAGTCATTTTTGCCCCGCTGTGAGGAAAAACTTCCCCTTGCATCACGTATTACATCATCTAGACAGGCTGAATGGCAGGCTTGTGGTCGAGGGATTTTTTTTTTTTTTTTTTTTTAAATGGTGAAATTGGACTTGAATGTTTTGTTGCTTTTACCTTTTCAGGTGAAGGATCTGACCAAGTTCCTGGATCCCAGCGGCCTGGGAGTGATCAGCTTTGAAGACTTCCATCGCGGGATCTCTGCAATTAGCAACGGAGGTGAGATGCGCCGATGCTGACGATGCACAGTTGTTTAAATGCCGCAGTTTTCGAGACCTGGTGTGTGTCGCTTGACGTAAGCGAGTGTCATCGGTTTTTTTTGTTTTGTTTTTTTTTCCTTTTTTTAACTCTTGACCAAGCCTCGCCTTTTTACGGACTCATTAGACTCCACAGCGGCTCTGCGTTTGTGAAACCTACCTGTTGGAAATATTCCGACGTACGACAAAATCGTCTCGCTCGCGCGTTTGGTTTGTCAACACGGCGCGTTCACGGCCAGTGTTCAGCTGAGGTGAGAGATTTTGGAAAAAGGAGCGTTCCGGAGACTGACCCAAATTCTTTGTATCGGGACTCGATATGCTGGCATTCTTTCGTTTAACCAATTTGGTGCCCTCCTGTTCCGCTTTTAAAATTTCTTGAACAATCTTCCACGGTCACAGTAGTAAGCGGAGGTTACGCAGTGGATCAGCGGTGTACGGCACTCGTACACCGACGTTTCGGGGCGGTGCCGTCGCCGCAGCAGCGCCCCGTTTGCCTCCGATCCGCGCGCTTCGTTGCGCAGCCCTTTCCCCGGCTTTTTCTGGGTCGCACGGCTCCGGTTGCTCGCTCCATTAATAAGTCATGCGCTGGAAAGCATGAGATGCACAGACGCACGGGAAGATTGGCGAGGCTTCAGGCCGGGAGGCAGAGAGTCCGGTTCGCCTGAATTATTCACTCTCCGCCCCGTCACTGCTCCAACCCTAACCCGTTTCCCCTCCATCTTGGTCGCTCGCTGCGGCAGTGCGTTGTCACATTGCTGAAAAGCGGAGAGGGCACATACGGACGAGTTTGTCAAACACGCGGCGCTTTTTACGCGTACGCAGATTGTGTAATCGCGACAGGGTCGCGTCTGGCGTCGTTTGTCCGTCACTCGCTGTCCCCTTTTTCTCTCCGTCAGCAGCGTTGAGCTCAAATCACATCCTGCTGGAAGACGGTTTCCCCCGTTAAGCGCGTAAAGATCGAACCTCTACCTTAACTTCCCAAGTCCCTCGCGCCCTGCTGACAGAATTCCGGTGCCCTCGTAAAGGCGGAATCTACCTCCGCCGGGTCCGCATCGCGACCCGCGCCCACCGTAGCCGCCGCCTACTCTTGTATCGCCACACGAAACTTGCTCCTCGATACAAACTGTTCTCCTCCTCCGTCATATTAGCTTTTTAATAAAGACGCGCCCGCCGGCTACGGAAATGCCTCGTCCCCCGTCGTGGCTCTGGCATGTCTGGGGAAAAGGAGAAAAAAAAAAAAGACTCAAACTAGAAAATATCTCCTTTAATAGTCCGACGGTACGCAAGGAAGACTGCGGGTGCGCTTCTGGAAAAGAAACCGGCGACTCCTCGCGCCCTCGTCGGGCCGCAACGAGTCGCCTGCTCCAAACGGCACCAAGGGGAACGAAAACTCTCGGGGCCGACTGGCGGCGGCTCACGGGAACACAGTCTGCGCTCTCTTCTCTCACGCCTCTGTTTACTAGACACAGGAGCCGCAGTGGCTGAAGGGACACACACACAGTCCTGCCGGTGCGTCTCAGGTTACACTGTTTGTTTGCAGGCGCTCTCAACAAAGGACAGTATTGACACACAAGCTGGACATAGGTTCCTTCGCGCCCTTCTCTCTCTCTTTTTATTGGTTTATTTTGCCCTCCTAACGTTACCACGGGGCGTGAAAGTTACGTAATGTTGACACATCGCGCCGCGCTCGGCTTGCTGACTGTAAATACGCCACGGCGGAGCAGGACTGGGCGTCTCTCTCGACTGCGCCCGACTGAGCGCTCGCGTTAACACGTCAGGGTTAGCGATAGCGGTCTGTCAAACACGGGGTGTTTGCGCTCGGCGCGCTAATGGCGAGGTCGCATCTGTTGGTCTGCAAAAGGAATCGGAGACTTTGCTTAAAAGCCATAGTTTTTCTTTCAATGCAAATCCCATACTTTCCTCTTGTCCAGATTAAATTTAGATTATTTTTTTTTCAAGCAAATGTTAATCTGAATCTATTTTGGTGAAGATATAAAACATTCAAAACTCAGTGAAGTTTTAAATTAGGATGAAGAGACTGGGATACAGAGCCACGTTAGTCACATCGTAGCTCCTCTGAGTTTTGGAAGATATTTGAAGTATTTAAATTTAATATGAGTTAAGTTACAGAAAAAAATTCCACAGGCGCCTGAAAAATTGAATTTGTTGACAACACAAATGCCTACGTTATGATGGAAAAAAAATGCCAAAAATGCCTCCACGCTTCAGAAGGACAAGTCAAATCATTATACTGTACGTTTTACTGTATAAAGCACCTATTTAAATTAGTTTATTTGTTTTTAATGTAGCTGCTGCCGCACCTTCTCCTCCTCTTCTTTCTGCATCCCGACTGTTTTTGTTTGCTCACGGACAGTGGCGCTGTACACGCCGGCCCCGCCGTGTTTGACGAGCCTTCCTTTCGCTGTTTGTCTTTGTGTGTTTACTCTGTGCACATTTAAAAAAAAAAAAAAAAAACAAAACCTGTCTTCTCCCTCCCACATCTGCAGGCCCGGAGCCTCAACTCTACAACGTGAACTACAGTCCGGGGGACGGGGCCGTGGGCTGTCCGGAGGAGTACGACGAGGTGAGGTTCGCCGCGCCGCGCCGGGGCCCCCCGGCCGCTCTCCGGTTGTCGCCAGCCGCCGCCGTGCCTTTTTCGCGTTTCCCACAAGGTTGAGGGTTCTGAACTCCCCGTGCACTCTCCCTCTTCCCACTGTAATTCAGCGAGTGGCTCGCAGGGCTATCATTACCACCCTGTGAATGTTCCACCGAACAGAACACCCCGGTTTGGCCGTGACACCGAATAGCATCTGGCAGGCGAAGCCTTTGAGTACTCTTCGACAAATATTGGACTAGCCGGAATGCGCTACAGCCCTCCGTGCGCGCGGGACTTGTGTTATTGCATTTGCGGTCGGCTCGTCTGAAATTCCTGTCTCCCCCTCGCGCGCGGGCTTGTATATTTAACCGTCATTGTTGCTGGCCTCCGCAAAAAATTGAAAATCTTTCTTTGGCATTGTGCACACATCCAGCCTTGCCCCCCCCCGGCTGTTGTTCCAGCGCACGGGGTCGCGCACGGCGCGAGCGCCTTCCCTCGGCGTAGCGTGGAAGCGCGGGCGGCCCGTGCCACCGCGCTTGAGGCGAGGGCGCAAATGGATCGCCTCCGCTTGAATCCGCTTTTACCGGCTGTTAATCATTCATCGGCGCTTGAAGACTGGCCTTGTTACAAGTTGTTTGACGTGGGGGAGAAAAAACTAAAAACGGACGGATTATAATAGATGGAGCTGCGGGTGAGAGTCAGATAATTGGAGCTCGACGATAAAGGGTCTCTTGATTAAATCGGTCCAAATGAGTCAATCAGGAAATGGATCGTCCTCTCCTAACGGCGCTTAAACGTTGCGCGATACATGCGTGAGGCCTATTAATGTTCACGTACGAATGCGCTCCTGTCTAGGTTGGCTTTTCTCAGGCGAGGTCTGTTCTGTTTGGATCCAACTACAGCTCTTTATTCAGGCCTTTTTCTTTATTGAAAAATCATGCGCACGTCAGCGTTTCGTCTGCGTAGGCTGAGATGAAAATATACGATCAAATGGATCGGAGAATGAAACTGGACGTGCGCCGGACAGGAAAATTAGAAGCCAGGCTGCACCAAAACCCAGGTTTTGTTTTTGTTTTTTTGTAAAGCTACATTTCGTGAGCAGAGCTTGGGAGTCCGCGCTTGCTCGAAGCCGCTGCCACACCTGCGTCCGTCGCCTTGTTTTTCCCCCCCTACCCTTTCGAGTTTTCTGGCAGAAAAGGGGCTCTGCTCCGTCAATGGCCGTCCTGTTCGAGCCCTGTTTGCTTTCAAAACAGCCGAGGTAAGGCCGCGGAGCCTGGCAGGACAGGAAATAAGTGCCCCCCTCCCCTTTTTTTCCCCCCCTTGCTAAATATTTTCTGCCGTCGCCGACTTTCACGTTTCCGTCCCACGTTGTAATTCTTAATCGCGGCGGCGGTCGGGGCCTTTCCAGTTGCTGCAGCCAGTGTTTTTGTTTTTTTGTTTTGCTCTGCCAAAAAAAAAGCGTGCGTTCACACTGCCCCTCCGGAGTTTTACAGCTCTGCACCGTTGTCCGTTTTCTGTCGGCGCGCAGTCAGGCGGCTGCGGCAGGTTGTCGTGATGAGAGCGTGGCTTAATGATTTATACTGTCACGCTGGGCCGGGGGTAGGGAAGCCCCCCCCACACACACACACACACAGGAGCCAGGAGAGAGATTCAGCGCCCTGTTTTAACTCGGGGCTGCGAGCCGGTAGCAGGCATTTTCAGCTGACTCCTGCTACTCTTTGGACTTTGTGCCCGTCTCCACCCCCCCTGACCACCCAGCGGAGCCGAGCAAGGTGCTGGCAGCGTTTTCCGGTTTCTTCCAGCACACACAGGGGAGTGCACAAGGTGAGGAACTCAGGGAGTGCGAGGGTGAAGGTGAGTGAAGCGGACAGAGCGATGGTCCTGGGAGGGACAGCCCTGGGCCCCCTGCCCCCAGATGCTTTCGCTCGTAATGGTACGTTGCGCTTTCCAAACGGGACCTCGCTTGTCTTTTATTCCCTTTTTTTTGTTTGTCTGCAGTTGCCAAGAGCTTCGGGTGCTTTTCAAGGATCCGAGTTCGGCGTTGAGCGTTTAGTTATTTAGCGCCGGGCGTTTGAACTTGTTGCGTGCGGCAGGTTCTGCTTGTTAACTCCTCGCTTTGCTCGGTCGTCCGCGCCACCGGCACCGCTGCCGACCGGCCGGACTCGACGACGCGCAGCGAGGCCAGCTCTGAAGCGGCCTCTGTGTTTCACACTGTTTAATCAACCTGTAGGTTTGTTGTCAGCAATTTTTTTTTTTTGGCTCATAAATGCAAAAAAAAGGAACTGCTTTCAAAAGCACAGTAACGTTTAAAATATTTAACAGACATTGCAGAAATAATGCAAGAATACATACTTGTTTGTTTTTTTAGAATGATGTCAGCTGTTGTTGTTTTTTTTTTTAACCATGTCATTATTTTACAATATCTACTTAACAACATTTACAGTATGAAACATATACTGTATCCACTCTATGTGGAAAGTTTTTTTTACCTTTTTGTAAATTATTCAGATCAGTGTAGATTTGCTGCTTGACTGTGATTTGTTCCGTTTCCGTCGCCGCAGCAAAATGAGGTGACCGACAGCGCGTACCTGGGTTCCGAGAGCACGTACAGCGAGTGCGAGACCTTCACCGATGAGGACACGGGGGCCCTCGTGCCCCCGGAGATGCACGAGGACGTGGAGACGGACAGCGGCATCGAGGCCACGCTGCACGACCCCGAAGACGGCGGAAATAGGTCGGTATGAATTTCCCCGACTATATCTTTGTGTCACGCGCCACCGTTCGCAATCCACTCGTCATGAGAACCGGATCAGCGTCTTAATGCGGCTAACGGAATTTACCGTAAATGTGTGTCGAGTCTCCGGGCCGAGGGGTTAGCCCCCGCGGTCGCCCCGAGCTGGCCTTACGTTCCCGGTGCAGGATGGCCCGGGTTCTATTTGGGTCACCAGACGGGCGGATTAAACAGACGGCAGACAGCCACAACTTTATTGAGCCGGTGTCTTCAATGTTTCTGGATGCGCCGGTGTGTGTCGCTTTTTCAGCAATCGACTAAGCGGCTTCATTTTGGTCGAACGTCGGGAGTTTCAGCCGTCCTGACTCAAATAAAGACGCGTACATACGCTTGATTATGGCTGGAGCGAACAGTTGGTCTGCACTGTGGCTCTGGAGTTTAATTCCAACATAACGGACACAGCAGGACACACAGTATACTGCGTTTCATCATATGCGTCACCGAGGAGCCGGAGCCGTGAGTCATTTTCGGACCAGAAGGCCGGCAACAAACAAAGTCTGTTATTTTCAGGAGACGAGTTCGCGGAGCAGACGAGATCACGAAGCCAGTTTCTCTCACGTTGCTGGGCGAAAGGAATTAGCTCTCTTTACTGCGACCTGATCAGCTCTGTCTCACCGTTTAAAGGCAGATGGCCGAGCCTTCTTTTGTTGACGCGGTGTTTCAGGCCAGGGAGGAAATGCAGAAGAGCGAGACCTCATCTGCTGACTGCGCGACCCGTCTCTCCGGCCCGACGACGGATTGGGGCAGTCTGCCTGACATGGATGCGTTCGGACTTCCCGTTCCATGGATGAGCCTTGAATTCCAGGAAGTGTTGAGTTAGCTCTTTTT
The DNA here is from genome assembly GCA_016785225.1 of Psettodes erumei. Lineage (NCBI taxonomy): Eukaryota > Metazoa > Chordata > Actinopteri > Pleuronectiformes > Psettodidae > Psettodes > Psettodes erumei. Next base: position 90,185 of record JAFBJZ010000865.1, on the reverse strand, counting down.
TTGTTGTTGTTGCCCCTCCCCTTTCTTGGGCATCGGCTAATCTGATCCTCTCCCTACGACACACTCATACCAACTCCCCGCTAAATCCACTGCTGACTGGAGCTTAATGCCATACCATATGACTCTATGACTTTTTTTTTCTCACGTCGGCGGTGTGTCGACTACAAATTTGGAAAGTCACCGCTGATCTCCTTGAGTTCTCACTCAATCGGTGGGTGACTTTCTGTAGCGGAGTTTTACGACATATTTCTCGTTTCTCGCGCCCAAACCATCCTAAGGGGCTTTCCGAGTCAAAAACTGGGTTTCAACAGTTACTCTGAGCCCATGAAACAAAATGCCAGTAAATAAACTTGAGGCTTCGCCATGCAGCCTGGGTTAGCGAAGTGAACCCCACGCTGCAGCCGCGTAAAACGTAGGCGGGGTAGGAGAATACACGCCGGATTGGGGATTAAGGATCTTAACAGGATTAGCCTCCCCTCCACCTCCTCTGTCCTACCGCTGCGTCCCTGCGCACATTCGGTCCTTCGGAAGGTCAGCAAGACTGTCGGTTGGCCGTTACTTAGCCTCCAATCTGATTAACCCACAACTCGCAGTCGGCCCTCCCCTGGTACAGCCTCCAGCCGCGTGGGCGGCACAGACGGCGCACCGCGGGTCATGTGGCGCTGCGGGTTGGCGGCGCGTTAGGACCACAGACTCCTCGAAGGCCCACCCCCCTCCCCAACCCCCTCCTCCGAGACCCTCCTCGCTCCGAACCCGGAGAGCGTTGATTTTTTGTTTCACGTCGGGGCGTCACCTGTGAGGCTTCAGGATTCCGCTCTGGTTGTCCGGGGTTTTGACTCCAGTTGCTCCACGGCTTTCACGCCAGGGCAGCGGAGGCCGCTCGAGGATGCGCTCGCGCTCTTCACCGTCCCTCCGCGCGAGGGACCTCGATACGGGGCCGAGCACTAAGAGCCCGAGCAAAGGGTAAGTGGCTTCAGAGGTGGCTGTTCTACCGTTTGGACCGGTTCAATCAATGTGGCGGTTTGTGGCACTTTGTGATTTTTTTAGGTTTTCGAACTGCAAATTAAAGCAACGTTTTCGCTTTGAATTAGACAGATGCAAACAAGCAAAATGGTCTTGGTCGTCGCGCGCTGAGAAAGCAAAACTTTTCTGCTGAGTCAAACATCCTCGTCCTGTGTGTGTGTGTGTGTGTGTGCTTAAGACATCTAACATATCCTGCAGGACAACGGGAAACGTTTGCTTTCCTGCTAAATGAAAACAGAGGAGTCTGAAGCGCTTGTAACTGTCATCGAGTTCCCAGGATAGATTTCAAGATCCCCTCCCCCAGTCAGAGTCACGGCCCTCTCTCTCTGCACCGTCCGGCTCGACCCGCATCGGACCCCGCGAAGAGAACCCCCCCCCAGCGTCCTCGTCCTTCCTGTCACCGTCGTGGTTTTGCGACACCGCCGAGGCACAAGACATTTTGGCTCTGCCAAAGCAGCCTTTGGGATTAATGTGAATTAAGAGATTACCGCTGAAGACGAGTGATGGTTGAACTCCCAGATTGCCGTTCTGCCCGGAGGGGTGGGATTAAATGCACTTGTTTGGGATTTATGGCGGGGGGTTCGGTCATTTCCGGCCTTGTGGGCCCAGCGTCCCCGACCCTCTGCCAGCCTTTTCTTTCAGCGCTCGTTACCAAGACGCTGTAGTTCCAGCACTATAATATGCTCGTGGCGTCAGAAGATGGGCCTTGTTTGGCTTTGCTGAGGTTGCGGTTTCTTAAATGGATGGTTCAGTGGCTGTTTATACCCGGTCGGTCGTCCATTTTTATCCCGTCCGAACCTGGCACGCCGCCCTCTTTTTTTTGGCGAGAACCTCAAGTCGCCTTTGTTACAACGCAGTCTTCCTCATGTCCCCCCCCCCCAGGTTCTCGCTCAACTCGGAGCTCCACAACCACTCGCTGGTGACGGTCATCGGCGGCGAGGAGGAGCACTTCGAGGACTTCGGGGAGAGCACCACCTCGGAGCTGCTGCTGGAGAGCAGCGTGGAAGGCACGGAGGCGGAGGGCGACCCGGCTCTCGCGCAGCCCCTGGAGCAGGTCAATGGCTCCTCGCTCCTCTCACCCAGGTACGAGCTCGTCCTCGTGGGGTTTCGACCAGCCGCGGTGAAAAAACGCAGACGAGGCCCGAAGGCTATTTAGGCGACACGTTAATAAAAATGTGCACCAGGCTGTGAAATCCCAACTTTCGCTTTATCAGCCCTTCCAGATAAGAGGTTTGACGCTGTTGCATTCTCAGCTGCGTTTGCCCCAAACAAATGCCTCCGTGTTTGTTCCTCAGAGGGAATGTTTCTCTTTCAACGGAGACGCTGAGGTCAAATGTCGATAAGGGCTATCTGGAGACGTCCTTCCCACCGCCGCCGGCCTCCTTGTCTTTGGCGAAGGGCGAGATAAACGCAGCGAATGCAAAGCCCGTCCCCGGCAAAGGCTTACTCTCGCTGTTAGACGTCGAAAAATGCCTGTATCGGCATAAAATTCCGCTCTAAAAGAGGAAACGTTTGGCGGTCAAGCCGCTCCCGCGAGCTCTGGCGGCCGCAGGTTGCGTTCGGTGTCCCTCGAACACCAGAAATGCTGCGAGCGCACCCCTCGTCGCGGCGCAGTTCGCTTGCGCCGAAGCCTCTTATGTACCCTTTTCCCGGTCATCTTTCTTCCACCCCTCCTCCTTTCATCGGACGCTCTAAGCCGGATAATGCGTAATTCCCACTTGGGTGGTATTTCCGTTATTTGCCTTGCCAGGAAACTCCTAACAGCTCGCTGCCCAGTTTTTGGCTATATGGAAATAAGTACAGGCTTAGTGACCATCCCTACTGTTCTGTAGGAGTTATTAAAAGGCAAACGTGGTAAAAACCACTTGATTATATGTAATGATCCTCATATGCAAGATGAATCTTTAAAGCACAGAGTGGTAAAAGGGCACATTCAAAAGTTGAGAATCTTTGAATGATAAATTAGGGAATTATTATTGAATATTTTCAAAGTAGGAAAACTGTACGTGGAAGATTATATCACACACAAGTTGAGAAAAATCACACACACCCGAAGAAGTTCACCCACTCAGTGTGAATCACCGTGTTTTCGAGCCATCGGTGCTCATTGTTGGCGCACGCAGCAGCGCTGCCTACGCGCCATGCACCCGCCTCCCCCGCGTATCCAGCCACATGCGGCAGCTCCAGCACGCTGACTACACGCGCACGTGGGCCGCCTCCGTTCTGCACGGACGCGTATCACAGCGGTGCTGTATTTTTTAATTTTTTTTATTTTTTTTTAACGGTCATCCTTCACGCCGTCAGCAGGAAAATGGCTCCGGTCGTGTCGCGCAGTTCGGGCCCGACTCGCTTCCTGAAGGAACCGTCTGCTGGGAGAGGCGGCGTGAGGCGAGGGGACCAAACTCCGCTCGGGCAAAGAAATAAGCGACTCCATGTTTTATTTCTGGGGGGGGTTTAAAAAAGAAAAACAAGTCTTACCAGCGCAGAAGAGAAAGATCAACGTTTCGTTTACAGGAAACCAGTCGCATCCACGCTGCACAGTCTGTCTCCCTCCCACAGAAGCCCTCACGCTTTACACTTTCGAACTCTTCTCTGGATTTCACTAACACACCCACTGCCCGTGCCCTCAGGGGGTAACGTGTGCACCCCCCCACCCCCCCACCCTTCTCGCCTGTCACTCACCACTTCCTCCTCCTCTTTCCTCCTTGTGTCCTCTCTCCAGCGCACCTGTTCCTCCTCTCCCTGACTGCTTTCAGAGCTTCCTCAGGGAGGAGGCGCTGGACTTTTTCTGTAGCCAGTGTCACAAACAGATAAGTCGCCTCGAGGACCTCTCCACTCGCCTCAATTTCCTAGAGATGACTAGGTAACGCGCCACCTCCCCACCCCCCCTGCTCCGGTTAGAAGCCGTGTGAATGTGTTGTTGCAGTGCTGCGTAGTTACGGTGTCAGTCACGCATGTCCTCATCACCACAACATGGTGCATGCACACAAACGCGCAGAAATGGTCTTTCTTCCATATCTCGCAATGTTCCCAGTCTCTTTTTTTTTTTTTTACATCTGCACCATGTTTTTGTGTGTGAGTTGCACTTTTAACCATTCAGCATCTATGGATCTATGCATCTTCGGTCGTACGCGTTAAGTTAGCGTGAAAGCGGTTGTGCCGTAGAGATATGAAACGGTAACCCCAGGTGTCTCAGGTGAGTGGCATCTACTCGGTTGTTTGGTTTTTTTTTTTTGCTCCCCATGTCATTGCCTTCATGCTTCGTTTCAGTTGTCGCAGACCGCCAGCTGGTAGCCGAGCAAAGCCTTTTCCAAGACCCCGCTTTTATCGGAACAAACTTGCTGATCCAGGATTAATGACCGGTAGCTCTATTACAGAAACTAAGCAACTCAGTAAATCCTATTTCATCTGTTTACCAACCGTGTGAAATCAAGACACGGTTCAGAACTTGAGAACGTAAGTTAACTCACTTAAGAGCTCAGAAATGACAAACAAATTTGATTTGAGATATAGTTTTGTAAGTTTCTCTAATAATCCGTTACAGGTCGGTGAAACAAAACTAATCCTAGATCAGAATTCATATAGCTTCACGTACGCTGCTGGGTTTGTGTTTTGCTGTGGTGTGTGAATATTTCCGAGCTTAGGTTTTGACAAAAATCTAGTACCACCCCATCACGCCCCCTTTTTTTTCCCTTACTGGGGCTCCTCTCTGCTATCAGAGAGCAGGGGTGGATAAGAGTCACTTTCCTCTATCCTTTTTCTCTTCCTGACCATTTTTCCTGTTGTTCTGTCTCCCCATCCAGCGCTGGTAAGAGGCTGTCCAGCAAGAAAGTAGCAAGGTAAGCTAAAGTCTTGCTCTGAGGCAACGTCTCACGTTGCTGGTGTGATTGTAATAGATAGTTTCGTTTGGCATAAGAAAGATAGCACGGTTTGACAAATGTGAACTGCTTTTCTTCCTCTCCGCGTGCAGGCATCTCCTGCAGAACAGCTCCATGACTCTGGACACCATGAGCGACCTAACGCGGGACATCCTGGAGCTCGCTGACAACGACATCACAGACAAGGTGCCAAAGTTAACTGATCAAAAAAAAAAAAACACCTGCCTTTACTTCCATCTGGTTACACGCATTCACACGTGGGAGCTGCCGCAGTTTTTCACCAGAGGGAGGCACCTTTTCATGTCGGCAGCCGGACGGATGCGTCAGGGCACGGCGACGTTCACGTTTCGCTCAACTGTGGTTTCACCTTCCCCAGGTGCTCCTCCTCGAGCGTCGGGTGGCGGAGCTGGAGAAGGAGTCGGAGGCCTCCGGGGAGCAGCACGCGCGGCTGCGCCAGGAGAACCTGCAGCTGGTGCACCGGGCCAACGCCCTGGAGGAGCAGCTGAAGGAGCAGGAGCTGCACGCTGACGAGCAGCTCCAGCAGGAGTCCCGTCGCCACAAGGAGGCCCTGAGCAAGCTGGAGCGGGAGAGGGGGCTGGAGCTGGAAAACCTGCAGGCCAGGTGAGCACGACGTCCTGACTGCTTTGGTGGCGGCATGGAAAATCCCAAAATACATTTATACATATTTGTACAGTAAGTACGACAGATGCTCATCCCCCCCGGGCTAAGTATATACAATTCTACCTCATTTTATATATCATTTTTATGTGTAAACACATGTGTGAAAACTGTGTGTCATCAGCTATGTAGATGTTTGTGATACTTCAATGCTCATTTTAACTGGATATCATCCATGCTTGAGTCCCTGATGGTGCGTTTGTTTGTTTGTTTGACTTGATAGTACATTTTAAAAACACCTATGTGCAATGTGAAGCCAGCGGTCGTCGCCATTTTTTGCAGCAGTGGTGCTTCAATACTGCCACCCTGTGGCATTTATCTGCCACTGAACAAAAGCTCGTCCTTCTACGGTAGAACGTCGACATGGCTTCACGGGTTGTTGCTTCGCGGGTGCACTGTAGCCTTTCGACGGGAATGTGTAAAAGATTTGCATTCGTCCCTCAGGGCGCAGCAGCTGGACGAGGAGAACAGCGAGCTGCGGTCGTGCGTTCCTTGTTTGCGAGCGAACATCGAGAGACTAGAGGAGGTGAGAGCGATGATGCCGCATCTACTGGTTTGCGTTCTTTCCCGCCTTTTGGCCTCTTCTCTTAACTTCCGTCTCTCACCTGTCTCATCCCTCCTCCCGGCTCCCAGGAGAAGAGGAAGCTGCTGGACGAGACGGAGGCCATGGCTGACAGGCTGAAGGAAGAGACGGAGTCCCGCAGGAAGATGGGTGACAAGCTGAGCCACGAGCGCCACCAGAGCCAGAAGGAGAAGGAGTGCACGCAGGAGGTGGAACTGGTTTCTCTGTGTACAAAACAAACAACACTCTGTGTACAAAATATCACAATACAGTGTAGAGTTGCACAGCGTGCACGTCTAAATTACATCACCCTTTTGCGTAATCTTTTTTTGTTGTGTCTACCGCAGCTAATAGAAGACCTACGTAAACAGCTTGAGCACCTACAGTTGTACAAGCTGGAGGCCGAAGCGAAGAGAGGACGCACGCCCGGCGCCGGGCTGCAGGAGTATCAAACCCGCACTCGCGAAGCCGAGCTGGAGCAAGAAATCAAACGGCTCAAACAGGTTTCCTCATTTCTATGTCCTCTTGTAGTGTTTTTTCGCTCATTCCATCTCTCTGTTTTTGACACAGAACAATGATTAGTTATCTGGCCTGTCATTTAAAAAAAAAAAAAAAAGGGGGGGGGGGTTTACGATCCGTTACATTTTGACTCGACGTCTCCAGGACAACCGCTGTCTGAAGGAGCAGAACGACGAGCTGAACGGCCAGATTATCAACCTGAGCATCCAGGGAGCCAAGAACTTGATGTCGGCCTCCTTCTCTGACTCCCTGGCGGCTGAGATCAACTCCGTGTCTCGCACAGAGGTAGGGTTTAGAAAAACAGGAGAGGTGACGCGGAAGTTCATCGTTTCTTTTGAATTCCAGCGGGTGTGTTTCGTAATCGCCACTGACGTCCGTTTCTCTGTCTCCAGCTGATGGAGGCTATCCACAAACAGGAGGAGATCAACTACAGGCTCCAGGACTACATCGACAAAATCATCGTGGCCATCATGGAGTCCAACCCCTCCATCCTAGAGGTCAAATAGACACCATTCAGCCAAACGGGCCACTTGTAGAGACCGCACGGGCTGTTGAAAAAAAAAAAAACATATTGGCAACTTGGCTAAAAGAAGCCTACCAAGAGAGGATGTAAAAAAATATTCTGACATCATTTTGGTAGAAAAAAACCTCATCACCCCCACCCCTATAGAAAAGTGAAAAATAAGCTATTTTCCGTTAGATAGCCCTTGAGTCCTTACTTATTTGTGAGCGTATGTGTTAGCCCTCCTGAAAACACTTGGGTTCTGGTGACTTCCATGTATTTGGCTAGAGGGACCTGAGTCTCCCCTGTTGAGTGAATGGATGTGTGCGAGAGGTCGGTATCATTCAGAGTAGAAATCTAACACCCCCCCCCAATATATTTCCAAGAAACAGAGTGTCAATGTTTGATTGAGGTAAAAAAAAAAAAAAAAAGCAACTAAAAAGATTTTAAAAAAACCAATCAGACAATTATACCTAAAGGCCTTAAACCAAAGGTGATGGAAGGATGCATTGATTACACATACCATAAATGCCTCAGTCAGTCAGTGGGCTGTGATTTCCTGACCCAGGCTGAGTCGTGTTTTAATCACTGAAGAGAAAGCCGTATGAAGCTCTGGTCAGGAGATGAGTAGAATTTGACTCCTAACGAGTGAAAAGCTTGCAGTGCTGCCTACCAGGCCCTATAACAGTGTGCTTCTGTCCATTAACTTAAGTCCAGCTTCCTTTCCAGTGAACCCAAGTGAGGGGCATTTCTTGGGGGTTGAGGTGTAGAAGTGCCCGGAGGGTATTGTGTGCACGTGTGCGTGTGAGGTGCTTGAAATTTCCTCTTTTTTTTTTTTTCTCCCCGCTCTGCATTATGGAACATTTTTTGAAAAAAAAAAAAAAGCTCGGTGACCCTAGATGGCGTGACGAGGGCGACGCGGTCGTTCCTGGGCGTTTCTGTCTCCCAGAACGAAGGGAAGCGGGTAGTTTTGTGAAGCGCTTCGTCTCGTTTCTTTTTACAATGACACAGGGTCCTGGAGCTCAGGTGGGCTGGGAAAACCCTTAAGTGGAAAATCAGTACATTTCCCATCACTCCCTGGCACAAACGTAGGATTTCCTCACACTTATCGCACTAAATGTAGACTGACAAAATAGAACCACCTCATCACTTTATAAACTCTCCAATACACTTGAATTAAGCATTAAGGGAAATGGATGAGTGATTTTGGGAATTGTAGTTTTATTTTTCCTAAGTACAGCCCCATCCCAGTGTTCTCTTGCTGAGTGAAAGGGACGGAGAGCAAGCTGATTCAGGTTACCAACCTTTTTTTTTTTTTTCCTTTGCTACACAGGTGACTCATTGTCAGTAAAAAACTGTTGCTGGGACTGAGAAGCGCTGACGTTCGGGAGGTTGTATGTGAAGAATCAAGTGGTCGTACTTTGCACTAAGTTTTTGTGTTGATTTCTTTATTGTCGTTGTTGATAAAACTGTTAATTGTGAAGGGATCAAATGTAAAACTGAAGACGTTTTGAGGCCCGTGTGAAGAGGATTGGATTTACTACTCATGCTGAAGAAGAAGAAGAAGAAAAAAAACCTTCATAATGCCATATCGAATTGGAAAATTTCAAGAATGCTACAAAAATATCTCATCAAGAGGAGTTTTCATTTCAGCACTGCATTTCTTTCAGCCATCGGGAGTCCATATGGGCGTTTTTCCTGGCTGTTGGTCAGTTTGATTGTTTGTTTGACCTGATCTGCATAATACCGAAGAGACATGCAAGACGTTGGTAGCAATAACGCTTAGCAACAAAGTGGACAGTGGTGGAGGGCAGCTGAAACAAACCTGCTCTTTATTTCCTCCGGTGAAGCAGCGTCTGCATTTTTGAGGACTGATTTTTGGACGGACGCCGTGCTTGTCAGTACCGTGCAGCCTCAATACTTTTGGACATTTCTTTATGGCTCAGAGACTGGACAGAAGTGTCTCGACTCGATGGACTGAGGGTTGAAGTCGGGGAGGTTGTTTCGCGTCCAAACAGCATGGCCGTCTGCACCAGTACGCTAAGAAGAATTCCTGTTTTTCACCCAGTTCATGTCTAAATCTTATCTCACCGCTCGTCTTCACCTGCCACTCCATTGGGGGGAAAATGGCCTTGGATGTAAATTACTTGTACATGTAAAGTTTTTTCTACACTCATTCTAGATTCTAGGTATTTTTATAGCCAGAAAAGGAAAAAGAAAGTTTCTTTTTCTTGTCTAATGCTGAGAGACAGCTGCCTGTATTCTTCTCTAGCATGTAGCGTGTACAGTATCAGTTCCGGTTTTTCTTTCTCGTTTTGAAACACATGCAGATATTTATTCATTATTCAACACAGATGACAAACTGGCACTCTGTGATCTGTTCTGCTGCAGCTGTATTTGTACATTTTGGAATTCACAAGGGGAGATCACGAGTTCGCGGTGGATGAATTTGTGCAGGGAGAATTGATTGATTGAATGAAGAGGCTTTTTTTTTTTTAAAGAAAAACAAAAAAAGCAAAGTTATGTTGTCCTCGGGCGAATCTCTGTTGCGTGACAAAGCGGGACCTGCTCAGAGTGGTCGCTTGTCGAGGTTGTCGTACTCTGCCACAATGCTGATGGGGGCTTTGACCTTTTCAGGGGTCATGTTAGCTATGCGGCAGAGTGTGTAGTTTCTACTGTTGTCTTCCCAGATGGAGTCAGGTACTGCATGGAAACACTGATTATTATTATTTTTTTTTAATTATTGTACATCTCTGATTCAGTGGTTTGACCTATTTTTGACAGACAGATCATATACTCTCGTATCCAGCGGTGGAGTTGTAGGTTGTGAGACCTCGTAATATCAGCACGTGACATCTAAAACCTCATCACCAGGCTTGCCGAGTTCAGCGTTGTGCGTTTTAGTGTAACTGGAGGTTTGCCCCAGCAGATTTAATGCCTCATTCTTCAGAGTAATAAATCCTTTATGCTTTACAGAGAGGAAACCGGATGAGACCTGAACACAGCAGGCTAAATTACTGTGGATTCTCTCCCTGCTTCATACTACAGATAGTTTGAAGACTAAACAGGACTGGCGACATAATAAGTGGACAATAGGTGAGACCACAGAGCTGATGAAACATTCCCTCTTAGCAGAGCTGAAGATAATTGCACTTTAACCAGATCCAATTTCTCCATTTCAACTCCTTGCTTTCAAAGTGACCAAAGACACACATTTGAACTTAATACTGTTTATTTTATCTATCAGGGTCCGTGATCATGCTTTTGGGAACAATTTCCTGTTCTGATAAATCATAAATTGACAGATTCTCAGCTTGCCCTGAAAGGAAGAAAAAAAAGAAACTGGCCTGCTAGTCTAAACACTGTGCCTCTGCGTCTCAAACTTTGCCTCTAAACTAACCCGATGATGAGCACTGACCACGGGACTGTCAGTTTGTTAAATTATAACAATGGAACCTAAACTGTATATATGAATTGTCATTTTTGTGAACTTTTTTTCCCCCTCTCTCACTCTCTCACACTCACTTCCAGTGTCCAAAGAAAGTTTGCTCAAGGCACAAACGTCACTACTGGGGTAGTGCATTGCTTGCCATTCATGTGACATGGGAAGAGAAAAAGAGAAATATTGTAGAAAAGAGAAATTGTAAAAGTTAAATTTATTCCTATTTTCAAAAATAAATGTATAAATTATAACAGTATTGGTTACAGCTGTATATTATTTTTGAAGACCCCCAAATGATCTAATCCTAATCGTTACTGGGGGAAATATAATTTCAGTCATTGTAAAAAAGAGACAATTTAAAGGTAAGCATTGAAAGTAAGATTAGAAAAATAAATGGAATAAAAGGACTGTTGTGTTGTGTTGTTTTTTTTTTAAAATTTATTTATTTATTTAATTTTAATATTCTGTGCATGTACTTTAAGAGTCCGGAGCTGGTGTGTGGTGTGTGTGTGTGTAGTTTGCACTTCCTTCTTAACTAAAGTAACTTATTTTTTTAGTTAACCGATTTTTTGACCGATTGTGGGAGAACGAGCTCTGTGTTACACGAAACGTTGGTCTCTTGAATGCCACACTGTCCCCGGAACCTTTGCTCCTTCCTCCCTGCATCCCACGAACGTATTTTGACGGAGCACACGTCCAACGGCGGGGTACCCCTTACCGTAACGTGAACTGACGGCGGGGGCTGTAAATTTCACCTCGGAAAGAGCCGTCTCAATTTCTCATTGGCTGCAAATCACGTCCGCGGTCGCTATGCAACCCCCTGTTGCGTTCGTTTGACACGGAAGCTCGGGTGCGTACCAGCTTTGTCGGGCTAACAGGTTAGCAAGCTAATAGAGATGCGTGCTCACGTGTTTACATTGACAGCTTCTGTATTTTGACACCGTACTTTGATGGAAATGAGCCTCAACACTCAGTGACTGGGGACGTGGGTTCCAAAGGTTGTGTTTCGATATACTAAACTCCATTACAACAGTTGCCGAAATATAGTAATAGCTACTAGCTCACAGATTTTGTTGTGAGGAGTTCTTTTTTTTTTTTTTGACTGACCGGTTTGTTTCGTCAAGATGGAAACAGTCACCCCTAACACCGAAGTCCGTCTGAAGGTGGCTCAGTGTTTCCGGACGCTGACGACCTCCGCAGATGACGACGTCACCGCTGCTGCCCTTCAAACGCTCGGCTCTTACCTGGATGAAGGACCAGCGAGCACGACCACATCGGCCCAGCGGGCCGAGTTCAGGAGATCTCACTACACGTGCACCCTTCAGTTCCTCGTCGGCAACATCCAGGCAGACTGGTCGCAAAGGTTCGCAGCGGACCCGCGCGCCGCCCTGTGGGACGACCTGTTCCTTCGCGGCCCCCCCGATCAGGCTCTGCTGGTGCTGATGGAGGGAATGGGAGCGCTCAGGTGGGTGCTGCTTCAGGAGGGGCCGTGAGGCGCTGTCACCGGTTTGCCCCTTTTTTGTTGATCGCCGCGTCTCTCCTCTGCAGACCCAGCGCAAACCTGGACCGCCTGGTCGGCATCGCCGAAGAGTTCCTCCGGAGCGGTCGCCTCGCCGCCCTGCTGTGGTCGTACTGTCTGGAGTCGGCTCCGTCCGACTCCCCCCAGCTCCGAGAGACCCTGCTGGGGCGAATAGCGGCGCTGCCGGACCTCACCGCCAATAGGCTGCATCCCAACAACAAGCCCCTCTTTCTTCCTCAGCAGTACTACCCGTTACTCGCCAAAGAGATGCTCGCCGCCCTGGAGCGGACCTGCCAGGCCCTCAGAGGTGAGGGAACATCTGTCAGGCATGCAGCAAGAATGACAGATCTCATTCAAATGTATTATGTGTGTCGTAATCGCTCAGTTTGTTTGTTTGTGTGAGACAGAAGGCACAGACTGCTCCTTAGTGTTCGTGGCTCAGACACTAGGAAAAGTGTGTATCCAGGGGCACAGCGGTGAGTTTATTTACTGTGTACAAAAAGTATAATCTGTATTTTCTTTCTGTATCGTGTCTCCTCCTATAGTTTTTCCACAATAACATGCGCAATTTTTAATCAACAACGATTTTGATAATCAGTCATTTGTCATTTATCAAAGGAATCTTATCAAATTTATCATATTATATTCTATATTTTGGGGATTTCAAAGATGTCACCTTTAGCTCTGGAAAACTGTCAAGGTCACTTTTGACTATTTTTGGAATTTTATAGTCTAGATGAGGTTTGATCACTATTGTCCATGTAATTAATTTCACCAGTAATAAAATTAGGCAATGATACATATTCAGGGACTGTTGGCAGTTGCTCATGGTGACGTGTCGCTTCTACCAAACATTTCTTGGCTCTCCAAATGAATTAGCAGTCACACATGGTTTTTCTTTGACTAGTCCTATAGGAAATGAATGGACCCCTGGTTAATCTATTGCAGAGTTTTCAGTCTTCTTCTTTCCCTCCTTATAGATGCGGTCCTGGCTGTCATGGCTCCTCGGTTGTCCGTCTGCACGCGCTCAGACATGGTGTGGCAGAGGGTTTGCTGGAAGCTGCTGGAGAATGTTCCGCAGCGATGGATAGAGAGCGTGCTCACAGGACTGGTGCAGGCTGTCGCCGGGCAAGTTTGGTTATAGTACAGACTGGGACAGTCATATGTGCAGCCCAATGTTCATATCTCAGTTTTTTTCTCTACCTATAATGATCTTTTGCCTCTTTTTTGTTCAGGCCCGATGCCTTAGGTCGGATTATTGGGAATCTCGTGTTAACAAATAAAAAGGCCCAGTTTGTCCTCACCCATAAACTGCTGTTACTACAGTATAAGTATGAGGTAAGAAGATAACTTGCAGCGTGACGGTAATCATATGTGCATTTCGTAGATATCATATGAAGCATACGTTTTTGGTTTTGTTTTTTTTTTCAGGCCGCGCTCTTGAGAACTGTTCTGGGTTACCTTGCAGCAGACCGAGAGCGAAGGCCGCTGCTCTTACAGGTGGGCACACTGTATGTTCAGCAGCCTAACGGCATCGTGTTAAATGTATGGATCATATAGCATGTATGTATGTGTGTGTGTGTGTGTGTGTGTTCAGGTGGTACGGTCTGCGTCCCAGGCCTGGGCTAACCCCAGCGCAGTGAAACACACACCAGTAGAGCAGCAGTTGTACGTTAGCAAGGTCTTACTGCTGAGCGTGAGCCTGCTGGGAGACGCCGAGCTGCAGGAGCTGCGCTCAGGTGCGATCCCGACAACCTGATTTGATCATTCATCGGCTGAAACGCGTGAGTGGCTAGGGTCTCACTCCTCTCGCTGCTGTGGGCCTCTCTTCTCAGAGCTACTTCAGTGCATGCTGGGCGGCATGCAGAGCCACCTGGACAGCGGCGTGACGCGCATCAGGCGCGTGGGCATGGTGGTGGGAGAGTGCCTGAGCTCTCGCATGGATATCAACGGAACAAAGCTCAAATTTGAGGTGCGGCGGCAGCGTGTAGTTCCCAGTCACCCCCCCCTTCCAAATGTTTGGTGATTTAATTATTCCGACCTGAGACCGAGTTTGTGCTGTGCTGCCTTGCAGTATGATCCTGATGAGGAAACTCAAGAGCTGCTCTCTCTCGCGACACCTGTCACTAGCAATGAGCCAGAGCCTGAGCCTGTAAATGGGTAGGTGTTCAACATCAGTGTACATGTTACTGTTAGGATTTGCCATTGATCTGTTTATTTGTGAAGTGATGACAACATAAGGTCCACTCTCCTAAATGATGCCTCGACAGTGAAATATGAGAATTTATGCCAGTGCATCGCAGATTTCTCACCTGAAATTTACCCAAAAATATTTGTTTATGTATTTCAAATTCTCAGTACTTAATGGTTATGTTGATGGTTATGATTGCCCAAATCCCATACTTCGTAGTGGCTGTTTATCTGTAGGCTTTGACTTTGTTTAATGGAGTCTGTCATCTGCAGGGTTAAAACACCGCAAGAGGCCAGCGAAGCGACTCCGTCTGCTCAGATTGCGCCATCTCAAAACAAGTCAGGAGCTCAACCATCGAAAACTGACCCAGACTCTGACCTGGATAGGTAAGTAAGATTAAGGTTGTATCCTTCAAAGTAGTGGTTATCTCTTTTTTGTGCAGTGAAGACGTTACTGAAGCAAATTGTTTCTGATCCAGTGATGACGAGCTCACTCCGTACGACATGTCTGGAGATCAGGAGATGAGTCGAGCGGCCCCACCTCGCTACCTCCGAGACTGCCTGGAAAGTACGTCTGCGCAGACCTGATCTCTTTGTCGAACGCTGCTGTTTTAACATGTCGCGCAACTTGTCCCAACTCCTACTTTTTCTCGTCTGTCGACCCATCCAGCTTTGATGTCGTCTGACGACGCGGCGCGTGTGGAGCTCAGTTTGAGAGTTGCCGAGGGCTTGGTGAGGAAGAACGCCTTTGCGGCCAGAGAGGTATGATGGCAACACCAAAACGGTTACGATGCCAGAAGGGTTCCTCTCAAATACCTAATTCCCACCAGTACCGATTCTTTTTCTTAAAGCCAATATTACAGAGCGCTTCGCACATTGAGATTTGTATGTGTTTGTGATGCCCTTTTCAGATCAGTGTCCAGCTGACCAAAGTGCTTCTTCACATGGAGGATAAATACAGCGTAGTTGGCTTCCTGAGTCTCAGACAGGCAACCATGGTGGCTCTCACTGTCACCGACTGTATTCCTGTATGATCATCCGCTTCATTTTTAGCACTGTGTACCTTTTTGCCATCATAATTAATGTCTGTTTTCACAGCGCGTCTTTATGTTCTTTGATAGGTGACTCGCTATTTGACCACAGAGTTTTACTCCTTGAACTACAGTCTCCGCCAGCGACTGGATATCTTGGAGGTGAAGATAGCAGCTTTTCCGCTTTTAAGAACGGCTGTGCGCCAAATAAATGTCGTCATTGGTATTGATTATTGCCAACAAAGCGCATCCGTGAGGCCGTTCTTGTTTGGGTTTGTCAGGTCCTCGCTCTGGCAGCTCAGGAGCTCTCCAAGCCGATCGCCGAACGCAAAGATCCGTCCGCTGGTTCTGCTGCCGGCACTGATTTGACACCGTACCCTGGCGACGACCCTGTCCACTGGCGACAAGTGGTAGAGAAGCGGATTCAAAGCAAGACCAAACGCCTCCTTAAGGTACCTGAAATAGACAGTCTCATCTGCCTTTTTTTTAGCATTTGAGTGGAGCCCTGCATTGATTTGATCTTGTTGCTACAGGGCGCCACGCGACCTCCAGCTCAGGCCACCCCTAATCGTTACGCGCCCGTTGCCGGGCACTTCTTTTTTCCACTGCTCAGGAATTATGACAAGTAGGTGTGGTCGTTTCTGCAAATTTTAAAGATCAACAGATTTTCAGTGCAAAAGTGTGCACATTTAAAAGTATAATTTTTTTTCTACTAGGCCTCAAGTGACCTTTGACCTGTTGGGCAGCGACCACCTGGTACTGGGAAGGTTGTTCCACACTCTGGGCCTCTTCATGCATCTGGCAGTCAACGCACCGGTAGTTTCATCTGACTGTCCATGTTAGAATGACCCGATTTAAAATGACCTCGATGAAGAGCTTGATATCAGTATCACCGTACCAATATGAATGTGCGACTCTTGATGCAGTCATGCAGTATATTAACATTTTAAAAGAAAAAGAAACATTGATCGGATTAATGGCCAAACAGATACAGACAGCAAAGTATATTTCTTTAATTCCTAAAATATCAGTGTATCATAATACAATAACCTAAGAAGCCCACGGGTTTTGTTTTTTAAATTCAGATAGCTGCACAGATGGGTCACGCTTTGCTGGACTTTGTGTGGGCAGTACGCTACCATGTTGATCAGTAAGTATTCCTGCTACTCACCAGACCGCTTTACCATCAGCATGAATTACATACCTATGTGTGTTATGCCTCCAGTGAAAACATACCAGCAGAACTGCAAAGTCTATAAGTCGATGCGCTCTTCTTTTATCTCAGTTCAGTCTGACCTGTAACCTGAAACATATTTGTGTTATAAAGGATGGTGAGGCGAGGAGTCCTCTTCGCCGTCTGCTCGGTGTTTCTCAGCATGCCCAGTCAAAACCTGCTCTTGGACCTCAGTGATCAGCTGTTTGAGACCAGAACGTGGCTGGCAGGTGAGAAACAAAACGATTTCTCTACGTCGTTGACAAAGGGGAAATGAGAAACCTTTATCTATGACTACAGCAATAAATAGTTTGTACGTTACTAATAATAAACACCAAAACACATGATACTTGTAAATAGACTTGCACCTGCATAATGTAATTCTGACAAGGATGCCCCCCTCACTTACTCATCCATACACAGCTGGGCAACATTTCTGGGAAGTAGCTGAGGAACCAGGATGTCCTGTACTATGCAGTTTGCCTGTGACGTGGTCGGCTCATCAGCAGCTGGGTTTTTTTTTTTAATTTATCCCTCCGAGGATAAAAGTTAAACACACACATTGTTGAGGTGCAAAGGACACATTCTTTTCCTCCCACACAGGATTTGAAATTGTGCAAAGAAAATGTCAGGGTTATGTGTGAGCAAAGAGATTCGGTTCTTCAGCTGAGCTTGACTTTTTTGTTAACACCACGAAAGCTGCTAATAATCACGTTTATGCCGGGTTTGTATTCACAGATGTGGCTGAAGGCGATCCTGACGCAGATTGCCGGAGTCTGGCTGTACAGAGTCTGGTGCTGCTGGATAAGAGCCTGAAGAAACAGCTACAAGATCCTCAAACGCTTAGTCTGGAATCTTGATCGCGGCATCGAAAATGAACAATGAAACACTGTAGGTCTCTGTGATGTGGTGGTTGGGCTGTGCCATACCTCCACCTACAGACACATGCTCACAGACCCTGGAGACGGGAGTTTGGAGGTCGATGGAAATGATGTTCCAGATATTTGCTGGCGAAGGGGATGGAGGGAGGTAATGGATGATCCCGGACACTGAAGGATGTCCTTTAATCTCAAGAGCTGCTTTTTGCAGGTGCTGCAGAATTTTTTTTTTTTCACATCCTGGAACACACAGTCAACCAAAGGAAAAGGAGGCACATGTCCTCTCACACATTTCTTAATGTCTTTCTGCATATCTGTATCATACACACTCAATTAAATATACTGTACTGTTTAGATAAATATATTTTGCATAATTTATGAACCAGATAAAGTATTGATCAAATGAAAGAATAGGATGCTGTTTTTTGGTCCACCAATAAAATGTACGTTAAGAGGATATCCTTTTCAAACTCTTTCCTGTACTGGCACATCTCTCCGTACTATCTCTCCGCACCGTGGTTGTTTGTTTGCAAAGGACATCCTGTGAATATTCACGTGCGTAGGCTTTCACAAATAATGGAAATACTACCACTGCTTCCTCCTGTGACCTGAATGTAATTGTGTGTTCATCTGTATGTTCCCAAACAATGAAACATTTTGATACACACAGTTGTATATAGTTTTGCTTTGTTTCTTTAGCCGCGGCCTTGACTTGATTACCCCAGCATTTTCTGTGCCCCAAACTATATAGAAACTCAAAAACCATAGTGTACAGCATCAAAGTCAGTCTGCACAATGCACATTTTACTGATAAAACTGTATATGTATCGAAAATGTGTGAGCACCATGAAAATTATATCAACCCTAAATATTTTAAACACTTCCGATATTAAATATTTGGTATAAAATAATACTGCATATACCGCCATTCCCGCCACAAAAAAGCTGTAATTATACTTTGGTGGGAGCACTACCTTCGGCAACAACTCGGGTTTTGTTCGTCGTTTTCCGTGACTCCGCCTCCTGTCCAGCCTCACAAGTTGTCAGGGGCAACTGGCAGAGACGCTTTACGCTCACACAAGAGGCTACACGCCAACACCGTAAGTAACGGTCGGTGTTTTAAGCTCTTTCGAGTTTAAATGACTGAGTCGGCATTAACCCGAATAAAACGGCAGCGACAAACGGTCTTCAGACAACTGAACACAGCGGCTAACTTCACTCTACGGTGGCGAGGGACAGCGATGAATGCTAACTTTGGCTAGCTCAGCTAATATTAGCAGCTAAAGCTAATTTATCCATTTGTCCCTTAATGGAATAACGGTGACATTAGCTGACAGTGCGAACAATTATGGTGAAATCATAGCTTCGTTACAGTTTGCATCGTGCCGCTTCACCCATAAGTAAATTAACGTCAACTAAGTAAACTGGTGTTGTGTATAAAGTTAAATTACACATGTGAATCACAAGTCTATTTAAGCCTGCGATGTTGAGTTGACTAGTTAGTGATTACCGAACTTTTGCCGCACAAGTTAGCCAGACACTAATTATCCAGACAGTAGTCTGACCAACTAGCACAGTGGGAACGGGCACAAGAAGCTGAAACGTGAAATCAAATGCCTGGCTGATAAATAACAAGGCGTAAAGCAGAGGTTCCAACTGGCTGCCATCTCCCTATTCCTTTTTCTTATTTAGAGAGGAGCACTGGGGACATGGCGGTGTACTTTGACCACCGTATTGAGGCCCCCGAAAGCAGTGTTGTGCCCTCTCATTTGACCTGGCACTCGGCTCTCCCTGTACTGGCTGTGGCTTCAAGCAGTCATGCCGCTGGAGGCAATGTGGACCTCTACCTGCAGCAGGTAAACACTGGGATTTGGAGATGCCCGCTGAAAGAGAAACAGAGGACACTCCATCACCTTCACAACACACTTAGCAACATCTGCATACTTGAAATCCTCCCTGTTCGCGTTGCAGGGAGAGTATGTGGAGAACTGCCATGTAGAACGTCCGCAGCAGCCCACAGCGCTGCGCTGGCATCCCACAAAGCCCGTGCTGGCACTCGGGTGGGAGAATGGAGAGGTGGTGCTGCTGACACACCCCTCTGGGGACCAAACCGTCCTTCCCGGCACACATACAGCCTGCGTCGCGCTGCTGGAGTGGAGCAGCTCTGGTAGCCGCTTGGTAACCGGCGATCAGGTGAGTGTGTTGCAATGACTGTATACACAGACACCATGACACACGTGTGTTTCATTACTACATAGTGGTGCATTATAGCTTGTGGTCACGCTGATAACCATTCATGAGAAAATGCATAATCTGATTAATAGTGTGGCATGTTTGAAACAAGCATTAGCAAGGTAATCTAGACAGGAAATAGATCAATTGTGTATGTACATGCCATATTGCTTAAATTTCCCATTTCATCCTCTGGCACTTTATAAATATAGCTTTATTGTTTATTGACAGACTGGAGCTCTGGCTGTATGGAAGGTAGATGCCAGAGGGAGACTTCAAGGAAACCATCTCGTAAAGCATGAATACAACAAACCTTTAACTTGCTGCATCTTCAGACCCGCTTCACCTGGGGAGTAAGTAGTTTCTTAATCTTCTTAAACCCTAAGTCCTTAAGAGTAAGCCTATTTTGGAAAATATTGTGATATCACTTATGTACTCCCCATCTGAGTGACGTATTGCCAATAGCGGGTCCTCCCTCTTGTTACAGTGATGTGGCAATGCTAGCACGGGCTTCGGTGAGTGGAGATGAGAGCGCTCTGGACATGTTCAGCTGGAAAGGAGCCCTCTCAAGATGGGCCCGCAGGAGGGGCTTGCATTCTACGTCAGCACTGCAGATGGTGGGAGTTTTGTCTTGTTTGTTTGTGTTTTGTATTTTAAGTCAGGTTACCTTTTGGTTTGATTGGTAGTTGGTCATTCACTCATGTTGAGCTATGATGCAATAGATATCTCTTGATTTTGATCTTGATCTCTTGACCCTTTGTCCCTTTTTACATAGGTAAGGTCCACAGTGTGGATGAGCACTGTAAGACGAGCACACTTCTCAGTGTGGAGGGTTCAATCAAGAAACTGTTCTACCTTGAGAAGAGAGAGGTCCTCGCTGTGATCACAGAGACCCTGATGCTGTCACAATACACTCTGGGACCTGAGGGAGGAGCCCAGGAATTCATGAAGGTACGCTAAGATCACCGAAGAGGCAATTACAGCAACATTAAATCAATTCCAAATATATAATTGCATATATCTTTGAACATAAGGTTCCCATACACAATCTTTTTTTCTCTTGACAGGTGAAGTTGAGCAGCAAGACTGGACAGAATGTAGACATTGTTTGGACAGAAAACAGCCTCCTCATCACAGCGACAGGGGAACAGGTTATCAGGTCAGCATATACCTAGTGTTTGTACACACATACACACCAATCTGAAGCCTGAATAATGCCCTGCCCCTGTGTTTTCATAGGCTGTGGGATCTGGAGCGAGATGATAACTATGTCTTGTCACTGGACAACGCTCTGGGGTATGAGAGTGGAGAGATGATCAATTGCGTTTCATACTGCACAGGAAAAGGTAACTGCAAATGTACTTGTCCTCTAAAGTATGAAGTGCAGTTTTTTCCCCCTTCGTATTCCTGTGCATCCGCTCGTTTCCAGATGTTTTACTTCTTCTCAAACCTTGATTGGGGTGATTACTCAGACCTCAGTGTTACTCGTGGCTTGCGTGCAGACTTGTTTCCGACATCAAAAAGCCTCATTGCCTTTGCCCAACATTACGGCCTCCTCAGAAATCCTGGCAGCTGGTACCAGCCACGGCCGCATAGCGATGTGGAGGATGGTGACGAGGCCAGGAAGTAGCAAAGGTGAAACCAAGGCCCAGTGGAAGCTACAGACACCCACTGAAATAGAGGGAAATGTCACTCAGCTACAGGTACTGTCTGGACAAGCATTTAGACACCACCGCTCTTATCGTTCATACATGAATATTAGACTTACCATTCTGCTAGGAAAGTTCACTCGGGCCTTCCCGTTTCAGTGGGGCTCCAGCCTGAATCTGCTGGCGGCCAACAACTCGATCACGGCGCTGATCCTCTGCGAGCATGAGATGTCAGCCCACTTCAGCCAGCAGGTGGCGGCAGTGCAGCTCACCCCGACCCAGCTCAGCGTCACTCAGTTCGCCGCAGACGTGCACCTTGCTCTGCAGTCCGACATACACATCAAGGGAGTGTGCGTGACTAAGGTCGGTGCAGAGGGGACGGGGTTAGAATTGATTCCTGCAAAAGGTTTGCTCTTGAAAATGACTGCAGTGTCATGGTCTCACCGATAGGACACAGTGACTGTGTGGAGTGGCAAACAGGTCACTGTGTACGAGCTCTCAGGGAAAAGTCTGCGCAGCACAGGTACAAGAGTCACCAGAAACTCAGCACAGCAGCACAGCAGCCCAAACTGCATTTTAAAAGAGCGACGCCTCAGAAAATTGTCTTAAAATTGTCCTGCCCTTCATCTCACCCTTCCTTTGCCATCTCATTTCCTTTCCATGTCTCTTCTTTCTCCACCTCCTCTCTTGCTAATTTTCCAGGATTGTTTCCTTGCGACTCCCACGTAGTAGCTGTACATGGCGAGAACCTCTACACCGTGGAGCCCAACAGGGTACAGATCCGCACCCCGCAGGTCTGTTTGCCCCAATTTGGAATCCGCCACCCAGTGTTACAGCATGCATGTTGAAAAGGCCTCTCCGCGGCCATTCTTTTAGCGCTGAATCAGAACTGATAACACACATTCAAGTGGTGTTTTTTCTCCCTGAATTTGGGTCATTGTCGAACCATCTGTTTTCCCTTTTCTTTTCTTTTAGGGCACCGTGAAGCAGCTGCTGACGTTCTCCAAGGCGGAGGGCAACCCCGTGCTGCTCAGCGTGTGCCAGTCTTACCTAGCAGTGGGCACGGACACGGCACACATCAGAGTCTTTGATCTCTCCCGAAGGTATGACGTTGAACTTGGACGTCGGCAGCGCTTCCTCCACGTAAAAAAAAAAAAAAAAAAATCCAACAAATAGTACGGAGAATGCCAGCCGACTTCCACGTATTGTAAACTGGCGCGCATCAACAACGGCTCCGTTCAAAGCGCTTTATTGTCCAGCAACGCCAGTCTCACCGTGTGTGTCTTTGTAGAGATGCCAAAGCTCACTGCGGCGCTAAGAACCTGGCTGACCAGATTGCTAATCTGGGAGCCCTGAGGTCGGTCAAGTGTAACGCAAACGGCAGCCAAGTCAGCATCCTAATCTCTCAGGTGAACGATCGACTCCACTTCTTTTGGTTTTTAATAAATAGCACTATTTCATGTAGAGGTTTCCCTTAACCGCAAGTAACATTCCTCTCAGGTTAACGGGCGACCCGATCACAAAGTGTACTTCTATGATGTTGAAATGGACACCGTGACTCACTTTGACTTCTTCACCGGAAGACCGTCCAGTGGTATCTGGCGTCCCGAAGACAGCGAAAGGTAACTGCCTTTGTCCCGTGTATCTGCCCGTCACGTGCGGAGCGCCCTCCTCTGGTTGGTTTTACCACTCTACGCGTGTAATCTGTGTTCCAGGCAGCAGTTTCAGGGGGCAGAGCTCAGCGATCGGTGCCCCGTATCCCACTTTTGGGACGAGAGCGAACCTCGTCTCTTCGTTTGCGAGACGGTGCCGATCGGCTCCGAGTCGTCATCAACTAGTTACTTGGATAAGGTAAGGATTGCTGTTTAACGTCACGCTGGAATCGAGGGGCGAGCCTATTTGCGATTTGTTAGCTTTTCAGAATGTGACTAATACTTGGCGGCGTGTCGTCTGCTTTCCGTTTAGGTGGACGTGTCAGTGGTGACGCTCTTCTGTACGCAGGAGCACGGGCTGCTCCTACAGGACTGCTACGCCAAACCTACAGGCCTGCAGGGCCTTCTCGCTCTGGATGTGCCCTACTATTATTTCAGCTGCAAGGTGAGCGCGGAGAACGCTGTTCTGCATTCACGCTGTCTCTACAGTGGGGTGGGGGTTTACTGCATGTGGGGATTCTCTTTGGAGAGCTGTTTCGGAGCTTGAGTTTTTCTTTCCTTCTTCTTTTCCTCGTGTTTCTGTTTTGCGCCCACCGCCGCTCGTACGTGAAACTCTCCTCTGTTCGGTTTAACACAACCACAGCTTTTATTTTGGAGGGGTGGTGTCTTTCGACCAGAAGTAGTAAGTATCTGTCCGCATAAGTATTCTTCGCTCCCAACATCCAGCAGCCGTGTGCCGTGTTTGCCTTGTGCGGCGTTGAAGCAAAAACCCCCCCTCCCCAAAATCAGCAGCACAAGAGCATCCCTGAAAGACCCAGAGCTTACTGATCTGTGACCAGCTCGTAACGCTCGTCTTAATGAATAGATACGGTCTGTGATGCTTTGTCGATGTTTGGTTTGCTCCGTGTCCTGCCTGTTTCCCCTGTGCACATGTTTCTCCTAAGATTTAGCTTTACATTTGGTTTGCTGTTATAATGCCAGTTCACAGCGCAGTCACCAATACTGACATCATGACGCTCTAACCCTCCTCAAGCCCGGCGAGAGGGATCCGGGGGTAACGGAGGTCTCGGCCACGACGTCGGCGTCTCCGCACCAGACCCAGCCGTCGAGAGGGGGGCCCGCCCGCGTCCCCGCGATGGTGTCCAGGCGCGCCCTCAGGGACTTCGTGGGCCTGGAGAAGTGTGAGAAGGCCACCCGCGATGCCATGCTCAACTTCAGCTTCTACCTGAACATCGGCGACATGGACGAAGCCTTCAAGTCCATCAAGCTCATCAAGAGGTAGGAACGTCGGCGTGTGCGTGTCGACCGGGCGGCGTCTGCAAAAGCAGGAGGGGAGGAGACACGCCCACTGTGCCCCCCCCCCCATCATATGACCCAGCAGTTCTTTCCATAGGGACTTTAGTTTAAAGCTAAGCAATTGGCCACAGGGGAAGCATTGTTACTGCAGCCTTGGCTCTTCTCAGAACGCTCTGCACTGGTTTGGGGTGGGGGAGCTGTAAGAAATTACTTTTTAATTACTTTAACTTTTTTTTTTTTTACTTTTGACTCATGCTAAGAATGGCCATTGTTGCCGCTTGCTTTTCTTCACCCTTCGTTCTGCTCAGCACCTTCTGGCTGCTGAGTTCAAGCTACCACAACAGTAACCCGTAACTGTGACATGCTTTCTCTAAGCCTGACAGGTGATGGTGGGACTAAACGCCTCTCCAAAGCTATGTTTTGTCGCTAAGCAATACGAACATCCTAAACCAGAGACTGGACAGTTCATTGAAGCCATCTGCTTAATCTTAAATACTTCATAGTCATCGCTCGATGATATATAGGTCTCAACTATGCAGTTTGCTTCTATGCGCATTGTACTACAATGCTGTGATCAAATTAGATCCGCCAAGGCCAAACTTTTATTTGTCAATGTCAGTATCTGACTTTTAAACACAGGACACGATTAAGGTCTTTTTCTGCATCTGTGCTGAGGGAAGGAACTTCTCGGTGTGTATATATGTGACTATTTCTGTTAGTGCGCGGGTGTGTGCTGAGGGGATGTACTTTTCTAAACACACTGTGACTCACACACACAAGAGGTTTCCCTTGCCAGTTTGGTCCAAAAGAAGCGCCCCGTCCATTCTCGCAAATGTTGAATCGGGTGACTGGAAGGACGTGCGTGTCCTTTCCACTGTGTTGGCATGTGTGTGTGTCTTTGGGAATATGTGAGTTAATCAAAGATGTGATATTTTCTTCAGCCGAGTATGTGATTCAGGGCACTCGGCCTGAAATCTGCTGTATTCTGCACGTATGAGCATTACGCAAATGGGAAAACCGCGTATCCCACTGGTCGGATATTCCAGAGGATTTAATAGGCCCGATGACAGCTTTACTAAGTTCCTCATTGATGGCTATTTTTACTGCTGCTACTCTTTTTTTTTTTTAAAGATCCGTATTGTGCTCGATTCCCGCATATCTCCACCCACAGGAATATGCATTTCCTGAGGCAGTAACCTGTATCTTCTGGGACTTGTCACTGTGGCGGCGGGTCTTCGAATCGACAAAGGTTCTCATAGTTAAGCCTGAGACTGGCCGACGATCCATGAGTCGCGCTTATTTCATCTCGTACGTGTATGCCAACGTGGCCTTCTCGTTTTTTTTGGGACAATGGCTCCAAACAAATCTTTGAGGTTATGCATCGAGGTTCACGGCATCATCCATTTTTTTTTGGGTGTAGTGACGGACCCCAAAATAGCGACAGCAACAGCCACTGCCTTTCAATACTCACCAATAAATTTATTGAATTTACACGATATATTATTATCTTAATGCGCCCCGATGTGCGGCAACGTGGAAAACCCACAGATAGCCCCGGAGTTCTTTACAGGAAATATGATATGGTCACAATACTACTACTAATGATAACAGTTATTCTTTACACAACTATATTATATTAATTTAAGTATACAGTATGTACCACAAGCGAGCAGAGTTTCATACGGAAAGCATCGTGAAAAAAAAAATAATAAAATCAAACAAAGTATTGAAGCGTGTGGGTCATTTCAAAAAGGCGGTACATTGCTAGAACATTTGTTAGCTTCGATTTTAGCAAGTACAGCTTAAAAAAATAATCCCCAGTCAGTTTACGTGCTTTACACCGTTTGGCAAGTCACTTGCCTTTTTTTCATGCTCCTTTTTTCAAAAGGAAAAAAATAGCGACTCTGAGAGTGAGGGATATTCCCCCGATGACTTTGACTAGGCACGTGTCCGTCTGATCGAAATATCACCTTTGTTCAAATATAAAACCTATTAAAATATAAAATATTGCCACTGATTTGAGTAAGCCCAATCATAAGGTTTGCTGAAGTCTGACTGACTCCACAGCTTTCGCAACATATATCATTAACATTAATATGCAGTGAAACTGTAATTAGCTTCAGAAGGAGGAAAACAAATATGAGGTATTCTGGTATATTTTCCACATCTTTCATAATTTCCAATTCATAATTACGCGGGAGGGTATTTAATAAGTGCGCACATGACAAAATAGGTCAAGTTCCAGCTTGATCTTTTCACGAAGGATGTTCCACGCCGGGCGGTCCCAGTCTGAATCCACGTTCAGCTGCCAATTAGCTCACCCAGGCACGACTAACGGAAACATCATACGGTATTTTTGATTGTGTCTGAAAGTTTAGAGCTGCTTCCTACGTTAATTTTAAGTGTTATCTGTGGACGAAGCAGCAAATAAATTCAGCTATCTTTGTCCATGGTGGGAAGAGTTGTGAAAGTGTAGAGTTTTACAGCTGCAGGCACACACTGGCCCAGCCGCTGTCGAGCCACAGGGAAGTCCTCTTTGAGAGTCGCGTCGGAGGCAGCGCCTGGATCGGACGCAAAGCGCGCACAGGGTGGGGTGGGGGTTTGGGGGGGAGGCGGGGCGTCGGCGCAGCCTGCTGCTCCCCATTGGCTCGGCTCGCGAGGTCCCGTCGCGCGGCTCAGCAAGGCGACTCCACGTAGTCATTGTCTAGACGGGGGTGGAAAGGTGACGCCAGCGAGCGGCTGATGATTATGACTCCGGGTGCGATGCAGTCGTCGCGGCGGTGCAGAATGTTCCAGATGAGCATGGCGCTGCCATTGTGGCCAGCAGGCAAGCAGCTATGTCCAAGTAGCAGGAGTAGGAGAGGTGCGTGTAGGGCCCGATCCTGTAGAAGGTCACGAGTCCGATCACCAGCACGAAACCTGGAGCACAGAGAGGCAGGGCATTAATCAGTGAAAATGAGCTGCGTTCTCCTGTAGCGCCTCGCTGTTTTAGCACGTGATACGAGATTTATACATTTCAGTCAAAACCCCCAAAATTGCGTGGCGGTTCATCTTTTTGGGGCTCATGATTTGGAAAAAATTGTCACGTAAAAGAAAATGTTCTACAACAACGGGAGGGATGTTCTTGGATATTCGGAGAGTTAAAAGGGAGATTAGTTAAACCGAGTATACCTAATGGCGAGCGCTCACATTTCAACATCCTTCCCTGCGGCCGCGCGTTTCTCCGTTCAGCGGGAGCCCTGCATGGGGGCCTTTGACTTTGGAAATCTGTTTCCTCCGAGGAAGAACCTCTAAGATCTCAAGATCAAAGTTCCCCAATCGTGTAAAAATATCAGAGCGTGGACATAAGCTCGGAAAAGCCTCTGAGAACTTTTATCTCCTGATTTCTTTGATTCACAATAGTTCAGCTCACACGACGAGGCACTCCTGTTTGCATGCGAAAAGGCAAAAAAGACGTGGCCTTCAGTTCCGTGCGGTTTCTTTGATCCTTACTTTGTTCTACCGCCATTGCTGGTGTCTTAGTAGCCCGCACCTCTTCTCATTGTTCGCCGCTAAAGGTGCGGATGAAAGTCCGCCCAGATCAGTGCAGCACTCGATTCCTTATTTAGCGCATTCAAGTGTATTTTGGAGCCATTCAGTAGTTCAGCACGTCAGAAATCTGGCCTCATCCACAGCGGTATAAATACAGGGACCAAAAATAATCACTGGAAATAGGGATGTTGGTGTTTTAGGATATGAATCAGTCCATTTCCTGAAGTAGTCAGCGGCACCGGGGGGGTCATGTATATTTCTCTTTCTACCTTTACAGTAACTTGGCTGTCATTGTTTGAAGCGAGGATGTGAACAATTGTATCTGAGTATCATCGCGTGTCTACCAAAGTGCGTACGCAGAAGAATGCCGCTGCTTCGCTCCATCTGTCCACGTTGAACCTGTCTGGCTCCTTATCCAAGAAAATGAATAATCTCCTGTGCAGGTTCCAGCCAGGGTGGTCCTGTGTGAACCTCTGTTCTGGCACGGACTTATCTTCCACACTTCCTTCCCCTCCTTCCCCTTTCCATCCTTCCTTCCTTCCCTCCCCTCCCCGCCCTGAGCTTCGAGGTTAATATATTCGCTGGACATTTGACATGATCTGTCATGGAGAAATCTAAACAAAGTCTTATCTAGAGGTCAGCTCTTGGAAATTCATTTAGCTGGTTTGTTTTTCATTCCAGCTGCTTACGCCTTGGTTTATTCTTACAGGGCGCAAAAATTGATTACAATAAATAACCGCAGACGGAGGTTATTTATCCTAATGAGGCCTTGCTCCTGTGCCTGTCGCTGCCTTATTACCAGGAATCTGTTGAGCCACAGACTTCCATGAAAAGTCAGACTTTAATGAATTGGAACTCCCCCCACATTTGCAGTTCTCAAAAAAAAAAACACGAATAGAATAAAAGCCACGTGATGTGCAGTTGTGACCATGTAGCGTATCCACGGCCAATATTGTTTTCACAGTCTGAACTCGCCGACGCTGCTAAGACTTGACTGACTGGAAGTGGATATTGTTATTTCCACACTCTGCGCATTTTGGCACGTCTGAAAATGAAAACATGCCAGAGAAAGAGGGTGATGGGTAAAAATATCTCCATTCATTCAGAGCTGAAGCGGTGGGGGTCGAATGTAGGAATGTGGAATGGATTATTGAATGGCGGAGGCCAGCTACGGTGTCTGCACTCAGGAAACGAGGCCTTCTCGATTGACTGACTGAGTATGGCGCTGACTAGCGGATGTTAGCGTGCTAAGACGCTAAGCTAAGTCGGCAAAAAAAAAAACCCCAAAAGCCCAATGCCATTCCACAAATCCTCGTCCCTGCTTTGTGTTTAGCGCTAACACGGTAATGTGAGCGCACTACATCGAGACGATTGAATGTGGTGAGTATTGTTGCTCTGCATATGCACACATTAGCTCCATGAGACTCAAAAAAAGTCTGAAATAAGCTTCTTTCCATTGCTTCCAACCTAATCACAATTGCTGCTTTAAAGATGGCCTGCCGTCGGCCTAGAAACTGCTGCTTCTGAGGTCAAGAATGAACTTTTCACTGCAGCAAACGTGTGGCGGCATCTAATTCTGGGAGAATAGAGTTACGCTGGGTGGGTCTCGGCACTCTCACCGAGACCCTTATCCCTGCTGGGGTGCACGGCGAAGACAGAGAGGAGGTTCTTTATTTGCCGCGGCTCGCCGACTTTTCGTAAACAGACATAAAAGCTGGGGCCAGCTTATCTAGACAGCGGCAGTTCCCTCCCTGCTGTCTCGCGTACCGCAGGACATTTCTCTACCAAAACACACTATAAGCACACAATCGCAACGCTGACATACACGCGCAGACACACACACAAAAAAAAATAATAATGCACACGTATAATCCCTCCTCCCAGTGCAGACACAAACACGCGGCCCCTGTCGAAACTGTCTTTCCCGTCCATCCCCCCCCTCCTTCTTTTTCCTTCTTCAGCTCGGGGGTTTGCATAACAGGTAGTCACAGACATTTCCTCGTCCTGAGCAGGGATATCCTGGCGCCTGACAGTCGCTCCCTGGCTCGCTGCGGCTCTGGCCCGTGGATTCTGGACTGGGACTAAATTTAGACCCAGCAGACCCGCTTCATTCTGCTCCGCCACAATGATACCAAGCGGCCGAGCGGCCGCTGCACACAGCACAACACACTTCCTCAGCAGGGGCACTGGGACGGGCCATGCCAGCCAACTCTTTAAAGTGGCACAGTGGGATGGATGGATGGATGAACGGGCGGACGGACGGACGGATTGGATGGGTGTGCGTTGGGTGTGGAGGAGAAACTTTGTTCTGATGACTGCATTAAGTCATGCCCCACGAGGGGACTTTTCCCCATTTTCATCCCTCTCAGTTTAGCCGTTTGCTTAGTTTATTCGGCGTTTGTACTCAGAAATACTGTGATGCCAACAAATAAAACTTATGAAAATTCTATTATCGTTTCCAATCCCATCTGCTGCATTTTGCCAGGGATTTATACTTATTTTCTTCTTCTTTTTTAAATAATAATATTACTCAGCTCAGGTGGAGATCATTATGATATAGGAGCTCATTTTGCATTTTTCTCATATCTGAATGTTTTTGCAGCGTTTTCTCATAATATTTGACCTCAGACACTGATCTTCAGTATTTGAGAGTCTGGTACTCTGGCTCCCTCTGTGATTTTATCTTGCCTCTTTTTTTGGCTCTATACCAGAGAACATGTGAATGTCGCTCTGCATCATCCTGATTTCTCTCTCTCTTAGTCATAACAATATAATGTGCATAAAAATGTAGCTGCAAGGAGATGCACTTAGCACTTGCACCAGGAGCCTTTTTGCCAATGCAAAGCAGTTGAAGTAGACAAGCTGTAGTTGCGCCGGTACTCACTGGCTAGCTGAAAGAGGGCGGCGATGGCTTCCTCCCACCACTGTGACTCCTGCGTGATGAAAGGCAGCTCCATCAGGCCCAGGAGGAAGATCAGCTGACCCGCAGTCAGGGCCACCGTCGCCATCAGGTTGCACGCTCGCATCATGTCGAACTGCACTTGAGGGACCAGGAGAAGAGTCGCGTCAACATTTCCAGCTCTGTAGTCTTAACTTCGCTCACAGCGAGATAGTTAAATCGACCTGCAGAAGTATCTGCAGTGCAAAAGGAAACCAAAACACAGTGAAACGTTCGCGGGCGGACGGCGACACGGACGAGATCCCCGCTTTTTCATGAATCGCGAGCACGCCTCTGTCCGACATTGTCAGGCGGCGCTGCCCATTGTGCCCGGCGAAGGTCGCTGAGTGGACATTTCGGCATTTCCCACACTCCTTCTTGAATGGGAATTTCTCAATGGAGTGCAACGAACCGAAAACGCACAAATCCATCGCAATGCTCGCTCTGCCTTCAAGTCACCGCAGGCCGACGTGTACGCTCAAACCGCGGCGAAACCGACAAGTCGATGAATTGAGCTTTCATACCCAGCGCATGCTGTAGATTCTTGGCTGGCTGCCATGGGCTAATGTTTACACTCATACCTTAGATGGACATAAGCCTAAAGCACTTACATTTGATTTGTGGGTGTGCTTATCAAGTTGATCGATGGCATGCTATTTAATCATTTTTGGCCACTGGCGAACCGAGAATGTCGAGAACTACTACGTCTCGGACACACCGATCAATCAGTCGACCAGTCTGATGGGGAAAAAAGAGTGGCTGCTATTTGCTTCTTTTTGGAAAGCAGACATAAATAACGCGTTGCTGTTCATCCTGACATCTAAACATTGCGCGTTTAAAAAAAACAAAAAAACAACTTACATTTGACAGTGCTGCGGGACTCTTGGTAGCCTGCATACTCGGAGCCCCATCCGAGGCCCTCGCACTGCCTCTGTGTCCCTTGCCCCCTTCTCCCAGCCTGGAGGTCGTCGCGACCCCTTTCCCCACCGGCGGGGCACATCCGCCACAGCCCCACGCTCCGCTTGCGTCCGTCCTCCAGCGCTTGCAGGACCCAGCTGGGGGTGAAAGCCGCGACATTGTTTAGCACCAGGGACAGCAGGGCCACCGCCACTGCTGCCGCCACCAGCCTCTGCACGGCCATGCGACGCCGGGCGCCCGCCACCTCGCCCCCTCCCTCGTGTCCCTCCTCAGTCCCCTGCCCGCTCCCGTGCCTCTCCTCTGGGGCAGTAGCACCGGCAGCGCTCCGAGCCTCCACCTCCTCCTCCTCCGCCACCACCACCACCGCCTTCGGCTGTTAGGCTTGCGCTGTCCGAGCTCGGGCAGAGGTGGATTTGGCGAGAGTGTTTTCTTGAGGCTTAGCTAAAGAACATCTCCATTCATCCTCATTCAGGGGTTTGTTGTCGTTGCAGCAGATCCTCAGCCCTCCTCCTCAGACAGCACGGCGGGTACGTGGGGATTAATCCAGTTTGCACCTAGGTCCATTCCACTGGCTCCGGCTGGCTGCAGCTTGACTCTCTCGGATCTCGCTCCTTAGCTGTTCTCGCTCCTGTTTTTTTTTCTCCTCCCTTTCTACTTTGTCTGCTCCTTTCCCTTTCTTCGGTGCCGTGCTTATTGCACCGCTCTGACTTCTGCGCGTGCAGCTGACCGCTCTGCGTAGGCAGCCAATCGTTTTTTCTTTGCTTCTTTCTTTTCTTCCCAGTCACTTCACATTCTTCGCAAGAATACTGATGCAAAGAACGCACAGATTCTCCCGACAGCGTTTTGCTAGGAGCCGGACCCGTCCGTGGCTTTGCCTAGGTCTCGGAACTAGAAGAGCCCCCACTGTCTGACTGCGACGAGAAGTACTCTGGCTGCCTGCTCCCTCTGCTTCTTTCTGTCTTTCCCCCCCTTTCTCTCTCTCTCTCTCTCTCTCTCTCTCTCTCTCTTTCTCTCTCTTTACTGTTTCTCTGCAGATCCTTGAGGTCACAGTTGAAATGTGGGGGAGTTGCTGTTCGTCGTAGTCAGAGAGATCAGTTGGCGAATGTGGAAAGCTTTAAAACAGACAGCCCCCTTCCTTCGCGATCACCTTAAAGGTCTGTGTGTGTGTGTGTGTGTGTGTGTGTCGGTGCACACACGCACGCGAGCATGTGTGTCAGTGTGTTTGTGGGAGAGAATGTCCATAAGACCCCTGTTAGACGTCACTGTTGTGTATGCTTTTGTCTGGAGCCCAGGGGGGGCGTTTGCGAAAGTTCTCTCTCTCTCTTTCTCTCGTGTACAACAAACATATTGGCCACTGCAGTCAGCCAGCAACAGGATGTGTTTCCTGAGAGGAAAAGAGGATGGGAAGAGGGGCCAAATGTAGACCTGTTCCTTCTCTTGTCTTTCCTTTTCTGGCTCTCTAGATCTCGCCGCTCCGTGGGCAGAGGGCACGACTTTTTCCCAGTATTTTAAAAGCGTCTCGCTCTTCTTTTTCAGGGTGGCTTCTCTGTGACCATACTGAGCGAGGTTTTGGCTGGCGCTCGCCGCCCCTTGCTTTCTTTACTTCACTTGGCCTCCGTTCCCCCTCTTAAAGCAGGGCCCCTGA
Organism: Psettodes erumei; assembly: GCA_016785225.1. NCBI lineage: Eukaryota > Metazoa > Chordata > Actinopteri > Pleuronectiformes > Psettodidae > Psettodes > Psettodes erumei. Next base: position 56,889 of record JAFBJZ010000865.1, on the reverse strand, counting down.
AGATTTGGGGTATTTCCTGTTGCCTCGCTTTAATAAACAGCCCACATCTGTATCAGCTAAAAGCAAGGAGGAGGGAGGGGACGCAAATAGAGACCAGATGGCTGTGGAATCTTATATTTGGAAATGAAGCGAACGAATGGGGTGGGGGGGGGTGGAGGGGTTGATTTACATTGGCAAGACCAAATACAAAAGGAAAGAGATAGAAATGCTCGCCTCTTGTTTTGAGTCCCGCACATGTTCTTGTACGGTTATGCTAAACACTTGGAAAATTGTTGTTACGTATGCCAGCATTGTTGGGGTTTTTTTGTTGTTCTTTTTCAAGTAAGGAAATTCTCTGGATGTGCGTAGTACATGTGTACAACTCATTGTCGAATAATAAAATACCAATGCAGTGAGCCACACCTCGCCCCTCGCAAACAAGCCGTATCTCTTTCCTTTTGTAGTAAAGCAGTATGGGAAAACATGGCACGGATGTGTGTGAAAACCTGCCGGCTGGATGTGGCACGCGTGTGCCTCGGGAATATGGGAAATGCCAGGGCGGCGAAAGCACTGAAGGAGGCGGAGGCTGAGCCCGAACCAGAAGCCCGAGTGGCGATGTTGGCCATTCAGCTCGGCATGCCGGTAAGATATGCAAGTAATAAATAAACAAAGATTGACCGAGGGGACTTGCCTCAGTCAGAATCATGGTCGACTTTAGAGAAAACGCAGGAAGTTGTATTTTTGGGGCGTAAGTTGACCTTCAAGTTTACATTTTTCAAATTGGAACAAAATGAGACGTTACACGCAACAAAAATAAGATATTGCGTTTGAAAAAGACTCCAAGCAATATCATCCAACTTTCTTCTATGCTTCATATATAACACCAACCCTCCAACACAATGCCACATCCTCTGGCTCCAAATAACACGTCCTCTTTTTAGGTCTGAGCTTTTCACCGCACAAAGACCGCGGGACTTTCCGAACCAAGAGTATTTATCTTTCCATCATCTTTTCCTGTCTTCCAACAGGAAGATGCAGAGAAGCTGTACAAGTGCTGTCAGCGCCATGACCTGCTGAACAATTTCTACCAGGCCTCTGGCCAATGGCAGCAAGCTTTGGAGACAGCTGAAACCCATGATCGCATCCATCTGCGCACCACCTACTACAGTTATGCCAAATACCTGGAGTCCATGGGCAACAAGACCCTGGCCCTCGCATAGTAAGACACAACCTATCCTGGTTTTACGTTAAAGATGGAATATTTTATTTATTGGAATTTTATATCTGCGACTTTCTATGTATGGCCAACTTAACCCCGGAAACAAAGTGTCATGTTCAGAGCTTTTCCTTTGCAGTTATGAGAAGTCGGACACGCACCGGGCTGAGGTGCCCAGGATGCTCCAGGACGACACGTCTTCCCTCGAGATCTACGTCAACAAAATGAAAGACAGGTAAGTCCAGACTTCACCCTTGATGGCAAAAACCCCGTCGGAGGAGGAGGAGGAGGGTGTATCGCACCATCCTTGCAACGCGTGCGCATTCAGACATCAGCCCTGTCGCTTTATTTAATCCAGGAACATCTACAAGTGGTGGGCCCAGTACCTGGAGAGCCAGTCAGACATGGATTCATCGCTGCATTTCTACGAATGCGCTCAGGATTACCTCTCCCTGGTTCGGGTCCACTGCTACATGGGGAACATCCAGAAGGTGACTAGCTTGTATGAGGGGAGTCCCGTAGGCCTTCCACGTCCGCACATGAAGTTCACACACGTGATCGTGAATACGTTTCCTTACCAGGCATCCGAGATAGCCAACGACACAGGAGACAGAGCGGCATCGTACCATCTTGCCAGACACTACGAGGGTCATGATGATATCAAACAGGCTGTCCACTTCTACACGAGAGCCCAGGCCTACAACAATGCCATACGACTTTGCAAGGTAAGGTGATCGGCTGTGAACTTCAGTTTTTTTAAATAGATTTTTCCTGGTGGTAGCATTTATGCACAGGAATAATATTTGTCAACCTCCTCTGATTCGCTTATTTTAAAACCTGTCCTCTGAGTGCGTCTCAGTTCCCTTCTCTCTCTTCTCATCGTGTCTAAACAGGAGAATGGTCTAGATGACCAGCTGATGAACCTGGCTCTGCTCAGTAACTCAGAGGACATGATGGAAGCTGCCTCTTACTACGAGGAGAAAGGCACCCACATGGACCGGGCTGTCGCGCTGTACCACAAGGTTCACCACAGCTGTTTTTCTCGAAGACTGAGATTATTCTTGGATTGATGCGAGCTCAGTCGTTCCACAAGGGGGCGATGTCGCACCATATACTGTATTCAAACTGAACGATGACGGGTGAAGAATTAAATTTCTCCATTGCAGGCCGGTTATGTCTCCAAAGCTCTTGAGTTGGCCTGCGCCACCCAGCAGTTCTCGGCACTGCTGTCAATCACTGAGGATCTGAATGAGAACTCAGACCCGGCCCTCCTGGCGCGCTGCTCTGACTTCTTCATCACGCATTCCCAGTTTGAGAAGGCCGTAGAGTTGCTGGTAGCAGCCAAGAAGGTACCCGTTTGTGTCCCGTCATTACCCATACATGGAAGTATCGGCTCATATGTGCGCACTCACGTGTGTGTGTGTCTTTATGTTTTTGCACGCGCTCGTAACAAGTACCATCAAGCCCTGGAGCTGTGTTTGACCCAGAACCTGACCATCACAGAGGAGCTGGCCGAGAAAATGACTGTAACTGATTCAAAAGATTTGTCCGAAGAGGCCCGCAAGGAGGTGCTGGAGAAGATAGCTGACTGCTGCATGCGTCAGGGCAACTACCACCTGGCCACCAAGAAATACACGCAGGCGGGCAACAAACCCAAGGTAATACTGGGGGGGTGTCATGGACATTATGTGGACACAAAAGCTCAGAAGATGTTGCACATTTCTAGGTGAGAGTACAGGGGATAACTTCACCTCCTCTGTCGGCCTGATGTCAGGTGGCATATAAAAACACATTCCCGTGCAAGTCGTGTTAAATCTTAAAAAAGTTTTTTATTGGATCTTTTTTTTTGCAACAGGCTATGAGGGCGCTCCTCAAGTCGGGCGACACGGAGAAAATAGTATTCTTTGCCAACGTTTGTCGTCAGAAGGAGCTTTTCATCATGGCAGCCAACTACCTCCAGTCACTGGACTGGCGGAAAAATCCAGAGATCTTGAAGACAATCATTGGTTTCTACACGAAGGGCAGGGCACCGGACCTGCTCGCTGGCTTCTATGAAGCCTGTGCTCAGGTATGACGCCTGCGCCAAGCAGGGATCCATTCACACGCAGTACATTTAAACACATTTTATGTGTTTTATTTTATATATGAGCGTTATTGTTGTATCACAGTTGTTGCAATGATCTCGGACGCAAAGGAAATATGTTTGTTGTGGCACATTCTTGATAACAGCTCAACTCGTGAAAACCTAATACGTTGAAACACAGAATGAACAAGTTTTTTTTTCTTGTTACCTTTGTTAAGGTGGAGATTGATGAGTACCAGAACTATGAGAAGGCACTCGATGCTTTGACTGAGGCTGCCAAATGTCTCTCAAAATCAAAAGACTCCTCAGCTGGACAGCACGGAGTCAAAGTAGCTGACCTGCAGCATAAGATCACCCTAATCAAGAAATTTGTCTATGCACGCAGGTGACAATACTGCTCATAGTTGTCCTCATTTGTGTCTTGATACGTTTTCCGTACTGTCCGGCTGCTATCTGCGTATATCCGAACTTTGACTTTGTCCTTCGTCCGCAGGCTGTATGAGGAGGACACTGCTGAGGCGGTGCGGTTATGTGAAGCCCTGCTGGAGGAGCCGGAGTTGAACCCTGCCGTCAGGATTGGCGATGCGTTTGCTTTCCTGGTGGAACACCACTGTCAACAAGGCAACTTCCAAGCGGTAAGTGTCGTTTTGCCCTGCTGTTTTCAATAGCAAAAAATTACGCCTTGGTGAAAAAGATTTAGGGCGAATTAGGACTAAATCCTAGTAAGTTCTTGGGCGCTCAGCTCTCTGCCTTCTCCGATCCTTCCCGCCCAGGCCTACCGTAAGCTGGAGGAGCTCCAGAAGCTGTTGCCATCGCAGAACGTCAGGTACTACATTAGTCAGGCCAGTCTAGAGGCCCTGCAGAAAGAGATGGGTGTCCCCATGGAGGAGAGTAACCACAGGCACAATGTGAAAGAGGAGGATGAGGTGGAGGAGGAATTAAGTTTCTCTTAAACGAGCGTCTGTGACAATTCTGTTCCCGTTCAACTATTTATATATTTTTATATATTTGATTACTTTGTCCATGTGTATGAAGAGTGTGCGTTTTCTACCACATGAATCGGACTGGGAATGACTGTAGTTGGTCCTCAACAAGGCAAGGTGGAAGACAAAAGCTACACCGCATGATGTCGGATTTCCCTTGGATGAGGAGCAAGGGAATAAATAAAAACTAGAGGCTAGAGCTGTGACATGTCATTGGTTATATAACATAGGTTTATAGAGATAATTGACAGGATTTGCTGTATAATGCAGAGACAGTGAATTCAGATGTGAATTATATAAAATTCAACAACATTTTCCAAACTGAGGAATATAGTAACCCTCAAAGTGTACGATCTGAAAAAAATGAACATTTTTATTGTATGATGCAACTCATTTTTGGTGCAGATTGGTATGGATGAACACAGACTATTGCCTTTATCAACGTGAACTTCTGAACATATGGTTTGCAGGCATTTGGTACGATTAATTCAAAAAAATCGAGTGATGTATTATTTGTAAATATCTTCAAAAGTTAAAAGTCATACTTAGTATTTTGCAGCTATTTTTGATAACTTCAAGCCAATTTCTACTTAGCACATGTTAGTGTGAATTTATGAATTTTGTATTGCAAAATGCTGTTCCTATACATTGTAAAGTTCCTACAATAAAACATTTTTGAAGTTAAATCGCAGTGTAAAATATTAAAGGTTTATATCTTTATATCTTATATCTATGTGATATTCATAGGCCCGCACCAGACCAACCATATAATATTTAAATTATTTTACTGTCGCTCGGTTATTTAATCCTTTATTTTTTCTTTTTATTTAGTCCTTTCTGAAACAAATGCTCGGATCGTGTTGCCCGAACTCATTTGTCCCAACTGTCGCCACCAGGGGGCGCCATCATCAATAAAATTCACGAACTTCAATCCCTGTTGCCAGCAGTAACTCATTTTACACAAGGCTGAAGCTGGGCCTTTTGTTCATGAGGTTGAAATAATAAACAAGAAAAATCACACACAACGTAGTTCGAGGTCTCCGTACAGTCCATTATTTGTGATACAGCGGTGGATGATACTGTAAACTAAACTAACCGAAAACACTTAAAGTCCTCAGCGGGATTAGTTTAGTTTGACGTCGGTGGCGAAAGTCAGAATGAGCCTGAATGACGTTTACAGTGGCGCTGCTGTTTAAATAAACAGTAATTTTTGGTATCAAATTAAGCATGGGGGGAAAGAAGAGTGTGTCCAGACCTGTTTGGTTTGTGTTTTCTGAACCATGGCAACATGTTGTTGGTGGAAACAGTGAGTGCTATCATTAAAGCCGCCACCGCACAGTTCGAGCAAAGATGGACGCGAAACAGGACCGCCCGCCGAATTTAGAAGAACTTCAGGAGCCGCTTCAAGCTCCGACAGAGGAAAATGTAAGCCAAATACATGGTCTTGTCAATGTACAGTGGTTGTTCTCGCTTTTCAGGTCTGAAAACTAGAAAAATAGGCACGTTTTAGTGCGTTATTTGGTCAATGAAGGAATGCTAAGCCAATGGAAACTTTAGGAAAATTGTAGCTAACTGCTAGCTAATTGTAGCTAACATTTAAACATTTTATTTGTGTACAACTACAAGTGTTTTATGAGCCATTCCCAGTTTGTGTTATTTATAAAGGTTTAATTGGCTGACGTAAAGTAAAACATAAACTATATGGTAGTAAAACATTAACTAATCCCTCCCCCCCATTTCAGCTTCAGCTGCACGACAGAAATGAAGGCCTCTTCGCCAAAGTGGGCTACCTGGAGCGCAGACTGGGCCACCTGGCCAGCTCCAACGCAGATCTGTCCTGCAGGCTCGTCCGCAGTGAAGAGGAAAAACTAAAAGTAGGGTGCATGAAGCTATATTAAGTATTAACTGAACACTACAGCGTGTGCTGTATGTATCAAGGACAGCACCGGAGGGATTTTGTTTTTCCTGCCTTGGCTTTCAGATATCTAAGGAGCTAGTGGAGGAGAAAATTCAGACCAACAAGATGAGAGAGCAGTTTGAAGAAGAGATGTTTGAGCTCAAAAACAAGGTCAGCAATGGCTTAAAGGGATTTTGTGGTTGATTAAAAAAAAATAGATAAAATTCTTCCCCTATTTCATCAGTATCATGAGGTAAATGCTTCGTAGCGAGCATAAAATTACAGTTCTCTTGATATGAGCAAATGTTTGCACATGGATGTTATTGTTCCCGCCTGTGCTGCACTCTTTCTCCCCCTTTTTTTTTTAGATACTGAACCAAAACGGCGTGATTACAGAGCTTGAGCTGGAGCGAGACAACATCTCCAGGGAGCTCCAGTCAGCCGAGGCCCGACTGAAAGCGGGAGAAAAGAGCGGTCAGGATCTGACAGGGCAGCACGCAGCTCTGAGAAAAAGCTACCTGGCGCTGGCGGAGGCCCACGACAAAGAGCTGGCCCAGAGCGAGGAGCTGAGCGCTGAGCTGCTGGCGCTGGCCCAGGCGCAGGACGCCCTCCGCGGGCAGCTGGAGGAGCAGCAGCAGAGCGTCGAGGCCGCCGCCCGGGGCCTGCATGGAGAGCTGAACAGGGTGCAGGCCCTGATCAGCCGCATGTCATGTAACAGAGTCAAGGTGAGACAGTGTGCTGGTCAGATTGATAGTGGCCTTACTTTAAAGGAAATATTCACATTCAGTCACGGTTCAGTCACTCTAGGGAACAGTAAAAACATTGCATATAAAAGGAAAGGGTTTTGTTCGGAGTCAAACAAAACTTTTAAAGTTGACTATTTTCACTATTTATTTGAAATGTTGGGTTTAATTTTAAACCTTTGTGTTAATAGCCTGAGGAATTGGCAGCATTGAACAAGGAGCAAAAAACTATGGAAAAAACGGTGAGTATTTCTGTATAACACACAGTGTAATTCATTTTGTACAGTAACCAGTACATATGTTTTATAACTATCGGTATAATCTAACTATAGTTTCAGTAACTGCTCCCTATACGCTGTCATTCATCTGGTGTCACACAGCTTCTTGGAAACCAAGATGAGATCAAAGACATGCTGGAGAAAATGAGGAACAGTTACGAGGAGCAGCAGAAGAGTCTGGAGAAGAAAGTGTGAGGGCCCGTCATTAAACTCGTACACCAGCCTAACCGAGATGAAACATCATTATCTTTCCGTTTCCTGTCATCAAACAGCCAAATGCATCTTAGGATGTATGTGTGCGTGAGTGCTCATCCCACGTGCATCTGCTCCGTGGTTCCCTCTCTGATCTTTTTTGTTCTGAGCTGTGGTTTTATTTACTGTGCGTGTGATGTGGTCTCTTTGCTCCCCCCCTGTGATGTGGCCGTCTGTGGATTTCGGTCACTGCCTTCTTGTGGTTGAGCCTGTGTTTGGTCATCAGGGTGGCTATGGGTAAAGAGCAGCGGGAGAGCGAGAGAGCGATCCATAGCAGCCATCAGAAACTATCTGAGCAGAGTGCGGTGAGCATGAACAGTCTCAGATACTGATTTACAGGGCGCTGACAAAGTTATTGCAGATGCTTTCGCCGGTTTGCAGCTTCTGCGTGAATAGCAGGTAGAAAAATAGTGGAGTTTTGTTGAAACTGAAATGTGTACAATTTTCACCCGAGGCCCTGATGTGCGCTCAGAGCCAAGCGAAAGAGGTGGAAGAGGAAAACTCAAAGCTGCAGCTTCACGTCAAAGAGCTGAACGAGGAATACCGTGCAAGGCTGGTGTGCTACGTACAGGACGTGGCTGTGAGCAGCAGCGTGCACAAAGCACCGAGATGTTTGTGACAATCTTCAGCGTGCGCAAATCATTTGCAACATTGTTTGTTTTCAATCCAGCTGTACATTGATGGACTCGGAGACGGTAAAACCCCTGCAGAGGGAACTAAGATGAGGGCGTTTGTGGACAGCATGCTGCAGGATGTGCGTTCATCCTACAGGGCCCGGGAAGAGCAACTGGCTTCCGCTGCTCGCTCCTACAAGAAGAGACTACAGAAGACCACCAAGACCCATCACGGCCTCCTCATTGCGTACAGGTCTGTTTGTTACGTGGCGATTGAAAAAAAAATTAATTGGAAAGTTAATGGGAAGTGAAAAAAATATTGTGGACAGTAAGAAAAACATAGAACATCACCAGACTCTTGCATCTATTAACAATGGTATCAGGGTTCAGAGGGAGCAGATCTTGGCCAAACCAGATAGCGGTCTTGACCCTGGACCTCCGGAGGCCACCTTCAGCCTGGAGCCCAACGAGCTGACAGAAGAAACCGAGACGGAGCTCCGGAGCCTTCGTCGGGACAAGGCGAGGCTGGAGGGTCAGCTGCAGGCGGTCCGGGAGCAGGTAGCGTAGAAGAAAGAGAGCATTGAAGTGGACCGATCTGCTTTTGTTTTGTCTGGTGAATGCTTGTGTGCCTTTGTGTCCGCGCTTCCCCTGTTATGAAGCCGCAGAGCGTTTGTTTTGTGAGCGGCGGACTGCATAAATATCCCACAGCCGCACAAAAGGTTATTGTTGCCGCGGTGGATTGCAGATCATGCAATAGCACGGATGGGATGTGATATTTGTTGATATTAAATATTAACTGTTTGCCCTCAGGGTGAGTGGTGGAGCAGTGCCAGCGTGGCTGTTCATTTTGGACATGCTTTGAAAGACACTCTTTGTGAAGTATGCTAATTTGAATAGTAAAACAATAATGGCAGAAATAGCCAAAAGCATGTGACTTCCTTTGAAAACCAGAAAAGAAATAACAAGTTTTTTCCACTTTTCAGGGGCCAAATTATTGCAGCCCAGATTGTGTAGACGCCACACCTCGAAAATCATCATTTACAGTGCTTTTTTGGTTTACATGCATTTATGTGTTTATGGTGAGTCAAGTCACCTGGATCATCTGGAAAAAATGTTTCTGTTCCAGGTGGCTGCTGTCAAAATGCCAGCTCAGAATTTAAGCTGTCTGGAGTGAGTGTCATTTCAGCGAATGACAAAAATTGGTCAGCTGTGGAGTGTCATAAAAATACCAACTTTAAAAAACTGATGAAAAATGGAACTTTATCAGGCCGACTAAGCTGGAGCAGATATGTGGGGAATCCTGGCTGGACGTAAGGACGCAGCTGAAGGAGATCACAGACAGTACACTGGTAAAAAAAAAAAAAAAAAACTCCTCCGTTTGTGGCATTCTCACAATGAGGCATCTCACAACCGTTTGCGCGAGGAAGGTGATTTGAAGGCTTTTCTTTCCTCAAACAGTCGGACTTTGAGAAGGAGCGCGCCCAACTCATCACCAGAGCAACGGTGGCGGAGGCGCAGGTGCTGGAGCTGCGGGACTACGTCGACAACCACCTGGGCAGGTCAGGGAGTCGCTACTTCACGAGTAGGTCGGGTGACATTTAGCGGCAGTTCAAATACATTGAAGTTCACCGCTGCCTGCAGGTATAAGCGAGAGATCACACATCTCCGCGGACTGCGTGGGATACAGGAGGCGGGTCCTTCCTGCAGTGCTGATTCCTCTCTCCATTGAGAAACCTGGAAAGCTACAAATCTGAGCTCCGCTCATACTGCAGCATCTTTTGAATTTATAAACTTCAACACGAATGTGGCCTGAAAATTTACTTCTGTGATGTATAGATGCACAAACAATTCCTGATATATATATAAATGTAAGTGAATCGCGTGTTTTCAGCATTTAAGAATGATGTGTCAATCCCCGGCACTTTTCACACCATCACTAGGTGGTGCTGCTCATACTGGCATTTTTTTTCGATGAGCCCCCCCCACCCCCAACCCCACCCTACCCCGCCCCCTCCAAAAAGAAATCCGGCCTTGAGAAAAAAATGCCTGGAATGTTTGTAAAGCTTATGTCAATTTCACGAGCCCGGGAGAAGAAAGCACGGTGACAATGAGGGGTCACCCTGGTGAGAATAATGTCATTACATGTTACCCAGACACGTACACGTCTGTGAATGCTCTCCCTCAATGCCGTGCCGAGGGCTGCGTCGCAAACAAGTCGGGCTTTTTCCCGAACGAGGGGTTCATATTTAGAACCTCGGCCTGAATAGGCAACTCTTCCCTTTAAATCCCTTTAACAGTGAAAAGGGTCTGCTGTTTTGTTTTGTTTTTATTCTGTTTTCTTTCTAGTGTGTTTTGGTAGCTGGGTTTCATTTCATGCCATCGCTAGCAGCTGACACAACTTTAAAAATAGAAAGTGTTTTGACGTGGCATTGCTCGGGAAGGTTGGGTCTAAGTGTAAGGCATTTTATCTGAAATCGGGCTTAAAAGTCGAGAAATGTCCGAGGAGAAACACTCTGGGGAATGATGGGAAAAGTAGAGGAGATGGAAGGAGTCATAGGCATGTCACCCCAATCCCTTTTTCAGGGGGCATGCCAGCCATTGGGGGGGTGGGGGGGGGGGGGAGCAGGGGTGTGAAAGTTTGAGAGGAATGGGAAGTGGGATTTTGTTGGTAATGTATTACACTCCCAGGACCCTGGGAAAAAGGGGTGAGGGGGTGTTCAGCTTGGGTCGGTGCCAACATAGTCACTGTGCCAAAGCGCTGGGTGCCGGGGACCACTCCTCTCACCGGCGGATCTGTGGGAAAAATCCAAACCAGGTTGCTCTTTGCTGCTCCGCTAAACACGGACAGAGCGGCGACGCGTCCGCCGAGGCCCCTGCGAACTTGTGCAGACGTAATGTCCCCAGATGAAGGGAAAAAGCAAGAGAAGTGGCAGAAACTGGAAGATTACAAGTTGCACCGCGGTAGGAGTTTTTCTTCTAGTGCGCCACAGCTGGTCCCTGGGGCACTGAGCCAAGTTTTTTTTGTTTTTGTCTCATAAATGTGGCAAGAAAAAGGCTGTAATGTTAGCCATAATTTAACCATGAGTCATTGCAAAATGTAAAAAAAAAGTTATTAAAAAAAGCCTAGCAAAAATGAATCCTTGCTGATATCATCTCCAGCTAAAGTAATTCCCCCGCCACTTATTCCACTGTTATTATGGACGATTAGTAAAGGACTGAACGTACTGATGAAAAGATAAGTGCACTGTAACGTCACAGATGCCACAAACCAGTGTCCCCTGGATGCTCCCAAAACTGTATTCAAGACATTGATAAGTTCATCGCTTGTTCGATATTTGTTCAATTTTTGGTATATCTGTCTGTCTGTCCAGATTATAGCACGTCAGGATCAAATACAACCATGAACCTGGCACTGGTCCTTCACTGTAGTACAGTTTACTAATGTTTGCCATGGTGTCAGATTTACTTCTTTCTGATTGTCTCATACAGTAAGTTAACACTTTCACCTTCGGACGGGTGTTTGGGTCTGTTTTGTAGTAGTAAGTTTATGTCCAGCACTCTTCCAGGATCCAGGATGGCAGAAGTGGTTCTTCCTCAGGATACCGACGTTTGATGCTTATTCGCTTTCTCCACTCTCCTGTGTTTTGTTGGTACTTTGGGCCCAGATTTGTCCTGTGACCAGCGCAGTGGGAAAAAGGGTTGGAAGAATGCGAGGATGGGAAGCAGGGTGGAGCGATGCGGAGGAAGTACCTCACATGGCCCGCGATGGGCCACTCGTCAAGAGGCCCTTTGTTTTAGGAGGTTAATGCCTAATTGATACAGGCTTAATGAGAGCGGGCTGTGTGTGCAGAGTGTGTGAGCCGGGGTTCTGTGGGGTGGGGGGTGGGGGTGGGGGGGGCGTTCAGCCCCGCTCGTAATTGGAACGGACAAGCCTTGTGTGGATGAGTGCACAGGAAAGGGGACTTATGGGAACACAAGGAAAGGAGAGACAGAGTGGGAACCGGGAAGAAAAGGTGACAGTGAGTGCGAGGAATGTGGAGGCAGTGGGAGAGGAATCCGATGTGAGAGTCAGAGTGTTGCAGGATCATGAGAAAGACACGCAGTGACAATGGAAAAGTGAGCATGAAGTCTAACCAGGACGTTCCCATGGACGTTTAGTTTGCGCTCCTCCCATCATGCACTTTTCGAGCTTTGCGGCATGCGATGCAGCGCGTGCGCTGCGTGCACCAACGATGGGATTAGATAAATGCGTTTTTTAAAGAGTGGCAGAATGCCAACACGTACTGTCTGCGAACTCTGCTTTACGAGACACCTGTCTTTTCTTCTCTGACGAGCTGTCTCTTCGCCCCCTCCTTCAGGCTGACAGTCTCAGACTATTCATGCAAGAGTCCCCAGCTTTCCTCCAGACAAGCTTTCAGCATGAAGGCTGGAGAGGCATTAAGAGGGGAGGAGGGAAGGGGCAGGAGAGGGAAGGAATAGAAGGGCCGTGCACTTCAGCAAACCTTGAAGAATTAGGACTGAAAGCTATGGAGATTCTGGGTGGCTACGAGAAGGGGAAAAGAAAAAGAATGAAAAGAAGAGAGAAAATAAAGGGGATCAGTGTGCATAATTATAAAAGATGAGAGGGGGAAACAATGAGAAATGGATTGCAGGGGGTGAGGGTTAACAGGGTGAGTTAGGTGAAAATAGAAAGTGATGAAAATGGAGTTTGGAGGAAAGACAGAATATAGGGTGAGAAAAGAGGGGAGGAAGAGCTACAGCAAAGGGTGAGAGACGCCGGGGAGGGGAGGGCGGCCTGACGAGCGAGAGCGGGTGGAAAATGAGGCTGAGTGTCGGCAAGGGAAGGAGAGAGGGACAGACCCTCTGCGTTCCCACACTCGGCCCGTTCCCACAGTGGACCCGGCTAATCCCTGTCTTAATTGGGGGAGAATTCCAGCGCACATGTTCCCCTGGAATGAGCGTGGAGGGAGAGGAGAGCGAGGGGAGCTCCTGACACATCAGACGGGCCACAGCGGCCCGAGCCGACGCACGGTGTGCGAGCGCGCCGCGCCGGGAATATAAACACGCGGCCGGACTGTCAGCACGTCTGATGGATAAATGCCTCCGCTACTCTCTCCGTTTCTCTCTCTTCTCACTCGATCCGGCATGAAAAGTGCTCTTAGCGGCCACTTAGCATTGCTTAGTCACATTCCCCTCCCCGACTGGAGCATGTCACTTAAAAACTCCATTTCATGAATGTTTAAGGGAAACAAACAACCTAAAACACTCCCACGTTGTTAAAGGCTGGATTCATCTGAGCTCCAAAAAGATGTTTTTCCCCCCCTTGCCTTAATCTCGCCATGACTAGTTTAAGTTTTATGTGCTTAAGTTTCAAGATCGTAGATAAGGTTGCAGTTAAGGATCTGTGTTGGAGTTGCAGCAGAAACGTGGATAAATTGAAACCTTATGTATCAGCGTGGCATACTCCCACATGGATATGTGGGGAAAGTGGGTTATTGTAAAGAAAAAACTGTATTTTATATCCAATTTTTCCACTTACTTGAAACCATAGAGAGAGACATCACATCAAGATATTCGCTGTTCCGTTTTCTTTTATTTGGTTCAGAGTTTAAAATAGTTTCGATCATTTAAAACCAAAACTTAATACTTGACTTTAGTGCCCAGACTTTTATCCTTTCTTGACTTTTTCTTGCCTCAGTAGACCAGAATGCAGCGCAGATGTTTGAGCAGCGTCTGAGTGGAGTCCGCCGAAACGTCTCCACTGCAAGAATTTGGGGCTCTCTGCGTCCGATAATTTCTGGAACTTACCAAAACCAGCAATCCAGCTTTCGCACCTGTCTCACGCAGTCTCCAGCCTGAAAGCCAAACCATTCAGACCAGGGCGCTCCATCGGAGAAGACTTTGTGCAAACTGGTTCTTAATCAAGCATAAACCAGCCTTTGCTGGGAAATAAGTGTAAAAGCTTCTTTGTAGATTTACCACTGTGTATCAATATCCATTGGATAATACAGGAGAAACCATTGGCTACCAAAAGTGGCCTCATTAGTCCAAAATGAGATGCACCTACAACACATATTGGGAGGAGGGGCTTTGGACCAAGGATATACAGCATTGCAAGCTTTCTTTTTCTTGTGACTAATGAAACGTAGGCAATCCTTCCTTCATGCCGAGGTCGTTAGGTCGATAATATCTAACAATAACTTGCACACCAGGCGACGTATTTTTCTCTCAATAGTAAGAAACACCTGCAACGGTTCCATAACGAACGCGGTACAAAATATCATCCCGTTTTTTTCCACGTACTTCGCGGGAGAGCGCAACGGGAGTATCTGTTGACAAATCCGGCCCTGAGGGTGCGAAATGCAGGAGGGAAGTGCAAGGAGATACTAGTAACCTAACAAAACCCCCGTGAGTGGCAGTTTCGTTCCTGCCCACCGCTTTCCTTAATGAACATTTCCAACAATAGGCGCAGTGCATTATGTCTCCCAGGAGGTAACCTGAAACGGCCTCTCCGAAAGAGAAAGATAACAGGTAAAAAAAAAAAAAAAAAACAGGTACAAGAGGGGAGGCTAGGCAGTGCTGCGGGATTAGATCGACCAGGGAAGTTTATGCCCTTTGTGTCGACGACCAGACAGGTTTTGTCAGCAAACCCTAATCCTGCTGGTGAACTTGCAGGGTTGGATAGCTCGCCCTCCAAAGGCAGGTGTATATCCTGGTGGTGGGTCGACTCTGGGGTTTAGTGTCCATAGGGATAACATCACCGCCCGAGGACATTCGAGGGACACTGTATTATATGGAGTTCAGTTTGGAGGCGAGAGCTTTGTCATGGGAGAAACTGTGGAAAATGCCTGTAGGAAATGATGATTATTGACATTTTGTCGGTTGGTCACCCATTGGAACTGATGCTTTTATCATCAAGACAACTACTGAAAATGAAATCAATCAGATTTGGATTTATGATCTCCAGAGGCTGAACCCTGCTCACCGCGGCAATACCCTAACTTTTCCCTGCGGGCCACCACAAGGCTGACCATCATCCCCTCATCCCGCCACAGTGAATAGCCTTATTAGAGCATGATGTCAGTGTTTGGAGGTTTTTGTGGTTGTACCCCCCCTGCGGGCGATGTCAGCCCCGGGATGCGGCGAGGCGGCGGCAGCTGCGCTGAGCTCGAACGGAGGGGCGGCGAGCGGGCCCTTCACCGGAGGGAGTCACTCCTTCTGTCTCTCCCCACAATACTTTTTTTTTTTGGGCGGGAAAGCACCAAAGACGCTTGTTTGACCCAACTCGCGTTTCTTTGCGGGACCCCCTCCCTGAGAAAAGTGTCGCCCGCCTCCACACTCATACACCATGTCCACCCTGTCTTGATTGATTTTCAGTGCGCATTTTGGAAGGGATTACAGCCATCTGCAGGCTCTTGAGGAACAAAGGGGGCTCCTCGCTCTCCTCCCTTCAGCACTTCAGAGGGATAACATGGCCAGATAAACATGCTCTTGCAGCGCTCTACACTTGTTCCCTATTCTGCCTTGACCTCTCAACCCACCCAAACTGCCCACTCCACTTTAAAGCTGACCGCTTTTTTTTTTTTTCTCCTTTCCCGCCGTCATCCCGCTCCGTGAATAGTGGTTACTCTTTACAGCTTTCGCATATTGCTTACTACGGAAAGACCCGAATGAGTTTGTGCCTTACAAAACTTGTTGCACCGAGGAGGGAAGAGCAGGAATGGGCCGCAGAGTGTGTTTTATAAAAGGCTGGCATCTCCCCAGGCCCGAAGAATTGGTGCGTGGCGAGTTTGCGTGTTTCCAGACCTGTACGTTCACAGTTTCCATTCGGGAATCATCGCTCCCAGCTGCGCCAGGGCGCTGTGGGAACGAGAAATCGTCAGCTGGGCGGGTTGGATGTCAGAGTGTGGTCTCGAACGTCACGCTCGCTCTCAGCTGGTGCCGAGCTGATGGAGAGGCAGCAGGATGCACGGCCGCTGATGTTTGGTTGCAGCGAGTTGGATTACCGGCGTTTGTTTATGTGGAAAATAAAGCCTGGTGAAATCCGCAGCTGTTTTTTTGTGCATCACTTCTTGCTAATCTACTTTATGCAGAAGCTGCACCGAAGCACCCTCAAACTGTCTTTCTTCTGTGGCCTCATGTGTAATCACATACAGCACTGGTCTGAAAACCATCAACACCAAATAAACAGAGTTGTGGATATTTATCTTATTAAGCTTGCTGTGAAAAAAGAATAGGTCAGAGCTCTTTTGAGGAAATTTTCAGATTTCTTGGTAACCTTGGGTTGTGATTAACATTTATATACACTGTCAAAGCACATATCTAACTCAAATCTTTCTCACCTGTCTTTGAGGCATCACCGAGAAATGAAAACCGCAGGAAAGCTACCCAGATTCCTCCATTTGGAAACCTTGAGAATCTTTTGGCACAAGGTGAGAGATTTGAGATTTGTGTAAAGTGCGTGTCAGCGCATCGCAACCACTGTTTTGGTTCCACAGCAGCGCAACGCCCAGCAGCTGTGGACCGAGCTGTGGGAAAGATGCGATGTCGAAGCCACAGATAGACGGTTTCGGGGAAGAGGGAGAGAGAAAGCCAGGTGAAGGATAAGTGAGAGAGATCAGGCTTTGGAAAAGAAGAGGAAATAAATGAATACATTACAATAAAAGGAGAGTTACCAGCTATTGTTGAGTCCATGGCACCATGAGTGAGTAAAAATGCTCAACCAAAGCGGAGTATCATGTTGCACAGATGTTCAGAGTTGTACAGGGGGTATAACAATTAGATTTACAAATACTTTTAAGGAACACGCGTAGACATAGTTGGTGCACTATTAGGCAAACTTTGCAAGTCCAGTATCCGTGTGGGTATGAGTCTAATTCTGCAGGTCTCATTTGGGAATCTATATGTGGTTGGATAACAGGAAGAGGTGCTGCTGGAAATACAGGACCTGTGTGCTATAGGTGGGGTGTTGTTGTGCCGGACTGCAAGGGAGTGTCCAGGAGCACTTTGCCCCCGTCTGCGCTCTCATCTCTGGAGCTTTGTCTCTGGCCATTTCCCCTCAAACTCCCCCAGGGACTGACGGAAGTCCACACCCAAAGTCTCTCTCTCCCATCCATCGCTTTTAATTCCACTCTGCTGTCTCCAGTCCTCGCCTTCAGCCGCACGGCAAGGACAGAATAAAGAGAGGGAATGAGGTGGAGGGAGGAGAGGAGCATTCTGCGAAACTGATTCAGAAATCACTCGACACTCAAGGTGTGCCTGCTCCGTCATCAGTGTGCAAAGTGATCGGAAGTTAGATTTCACCACAAATGTGTGTTTTCAGAGTCTTGATTAAAAATGTCTGCTGATTAAGTAATTAAAAAAAACAACCTTGCCACTGTGTCATTGTGGCTTCGCTGACAGTCATACCGCAGTATTTACGGGTTCACGCTGGGGTCACAAAGAAGTGACAACAATGCAGGAAGTTGAGCTTTGTCAAAATGTCACATGATGTATTAGTTGAGGGAGTTTAATTTGAGTGCTCTTTGTTTCGGCTTATCAGCCCTGCAGCAGTAACCTCGGATGGACTGGAAAGGCGGGGAGGGGGGGTCAGAGGAGTGTCGGTGTGCAGCTCGGGGCCCCCCAGCTACGGGGAGTTTTTAAAGGAGCACTGAGGCAGTAAATAGCTGGGGAGGTTAGAGGTTCCCTCACATGAACTACTGATGCAGTGGCAAGCCAGTGTCAGGGTTTCTATGGGAGATAGCTGGAAGGACATGGAAGGCATGTCGCGCTTTTGTGATTCTTTTCCATTTAACCTAAACACCATGTTAAATCCCCAGCTGCTCTTTTTCAAACGGATTTACTGCATGCAGTAAATCTGAGATTTGACCGAGGTGTGTGCAGTAACAAGTTTATGCAGAATTTTTGCAAGAAGGAGAAACAGGTGGTGGATTAATGATCGGGCTCCGGTGATATGAGTGTTTCTGCACTGTCTGCCGCACAGCACCTCATCTGTCCGAGCAGAGAATGAGCATAGTCGGCCATATCAGGTAACAGATACACTATGTGATGCTGTGGGTAAAATCGCAAGTTGAGGTAGGACACAAACTTTTCACCCCAGGCCAAAGGCGTACGGCTGAGCAGAGTGGAAAACAGATTTGGTTTCGTTGTGGGCCTGCGTGCACGTGGTCAGGATGAAGCGAGCGACTGTGTGGCACCTCAGCTCAGCCGGGTCTGCCACGCCGCTCCCTTAATGGCAATTTATTGCTTCCTGAATCCTGAAAATGGGAGGCTGAGGACAACAGAATTCCAACCGCTGTTTTCTACCTCCCTCACCCCCCCCTCCACATGCCCTCAGGGTCCTAAAACACTCCCTAAATCTCTCCGCCTCTTAGGCCCTCTCGCTCTCTCCGGCGTGCCATTTGTTCCGAGCTTTCACGGGTCTGATTCATGGACACTTGAAGTGACTTATGTCTGAGAAAACACTGGATATGGTAGAAACCTTTGGGAGCCACATACTTTAATGTAGGTTAAACTTTTTCATGTGTTGGGCATTGTGGAGCATGAAATCACCGTGTTTCGTCAAAAAGCCTTAGAGAAGCAGCACAATGAATATACGTGAGAGGCCTTAAAACGAAAATACATCCAAAAAGCATCAGGAGTGTTTTATGACAGGATATTTTTAATAACACAGACAGACATAAAAATAATCCACAGTACTGAGACAAAGTTTTTTTTTTAACCACAGGCATTTTTCATGACCTTGTTTC
The DNA here is from genome assembly GCA_016785225.1 of Psettodes erumei. Lineage (NCBI taxonomy): Eukaryota > Metazoa > Chordata > Actinopteri > Pleuronectiformes > Psettodidae > Psettodes > Psettodes erumei. The sequence continues at coordinate 38,096 of JAFBJZ010000865.1, read as the reverse complement.
TATAATTTCTTATTCACATATTTACACTGGTATTCACACAAATTTACACAAAAAAATAACAAACATGGCAGTGTTATGCATTCAAGACATACTGCTTCAGCACGTCGTGATAATTTGGTATGACCCCCTTCCCCTTGTTGTTATAGTGCACATTTAGATATGAAATCAACTCGCAGAACAGAACTGTGTACGTTAAATGCATATTTCGAGGTTCTTTTGAGCGAGCCTTGTCCAGTGTAGTCATTTCTTTAACCCAGCAAAGTTGGATTTTCGACATCTTTCGGAATATTCCCCCATCTTTGCTGCTTTGGCAAGACCAACCTATTTTTTTCAAATAATTCTGTCAAATACAGTCCAATGAGTTGACATTTTGAAGAAACATTGCTTGCTGCTGAAATGAATCATATGATATCTTGCAAAAAATAAAATTAAATTAAAAAAAAAAAAATCCTGCATGTCCTTTCAGATAAAAAAAATCTCAGAGTTGGCTAGAGTATGAAAGTGCTTTCAGCACTATATGGAGCTGTGAAACCTGCAGGCAGACTCAGCTTTGTGTCACCACTGTACGTGCTCACATTGTCTGTACATATATTAAATTCTCCATTCTCGCTCCACTATGCTACATATAGTTGCTTTCTTTTTATTTGGTTTTCAGTGCTTGCAGCATCACACTTTCCAGATCATTCCCTTTCCTTCATCAGTGCAATTTTTTTTTTTTTTTTACATTTCTAATCTCCTTAATAGTAACACTGAGGATGACCCCAGTACGGGGGGGGGCAGTAAAAAACGTCACTGTCCCATAGATAGACATTTTCTGAAAAAAAAACCCAACACTGTCGTTAAAAAAGTAGCCATTCTGAAATCACAGCAACAACCTGCCTGCAGTGTATCCTCAGCGGGATATCACCTAAAAGGCCGGAAGCTCTCTGCAGAACTTTTCATAAATGTTCCTGAGTTTCTAAGCAATGGATCTGAATAGGCCTCAATTAATGGCTTAACTTAATTTATCCCAAATGGAAAGCTTTTCAAAAGATTTTCTCTGAACCAGCATGACGGCATCACTGCTTGTAAAACTGTCCAATGCCAAAAGCTTATAATCTTCATTTCCACCACGCCCCTCATCTCACGACTTCACCGGGTCGTTTTGACCGCAGTGACTGCATATTGCACTGAAATGGTGTTGGGGAAAGTCCATTTCACTCCTCAGTCCTTTGGGAATATCCGTCGGTGGCACCACGGCGCCGTCATCTGACAGTTGCTCGTGGCGGCCTCTTCCGAGACGTGGAATAGGGCTGAGTTGGGCCTGGCTTTGAGTACAGCCTCGGTTCAGACGAGCTTCAGTCCACAGGCAGTTCACAGGGTATTTGCTGTGCTGCTTTGGCTATCGTGTACGCCCGCTGAAAGTCCTTGTAGCGGGGAGCGCAGCCCAACCAGGCCTCGCCAAAGTGGACCCGACCAGTGAAAAGGAAGCTGCCGGATCCCGGTTTGACGCCACACTGCAGCAGAGTCCTTATCTCACCCTTGGTGGTCAGGCGGCTGTTGCCGGTGAACAGGGCGTACTTCTGACGAAACACCCGCGTGGCGCTGACCTTGATCACCGCTGCCCGCAGGTTCTCATCTTCTTCCACTGACCGGATGTTACCACGCACCACTGTGGACCAACACGTATGAGGTTAATGTCTAGTATGGTTATTTTACGACACACACTTTTGACTTATGTCAACATTGGCAACTTGTCATCTCGAAAATGCTGCACTGTCCCATTGCAGAGATGTGCTTCGCTGTGGGCCACCAAAAGATGGTAAAGCCGTTTGAAGGCCCATGCCTGATCACTAATCCTTCTAACTTTTGTTGCCAGCTGAACTTCAGATCAGTCCCATTACAGCTCAATCAGAGGCCTGCAGATTAGCCCACTAGTCTCCTTCTCTGGGGATGCTGGGATTAGATTTTATGGATCCTGACTCAGAATCATTTTGTTCTGCAGCTTTGCAGTTTTGCAACTTCTTGCAATTTAGTGATCTATCTTAATATGTTAATCCTGTCTGAATTTGCTGTGTGTGGGGGAGGGAGGGTTGAGGTTTGCTGCGTTTCAAATGTTACACAGACACACGGGAGAGGGGTTAAAAAAAAGGTAACTCACCAAAGTCACTGGTGCAAACAGCCATCAGAATCTCTGTGTTGTTGCAAGGTCTGCAAGCATCTGAGGAGAGAAAAGAAAGGTCGATCAGTTGGTGCCCTGACATAACTGTAAACTCCAAATCACCTGTATGCTAACGCTCATACTGAGCCGCAGGAAACCAAAGACTGCATTTCGGGATGACATGCACAGGAACGTGAGATGTGAATCCCGACCTAAAACTCTGGGCAGAGGTAAGTACAGAAAGGGAGAGACCGACCACCATGGTTCTAACAGACAGCTGCTACTTTTACAGTTGGCGGAGGAGGACCAGTGGAGCTTAAAGGTGCGAGGTTCATCCACCCAAAATGATTTAAAGGCCAAATGAAACACCCCCCACCCCCCCCCCCCCACTGAAGCCCCTTTTTTTGGTGGTCTACAGTCACACCTCATCAAAGCCCAGACAGGGGCCAGGAGAGGGAGTGGGACAGGACTTCAAAGATTTTGAAAGGAGCACAGCCCCACTTCCTACAAAACTCTGCACTCCCTTTCACACAAGGCCGGACAGATTTTCTTTGAAAAAAATAAAAAATGCAGCACACCTTCCTGATTTTCATGACAGGATTTGCAGATGGCTGTGAAAAAAAAGCAAAGCTGGAGTTGTCTGTTTTGACTGAATATTGTGGCTAGAAAAAAAGCCCTGGCATTTTTTTTTTTAAAGTTCTCCTTGTGGTTCTTTGGAGGCCCCTTGCCCAGCCCACACATTCTCCTCCTTAGTGAAAACCTCTTGATAAATGAGATTCCTTCCTCTCTAGTCCACAGCAAACCCCCCCCCAAACCTAATCAGTGTGTGTGTGTGTGTGTGTGTGAAAGAGAGAGAGAGAGAGAGAGAGAGAGAGATGTAGGGGGGAGTGCACTCCTACAGACAAGTCTCCCCACAGAGAGGCAGTTCAACAAAAGAGCGGAGCATCTCAGCTGGGCAGAGGCCTCCCTGTCGCCTAGGCGACGGCAGTAATCCCAGAATGCTCATGCGGCACCCATTCAAAGGGGCTGTGGACTCTGGAGAAAGCCCCACATACTGTGCCTTTGTCCCCCCCCCCCCCCTCTTCTGCACTCCACAGCTCCCCCTTCTCCTGCTCCAAACCAGCACGCCTCTGGGGAAAGTTTGGCCACTTCCTCCTCTCTGCACTCTACATGGGCCGTGGAAAGTCCAACCAGCCCACAGCGGCCTGTTATGAATTATGAATCATCTACAGGGGAGGATTTTATGGCGTGTAACATCATCGCTGGTGGGGTAAAAACCTTGCATCTACCAAACTTTTGAGGGCAGAAGAAGAAAAGAGTTGTGACCATGTCAGGTATATTATTAAAAGAGTTTTATGTGACCAGGAAGTCACTTTTTTTCCTCATCCATAAGGATATAATGTGAACTTTCAGGTGTGCAACTAGCAATAGCACAAAGATGGTTGTTTCTGAGAAGTAATCAATGAAGTGAGTATTAAGTTTTAGTTGCAAAGTTGTTCCCCACAGCCTCTTTCTTTTTAATCTTTTAATTTAAGACAAATTAATGTAAAAAAAAAAAAATGTCACTGCACCTCCTCATATTTGACCCTAAGTGGCTTCACTCACACCAACATGACTGCCTGTGACTGCCTCACTGACTCACCCTCGCTGCTGATGGTGCTGGAGTCCAGTGACAGGCGAGCGGTCCAGTCCCCTCTCAGCTCGTAGCGAAAGGAGGCGATCCTCCTGCTGATGTCCTGGTGAGGTGTGGCTTGCAGGAACAGAGCCACCCTCTCCCCGGGCAGGCGGCTGAAGCACCGGACCCTCGGCGGGGGGGAGGTCTCCAGGCGGTCCCCTACCAGCAGCTCCAGGACCCCGTCCCTCTCCAGGTAGAGCTGGGCGCCGTGGAACTCCTCTGAGGGCTTGACGCAGGCCGTGATGAGGCCCGAGCTGCTGCCGCCGGGCCCCACCGCCATCGAGGGCAGTCGGGGCGAGAGCGTGAGGCGCAGGGCCCCTTTGGGATACAGCCAGTCCAGGGTGCCCTCAGAGCAGTGGAGGGAGATCTGCTCCACGCTGCCCTGCTGCTGGGACAAACCACTGTGAGTGGGAAGGAAGAGAGGGAGACACAGATGAATAAAAGTTTCACTGTCACATATTCTGGCAAGAGAGTGGGCCCAAACATCATCATCATGGATGGATGGATTGGGGTTAAATGTGATGCCGAGGTGTCACGAAAAAAGAGAAGAAAACACAAAATAAACTCAAATGCTTTAAAATTCCAACTTCAGTGAAACTTTGGTAGCTCAAGACCTACTCGGAGAAGGCGCCGCCTAGTGGCAGCTCTGTGGAAGCGCAAGGGGACACACTGCAAATGCGATGCACTCTGCTCTGCGTGTTTCCCGCACGTATTTATCTATAACGCTGTAGCGCACGTTGTTAGAAATAATACGTGCGTAATGCGTGTGCTGTGGCGCGTCTCCGCTTCCAGCAAATGCGCGCTTTCCTGCGAGTATGGGAATTAATCCTCCCGTCTCCTGCCTGTCTGGACCCTCCGTGCCTCCTGCAGACAAGACAGCCCCGCAGGCGCGATCGCAGTGGAGCTCCACAAACATTTTAATTGCGCCCTCGCGACAAGTCTCAACGTGTTGTGTTGCAAACATGCACTGCCCTCGTCCTTTTACCACTCGCTTCGCAAACCAAACAAAGATGCAAAAAAGTGACTTCTGCAGCGTCATTCGGTGGCACTTCGGAATCACATTTTCATTCAAACAAAATGCAGAAACAGCATGGATAGAATTAGAAGTACTTGCCTTCCTCTCCAGCTGCACTGGTCCTCGGAGTAGTTTGAAAGAGCCGCATCAAGGATGGCAAACAGTACAATCCAACTTGCGTTAATCCAAACTCTCGAGCCGGACATTTTCGAAAGTGGCTGAAGCAAAGTTTTTAAAGAAATGTCAGATAAAGGTAATTCCAAACCTGCGATGTCCTAAACCTTTCTAAAAACGACTCTTGGTCTGTCTGTGACAGTCTCCATAGTTTAGTATCCTCTTACTCTGGTGTGTGAGATAAGAGAATACTGCTGAACTCTCCGGACTGCTGTGCGTCAGGGAGAACTCGGAGCTCCGGAGTTATCCCCCCTCGCAAAAACTTTACGGACCAATCAGAGCGCGACAAGGGAAACTTTAAACCACTCACGCTGCGGAGGGGGAGGAACGTCTGACCTGACTAAAACAGTATGCAGATATGGACCCGGTTACAATTCACTATTGTGTTGGACCTGTCTGCACAGAAATGACTAAGCTAAATTAAAATAATAGTGTTAATACCCTGAACTCACTCACATTTGAGACGTGTAAAGTGTTTTATTATAATACTATAATAAAATCTAAAGTGTTTTTTTTCCAACAAAAAGGTTTAATTATCTTTTGATTGCATTCAGTCCCTGTCCCTCATTTATAGATCCAAACTATCCTAATCTTAAACTGTGACTATACAAATACTGTTCATTTTTAAACTGACTGAATTTCATTATTAAATTTAAATGCATATATTCTCAACAAACATCCCAAATCCACTGAGCTTGCATAGGATAAAGCTTTCCATGAATTTGATCAGTATAGTCTGCTTTACATTGGCTTTATTCTGCAGCAGTTTATTTTCTTAAAAACACAGACCATTTCAAAAGCTTCTGAAACGTTACAAAATCTATTTTTGGTGACAAGGCTCGACATAAAAAAAAGACTAAATCAAAGGAAGAACGAAAAATGAAGAGACATAAAGCACTAGACACAGTTCAGTAATGCGAACCTAAATTTCAGACCCGTCATCTACGTTGGTGATGGTGATGGTTGTTGTGCCCTCTGCCCTTTACCCCGCTGAGCTTCTCTTTCATGTTGCGGTATTTATAACCAAATCAAATATTCTTTTGGGCCAACACTGCCATCCATCTCGCTGAGCCAGTGACTTTCAGTGTATGTGTGTGTGTGTGTGCCTTTGCGCGTCATCAAAGTCTAGGCCCCTCCAATGGAGTTATGACAAGGCCTCAGACCAACACAAAGGCACATGTGCAGAAATCCAGCGGCTTTATTGTCTGCAGCAGGACAGAGCTTTGTTTTCTGCAGGGCATTTCAAAGCAGCAGGGGAGGGGTAGGTTGAGGTGGGGGTGGGGTGAGGGGTGAACCAGTCAAAGTAACATGAATATATAAGTGCCTAAACTTAGCTACGGACTTCAGAAATATGTCATAACAGCAACGTGTGCACAGTTTAATCAACACACACGCGTCAGAGTTACACACTTTGTCAAGACCATCAGTCTGCATGTATTCATGTGTCCATTAAAACAATGGCACACACTCATTGTGACCCTGGTATGACCCTGACTACAGTCTTTTCCAGCCTGGATCATATTTAAATGCCTTCATGTGGCTGTAACAGTGCACCCAGGATCTTACAGTTCAAACTTACAGTAAGATTATACTGATTTGATGTGGTTATTCTCACTTTTATTCACTGAGACTTTTCTTAACTGAAAAAAGTCATGGCATATGGGGTTGGGGAATTTGGCAAAATCTGTGTGAAAACAACATTTAGTTGAATTGAATCATGCATTAACTCAGAGTGAAGTCAGTGCACGTAACTATGTCATTAGAAAGCAGATGCCTTATAGTGCTACCAGAATAATGCACTGAATGAGTTAAAAGAGATGTATGACTTTGATTCAGACATTGTTACTACTAAAGATCAGTTTGACTGGTGAACCATCAGATCTGGTTGCTCCTGTTCTGCATGGCCATCTTTGACTTTGTGATGAAAAGCAGCCTGTGTGTCCTCGTACTTTAACCGCTGAACCAGAAACCCGTAAAGTTTTTGTCTCTCTGTGTCCTCTGCATTCTCGCCGGCCCGCCAATGAGAGCGTCTTCAAACAGTGCTCTCGTACGCATACGACAGTTTGCATGCATGTCAGAGCCGTGTCTGTTTGCTTGGTATACTGTATCCCTCTGTGTGTGGGTGTGGGCAAACACGGAGAGGATGTAGCGACAGTGTGTTGTCGCTTGCATTTATGGGACCTTGACATTGTGTGTAACTTTCTCTCACCGTCTCTTCTCACTGTTTGAGATGCAGAGGCTCTTTTGAAACATTCCTACATACTAGCAATGTCTGTTTACAAGGTTTTGTGAGTGAGAGCATTTCAGAAATATTCTACATGGAAATTTTAGTTTGGCATGCTCAAACATAAATTCACTGTTTGATCTGTTCTGTGTTGGCAGAAATGCATAGGTTGCATATGAAATATCTGTAACTTTGCAGACAAATCTATTATGTTGAACATGAAATACTGTTCCCTGTGCAATGACTCAATTCATTTCAAACATGCAAGTTTAGCTTGCTAGTCATAGCATAGTACATATTACTGTAAATATTACTGATTTCGACAAGGGACTTTGATAATGCAATGATGAAAACTTGAATTCAAACATATTTTGAGGCTTATGAGTCTGCATTAATAGTCCACATGCTTCAACTCTGAAAAAGGCCATCCCACGTTATGTGCTGTACCAGTTATAAGGCTGAATAGGTTTAGAGCCTCAGCACAATTCAAACAAGCTTGTATGTCCCTATAATGTCGACGAAAGGACGACCTGACTGGAGTTGAGAAGTTGAGTTGCCCTCATTCCCAGAGTTTTACAGCACCTTCCCATGGCACCTCAGTGCTAATCCGGTTGATCTGACATTGCTGCTGTTTGTTTTCCTGCACAGTGTCATCTATCTGCTGGTAATGAGATCTAAGACCTTGACGGGATAATCAGCCTTCGTTTCGGGGCAGCAAGAGAAAAAAATGTGCCCCTTCCTGTGGGATTGTGTTGTTTCTTATGTGCCTGGGTAGTTTGAGGACAGTCATGGGAAATTGTGTTACAGCGGCTGTGGAACTGGGATTACACAATACATTATTTAAGGGTGAGATGAGGAAAAGCCTGATATCCTGAATTCCAGAATACAATTACTGCAGAAAATCACAGTCTAACATACACTTGAGTTAAATTATATATAATTGTGGCTGGCTAATAATCCTTTACATTCATTTTCACATTATCTACAACTACAGTGTTGGTACAAGGTCCACAAAGCATTGTAGACATGAAAAATGAATGTGTGGCCCGTTTTTCATGCCTATGTACCATTAGTTATAGGGAAAAGGGCTATCTGAGCTGCTCCCATATACTCCACTAGAGTTTTGCAATGTGATGAGTCAGTGAGAGCAGTGAGGCTGACACGTTCCCAGGTGAAATGTCAGCAGGTGAAGGGGGTTCCTGGTCGAACGGCGGCCAGAGGCTGTGAGAAGAACCGACGGTCACGGAGCTCGGAAAAACTCGTGCTGATATTTACCCTCCGAGCCCCCATGAGAGCCTCATGTGAAAACTGACACCTGCTCTCTCATTGCACTTTCTCAGGATCCTGCGTGTGTGTGTTTGTTTGTATGACAGTAAATTTCTCTTTGCGCCTCTCATCTCGGTTTGTGTAGTTTGTGTGTGTGTTTGTGTGTATTTGTGTGTTAGTGTAAAGCCCAGTGGGAAACTGAATTCAAGAGGGCCCTATACCAGATAAACAGAGTCGGAGAGGGGCTGATAGCAAACGCAGCTGGAAACGCGCAGAGACACCCTGAGAATGCGCTGTAATGCTTTTCTAAACATGTAATAGATCACTTAGCTGCACTGTCACAATACTCCCCTACTCCCCCTGTGTGCTTTAATCCTCTCCATCGGGATCTCACATAAATTTTGCTTCAAACTATATCCTAAGTGTCATTATATTGAGACAAATTATCTTGTGATTTGGTCACAAATCAAAAGAGACTTGTTTGTGACAGCTGGGATCAAGGCTCTGCAGTAATGTCTCACACATTTTAATCTACTCTATCTGGTCATTTTCCTCCCCCTCTTACAACACTCACACTTGGTCTTGTTTTAGTTTATTATACTTGTTTTATTTCAGCCACCACTGTCATCGCCGTTTGTTTCTCTTTAAAGCACTTTCTGACTAATTCAAGTGCTTGAAAGATGTTCATTTAGATCTTTTTTTAATGGATCTTCACTCAAGCAATCCACTTTTTTTTGCATTCAGCAGCTCCAAATATAACCTAATTATAGTGTCTGGGGTCAGAGGTCACAGCTGGGTGCCCTAGGGACTTTTCATTAGCAAAATGGAGGGAAGAGGCTGCAGGTGTCTAAAATGGACCTCTCTGTCTATTGTGCTCAAACTCAGAAAGATCATACTTTCTTCTTTTTTTTGCTTTATTCCCATAATAAATATGCTTGCTTGCACTTGCTCCACCTAAATTTACCACAAACTTACCACCTTGCATCAGTTGCAATAATCCATTAATCCAATACGTAATAATATAACACTCAAAGAGGCCAGTTAACTTTTGATATATAAAGCATTCCTCTGTACTTTTATGTCTGTAAGATTTACAGTGTACTGCAAATCGTAAAAAACACAAAAAACTTGTAATTGTAGCATTTTTGTATTGTGGTATCTTTTTTAATTAAGTAAAAGATCTGAGTACTCCTTCTGCAGTCATTTGTGTATTCAAAGCCAAACACTGGTCTTTAATCCCTAGAATTGTTTAGTGATGCTTCCCGAATTGCTGATTAAGACAGCAAAGAGCTCAGATTGCAACTAACTTGCCTATATACATCTGCGAACATTCAGTTTCCCTTTGAGTCTCTCTCTTTTATTCACTTAGTTCATGTCAAAATGTATTTTCACTGTTTATGAACCTCACAGCTCTTCCAAATTGTTTCCCTCCCACGGTGCTGGTGTGATAGATATTGATAATCCTTAAAAGTCTGACAATTATTCCTATCTCTTCATTCTCTTATCTCAGTGTAAGATGATAATGGTAGTGTCATTGAACTGACACTGTGGACAGTGTCAATAGTGCAGCCAACCTTGATGTCCTTTGCGTTGATTCTCACATTCCAGTGTTCAAAAGCACACAAGGGAATACTCTAGCTCCAGGGAAAACAGGCCCGTCTCTTCATAAGTGGCTCTTCACACAACGTTGCCACTGCTAACTCTGAGTATTTTTTTTACAGTCATTGCTTGATGGTGAGCAGCAGACAGGGAAAAGAAAGCAGAACAAAAACCTATTGCAGTCACCACAGAATGCACAGGAAGTTTCCTGTGGTAGTTGAGGTTTAAGGCTAAATTTAGACTACAAAGCATCTGCAGTCAGCACCACAGCTTTTGATTGCAGCCAGATTGAAGCAGGCATGTCTTGTGCTCCCTTATAAATGTTGCATTCCCTCATTAGTGTGTTAATGTGTGCAAAATTAGGTCTGTGAATGGTCAGGCCCATCTTGTTTTTGGAGGGAAACCCACTTTAGTGATTTCCCCTTTGAAAGACGGCATCCCCGGCCCCTTTCACTTCACATTTATGACTCTCATTAGCTGCAATTAGCTGCATCTGCCTATCCCACTATTTGTAATCCAGATGAGAGTATTGTTATCAGCAGCCCAGCGGTGCTATAGTAACGCCTCAGGCCAGGAGCGCTTGATAGACTGTGTTGTTGGAGCCCAGCTGGGGGTCAGACAGAGGTTCTCCGCTGTCTGCCTTGTTTGCTGCTCTCCCACCCCCACCAGTGCTTCTAATTGGCTGAATCGATTTGGAGGGAAACTTAACAAGACCCAGAATCCCTCCAAAATTGACAATAGGTATAGTGTTTTACATATGTCCACAGGAAAGACAGATGTTGTTGCTCTCGACCACATCCACATTTGAATACCTTTATTTGGATACAATGGGAGAGAATACAAAGGGGCTATATTTTGGTGGTCAGACAGAGGCAGAATTTTGGCGGCCAAGGCGAGTCCATTTCTTCAAAGTTGTCATGATAGACCCTTCATGTTTGGTGCTACGAAAGTGAAATAGGTTTTACTTCAAAAAACAGTAAAAGTTGAATGCATTAGCAGATACATGTATGTATTCAGTGTCCACATCAGTTATTCAGAGGACAGGAGGAATTTCTGTCAAACATGTAAAGTGATGAACTAGTTTCCTAGAGTTAACAAAAGTTCTTAATTTAGTCAAGTCGTTCCCTGCCATCAGGAAAGGTCTATGCCAATCGATTTATTTTATTATTATATTTGGGATGCACAATTTTGAATACAAATGTTTGTTCTTTCTACGTGAATCATGCTGGACTGTGAATACTGTGAATAACAGATTGCTTGACTCTCTCCAGAGATAAGAAATACATCCTGTTCACTTATTAACATGTTATGTCCTGTCTCCATGCTAAACGATGCTAAGCTAAACAACTGCTGGCTCCAGATGAATGGCATCTATAGAATGTATCAAAAATCCAATATAACTTCTTCATAATGCAACTTAAGCCTGCATTACTTCAAAAACTAACATGCACAGATCACATTTCAGGAGGCACACATGAAACACTCAACTGGAAAATGCTACAAAGTAAAAAAAAAACACAAAAAAAGGATGGATGGTCATTTTTTTTTCTTTTGCTGTCTGACTCCACTCAATCGCCTCCTCCTCCTCCTCCTGCTCCTCCTCCCCTGCACTGCATCCTGCTCTGTGAATTGAGTTTAGTCAGCCCAGGCCATCCTTTGCTGTGCAGAATATAATTAGCCTGCCTACACACGCACGAAAACACACACACACACACACACACACACAGACTTTAAACTTTAAACTTTAAACCCCCCCCACACACACACACACACACACACACACAATGGCCCACTCACACAATAGACACATGCCAATACTATGACCCCCCTCAGCTATCTCTGCATGCACAAAAAACTCCCTGTTCCTCCTCAAATCCTCCTCCCTCCTGCTCACTCAGCAGAATAACAAGGTTGATAAGATTACATTTTTACATATCACATTTCACATCATATCGTAGAAATAATAAAGAGCTTAACAGGTGCTACATCTCAGCTGTTACGGTGGAGATTTGAAATCTGGCCGGTGGTCGGAATTACATGTGACACTGCCTCGATGTACTGAGTTTCAAGTGATAAAGTTAACAGCCTGTTACGATTTCAAAGCTGGATGCTGTGAAGTTTGTAACCAAAGAGGGAGCTCAGCTTTAATAAACCATTGAAAGTAACGATCTGGAGTCGTTGCTTCTCCAAGTACCATTTAAAACTGTTGCATAGTGCTTAAACAGTGATGAAATGATACAGCTTGATCATAAACTGGGATAAAATGTGAACACCAAAGGATCAAAGGTAAAATGAGATGTGAGGGTAAAATTAACAGGATTAAGCCATCACATACTGATTCTACAAAAAGCGATTTAATAATTTAACTCTAATCCAAGAATATCTGCATTTCTGTCCCCAGATGACAATTAAACTCTCCTCCTGAAGTGAGACTCAGTGGGACCATAATTGCACAACAAATCTGAATCCAAAGCATCTTTTATCTCCAGCCATCTCTCATCAACTCCATTCAGACTCCTTGGTGACTCGGTGTAGCTCATCCCTGAGCCCCTTTTGATCGAGTTTTTGGAAATGCCATTGCACATGAGCCCCTTGCTCTCTCTCAGCACCTGCACTTCAGTGTCCTTGGGCTCATCGGTGGAACCTGTCTTTTAAAGATGTATACATCTGTTGTAAATGAGATAGCCTTTGTTGGGGGGAAAACCCTTGAGGGGACCGCCAAAACTCCCTGGCTCCATTGAGCAAACCCCAAACCCCAACCCCCCAACCCCCCCCACCCACCCTGCCCCCCCTCCACCCACACACACACACACACACACACCTCTTACTTCAGGGGTATCATATCACCTGTCCCTTGGGGTGTTGTAGTGTGCAAGGCTGGATGATAACAGGTGTATTTGAATGTACACAACAGGTGGGATGAATGCCGAAAGAGAAGCCTGTGGCTGTTTGTTGCCTTTACCCTTGTTTCCTATGAGTTTTATTTTTATTGTTTATAAGTGTTTTCATGTTACACAGTGGAATTAACGAGCATTTAGCGGTAGTTGTTCTTTAATATTTTTTGTGTTAAAATGACTTTTTTGGCAGTGGAAGAGGCCGTTAACTCCTAGTATTTGCACACTGAGGAAATTAGGAATTCTGCAAAGCTTACCAGTGGTGATAAATATTTATGTCACAGCTCCATGTGGTTGTTTGGCCTTATTAGCTTCATCTGACCCAAGACTGATGAACGCAGGAAGCTGATAGATGGCAAAAAAAAGAGGAGAGACAAAACAGAGTCTGTCCTCTGACTGAGTGGCTCTTCAATAGAGGTTGTTTCTTTCCACAGTGGACTGTGTCATCCTGCAGAGGAGTGCAGACAAGTGAAAAAAACCCAAAGCAAAAGCGAACAAGGGGAACTTGCTGAATAACTAGAGCATGGAGTGTAGTCCTGAACTGCCCGACACATGCATGCATGCACACATATGCATGAGTGCATATAGTTCTCCTCTCTACTCCACATATTGGAACACACACACACACACATGAAAATGCACATTCAGAATACATCTCAAGGATTTGGGACCTATCTGCACATGTATGCAGGCTAATCAGGGCCTCTTCACAGACAGAAAGCGAAGGGTCACTCAGGGTGAGATGTTTGTGATGGAAATTTGGACGGCAGGCGTAGGAAAACAAAGCCAGAGACAAGACGCCCCAGAGACGACATACTTTACACATGAGATAACACACATTGAGGAGTTACAAAAAAAACCTTAAAATAGGATAACAAAGCCTTTCTCATTCATATTACTGATAAAGAGCTCCATTGCAGACACTTTCACGAAATTATAAAAGAATGGTTGGAGTCAGAAAATATTTTGTCTGTAGATTTAATTCTGAGAGCCAGTGTAGGAAGGCTTTTATTTCAAAATCAGGTTCTAAGATTTAGAAATAGCTGCCAGAAAGTTTAAGGATTAAAACAACCCTCATTTTGTTGCACTTTGCACTGCAGAATGTATGACTATTTTTTTCTAAAACTGAAACTTGTTTATAGGCCATTTCCTCTCCTCAGTGTAGCCTTTAATTATTCCATGTTACTTTATTTCCAGCTATCTACATCGAGCAAGGAGAAGCCAACAATCCCACTGATTGCATATGATTTAGTGGTGAGGGTGTTGTGTCGCGCTGGTCATTCCTGCATCACTGGAGCCCAGGACATTCAGCTGTAACTGGGCACATAGCGTATAGATCAGGGGCATCCGATGGAACCGAAGCGCCTCACTGAGAAATCACACAAAGATGGGATTTAATGGCCCTTCGATTGAGCGATTTTGAAAAGCAAACCTCTGACCCCCAGCCTTGACCCCTGGCAACCCCTCCCATCCTCCAGGGTCCAGTGCTTGTCATTGGTCATTTGTCAAACTCCTCACACTGATCTGATTACCGTCCAATTTGGGATGTGCCGACTACACACTTCTGGGATCAAGACAAGCTGCTTTCAGCAACTTTACATGACAACAAATAGCTGTGTTGTTGTGGGAAGAGTAAAGGGATGAGTATTTGTTCTGTTCTGGAAAGCGAGACAGGAAAAACTTCAGATAGAATGCAATGCCAATAGGATTTGTGTTGAAACTGTAAAAGAAAGCACACTACAGTCATATTTCCTACTGGATCATAGTGCAACAAAACAAAGATGATGATGTAAAACAGAGGAGGAGAACAAACAGATGAATCATCAAATGACTCATCCAAACTAAACATATCTTCCACTGATCCCGGCCAAATCTAATGATTTCAGAAGCATTCAGACACAGGAATCTTCTGTGTTCATCATCGAAGTCCAGTCCAGAACAGCATCGTAGATATTTTCAAAAACATGGATGAAGAGTAATGCTCTCTGAGCGTCGCTATTCATATTCTGACTGTCAGTCAGATATAACAAACCTTATCCTGTTCAGCCCTGGAGGACTGTGTGACATGCACACACAGACACACACACACACACACACACAATTAGCCCATAGCTCATTATGTCTGCTTTAGCTACTTTGGATTGTGCTGCAGAGGTGCGGGGGGTGGGGGGGTGGGGTTGGTGACCCTAGAGAGCATGACCTGAGGGGACAATTGGGGAGTTACAGAGTTGGGGTTGGGGGTAGGCAGTGAGGACAGGGGGGCGGGGGCCTTGTCATCTAGGGAGGGAAAGTAACTTCTTGGTGCCCCTGCTGGTTCAGCTCTCCTGTGAAGATCCCCATTGATTTTCTAAATGAAAAAGACACTGATTAGTCACCACTAGTGAAATGCATGAGCTTTAGCAGAGCAACTGCTTTTGAATTGATAATTTGATGAGATACAACGAAAGAAAAGCTCATTGTAATTATAGGAAAACTCAATCTTGTCTTTTAGTAGTCTGCAATTATAATGATCCGTAAGCAAATATTGTGTCCAGCTGGAACTAGTTGTCGTAGTTGTGTTACATTAATGGTTAACCTTATTTTACATATGGAGATTTAGTGGTGAAGGAGGGATGGGATGAGTCTCTCTCTGCATCCCTGAATTAGTCAGGCACAGGAGTTTTGGTTTCCCTCCAAAAACTCTATTGTAAAACTTCTCCCCCACTACTTATACAAGCCACTCAGCAGCCACCTCCACCGCCCCCCAGCCGTCACACATCAATCCATGGTGGTGTGTGTTTTGGGAAGTGGGGGTGTCTCAGCCAGAGTGCTGTTAACCCCCCAGGGTGTAAAAGATTCCTGGACTAACACAGCGAGTTTCAAAAACAAACTCTTTGATTTAGGTTTACTCAAGCTTTTTTAGACCTCAAACCAACAGATGTTAAAGAAAACACAGAAGATACTGTGGCATTTGCCAGTCTGAGAGAGAAAGTACCTATTTTGTAAAGTCACTTAATGTGTGTGATTGACTGCATGCAGGATTTTGTTCATTTGCACCGGAGATGCAACTGTTCACAACTATCTGAATTGTGTCGGCTCCCTGTTGGTGTGTATGTGCCTGTAAGGTGCAAATACAGGACATGGGTGCATCCTGTAAGAGGTACCAATCACCCTGCTATTTTTTATCACAAAGCTTAATCAGGGCTGCAGAGGTGTGTGGATAACCTTTAATGTCTTGGGTATCTCTGGCCTTTCTCTTACCTGCCTTTGGGCTAGCATTAGGATATCCCTTATTTAACTCGTACATCAGAATTCCCCTTTAGCAACCGCTGGAACAGAGTTAAGGCATGTGCACATAAAAACACATTCACACAGTTGCAACCTCAAAAAAATACCAGAGTGAACAGTTCTGCTGAACAGTCAGATTGAACAAACTGGTCTCTGACAAGAAAGACTATAAAATTAATCGGTAATAAATCAATCAATATCAATACAATATGACTTTGTGTGTGAACTGGGCATAAAAGAATTTGTAAACCTTTTTGACTAATACACAGTAACATTAATGATGTATGCATCCTTTCTCCCTGCAATTTCCCTCTTCTTATAGTTAAAACAGTGGATCTATTCTTTCACTTTTTTGTACATGTTGCTTTCAGAGCCACTTGAACAAACTGCAATAAGTCTATGAGCCTTTTCCCTTCTCAAAATTAGCAAACCCACCAAACAAAGGGCCACCATTGTGGATAAACACTGCTTTTGTTTTACCCATTTGAACCTGAGGTTTCCCTTAACGCTGAGGAGAGTGTGTTCACCCTTTTTCTCTTTTCAGGGGCTTTGGCTCTGAATAGTGGAGACCACTGCCAAATGGGAAAACGACTACACAGGCCGAAAGAAAGACCAGAATCAATCAGGAAGTGGCAGCTTTTCAGCTGTGCCAGAGGAGCTGGGCAACTTCCTGGTCTTGTTGCCAAGGTGACTGGAAACTCATCCAGCTGGTGCAGTGGGCAGCAGTTGGATTTGATTTGGGGAGGGGTGACGGAGAATGACGGTTGGGATATGAGACAGGAGGAGTGGGTGGAGAGCTGGTGAGAGAGGGAGTTTGAATGTAAGCAATGAGTTCTCCAAACAGCATTCATATGAACCATCACAATGTGGTGTGTATGTTTCTGTTCTCTTTCTAATCCTTTGCAAACAATCACATAATCCCTTCAATTACTCCTTGCTTCTGGTATGCAGGTTTCTTCACACAATAGTTTGTTGCAGAATTTTAATATTATTTTAAAACCTCTTTTTTATGACAGGGAGAGTCAATGAAATCATGTGGAAGTCTCATTTCCATCCTCTAGTTTTGCTCGCTGAGTTGAGTAACTACTGTATATTACTTCATAAATTATTGCATAAACTCTAACAAAATGAAGATTCTGGCATATACTGGGCACACATAAACTTTACTCATATCAAGTCATGCAGATAGTATTAGATAAGATGCCAGTCATTGATTTGATCAGGCAAATGTGTTATTTATTTCTTAATGCAGATCTGTCCCTCTTAATTTGATATAGGCAAAACGGTTATTTTAACAAGCACTTGTAAGTAAACAAATAGTGGGTAGAATCTAAACTTGCATCATTAGTGTTAGATCACCATGTTTACAGGGATGGGACTTGGGGTAGGTGGGTGTTCTTGGGGGTGTTGGGGGGGGGTCAAGGGACCAGACTAGTGGAGATAGGTAAACACAGCTGGGGACACACAGTGCTGGTGGGTCTGTGGCTCAGCGGCCCCCTTTACGCATTTATCAGTGTGTTTGCTCAGGGGATGTGCGCTAATCTTCACACACTGATCTCTGAGCGAAGCCTTCACAGAGGCCGGGATGAAAGTGACCCTGTCCACTGTCACAGCCTTGCTAATTCCTTGATGGCTAAACTTGCATGTTATTATGAAAGGCCTCTGGGTCATCTATGGATCTAGCTGTGTGGGGCTGAATCTCACTGTGGGTGGGATGGCCTTGATAATATATACAAACCTCTTGATCATAATCTGAGGTTTCTCTGAACAAAACTCCTACTGATGATCAGATCATTGTCATGGGGTATCAGGCCAAAAAGAAAAAATGTTATCATAGACACTACCTTGGCTCTTTCAATATCCTTAATTATCAGGAGTCACAAGTTCGGCTCCTCACAGGAAGAGGAAATACCAAATTACCAGGGTTTTGTTGATTGCTTATTGCCGTATCTATCGATCTATCAGTGTTTTTGTTTTTTTTTGTCGATGAACATTTGCCATTTGCCGACTTGTGTCAGTTTTGAGGTTTGGCTAAAACATTGATTACAGAGCGCCATCTGCTGGCAAATACTTAACGTCGTGCTTCTCCTTGTCAGACATGGTAGTTAGTAGAGGAGAAGGTTAAGGTTACCTTTGTCAGTTCAAAATTTGATGCATTCGGGGAAAACACGATTAAAACGTAACAAATAACTAATAAATGTATTGTATTGTAAATATTTTTATTCCAGGTGCGGGACGTCGATTTGCTTTGTATGTGTCAGAGGTAAAAGGGGGAAAAAACGTCCTTTCGGCTTCCGTCGACGTTGCGTAGGCTATTGACGTCAGCATAACAACAATCTGTCATGACAGCTCGTATAGGGGAAGAAAATAATCGGTTAACAATTGATATCGCAGTATTTTATATTCCTTTCACATGTATGTAAATTCCTCTCTGTAAGGTAAGGATTTGAAACCGCACATCTCCGAAACAAGCCCGAGCTTCCGTGGGAGTATATGAAAAGAGAGGGCAGTATAGGCTGTGTAGCACACAAGCTAACCTAGCATTAGCCACTTTGTGTTTTCTCAGGTTGTCCAGTGGCGTTGAGCTAAATTTTGAGTTAAATACCTCGGAATACGTGGCCCATTATAGCTGCAGTCCGCGGTTTCCAGTCGACTGCTGGTTGGATTTGTAATTTTGTGGCAGCAGAGTGGGCAGAATTGCCATTTTAATGGCGAACCGTCCGGTGAAGCGTTAATCGACAACATAGCATCCGATGCTAGCTCAGCTAACTGGCTAACACTTGAGCACCGATCTCTTGTGTGCTGTTAACTAAACTTAGCGACGTTGTCATTCTCTCCTGTGGTCGCTGCTGCAGCAGTTGCCAGCGACCCAAACGTTAGTAATAACTGTTGCTTGTCATTTGGCTACCATTGTGTACAATTAGTGTAGTGCTATAGTTAAGTGCCTTGTACTAGCGGAAGAGCCCGCTGGTGTGATATGTTTTCTGATAGCTGGCTTGCTAGCTCCGCTGCTCATTTAGTTATTGCTGATGTCGGTCACATGAATAGTTAATTCGCCGGCATTCTAGCCACCTCGCCGTATTTTTTTTCAGCTGTGAGCACAGTCAGCGAATTAAACGGATGCCCTTTTGGGTGGATTCGCGAACTGCAACTAATTCGACCCAAGACGCGCATTGCAGGTGCATTGCAGCGAACGCACGCCGGTGTATGTTGACCAAACTTAACGTGCATTGTGTCTCCGGTCTAGTGTGCGAGATCCAGGAGGGACGGGGCATTCTTGAACCTGTTAGTTACCCAGCCGAAGAGACGGGGAACAGGATAGGGAAGCAGGGCGAGGCGGGCCCCGCGGAGCCGGCGGAGAAAATGGCCGGCAGCCCGGAGAAGAGTTCCACCGCGCAGGAGCTGAAAGAGCAGGGAAACCGGCTGTTCCTCTGCCGCAAGTACCAGGAGGCTGCTACATGCTACAGCAAAGCCATTGTGAGTAACTGTCATGTTAAAAGAAATATTACCAGTGGTTGACTGACACATTCTACACTAAAATGCATTAAAACATTTGCAATAGCCTTTGCAGAAAACAAAGTGGAACTGATGAACTCCCTTTAATTCTACTTGTGAAGCCTACAGTACACAGTGCCATAATGTTACTGTATATGCATATTGTCTGGTATGTCCTGTCTCCCAGAACCGTAATCCATCTGTGGCAGTGTACTACACCAACAGGGCTCTCTGCCACGTGAAGCTGCAGCAGCATGACAAGGCTCTGGCAGATTGCAAGCATGCGCTGGAGCTGGACAGCCAGTCAGTCAAGGCCCACTTCTTCCTGGGCCAGTGTCACCTGGAGCTGGAGAACTACGATGAGGCCATTGGAAACCTGCAGAAAGGTCAGAGCGTCCTCCTAAAAGATGGTGAAACATTTGTTCCGTTTTTGTTTTTTTTTTGTTGTAGTGTGTGAAAGCCTTTTTTTGGCATATGTTGCTCGTGCAACTGTTCATTTATGTTTAAGTCAATGAGGTTTACTTCTTTGTATTATTTGTATCGCTGCGAGCGGTCTCAGAGTTAAAGTGCTGAAATCTGTGGAAAGTGTTGCGTATCTGCACTGCCGACATGTCCTCCGTGGCACAAGAGATATCAGAAAGAACATTTTAATTGCAACCCACTGTTGTGCTGAAATGCTATTTTTTTCTTTTACAGCGTATAACCTGGCAAAAGAACAGAGGCTGAATTTTGGAGATGACATCCCCAGCGCCTTGCGCATTGCCAAGAAGAAACGCTGGAACAGCATCGAGGAGAAACGCATCAACCAGGAGAACGAGCTCCACGCTTATCTCACCAAACTCATACTGGCTGAGAAGGAGAGGTGAGGCGGGGATGCGGCGTAGCCAACATGGCTGTTTGTCTAATTACGATCTCTTGACACTAATCACTGAAATGAGTCTGTGATGTGGCTCTCTTAATTATTCGCTCCTGGATGGCGTGGGGATTTTTCATTTTTTCGTGGTTTTTGCAGAGAACTAGAAGAATACAAAGAAAAGCAGGATGACAATCAAAACGGAGGCGACGCCGCCAAGATTGCATCAAAACATGTATGTTTTGGCATATGTTCTGGACTTCCTCTGCTGTGATGCAGCTCATGAATAAATATAGTAATTATGCATTAACATATGCACTTGCATGTTCATGAATATGTTGGAATATTTGCATATAATATTTGAATGAATATATATATATATATATATATATATATATATATATATATATATATATATATATATATATATATATATATATATGTAACATTTTGGTGTCACCTGGAAATCTACGTAGGACAAGTATCTGATGGATATGGATGAGCTCTTCTCTCAAGTGGATGAGAAAAGAAAAGTAAGTGTGAACTTTTTACAATCATTCACTCAACCACTCGTCACACCCACTTTTTCCTGTTTGTAAGAGGGTCGGAGGGCATCCCATCAACGCTCCAGTTCCTTTACCAAGATAATAAACGGACCTGCATGCATTTGTCACATCCACCCACGCGAATGCGTCTTTGCTTTGCAGCGCGCACCTACTTCGCACCATCCTCTCCGATCGTTGTCATAGCAACAATAGATACAGACTCTCACGCACCGTTTCAGACTGGTGTGCAGATATGTGGTGACGTCTCGTATTCCTTCCTCGGCATGAGCATGTTCTCCCCCTCTTGTTCCTGACAGCGTCTGTCTATATTATAGACAGACAGGTCATGCCTTGTTCCCGACCCAAGCTGTGTCTGTGGTAACCATCGCTGTTTGTTTGCCCAGCCTTGTAGCGATTAATTATCCCTGCAACAGATATTTCATGACTCGACCGAGGTAGCTGTCATGTAAGCTGCCATTCGAAATGAGCCTGTGCTGTCTGCCTGAAGGGTGTTTTCTCTCCTCCATGTGTTGTTGACGGTGTAAGAGCCAGAGCTGGCAAG
Organism: Psettodes erumei; assembly: GCA_016785225.1. Taxonomy (NCBI): domain Eukaryota; kingdom Metazoa; phylum Chordata; class Actinopteri; order Pleuronectiformes; family Psettodidae; genus Psettodes; species Psettodes erumei. The sequence continues at coordinate 16,387 of JAFBJZ010000865.1, read as the reverse complement.
TCCCGATGAAAGAAATGCTGACGCTGATTTGACACGGAACCTTCTTTTAACAACCCGAAGATATTCTCAGTATGAGCATTGGTGCTTTCATGTAGTATTTAACCTAAACTTGGTGCGGATGGGATTGCCGGGCAGTGGTTTGTCACCGAATCCTGCAGGAGCCGGGGAAACGCAAGATTTTAAGATTTATCACAAACAGCTTGGTAGCAGTTATGATTCTGTATCCAAGCAATGCTCGGCATCACATCAGCCCGACTCTCGCTGTATTTTGCCGTCTGTTCAGAAGCGGGAGATCCCAGATTACCTGTGCGGGAAGATCAGTTTTGAGTTAATGAGGGAGCCCTGCATCACACCCAGCGGAATCACCTACGACCGCAAGGACATTGAAGAACACCTACAGGTAAACTTTCGTCACCTCAGAGTTTAACAACTTTGTGTACGACCACACTGCTGCTTTTTTTTTCTAATATCATAAACCCCTGTCACATCGGCACACAATACTCAGAAATGCATGACTTCAGCAGTAAACGACCAATGGATCAATATTTAGTAAAATAATCATCAGTACAGCAAGCTTCACCTGAAGGCCACCAGAATTGTATCGATACTGAATATTTTATGTAGAAATTTCAATGCTGCTGAATTTACTGCACTGAAATATTTTGCTTTGAAAAACATCTGTCTTGAGTCTGTCAAATTTTCAGTCGTCAATTTCATCCAGTCATGTAGAACTGAATATGGGGCCCTTGTGGGGTTTTTTTTCATTTATTTTTTAAAATCTGAGTCAGCGTGGCATCGCGTGCTTGCAGTGGCATTTAAATTTTCAACAATGAGTAATGGCTAGATTTCAAAATTACCGATTTAGCAGCTGGAAAGAAGTGTGTGTGTGTGTGTCTGACGGACTGGCGACCAGTCCAGGGTGTACCCAGCCCTTGCCCTAGGTCAGCAAGGGCAAGAAATTCAGCCAGAGATGCTAACGCTAGCATTTAACCGCCTCTATCTCACAGCGAGTGGGTCATTTTGACCCCGTCACCAGGAGCCCCCTGACCCAGGACCAGCTCATCCCGAACCTGGCCATGAAGGAAGTCATTGATGCCTTTATCCAGGAGAATGGCTGGGTGGAGGATTACTGAAGGGACGGCCACCGCCCGTTTCCTCCTTCCCGCCCCGATGCTCAACACGAAGCCTGGACAACACAAGACTTTAGGGAACAGGTCACCCCCTTGCCTGGATATGTACTTTACAGGTGGGAAAAGCCACACTATGGACTGCCATGTGGGAGCCGTGTTCCTCGGTCTGCCTCTCCTCCCCCGCGTTTCATCTTCGCTGTAAAACTTCCCGCTCCAACTTCCTCAAGGCTCGGTGTCCATGGCCTGCTGCTCCCTTTAAAACCTTCCTTTCATCCTCTTTTTTTTTTCTACCCTTCTCTCCTCCTCCCCTCCGTTGTGCTGTTTCTGGTCCTTGAAGCCAGACTCCTTTCTTTATTCAGAACAAGGGGCCACGTTCTCAGGTCTCTTCTTGCTCTCCTTCCGCCTCCTTCTCTCTCTCTCTCTTTCTCTGAGTGCCACAATCCTTGGAATACATCAGCATTGCACACTAGTGTTTGACAGATACCACATATATATACTGTATATGTTTAAAAAAAAAATCCACGGCAGAATTCATGAAGACATTGGCCTTTTACTTGCAGTTTACTCAAGTTTTTCATATTCTTTTTTTTTTTTTCTTTTAAGAATGGAGCATTTGCCGACTTCTAAATGTACGTTTTGCTGAAGTGGTATAACTAAAATACCAAATCACTATTCTCAGCAAGGGGTGACTAGTTTGTATGCACGTTTTACATGATGATAATTGAAAAATAGTCAGCAGTAAGTGTGTCACTGAGCATTTTAACCTGTGGCATGAATGTGGCGCTCCCAACATTCATGTCACCACACTGTAAGACTGAGTAGCTTTGGTTCTTTTTTCCCTTGGTATTTCAATCACACCCCATGAAAGACAATTGAAGTACACTGAATGTATGCACAATGTACTCTTTAGGTTTGACCTACAGTAAATTTAAGGTTTTCATCCAAAAAAAATGAGACTTGAACTGGAGAAAATACAGAAAATGAATGGAAATGAATGCTACACACACACACACACACACACACACACACACACACACAAAGTTTTCACATTGCTGGATTATTGATTGAAAATGTTTGAATCTTGATTGAAGACATCAGCTGTTCAGGCTGATTCTCACGAACTGGCTTCGAAGAATGGCCCCGTGCTTGTCCGTAGAAATGAAAAATGTGCTTGGATGTTGTTTGTGTGGCTTGTGCCGTTTGCCTGGAATCACAGTTTGACGTTCACATCAACTATAAAGTGGATTTTCTTTTCCTTTGCAAAAAAAAAAACAAGAGGATTTTGCTAACCCCCGCCCCCTTTTCTTTTTTTGCTGGTAATTTTATGCACCTTTGGCTCCCAGCGTCACAGTCGTACAGAAAGCTGGTTGCGACAGCTTATGCAGACCAGCGTGAAATTAACCTTCGGTTTTGAAATGTCCTGTTACAAAGATTTGAGGTTCATTAGCGTCACTGTACCAACCTCCTCTGTATTAGAAATGCTGGAAGAGTTGCGACCATCTCATCTCATCCATACCTCAGTCCCGAGTCTTTTTTTTTTTTTTTTTTTTTTTTTGCAGCCCCACGCTATTAGTTTACAGGTTTTTCTGCTGAATGTGTCTTTGGTGAGCTAGGCCTGCCGGTGGTCTGCGTTGGGGTGCAGGCAGTGTACATAATTTGCTTGTGTATCTCAGATTTTATTTCTTGACAAAATAGGGTTCTTTTTTTTTTTCGTTTGTTTTGTTTTTCCTTGAGAAATCCTAGAGCTTGAGAAAATGTATTAAATGTAGATATGTTGATAACATAAATGCCTGGTTTAGTTTTCATTTGTCCCAATTAAACCGTGAGCTTCGAGTTTGTTTTGGTGTTTCTGATCATTAAAGAGATACCCAGTATGACGGCAACTCTTCTGCTCATTGGGAGTCTGTTAGCGGGAAGTGAACAGGGTTCCAGCCTGTAAATATGCAATTGCGTAATTATGTAATAATAAGCTGCACTTTCAAATCAAAAGGAGTTCATGACACGAGCCCTGCAGGAGCTACAAGTCTCCCAGTCCCCGCTGACTCTTTGACCCGGAGAAATGAAGCTTTGGACCTGTCCAGTCACGTTGAGGAGCCATGAATAATCTCATCAACGGACACACAGACGCTGCGAGTGAGCTAGTGTGCGAGTCTGCATCAGTCACGCGCACAGACGGCATCGCTCGGCCGTCGCACACCGGGCCTATTGTCAGCCGACGAGCTGACGTCACGCTCTGTGCTAGGAGGGAAGAGGACTGGGCGCCGGGCGTCAGCAAGCGGGACTGAGTTAGCAACATCGACGGACGACAGAACATCAGGATGGTAAGAGAAGATGTTTCCTCTTGAGACTTTTTGTTTTTGTTTTGCTTAATTTGATCTTCGATGTGACTGAAGTGTGGAGTAATCCACGTCACTTTTGGGGTTGTGGATGTTCTGTGTTTGTTTGCAGGACTTTGCTGTGGTTCTGCTTAGTGTCTTTGGGCTGTCACTCAGTCTCTCCCCCAGCACACAAGGTGGGGTTTTAAAGAACAAAAAGTTATTAACTTATGTTTGTGCCATTGTTGTACTGTATATTTTGCACACCCTGTACAAGATTAGGTGTCTTATTATTTCTTATCTGTGCTACAGTGGGTCTGAGTGAGAAAGTCCTGGTCTTCCCATATGAGACGGACTTCAGCTTTGTCACCCTGATCCCGCAGAAGGAGATGGGGCTGAGGGCCTTCACGCTCTGCATGCGTGTGGCCACCGAGCTGCCGGAAGAGCGGCAGGTCATCCTGTTCGCCTACCGCACGGCTGACTACGATGAGCTCAACGTGTGGCGCGAGAGGGACGGGCGCATCTCCTTCTACATGAGCGGCGATGGGGCCTTCTTTCACCTGCCGCCCCTCTCCACCTTCCGGACCAGCCTCTGCCTGACCTGGGAGTCCCGCACCGGCCTCGCGGCTTTTTGGGTGGACGGTAGGAGGAGCACATACCAGGTCTACAAACCCGGGCACAGCCTCCGCCCCAAAGGCACCGTCCTCCTGGGGCAGGACCCAGACAAGCACCTTGGGGGTTTGGAGGCCATACAGAGCTTCGTTGGCGAGTTGACTGATGTGAACATGTGGGACTTTGTGCTGTCCAGGAGCATGATCCAGGCCTGGCACTATGGGCACAAGGTCCCCAAGGGAAACATCTTTGACTGGGCCACCATCGAGTATGAGCCGAACGGGAACGTGTTGGTGGTGGACGATGACTGACTGGGCGTGGAGTCGATCGCAGAGAGGGATAGTGAGTCAGAGGTCTTTTTTGGACTGATACCTTATATCTGTTATCGTCTTTCTTAGAGGTTTATGATTCTGCAGGTCATGTCAGATCGGCTCACACCACCACTGACACTATAGCACTTTCAACAGCATATTACAGTAGATGGCACGCTAACAATGCAATTATCAAAAAGCATGCAACAAAAACAAGCCTATTTTAAAAACCTGCCATCTTGCAAAAAAATTGTCAGCTTTTTTTTTTGGCATGCTCAGTGATATTGATGATTTAAAAAAATATATACATTAAGACACTAAACTGGGTGATGACTTATTTCTACAGCAGACTTAACAATTTAACTGCACCGAGAGACAAACAGCAATTATCATGTTTAAATTCCATTGCCTTTGGTTACTGTACCCACTCATGAATATTCCATGTTTGAACTGATGTAAGAACGCTTTTGGGACTGAAATAAAATCATGCCATGTGCATAACTAATAATATTTGTAATTAGAGGGAATATTTTGCCTTTGAACTCTGGCACGCTTTTTTTCATAGTCATCTTTGACACGTTTTAAATAAAAAATTTAAATTAGAAATTGTATGCACAGTTCCAAAAAGGGAGAATGATTTTGTTGTTTATTGCATTTTTATGTTTTTTTCAGTCAATTTTCAAGGAATCAGAAATTCATTTGGATTTATTCAGATGTTCCTTGGATGCACATTTTAATTTTCATTGAACACTTTTCTCCACTGATAAAATGTAATTTTTCAGAAGACCACTTCTTAACTGGACCACAACAGAAGCTATCTCTTAGAGCTTCCGCACCCCTTCCTCGTGGGCCTTTGTCGCCATATGTTCTCAGCTCTGCACTGTTCTCCAGAGATGACCGCTGCGAAGCAACATAACAAGATGGACGCGTTACATGTTACTTGCAGAAATCAAGTCATATGGAGTTGCTTCTGTAACAAAGGCCCGTCAGAATAAGCCCAAGGTCGGATCTTCTCCATCCAAGTGTGCCATCTCCGTTCGTCTCCATGGCTCCCTGCACTCATCTTCCCTGCCTGCACCACCACTGTGACCTCCTTGCAGAGATGAGGGAGGAAGTTTTCCAGCACACGGCCCGTGCTCGGGCTCCCTCGAGGGTGGGAAAGTGCTCCATTCTGAGTGTGTGTGTGTGTGTGTGTGTGTGTGTGTGTGTGTGTGTGTGTGTTTATTCCAACCAAATCACCCGTCAGCTCTCTCGCAGCAGCTAAATAAGGAGAAGGCAGGAGCAATGAGTTCTGACTGCGGGTCAGCAGCCAAATGTTCCACCTTCTTGGATGTTGCAATGCATCAATCGCAGTGCCCACTCACTGTACGGTAACACCTTTGTGGACCATCTGCCCAAGCCTGGCTTCTTAGCCCTCTGGTATACACACATACACACACGCACGCACGCATGCACGCACGGTCTGTTATGTCCTTCTTTTTGCATCTCTGCCTAAAAGGGCTACTAATTCTTCATAAACACATATGTGTAAAGGTTTAACTTTATTGTGTCCTTTTAGTTTCACTTATTTCTATTTAAAAAGAGCTAAAAATAGTATCTCGTGAATCATACACCGTACAATCAGCTTGCAAACGTATAAATGTGTAGTAGATAATATTACATTGTTGTTTTATGAACTGTTGAAGCTTTTTTGTTTTGCTTTTTTTTTGCAGATAGATTTATTCCAATCCCAAACACTCCACTGCTCCTGTACCAAAGGACATTAAGTCCCCAGTAGAAGGACACAATCAGTGGCCACTTCACAGAGCGGGTAATTATTCCCTCTGTGTCCCTGTATTGCATGTTTTACCCAGCTGAGCAGACACTAACAGGGCTCCCTGTGCTGCTTGCGGACAGGGCCGCCAGTGTGGGCCTGCGTACGCGATGAGATCTGCATATTGGCCCGTGGTGGTTTAAGCTGTCTGAGGTAAAGCGGTTGTGTGGACTGATTGTACGTCCGCGCGTGTGGAGCTGGTGAAAGCGTTTTCCACGCGAGAGGACATAGGCGGCAAGAGCAAGCTCCGCGTGAGCCGGGCGAGGGGAGACAGAAGGAGGGCCGTTCTGGATTGCTTCGAGCAACTCCAAATAGATTTCCAGGCAAAGCATATTTGCATACGCAAGACAGTGCTACGAGCTATCTGACTGAGCTGTGGCATGTGTGCACTGAACAGATGGATAATATTTTTAGAGCTTTCTTGCAGAAACTTCAGCCCATTAAATCGAGATCGTGGGCATCTTTCAGCCTGCTTTTGTTCATGCTCATAAAAGGATCATCAGGATGAAGATGCTCTTCCTTATTAGATTTACTACAATGATTGTTGATAGTAGATTAATCAATGTATAACATATTCCAAATATAATCTTCTGGGAATCAGTGCATTAACAAAACAATGGCTTACAAACAGTGGGGTAGGAAGGGAAGACTGTGTCCCTTTTTTTTAATTGATTCATAGAAGTATTTCTGTCAACACTAAAATTTCAGTGAACTTCACTGTCAAAAGTCACCTGTCAGAAGGATTACAGCGTGCCGGCTGTTGTGTGTTCACACACGACTGTATTTGGTTCGCTACAAGCCACACGAGACGTCGAAAAGATTTCTCCAACAGTCTTGATTCATACATTTCCCTTGTTTTTGCTGTAGTTTTTTTCAGAAAAGAATGTTGTGTGAAAGTTGCACTTTCAGTGGGATGTGATTCAAAATATCTCTCAACCATAACCTCTTTTCAATTAATCCTTTCTTAGCAAACATTCAGCCGAATGATGGCCGGAACTGTGACCTGAATGTCAGGTTACTTGTTCATCTTACTGCTCTCTCTTCTCTCTCTCTCTCTCTCTCTCTGTAATTTGCCAGTATGGTCACTCATCCTCCCCCTCTGGGCAGGATGAAAAATTCACCAGGCCTTCCCATTAGAGTCAGTCTGAATCAGGGAGCAGGCATTACAGTAGCCATGCACATGACACATTTATCACTCGACACTTAGGAACACAAGTGTGATGTGTACAAAACACCAAATCACAGCAGATGCCAATTTTTTTTTTCCGCTGCAGGTCAGGTCAAGCCCACACTGTATGTACAGTAAATATACACTCAACGGCCACTTTATTAGGTACACCTGTCCAACTGCTCGTTAACACTTAATTTCTAATCAGCCAATCACATGGCGGCAACTCAGTGCATTTAGGCATGTAGACATGGTCAAGACAATCTCCTGCAGTTCAAACCGAGCATCAGTATGGGGAAGAAAGGTGATTTGAGTGACTTTGAACGTGGCATGGTTGTTGGTGCCAGAAGGGCTGGTCTGAGTATTTCAGAAACTGCTGATCTACTGGGATTTCCACGCACAACCATCTCTAGGGTTTACAGAGAATGGTCCGAAAAAGAAAAAATATCCTGCGAGCGGCAGTTCTGTGGGCGGAAATGCCTTGTTGATGCCAGAGGTCAGAGGAGAATGGCCAGACTGGTTCGAGCTGATAGAAAGGCAGCAGTGACTCAAATAACCACCCGTTACAACCAAGGTAGGCAGAAGAGCATCTCTGAACGCACAGTATGTCGAACTTTGAGGCAGATGGGCTACAGCAGCAGAAGACCACGCCGGGTGCCACTCCTTTCAGCTAAGAACAGGAAACTGAGGCTACAATTTGCACAAGCTCATCGAAATTGGACAATAGAAGATTGGAAAAACGTTGCCTGGTCTGATGAGTCTTGATTTCTGCTGCGACATTCGGATGGTAGGGTCAGAATTTGGCGTCAACAACATGAAAGCATGGATCCATCCTGCCTTGTATCAACGGTTCAGGCTGGTGGTGGTGGTGTAATGGTGTGGGGAATATTTTCTTGGCACTCTTTGGGCCCCTTGGTACCAATTGAGCATCGTTGCAACGCTACAGCCTACCTGAGTATTGTTGCTGACCATGTCCATCCCTTTATGACCACAATGTACCCAACTTCTGATGGCTACTTTCAGCAAGATAATACGCCATGTCATAAAGCTGGAATCATCTCAGACTGGTTTCTTGACAATGAGTTCACTGTACTCAAATGGCCTCCACAGTCACCAGATCTCAATCCAATAGAGCATCTTTGGGATGTGGTGGAACGGGAGATTCGCATTATGGATGTGCAGCCGACAAATCTGCGCCAACTGTGTGATGCCATCATGTCAATATGGACCAAACTCTCTGAGGAATGCTTCCAGCACCTTGTTGAATCTATGCCACGAAGAATTGAGGCAGTTCTGAAGGCAAAAGGGGGTCCAACCCGTTACTAGCATGGTGTACCTAATAAAGTGGCCGGTGAGTGTAGATGGGCTCACACACGCACGAAGACAAGCATCAGCAGTCCTGAACTGTTTAAAACAGATGGACTATACCCTTTTCACTATGAGCTTTTCACGCCGGTGGTGCGAGACCTGACCTTTACTGTGTGTGAGCGCGAGAGCAGTTGGCTCTGTCCGGTGTGATACCTCCAGGCGGGACGGCTAACACCTCGCTGCGTATCTCTGCTCACACTGCACTGCGTGTCCTGTGCGGGGAAAGACTCAGGCTGACCCTAACCCTAAAACTGCTGGTGTGCACGGGATAGACAGAAGAGCAATACCAGACAAAATAGAACAAATTGTAAACAGATTAATGAAAAAAGAATTATCTGAGTTGTAACTGATCTGTAAAAATAGTCACGAGTTTTTTTTTGTCCATCCCCTGCTGATACTGCACCTCTTCTTCTGGATGTGATGTAGAATGATGTGATGTGATGAATTCATAAATAAGGGATTATTTCCGTTTTAAATTTTTTCCATTTTTGACTTTTTTTCATACATGGGTTGACGATTTTTCAGTTTTCATGACATGCTATTCTATGACCTTTTTGGCATTTTGAAAAGCTGTTATACTATGCAGTGTTCATAAAACACTGTTCTTTGATGTTCTGATGCATTTTTTGGCAGTTTTAGACATTTTTAATTTTTTCCATTTTTGACTTTTTCGCCATACCGCTTGTTGACGATTTTCCAGTTTTCATGACATGCTATTCTATGACCTTTTTGGCATTTCTAGCAGCTATTATACTATGCAGTGTTCATAAAACACTGTTCTTTGATGTTCTGATGCATTTTTTGGCAGTTTTAGACATTTTTAATTTTTTCCATTTTTGACTTTTTTTTTCGCCATACATGCATGGGTTGACGATTTTTCCAGTTTTCATGACATGCTATTCTATGACCTTTTTGGCATTTCTAACAGCTGTTATACTATGGAGTGTTCATAAAACACTGTTCTTTGATGTTCTGATGCATTTTTTGGCAGTTTTAGACATTTTTAATTTTTTCCATTTTTGGACTTTTTTTTACATATACATGCGGTTGACGATTTTTCAGTTTTCATGACATGCTATTCTATGACCTTTTTGGCATTTCTAACAGCTGTTATACTATGGAGTGTTCATAAAACACTGTTCTTTGATGTTCTGATGCATTTTTTTTGGCAGTTTTAGACATTTTTAATTTTTTTTCCATTTTTGACTTTTTTACGCCATACATTGGGTTGACGATTTTTCCAGTTTTCATGACATGCTATTCTATGACCTTTTTGGCATTTCTAACAGCTGTTATACTATGGAGTGTTCATAAAACACTGTTCTTTGATGTTCTGATGCATTTTTTGGCAGTTTTAGACATTTTTAATTTTTCCATTTTTTTTTTTTTTTTTACATACATGGGTTGACGATTTTTCAGTTTTTCATGACATGCTATTCTATCACCTTTTGGCATTTCTAACAGCTGTTATACTATGGAGTGTTCATAAAACACTGTTCTTTGATGTTCTGATGCATTTTTTGGCAGTTTTAGACATTTTTAATTTTTGCCATTTTTGGACTTTTTTTTTTACATACATACCGCGGGTTGGATTTTTTCCAGTTTTCATGACATGCTATTCTATGACCTTTTGGCATTTCTAACAGCTGTTATACTATGGGTGTTCATAAAACACTGTTCTTTGATGTTCTGATGCATTTTTTGGCAGTTTTAGACATTTTTTAAATTTTTTTTTCCATTTTTGACTTTTTTTTTACCATACCATGGTTTGACGATTTTTTCAGTTTTCATGACATGCTATTCTATGACCTTTTTGGCATTTCTAACAGCTGTTATACTATGGAGTGTTCATAAAACACTGTTCTTTGATGTTCTGATGCATTTTTTGGCAGTTTTAGACATTTTTAATTTTTTCCATTTTTGACTTTTTTCGCATACATTTGCGGGTTGACGATTTTTCCAGTTTTCATGACATGCTATTCTATGACCTTTTGGCATTTCTAACAGCTGTTATACTATGGAGTGTTCATAAAACACTGTTCTTTGATGTTCTGATGCATTTTTTGGCAGTTTTAGACATTTTTAATTTTTTCCATTTTTTGACTTTTTCGCCATACCGCGGGTTGACGATTTTTCCAGTTTTCATGACATGCTATTCTATGACCTTTTTGGCATTTCTAACAGCTGTTATACTATGGAGTGTTCATAAAACACTGTTCTTTGATGTTCTGATGCATTTTTTGGCAGTTTTAGACATTTTTAATTTTTTCCATTTTTGACTTTTTTTTACATACCGCGGGTTGACGATTTTTCAGTTTTCATGACATGCTATTCTATGACCTTTTTGGCATTTTTAACAGCTGTTATACTATGGAGTGTTCATAAAACACTGTTCTTTGATGTTCTGATGCATTTTTTTTGCAGTTTTAGACATTTTTAATTTTTTTTTTTCCATTTTTGACTTTTTTTCATACCGCATACATGGTTGACGATTTTTCCAGTTTTCATGACATGCTATTCTATGACCTTTTTGGCATTTCTAACAGCTGTTATACTATGGAGTGTTCATAAAACACTGTTCTTTGATGTTCTGATGCATTTTTTGGCAGTTTTAGACATTTTTTAATTTTTTCCCATTTTTGGACTTTTTTTTTACGCCATACCGCAGGTTGACGATTTTTCCAGTTTTCATGACATGCTATTCTATGACCTTTTTGGCATTTCTAACAGCTGTTATACTATGGAGTGTTCATAAAACACTGTTCTTTGATGTTCTGATGCATTTTTTGGCAGTTTTAGACATTTTAAATTTTTTCCATTTTTGACTTTTTTGACACGATTTTTCCAGTTTTCATGACATGCTATTCTATGACCTTTTTGGCATTTCTAACAGCTGTTATACCATGGAGTGTTCATAAAACACTGTTCTTTGATGTTCTGATGCATTTTTTGGCAGTTTTAGACATTTTTAATTTTTCCCATTTTTTGGACTTTTTTTTTTATACCATGGGTTGACGATTTTCCAGTTTTCATGACATGCTATTCTATGACCTTTTTTGGCATTTTTAACAGCTGTTATACTATGGAGTGTTCATAAAACACTGTTCTTTGATGTTCTGATGCATTTTTTGGCAGTTTTAGACATTTTTTTATTTTTTTTTTTTCCATTTTTGGACTTTTTTCGCCATACATGGTTGACGATTTTTCAGTTTTCATGACATGCTATTCTATGACCTTTTTGGCATTTTAACAGCTGTTATACCATGGAGTGTTCATAAAACACTGTTCTTTGATGTTCTGATGCATTTTTTGGCAGTTTTAGACATTTTTAATTTTTTCCATTTTTTGACTTTTTTTTCGCCATACCGCGGGTTGACGATTTTTCAGTTTTCATGACATGCTATTCTATGACCTTTTTGGCATTTCTAACAGCTGTTATGCTATGGAGTGTTCATAAAACACTGTTCTTTGATGTTCTGATGCATTTTTTGGCAGTTTTAGACATTTTTAATTTTTCCCATTTTTTTTTGAATTTTTTAACACGATTTTTCCAGTTTTCATGACATGCTATTCTATGACCTTTTTGGCATTTCTAACAGCTGTTATGCTATGGAGTGTTCATAAAACACTGTTCTTTGATGTTCTGATGCATTTTTTGGCAGTTTTAGACATTTTAAATTTTTTCCATTTTTGACTTTTTCGCCACGATTTTTCCAGTTTTCATGACATGCTATTCTATGACCTTTTTGGCATTTCTAACAGCTGTTATGCTATGGAGTGTTCATAAAACACTGTTCTTTGATGTTCTGATGCATTTTTTGGCAGTTTTAGACATTTTTATTTTTTTTTCCATTTTTGACTTTTTTTTTACATACCGCGGGTTGGCGATTTTTCAGTTTTCATGACATGCTATTCTATGACCTTTTTGGCATTTCTAACAGCTGTTATACTATGGAGTGTTCATAAAACACTGTTCTTTGATGTTCTGATGCATTTTTTGGCAGTTTTAGACATTTTAAATTTTTTCCATTTTTGGACTTTTTCGACATGCATTTGTATGACGATTTTTCCAGTTTTCATGACATGCTATTCTATGACCTTTTTGGCATTTCTAACAGCTGTTATGCTATGGAGTGTTCATAAAACACTGTTCTTTGATGTTCTGATGCATTTTTTGGCAGTTTTAGACATTTTTAATTTTTTCCATTTTTGACTTTTTTACCATACATGGTTGGTTGACGATTTTTCCAGTTTTCATGACATGCTATTCTATGACCTTTTTGGCATTTCTAACAGCTGTTATGCTATGGAGTGTTCATAAAACACTGTTCTTTGATGTTCTGATGCATTTTTTGGCAGTTTTAGACATTTTTAAATTTTTTCCATTTTTTGACTTTTTTTTCGCCATACCATTTGTTGACGATTTTTCCAGTTTTCATGACATGCTATTCTATGACCTTTTTTGGCATTTTTAGCACCTATTATGCTATGGAGTGTTCATAAAACACTGTTCTTTGATGTTCTGATGCATTTTTTGGCAGTTTTAGACATTTTTAATTTTTTCCATTTTTGACTTTTTTTTTATACATACCCTTGGGTTGGCGATTTTTCCAGTTTTCATGACATGCTATTCTATGACCTTTTTGGCATTTCTAACAGCTGTGATGCTATGGAGTGTTCATAAAACACTGTTCTTTGATGTTCTGATGCATTTTTTGGCAGTTTTAGACATTTTTAATTTTTTCCATTTTTGACTTTTTTTACATATACCGCATGGTTGACGATTTTTTTTCAGTTTTCATGACATGCTATTCTATGACCTTTTTGGCATTTCTAACAGCTGTTATGCTATGGAGTGTTCATAAAACACTGTTCTTTGATGTTCTGATGCATTTTTTGGCAGTTTTAGACATTTTTAATTTTTTTTTCCATTTTTGACTTTTTTTTACATACCATGGGGTTGACGATTTTTCCAGTTTTCATGACATGCTATTCTATGACCTTTTTGGCATTTCTAACAGCTGTTATGCTATGGAGTGTTCATAAAACACTGTTCTTTGATGTTCTGATGCATTTTTTGGCAGTTGTAGACATTTTAAATTTTTTCCATTTTTTGACTTTTTTTTTCGCCATACATGGGTTGGCAATTTTTCCAGTTTTCATGACATGCTATTCTATGACCTTTTGGCATTTCTAACAGCTGTTATGCTATGGAGTGTTCATAAAACACTGTTCTTTGATGTTCTGATGCATTTTTTGGCAGTTTTAGACATTTTTTAATTTTTTCCATTTTTTGGACTTTTTTTACCATACCCATGCATGGTTGACGATTTTTCCAGTTTTCATGACATGCTATTGTATGACCTATTTTGCATTTTTAACAGCTGTTATGCTATGGAGTGTTCAGGAAACACTGTTCTTTGATGTTCTGATGCATTTTTAGGCAGTTTTAGCCATTTTTAATTTTTTCCATTTTTGGACTTTTTTATACCATACCGCCAGGTTGACGATTTTTCCAGTTTTCATGACATGCTATTCTATGACCTTTTTGGCATTTCTAACACCTATTATGCTATGGAGTGTTCATAAAACACTGTTCTTTGATGTTCTGATGCATTTTTTGGCAGTTTTAGACATTTTTAATTTTTTCCATTTTTGACTTTTTTTCGCCATACCGCGGGTTGACGATTTTTTTTCAGTTTTCATGACATGCTATTCTATGACCTTTTTGGCATTTCTAACAGCTGTTATGCTATGGAGTGTTCATAAAACACTGTTCTTTGATGTTCTGATGCATTTTTTGGCAGTTTTAGACATTTTTAATTTTTTCCATTTTTGGACTTTTTCGCCATACCGCGGGTTGACGATTTTTCCAGTTTTCATGACATGCTATTCTATGACCTTTTTGGCATTTTTAACAGCTGTTATGCTATGGAGTGTTCATAAAACACTGTTCTTTGATGTTCTGATGCATTTTTTGGCAGTTTTAGACATTTTTAATTTTTTCCATTTTTTGACTTTTTTTCGCCATACCGCGGGTTGACGATTTTTCCAGTTTTCATGACATGCTATTCTATGACCTTTTTGGCATTTCTAACAGCTGTTATGCTATGGAGTGTTCATAAAACACTGTTCTTTGATGTTCTGATGCATTTTTTGGCAGTTTTAGACATTTTTAATTTTTTTCATTTTTTGACTTTTTTTTCGCCATACCGGGGTTGACGATTTTTCAGTTTTCATGACATGCTATTCTATGACCTTTTTGGCATTTCTAACAGCTGTTATGCTATGGAGTGTTCATAAAACACTGTTCTTTGATGTTCTGATGCATTTTTTGGCAGTTTTAGACATTTTAATTTTTTTTTGGACTTTTTGACTTTTTTTTTCATACATGGGTTGACGATTTTTCCAGTTTTCATGACATGCTATTCTATGACCTTTTGGCATTTTAACAGCTGTTATGCTATGGAGTGTTCATAAAACACTGTTCTTTGATGTTCTGATGCATTTTTTGGCAGTTTTAGACATTTTTAATTTTTCCATTTTTTGACTTTTTTTTTTACATACCGCGGGTTGACGATTTTTTTCAGTTTTCATGACATGCTATTCTATGACCTTTTTGGCATTTCTAACAGCTGTTATGCTATGGAGTGTTCATAAAACACTGTTCTTTGATGTTCTGATGCATTTTTGGCAGTTTTAGACATTTTTAATTTTTTCCATTTTTGGACTTTTTCACATACCGCGGGTTGACGATTTTTCCAGTTTTCATGACATGCTATTCTATGACCTTTTTGGCATTTTTAACAGCTGTTATGCTATGGAGTGTTCATAAAACACTGTTCTTTGATGTTCTGATGCATTTTTTGGCAGTTTTAGACATTTTTAATTTTTTCCATTTTTGACTTTTTTTCGCCATACCATGGTGGCGATTTTTTTTCCAGTTTTCATGACATGCTATTCTATGACCTTTTTGGCATTTCTAACAGCTGTTATGCTATGGAGTGTTCATAAAACACTGTTCTTTGATGTTCTGATGCATTTTTTGGCAGTTTTAGACATTTTTAATTTTTTCCATTTTTTGACTTTTTGGTTGACGATTTTTCCAGTTTTCATGACATGCTATTCTATGACCTTTTTGGCATTTCTAACAGCTGTTATGCTATGGAGTGTTCATAAAACACTGTTCTTTGATGTTCTGATGCATTTTTTGGCAGTTTTAGACATTTTTAATTTTTTCCATTTTTGGACTTTTTCGCCATACTGCGGGTTGACGATTTTTCCAGTTTTCATGACATGCTATTCTATGACCTTTTTGGCATTTCTAACAGCTGTTATACTATGGAGTGTTCATAAAACACTGTTCTTTGATGTTCTGATGCATTTTTTGGCAGTTTTAGACATTTTTAATTTTTTCCATTTTTTGACTTTTTCGACATGCATTTGTATGACGATTTTTCCAGTTTTCATGACATGCTATTCTATGACCTTTTTTGGCATTTCTAACAGCTGTTATACTATGGAGTGTTCATAAAACACTGTTCTTTGATGTTCTGATGCATTTTTTGGCAGTTTTAGACATTTTTAATTTTTTCCATTTTTGGACTTTTTCGCCATACCGCGGGTTGACGTTTTTTCCAGTTTTCATGACATGCTATTCTATGACCTTT